>JAWNMG010000654.1:2110000-3310000 GCA_035044245.1 Drosophila nr. fundita
GTTGTTGTTGTTCAATGGTGTTTGTTCCTGTTGTAATTTCCTTACTTCATCGTTTAATACTTATTTTTGACAACGACGCGACTTATTTGGCGGTCGAAAAGAAGTGCTATTTCATGCTATGATGAAATACATTTTGACTAACGATCAGAGTTGACTGGTCGTTATATTACATTGGCAGAGTTGCCAGATTGTTACATTTGCTTTATGGTTACATTTGCAACATTTCCATTGCCGTTGATCGATAAGGATGTTACGCGTCGGTTTGTCCGCATGGGGCAGCTCCGGCCAGCCAGTGCTCAGATAGGGGTGGTTCTGCCCGTGCCCGCCGACCGCACAATAAACGAGACCTAACATCTACACATCAACAATCTGGCAACTCTGCCAATGTAATATAACGACCAGGCAACTCTGATCGTTAGTCAAAATGTATTTCATCATAGCATGAAATAGCACTTCTTTTCGACCGCCAAATAAGTCGCGTCGTTGTCAAAAATAAATATCAAACGCTGAAGTAAGGAAATTACAACAGGAACAAACACCATTGAACAACAACAACAACAACGATCAAAATTAAAATACCGCCAATACAGGTAAGAATGTTTGTTGACAATTTTTGCGATTATCATTTGTTGCACAAGTGTGTTTTGTTTGTGTTTTAATCGGAATTGTGAGTTTTGCCATTTGACAACGAAAATACGAGCGAAAAAAACTGAAATTTAAATTCCGTGATTATTTTGGTGTTTACTAAAAGTTTATTTGTTGTTTCTTCTCACTTTTGTTGCAGCAAATGCAAATTGCGAGAGCGTGAGAGAGAGTGCAAGAGATCAGAAGCGACAGCAGCAGGCGGAGCAGAAGCAGCACGACGAAGAGGTAGAGGAGGAGGAAGAGGAACACCAACCGCCGCCATGTCCACCTCTAGCAGCGATGATTTGCAGATAACGAGCGTAATTGATGCAAATGGTCAAACGCTGCCGCTGCACGGCAACAGTCTGGGCGGAGCACTGGCTCCACCCGTCAGGCAGGAGGACGATGCGGAGATCCGTGAACTCGCTGCCGAAATGAAGGAGCAACAAAATCAACAGGCTGCACAACAGGCCAGCCGACAGGCGACGGCAGCGGCGGCCATGCAGCATGCAAATGGCGGTATTGACATCAGCGTCAGCGGTGGCGGTGCTGCTGCGGGTGTCGGTGCTGCTGGTGCAGGTGCAGGGGGTGGAGGAGTAGCCATGCAGCCACCGATAACAAATGGCAATGGACAAACGAATAATATGAACTATTTGTTGCGCCACCAAAAGTCGCCCAATGGCAGTATGCATCTGGTGCCGGCATTGACAACATCAAATGGCGGTGCCAATGATAAGAATAATGGTAGCACTGGCGATATGAAATCGTCCAGCTCGGGTGGACCTTGCGATGAGGAAACGATCAAGGGCCACTTTGGCTGGGAACAATTTGGCAAAGTATCAATACCATATATCTATCGGCAATCGGAAAAATATTGCTCGGTGCGAATGATCGAACTGACGCTGCTTGGTAAATATTTGAGTTGCGTCCGTCCCGACATCTACAGCAGCTGCATGCGCTTCAGTTATATAATGGACGCCGAGGCGCGTCTCTTTAACGAAATCAATCACAATCATTGCAATTGTGAATTCGGTTCCGATATTTTCACCGAAATGGATTTGGTGGTGCGTCTAAGTGATGTATCCAAATTACTCCAGCTTCTCGATGTCTGTTCGCGCAAATTGATGGCGGGCAGTAAAATGCCATCGGAGAAATGTGGTTTCATAAGGATCAATAAGGAGTCCATTTTCCCGTACACTGTCCGCAATAATCAGCAGGTTGTGCCGCTCTTCTACTTTGAGGGCGAAACGGCGAATTTGAAAACGAAAGCGGAATTGCTAACTGGCTGGGATTTGGCATATCTGAAGTTCTGCTGCTATGTTCAGGGTATACGTAATGAGTTCGTATCGAGTGAAAATGTTGCCGTCGTCCCATTAACGGACATCAAAAGATATTTTCCCGGTGGCACCGAATTCGAGGACTATTGGCCCAGCAAGGTAGTCCACTCGGATCTCCTCATCGGCCATCGTCAACCCACAGCGCCACCGCCAAAGATTACGACGAACAGCAACGGCGGCGGGGTTGGCGGCAGCAGCGTTAACAATAGTAGCACAAAAATCACAACAACAGCAACAGCAGCAGCAAAAGCAGCAGCAAAAGCAGCAGCAACAGCAGCAGCAACAGCAGCAGCAACAGCAGCAGTAACAGCAGCAGCAGCAACAGCAGCAACATCAGCAACAACAACTGCAGCAGCAGCAACAGCAGCAGCAACAGCAGCAGCAACAGCAGCAGCAACAGCAGCAGCAACAGCAGCAGCAACAGCAGCAGCAACAGCAGGAGCAACAGCTGTTTTTAATAGCGTCGCCGGCAATTTCCCATCGGCGGCAGCAGCAGCGGCATATACGCGAATGCTGACGCTGCAACAAACGCATGCGAGTGCGATTTCCATGTCCTCGCAGTTAGTTCATTCGGCGGCCGGGCGCACGGACAATCTCCAAACTCCACCCCGCAATCAAATCAATATCTGTATACTATCAGATAACGAAACTATTACGCCCCACCACCCCACCCAGTGAGAGATCAAGTTAACATTATATATAATGCAAGTTGATGAATTGGCAAACAAAAATTCTTACAAGCAAATGCAAAATGTATTCATAAACTCTATGCATACATACATACATACATATACATACTGTACATATATCTTCAGACTTAAGACAGTTTTTTTTGTTTGTTTTTTTCTGATAAATTTGATGTAAGCAAGCAAGAAAACGGTTAGTTGTTGTACCAAAGAGAAAACATTCAAAATAAGCTGTGAAATCGCAACATGCAACAAAATAGAAAAAACAATTTTTTTTGGAATTGACAAGTTAAGAATATTTGTCCCTAATTTGCCTATAACCTAAAGGATTGCAAATACCCTAACGGACTGCAAAAACTCTAAAGGAACAGTTTAATTTACATAAACATTCATTGCAAGCAATCACACACACACACACAGAGACAACACACACAAAAGTCAATAGGAAAGAAGCAGAAAATGCGAACGAAACGAAACGTAATTTAAAATTTGGAAAAGAACAAAAATGCGAAGCTCGTAAATCCAAAAGGAGTCAAAAACTGCCAAAAGGACACACGCCTGATTGGCAAGCACATAGCACACTCACACACACACACACATACACACACTCGCACACACACACAGACAGAGAGAAGACAAAGTCAAATATTTGATGTTGGCGCATTTCAGTTTCAACTTTTGAGAAAAGCACAAAAAATAGAAGAAATGAAAACCAGTGCCCCAAACTGAGCAGCTGCCAGCAACAGCAACAATATAATGAAATTGTCTTGAGTGTGTGCGTGTGTGTGTGTTAGCTGTCTTATCTGCAGGCACACACACTCCCACACACTCGTGTGGCACTCGTGTGTGTATTCATCTCTGTGCTAATTTCTACGAATTTTCCTTTACTTTCCTTTTTTAGTTTTTTTTGTACTTGCCGCATATTTGTGACTCTTTGATAAGCAGCAATGTGGGGTGGGGCGGGAGGTGGTGTATGTGGCAGCTGATTGCTGCAAGGGTATTACAAGGGTGTGCAGCAAATTAAATCAAAGTTGATTTCTTCTGCATTTAAAAAGGCATTTTGATTAGTCGCAAAGTGGCGCGTGGCATTTGGCAGTCATTTCTTTTCCTTCTTTTTTTTTGCAACTCTATGCAGTCTTTCTCATTCTCTTTCTCTCTCTCTCTCTCTCTCTCTCACCGTCTCTCGCACTGCTTTTCTCTTTTTAATTTGAGCTTGGGATTAGAGGACTCGAGACTTCTTCGCAGTCAGTCCAAGCGAAGCTTTGATTATGTGAGCTGATATTTTATGTTTTAGTATTTAGTTATTCAAGCCGCGCTCAAAATAATATTTGATTAAATTATAAATTAGTCAAAATATATCTGAAAACTATTGAAAGCTGACAATATTAATAATAATATTAATAAAATTAAAAATAAAAATAACAAACATTAAACTGATATTTTTGAAAGTCTCTAATAAAGTTGTGGAAAAGTAAGTAACAGGTGGAATGAAATATAACTGATGCCATAAAGTATATATATTCCTGATCAGCATACACAGTAAAGCCGACTCAGGCATATCCGTTTCTCTGTCCGTTTGAACAAACCGATTTCAGCTGGATTTTAAATTTTAAATTTAAGTTGTAGCTTTTCAATTTGTTGCTTTAAATTTGAAATAAAAGTTCTAGTTTTGCAATTTGGTACTTCGATCAGCTCCACAATTCGCACACCACTCCAAACACACACACACACACACACACGCCCAACTTAAACACGCACAACACGTTGCTCTTTTTTTGCTGGCAGTTTCTCAAGTTTCTCAAGTTTCCAGCCCCCCATCGCCACCCCTCAGCCGAGGCACGAGACAATGCCCTTCAAATTTCTTTAAATAAACGTCTCATTATTAGCGCAGAATGTAACTGCCACACCCACACACACCATCACACACACCCGCACACACACGTGTCAGTTGAGCTGCTTGTTGTACCTGTTTTATTTTTCAGCGCAGATTTTTCACTGCTGACATGTGTCCAATCAGTGGCAACGTGCAGCAGAGCATGGAATAAAAACCACCCAGCTTGCCCCACCCCCTGCCGCACTCCCATCCCCAGGCCCACCCCCACGCCCATCCCCCTCTGCCCACTCTCTTTTCAGTTCGAATTTTTGCAAAATTTGTAACATTTTATTTACACTTGAGGGACACAAAAAAGAAAGGCAAGCATCAGAATACATGTTGTGTGGCACGGTGTATGGTCTTATTTGTCCTGTGTCAACATGCCCCCTGCATATAAAGAAGCAACAACAGCAACAACAGCAACAACAACAACACCAAATAAGCAACAAAATAAACGCTCAAAAGTTCAATTTCAATGCTGATGAAGAACGTTCTTTTTCTTGTGGCAAGTTTGTATTTTTCTTTTCATGTTTATCTAGCGTTCAAAATTTATACAATCCCAAATGGGCTAGATAAATATTTGGGGAAAGTGTCTCCCCTCCCTCCCTCCCCCCCCCATGCTCTCATCCTGGTCACGCAGTCGGCTCAGCCCCGTCGGCTAAAAGTACAGTTGCCACAAAATGACCAGCAGCAAAAAAAGGAACCAAAGGTCAAACTTTTGAGCAAGGCAAATTAGTTGGCCATTAAAAATGGACAACTGAGAATTTCAACTGACAGAAATTATTATCATTATTATTATTATTATTATTATTATTATTATTATTATTCCTTGTGGCAGTTCCATGTTCCTTATTTAAGGACTCTACTCATTTTCATAGTTTCTGGCTGTCTGAAAGGATGTCCTTTTAAAATGGCGTACATTTCCAGCTGGAAAATTCTTTTTAAATTTAATAAATTCAATTTTAAGCTAAATTATTTCACTCTGTACTTCTCACGCTCTATCTCCTTCTCCTTCTCTCTCACTCTGTCTCTTTGCCTCCATTTCTTTCAGCCAGTATCTCTCTTTCAATCTCTCTTTCTCGAGCTACCTTTCTCTCTCAGTCTATATCTCTTTCTTTACATTCTCCCACTCTCTCATTATGTCTGTTTCAATCTGTCTTTCTTTCTCTATCTTCACATCTCTCTTCCCATCTCTTTTTCCGCCTGCCTAAATGTTTCTCCATCTCTCTTTCCTCTTGCCTATATGTTTCTCCATCTCTCTTTGACGCAGTTTTTCTCTATACTGTCTCTCTCTTTCTCTCTCTCCCTCTTCCGCTCTCTTACCCTCACTATCTTTTCATTTCGCGCTTCCTTTTATCTCTTTCCCTTATCACTATTCCTCTATCTCTGTTTCTCAACCTCGATCCCTCCCTCTCTTAACCTGTCTCTCCCTCTCACATTGTCTCTCTTTGTTTCTCACTTCTCTTTCCCTCTCCCTCTAAATCTATCAATCCATTAGCTCATTTAACTGTGCAGAGCCCAAAAGCGATACTCTTCCCGCTGCAAATATGATTGATGAAGTCATTTTCGAACACCGATTAACACTTGCTTAACCCTTTTGTGTGCAAAGTGAGGCGATGGGCGAATGCCGCACACCGTTCCCCTCTACTCGCACACCCTCTTTTGTGGCCATCGAATGGCTCAAGTTCATTAAGAAGTTTGGCAAAATCCAGTGCCAAGATGGCGTCGAGCAGCGAGTTGGACGACGATGACATGGTGGAAACTCTGGTGGAAACGCTGGTGGAAACCCTGATTCATAGGGTTGAAAGTTGACTGAAAGCATTTCGCTGTACTGCAAATGAAATCGAAGTTTGCAAAGTGCTCGAGACAGGTTAATGACCAAAAACAGTTTTGCATTCAACAACGAGCTGGCTGCAACCCTGACCAGCAGCCCAGAGCCAAGGGCCAAGGGTTGTCATGACAAACGAAAATCTAATTTACAACATGCAATTGCTGATTATTTGGGGGGTGGAAAAGAGCGACGACTGCCAAGGATTAATTACGCGCAGCGCAGTCAGAGGGGAGGTGAATGTAAATGGGTGGCGGTCGGATGGGGTATGAGAGGGGGTGGGGCGGGGGTTGGGTTGTGTTGTGTTGAAGTTTAGGGCGATAAGGGGTTAATGTGGCCATTGTGTGACGCGCTCAAATTACCAAGAAACTTTCAGCATGACAATAATATGCGCCACAAAGGACCAAAATTCATGCGCTTTTCCCGTCATCCGTTTTTGCACTCTGTCAACTCTTTTTTTTTGAACCCCCCCCCCCCACAAAAAAAAAGCCCCCCATTTTTGCTTTCGCAGAATGCGTAACTTTTTCATTAACCTTAACCCGCGCATGATGCGGCAGAAATGAATGTGAATGTGAATGCGAATGTGAATGCGAATGCGAATGTGATTGTGATTGTGAATGCGGATAGCACTTGATTGATTTCATATTAATTTCGATGAAATTATGAATGTTTCCGTCGCTGACAGTTGAGACACCGTTAAATGCGGTTTGAGTCAAAATGATATATGGGTTTCCAGCTGGGCTCAGAAGGGGTTAAATACTGCTGCCACAAGTTGCAAAAAGCCTAGTCACAGCGAATTAAATGTGAAGCTTAACTTAAATCAAGTGCGAGGCCAAACAAACAAACAAACTTTTTAGATTATGTTTTTTAATTTTGGTTAATATTCAGAAAACCTCTTCTAAATTTCAGGATTCATTTAAAATTTAGAACAACAAATTTCGAAATAAATAAGATAGAAAATTACACAGAAAATCAAAAAATAACAAATAAAATTTTGGTAATTTTTAGAATTTAAAACACAAACAAATTTCTAGTTTTCAAGCCGATTTTCTAAAATTCATGGTTTATTCTGAGTGAGTACAAATTTTGAAGATACTTGATTCAAATAATGGTTTTCCAGAATGAAAAGTGTTCGAATTTAAATTGACAGTCTCAAATCACACATTTTTTGATATTTTTTTTAAGCTGAAATAAATTAATTTTAAGAAAATTAAATATAATTTTTCTATACTTACTATTTATGAATCTCTGTTAGTTTGCTGACCAGCTTATACAATACTGAAACAAATCTTAACTCAATTGCCTCACACACACACTACACACACACACATACACACTACACACCCACACACTCGCTGGCAGCCTACATAGATTACAATAATAAGAGGAGGCGAGTGGGGGGAGAGTGACATTTTCACGTCTATAAATCCAATAAGAGTTATAATGCCTTGCAAATATCATAAATATCAATATGAAGGACATTTCGAGGATGTTTTTTATTTGGCGCAAGGAGTGGGGCCTGCTACCCAAAAGGAAAGGGCATTAAATTTTATTGATATAAATTTTATTTTAATGGTCATGAATGGGGATAACATGAATGTCCTATTTAAAGGATTAGCGCCTTGAATTATGAGCTGGACACCCGAACACCCGAACATTCAGGACATTCAGGACAGTCGGGACATACCGGACATAAAATATATATATATATATATCTCGTGAATTTGCTTTTTAAGTTAATTTTATTTTATGTGACTTGTGTTGCAGAACGCGTTCCTTTTTTTTAATGGTGATTTATACGGAGTTTTAGGCTTAGTTTTGTTCCGTTTGTTGTTGTTTGCGTATACCCTGTAATCGGATAATGGCTAAGGCGAGAGAGAGAGTGATAGAGAGGTATAGTAAATGTCTGGTAAGCTGTGTAACATGTAGAAGAAGTTTTAACTCGAAAATTCGAAGAGTGATCGATCACAAAATATATATAGAGATAAATATCAAAAATAGATTCTTAATTTAAATTTAAAAAATTGTCAAAACTGAGCACAGTAAATATTAATATATATTAAAAATATATAAAATATATATAAAATTTAATAAAATATTTACTTTTGTTTGATTTTGATGTGGAATAAAGAAAATTAACTCCTACTTTGTTTTCTTCTTACTACTCATAAATTATTTCTCATTTGGAAGCAGAAATACTTAATTAAAAATTAATTTCAAGATTCAAATAAATTCCAAAGCTTTACTCAACTGATAACAGAGCATCTGCTAGTCGATTAAGCCCCACTTCCCCATTCATTTAGCTGCATTTTTTTGTGGGGTTTTGGCGCTTTTTTATGGCACTCACACGCCCATCAAAATTGACAAATGGCCGACAGAAAGTCGACGGTCCACAGTTGGCTGGAACCCATTAACCAGAGTCGAGGCGACTAACGTGTTACATATTAATTGCACATTATTTATCGGTGGCATTACCACGACTAGATACGACGATTTAGCCTGCATTCGATTCGATTCGATTTCGATTTCAAACTAAATTAGACACAAGCGAATCAATTTCAAAGCTCATTAAATTTCAACGCTACAGCAATCACAAAAAAAAAAAAGCCCAAAAAAAACTAAATCCAACTCAAACCAACCAACTATATATATAGTATATAGTAAGTATATAAATTACAAGTCCAAGTCTCTATTTAATCTCAGGAGCAGACGCTGCTCTTAGTTTGGCTTCCTCGGGACACAATTGCAGTCTGCGCCCTTGATGGGGAGCCCAGCATATTGATGTATTTGTGTATTTATCAAACTGAGGCTGAGGGTTAAGGTCCTGCAAATAATCATAAGTTACGAAATTGTTTTGACGCTTTTCCGGCATTTTTCCTTTTTGGGGGTGGTTGCGCTGCAAAAGTCCAGCATTTTAGTTGTTCCACGAAATACAATTTTCTCTCTTTTCTTTCCTTCTTTTCTTTATACCCTATTGCCGATTGGTAAAAAGGATTTGTGCAAAATGATTTGACAGTCTGCAGAAAGCATAATCGACACCATTAATTATATATATTCTTGTTCAACATTCGAGTCTGACTTTGAAAGAGAAGTTCTCGCTCGAAAGAAGTTTCTTTCATTTTATCGATAACTGCACACAATCTACGAATATCGATCAAAATCGATAGCAATCAAACACCCAATTGTCTTTAGGTTATATGCATATATCCTAGGTTATATCTTCCTTTCAATTGATATATAGCAAATCTAAACATAGTATTGAAAAATTGCATTATACTCGGATTGAGGAAATTCAGATAATTCAGATAACACCAGCAATATCTGCAAGCCTACAAGGGTTCGCTATGTAAATTGTAAAGTTTTCGGTAAAGGAGTAATGAATAATATCGATAATAATATCGGCAATATTATCGGTTTCTGTAACTCTTACTTAAAAGTTTCTGAATTGCTTAACTAAAATTGATAAAGTTGCGTTTCTGGTTCCGCTCTGACAGCCTGCTTTTAGCTTAGTTTGAAGAACCCTCAATATTTATCTGTAGTATACAAAATATACCACAAAATCTTTCCTTCCATATAGATATAGTCTTCCTTACAACCCCCAAGTAGCGCATTCGATGATCACATCGAATTTGAATTCGAATTCCACTTCTAATTCAGACTTCAGACAACAATCTTGGCCAGCGTCCTTTTGACAGCTCCTGCCTATGGATATCCATCGTTTTTATCCCCCAAACAAAATCTATTAGTCTCGGACAAGTATGCTTCGCCATCTGCCTCCCTTCCCCGCAGCTGGCTGCATGTCCTTGTGCGTGTCTGTGCCTGTTCCGTACATGTCCTTGCACGTCGCCTGCATTTCTAAGTTTGCACATTTGTTTCCTTTTCGCCATATTTTTTTCTTCCTTTTTTTCTGCTCAGCTCTTCTACATATTTACAATTAATATTCAAGCAACCTTTCTGCGCAGTGTCGAAAGTAGATGCCTCAGCACACCCCCCTCCTCCCGTCTCACACCCCCTCACCATTCATCGCATAGTTGTCCCCCTTTGCTTTGTAGTTTTTGGCTTCACGCCCGGCCTTTTTTGATGGGGTGCGAATTGGGTTCAGGGTGCGATGCTGATGCTGATGTTGATGCTGATGCTGATGCTGATGCTGCTTATCCCGAATATCCTGAATGCCCAGAATGTCTCGAGTTCTGTATTCAGTGTCCAATCTTATTTGTGGGGTGGAGGGCAGAAGGGATATTCTCCGCATTAAGTGTAGACATTATTCATTTTTGATGATGAATTTCCATGTCTCACATGTCTAGGCTTTTTTCCCCTCTCCGTGTGTGTGTGTTCGGTTGTGTGCCCAGTAATAAGTAATAAGTGCAGAGTTGAGGCAAGAAAAACCCAAGATTTGTGGGGGGAGGAGGTGGGGAGCGGGGCGAGCACATGAAAAAACTTTCAGTTCTGTTGCTGTTTGGCATACAAATGAGTTAAAGTTACAATCCAGCATTCAGCATCCAGAATCCACTGAACAGTTACAGTCCAAACACACCTCCCCCCTCCACCAACCTCCACCTCTCCCCTTTTGCCACTAACGTGAAAGTGAAGTGAAAATGAATGCTTATGGAGAAAGTGTCCGATGAGAAGGGAGACAGGTCAGAGAAGGGATTTATTGTTAAAGCAGCTCGATTTTAATGGATATTTGGTAACGCCTTAAAATATATCAAATAAACTATTGGATATGTATAATAATGACTTTATTTAGATTTACTTTGGGCGTGCATATCTATTTAACTATGGACCGTAATCATTTCAAAAGTATTTTCATATTAAAATTCCCAAATTGGCAGTTAAGTTTTATCCAAGTTAAATTGGAATACTTTCCAAGGTTTATCTTATTAATGATGTTGTCGTAAAATATGTTAGGCTCCGATGCAATATATATTCATTATCAGTTTCAGTCTAGTGTAAAATCTACAGTCTGTAAAAAAAGTGTGTTGACAAGGAACAAATATTTATCTTACAATTTTTTACCAGTTTGTTGCAAATAAAACTACTGCAATAGCATCTATATTTTTCTAATTCTTCTTCTTCTTAATTTTCTACAACTCTTGGGAGTTTTCAGAATTAGTTGAAACTGTTTTGAGCAGAGCTATACATTTATCAAATTTGTGATATATTAAAAACCAAAAGTATATATATATACAATTATGAATTTAGAATGTCAAAAAAGTGTTTAATAATCAGCTGTTAAGGATTTAACCATGTCCGTCTATCCGTCTTGTCTGTCTATGAGGTCTTATCGTCTCTCTCTGTTAAAACCAACTTAAGTAAACTATATATATCGAAATATATCTGTCAATTTTGATCAGATCGGACTACTTTACTATCAAGCTTTACTTTAAGTCTTTGCAACTTAAATAATACCCACGTCGAACTATATATAGTATATTTACTATAGTAATATTACTATATTATATTATTTTCAGTAAGCTACATAGCTCTCAAAGGAAATATTCCCAAATAAATATATTCAATATTAAATTTAGTAAAATTTATTTAATTTAACTTAATTATTTCACTTTTTGTTTATCTATTTTATTTGAAACACATTAAAATGAAGCACTCGCAAATTGCTCGCTATCTGCGGAAAACACGCCCCTTTCATTTAACAGTGTATCAATGCTGAGATCTTACACACCTATCCACAGCCGCCCTAAATTGCAACCCTCACACACACACACACACACACACACACTCGTACACACATAGAGAAATGTTCGCTTGGAACGTGTAAAACTCATAAAACACATTAAATCCAATCGAATAATCGAAATGTCACATTAGTTTCTAAAATATGACCAGACAACACGTAAGAAAATAGTACCACACCCCCTCTCCCCCGCACAGCCATACCATCTCCCCCCCTTCCACTCCTGCCTTGCCAAGTGGCAAGTTAACGAGAACACAAATGTGCCCAAAAAAAAAGAAACGAGCCAAAGAAAAACTCTTTTGGAATCGTTTTCTTGTTTCGCTTGCACTTTCCAATGCCCATTTTCCTGTTTTTGCTCATTTCCACCATTTCCACACAATTTCATATTCAAGCATCAGCAACCTCCCCCTGCCCCTCCCCACCCACTTGCTATGCTTTTTTTATGCGGCCGTGTCCTGTGGGTATAATTTTAATGGTCAAATCGCTGTTGGGGATTTGTCTCCTTGTTTTTCCTTGCTTTCCTTCTCGAAATGGAAATTGCTTTCCATTCGTTGGCGCATTTCCTTGGCATTGAAAACGCATGAAAATAAACAGTTTTCGCATTTACAAAAAATTCCGCTCAGAGCCGCTAGATTTATATGCCCCGGAATAGTCATCGCCATCGATATCGGTTGAACGGAAAACAATTGCCAATTTGGGATTTGTTTTGAATCTGGCATAATTTTAATCTGGCCAAATATTTTTCGTACCTTTTGGGGTGTATTATCTACCCCTTCTTAGCATCCTTCCCTCCCAAACTAGTTACTATGTTTGCTTTAAATTAGTTGTACTGATACCTCTCAATGATCCCTCGTTACTTCTCTCCAACTCAAAATTAAATTCTACTTTACATAATTTTACTTAAAACTGAATAATACCCTAGATATATATACAAAATGTTAGACATTCT
Source organism: Drosophila nr. fundita (assembly GCA_035044245.1). Taxonomy (NCBI): domain Eukaryota; kingdom Metazoa; phylum Arthropoda; class Insecta; order Diptera; family Drosophilidae; genus Drosophila; species Drosophila nr. fundita. The sequence continues at coordinate 2,122,993 of JAWNMG010000654.1, forward strand.
AGTGGAGCTTCTCCCTGCTCCCTGTGATGCTTGATGCTGCCCCTTCCGTTGCAGTTCTACGCACGCTTGCCACACTTGAGCTGCCGCTCTTCGTCCTGCAGTCTGAGAACATAGTTTCGCGTTGCCAGCGAGTCGATGCAGCAGACGATACCCTGTAATTGCTCGCCCAGCTGCTGATCGAACTGATTGATGCGATCGTAGACGACACCAACTACTCCATAACGCTTCAGTTTGCTCCGAGTGAGTTCATCATTATTGTCGGGACCCCAGCAAATGACCTGCATGCGCAGATCCTTGACCAGGCCCAGGCTCAAGGGTTGCTTGAGCAGCCAACCGCTGTGCAAATTGAGCCCGAAAAACTCCATAGTATAAGCGAAATTGGCGGCATTCTCGAGCGAGTTCACGCGCTGATCCAGGAACTGGACGGGTTGCTCCGCATTCAGCAGCAGCAATGTGACCGGATACAGATTCTGTTTAAAGCGCAACATGACGCAGATATCCGCATCGAAGCTGCTGAAAATAATGCGACGCCTGCCCGCCAATCGAAAGACGATCTCCAGCACGGTGTCCACATAGAAATTGCGATCGAAGCCGGGCCGGAAGCCATCCCCCTCCCAACGACGATTACTCAACTGCTGCGGCCACTTCAGCTCTATGCAGAGGCCAAGTTTCTCGGACAGATTCTGGCTGAAAACATCGCTGAGCAACGGAAACGGCAACTGATCCGCCAGATCACAATCCCTGCCACAAGCACCACTGTTGGTGGCCGCAAAGCGCAGTGGTTGCGCCAGTCTCAGTTGCTCGTAGGTGAATGCCTCGAGGGGTACGGCAATGTGATCCCCCCGCTTGACGCCGCCCATGGCCAACAGTTGCAAGCGATTCAAACTCTCGTGTGGAAAAATGAACACATCGTAATCATTGTCGAGCAACTTTTCCGCACATGCCGCCGTTGCCAGTGAGAACTTTAGCACATGATCGTGATGCACGACAACCTGAGCATCTTGCGTCAAATGCACATCGAGCTCAACGAGGTCAGCGGCATGCAACTCGGCCTGCTTGCAAGCATACAGGGTGTTCTCGCGATGCACGTTCGCCGCCAATCGATAAGTATTCCCCGTGCCCCGATGACCGATATCCAGCGCAGCTTTCTGCTCCCGCCAAAAGCGCTCAAAGCTTCGACTCAAATTGCAGCTAATCGCCGCCAGGGGGCGTATTATCAAATATCTGAGACACATCTCAATCAAAGGACGATGTGTTGAGGCACAAGTGATTTTGATACGCAACTGTCCCTCGGAGTTGATCAGTTGTTCCGGTCCAATAAATCCGTAGCCATAATGATAGGCTGGCTCATCGACAGCTGCCTTGCGGGCATATGTATAGAGATCGAGGCGATATAGGGTCTGCTCGGGATATCGTATGGTGCAGTGGAATAGCTGCAGATCGTAGGGACCACAGCGAGACCCGCTCGCCGCTTGATAATGCAATCGATGACTAAATTTGAGATTTGCCACCTCGGCGTAGGCCAGTGTTGTGTTGCGACTCTCGGCCGTCAGCATTTCCCTTGGCAACACTGCAATCGTGGTCAGTCGCATTGGTTCCTCAACACTGGCGCGCACTCGACACTCCTTCGGCTCCGTTTCGTACATCGGTTGCAGGTGCACGTACAGCAATCGCCTCGGCTCTTGCAACCAAATAAAGGGTGCGTTGAAGATCTTAAACTGTACAATGGTCTCAACGGTTGCCCAACCCCGATCGATTCTCGATTGCTCCCCAAACTCTGCGTGTTTCCCGAAGACCTCACATAACCCCAAAGTATTGTCACAAGTTCTAATCAAACGTGTTCTGGGCATTACTTCCCAGAATCGGATAATAACATCCTGCTCCATCATTGGATCGTAGCCGACGATGCAGTAGCGATATTCGATGTCTTTGTTGCGTGGTATGCGCACAGTTGCCCCAAATTTGTGGCAACAACAGGCCGACTCACAGTGGCAATCTACTGGCTGCATTAGACATACCCGATTGGGCTCCCAATTGCCGAGGGCATCACAATTGCCACTAATTGCGACGCATTCGTTGCCCTGCAACGCCTTCTTCACCTTCACACAGAATGGAAAATCGGAGAATATTATTTTTTTCACCGACTCCGTTTGATTCTCTGCTTCCTCCTCGGATGCGGCATCCTCGGGTTTTACTGGAGCGCACTCCTCCCGCTCCGTCGCAAAGAACCAGCGATGCATTCTCGATTCACTTGGATTTTGGACTAAATGTTTGCTTCAAAAACGAAAATTTCTATTTATAAGTTGTCTTCTTATAGGTTACTTTGTTGATATATGTATATAATTTGTATCTGTATAATAAAGTTATTTAAATGCACAGTGATACCCTTACTTTGAGAAAGCTGATCATTCGACATTACTAGATAAAAAAAACCAACCTAAGATAAAGAAAACATTTTTGACTTAAGCACAAACCGTATTGAAACTATATAAACATTTTTAAATTTATATATCTTTATAATCTAAATATCCGAATAATAATATTTATTAATATATTTAGTTTAGAAATAAATTTATTATGGTTTTTCTCAGCACTTACAATATTCTCCACTTTGGTCGACTTCGACTTGGTCGCTTCTCGTTGTGGGGAGCAAATTCTGAATAGATCACATAAGAAATAGCAAACTTGATTTAAGAATGAACATTTGAGATATATTTGAAGAAGAAGAAAAAATAAATTCCCGATTCGAAATGTTTTTAAAGTAAATTCCAAGAAATATCAAAATTCCAAGTAATATCTGAATTCCAAGAAATATCTGAATTCCAAGTACTACTCCCATTCCACATGCCACATGGATTTGGTATGTTGCCACTGATTGGCAAATTGTGCGGCATATTTAGTATTTAGGATGTGTTTCTTCTTCTTATTATTGCGATTATTATGTGTGTGTGTGTGTTTTTTTTTGTGGGTAATTGTTCCCCCAGGCAAAGTTCGAATTCGATTTTCAGTTCATTACTTTTCATAATTCCTGTGGCCCAGGTCCTTTTTTATGCCAACTGTTCAAAAATGCGGGGAGTGTGGGGCAGGGTCTTAGGGGTTGGGGGCTGTGGGCTGTGGGCGTTGCTTTCGGGTGGTTTTTTTTTGTATTTTTTGTATTTTTGTGTGCTTTGGCGAAATCTAATTGGACCCGTGTCGTTTTATGTTTGACATTTTGCCCTCTAAATGTACAAAATAAAAACCAGAAATAAAAAAAAATAAGTAAAAAAAAAAACGGAAAACGGAGAAAACAAAATTCTATTTAAATTGTTGAAATCCGCTTAGGTCCTTCGGCTGCGCCATTTTGTCCTTGGCTGTTTCGGGCCTTTATTTTTTGGCCACGTTTCGTGTCGAATTTCGAACAGCTCGCAAATCGAATTGTTTAGTTTTGCTTACTTTTTTCTCCTCCGTTTTAAGCTTAAAAGCTACTTAAGTTAAGTCAATGATGTCCTCGCATATCCAACAACGAATATGCTAAAAATAAGGAAGGGTCGTCCTTGTATTCGATTTTGAGCGGAAATTGAGCTCAAAGTGATGGAACTTAATAAAAAAGACAAATTGGCATATAAAGAAAATTATTTTCAATTTATTTTTTATTTATTTACACAGTGTGTAAAATTATACATTTTAAATAGGATATTAAAAACATTTTTTTATACATATGTATAAATTTTATTTTTCTTAAGCATTTTTTATTAAGAAAATCCTGTTAAATCTGAAACATTTTTAATCTATTTAATTATTTAAATTAAATTTATTTTTCTTAAGCATTTCCTTACTTGCAAAATTTTCTAATTTCTCAGCTGTTTCCGGATTTTAAATACAGGAATATATTGAAAATTATATTTATTATCTTTTTGAAACATTTCACTTTTTTTTGAATTTGAATAATATTATTTAAGTAATTAAATTTATATTTATTTTTCTTATTTATATATATTTAGTTGTTGAAGCATTTCCTTGCTGAGAAAATTCTAATTTTCCAGCGAGAGCTGTTTGCTGATATTAAATGGGTTTTATTTTTCGTACAAAATCGATAATATGCAAATATTTCAGGGGAGAGCTAAGAACTCACACACACACACGCACACACATGTACGAATTGTATCAGCGCATAAAACAAACACAAACGCCTCAAGTCCTTAATACTCCTCCCCCTCCATCCATCCATCCCCCTCGCACACGCACACACACACATATATAAACTAAATAACTAAATACGCATTAGCATCCTGTCGGATTTTCCTTTATTATTGCTGCCGCGGCGACGCGTGCTAAGAAGAAGAAGAAGAAGCCGCAGCATTGGTCGCTAGTTGCACGCGCAAACAGAACTAAAGCGTTCCGCACAGTGGCCCAAGAGTGAGTGAGAAATGTTAGCTGCAAATTGCCAATTAAATATATCAAATTTTGTGTAAGTTTTTTAGCTTAAAGCGATTTGTGGCTGCATGCAAAGCTTAAACTTACTCTTAATTATCAATGCCATTTCTCTTAATAAGTCTGCTTAATTTCCATGCTAAGAGCTTTTGGGACATTTCTCTAGAAATGCCCATTAGGCAATTATGCTCCTCAGCTCTCAGGGGAAATTTGATGTCGCTCGCCAAAGCAGATCAGCAGAGTGGTGAGAGACGAAAATAAATTCCTTTTTAAGTCTCCTGGTACTGATAAGCTCAGTAGTTGTGCATGTGAGCGCATGCAAATTAAAAAGAATATATAGAAGTGCATCAATTATTACAGTTAGTTGAACATGTACATCTTACCTTTTTAACTGTATTTGTGTGTTTGTATGGATATCATTTGTACATGCATGCGCAAACATATAGTACCCATTATTAATATATAAATTAAATAATAATAAAAAAATTATCTTATATTAATAATTAACATTAAATTTCTTTATCTAGATTTTTAATAATGATATTTATAATAAAAATAACAATAATAATATTTATTTAAATTATATTACATATTTTTCAATTGACATTGTCTCACTGTGCGCCGAAGCGCTAACTTTTGGTGATGGGAGATGGGCAAAAATAGCTACAACAACAACAGCAAATGTTCAGCGAATGTATGCAGAGTGTGACCGAAAGCATTATTAATAGAGAATGTCGGCAACTACCAAACGCACACACACCCACACAGAAACATACACGCAAAGGATATAAAAGCAATAAGAACATTCATCTTCATAATTATAGGCAAGCAGAGAGAGACAGAGAGAGAGAGAGTAGGGGAAGGAGATCGAGCTTAGGAATTCAAATGCAAAGAGAAAGTTTTGCATACGTCTGTCGTTGAGTGTTTGTTTGCCTTTGTGTGCATGTGTGTGTGTTGCGTGTGGGTGGGTGTGTTTGCCTGTCGCTGCTTCCTACTATGCCACCACCCACACCCTCTTACTGAGGGATTTTATGGAAATGACAGTTAAGCTTAGGCCAAACTGGACGCTGGTCACCCTAATGAATGCTGTCCAAGTATCTATGTGTGTGTGTGTGCGTGTTGCTTACCGGCGTCGAAATGCAATCAAATGGAAATTGTTAAAGAAAGCAAAAATGCGAAACGAGCGAGAAGAACGAGTAAAGGGAAATAACGGGACTTGCCAGGCATAGAAAAATACGCTCGGCTGCCTTTGAGCTGAGGGTTGCAAGGGAAATTAGGAAGAAATGAGGAGGGGTATTTTTCGGAGGAGGGTGAGGGGTGCACTGTGTGTTGGTCTTTTGCACTAATTACGCAGAAAAACATGTCCGGCAAGCTTCGCATTTATTTTTCGGTCATTTTTTTTCTTTGCCTGCTTTTTGACAGGTTTCGTTGTTGTTTTTCTTCTTCCTCTTGCGTTGCAATTTAAATGTGACTTTGTTTAGGAGGGTTTTTTTCGATTGATGGATGGTGGCGGGGGGGGTTTTAGCTGCAGTCTTCAAAGGGAAACGTGTCTGCGATTATATGGGCTTAATTCTAAGCCAAAGCACGTTCGCTGGTCAGCTGGAAATAAGAAATAATTATTTGAGGGTTGCTTTTGTCGATCATTAGCGTGATTTGTTCTTATATATTGCAAACTGATTGGGGTAAACAATTCACATGTAATATGTGATTTATTTCTGATGGAAACTCAACGAAACTTTGAAATGTAACCGAAATGCTTAACAACCCAACTCACTGCACAACGGTTGGCTGTGCTGAACGCTTGTGAGCAGTTGCGCAACAGTTGCAAAACTCGAACGCAGCGTGTTAACAACTATCGACAAATATTTAGCTAAGACGCAGCACCTATCGATATGCCACACATGGCTTGCTATATTTTGCGGACTGTTTAAAAGTCCATTAAAAATATATGTATATATATATTATTAAAAACTTGCTATTAACGATGCATGATACTTTTTTTTGAATAAGTTAACATTGTTACATTTAAAGTAACAAATAAAGTAATGACAAACTAATTTTTCTAAAATTAAATAAATATGCATTCATATATTACTAGACATAAACATTTATTAATAAATATGGTAACACCTGAAATATAAAGCTGCTGACAACAATAATTAATAATCATAAAATAAAATTGATAAAATAACATTAAAAAAAAATAAAATGCTAACCAAGCACAAGTGTTGCAAAATCTGCAAAATGTACTCAATTTTTGGGAAATTTGCGAGAATTGCTTGGTCCCCTTTCGAGTTCCTGGAATATTTTTTCAGTTTCCATTGAGCGGCCACACTGCGCGCAGAGTCAGTGTTGCAATGCAGCGAGCGTGTATCGCCCGACCGCCACAAATTGTCGACCGTTCGCGAGCCTGCCGTAAAAATTTCAAGGTGAAAAGTTTGTAATTCGAAAATAGCAACAACATAAAAATAAAAGAAACGAAATGCTACAGCATTGTTAACTAAATAGTAAGCAATCGTCGTGTTACAGGCCAACAAAAGAAAAACAACCAAAATCTAATTCGTTGCACACACAACAAACACCAACACAGCCGAGCACAGCGCCGTATAAGAAAAATGTGTAAAGTGAGTCGCATGTGTGTTAGTGTGTGCGTGTCTCTATAAACGTGTGGCTGTGTGTGTGTGTGCGTGCAAATTGAATAAGAAACGGTACCAAATAATGCAACAACAACAACAACAACAATCATAAAATTCGCTATATATGTGTGTGCCTATGTGAAGCCCTCAACTGAAATCTATCGAAACTATTAAAGCACTAATTTGTTGCTGGACGCCGATGATTCTATATGTGCATGTGTATGTTTGAGTGTGCCTCGCTCTCTCTGTGTGTGTGTGTGGTGAAAAAATGTAATTTTTTTTCTGTTGGCGACGTCGGCGCTAAATTGTTTAATGCCCCTTGTTGTTGTTGAATGTTTAAAGTGGCTTTGTCTTTTTCGCTCGTTTTTTTTTTGGCTTTTGCAAAAAAAAGTTTTTTTTTTACGTTTTTTGCAAATCTGCTTTGCACGAGCTTCGTTTACTTAATGCTCTCCGTCTCTCTCTCTCGCTCACACACACACAAGCGCTGCGACTGCTACGTATGTGTGGCTGTGTGTTGTGTGTGTTGAGCGCTCGCTTGATTTACGCTCTCTCGCACACTGGTCTTGCTGCTCTCTCCCTCTCTCACTCACGTCAAATTTGTTTCCTTTTGTCTGAGTTTTTTTTTGTGTAGTTGCAAAACGAAAATTGAACATATTTCTTCGTTCAGTTTTCTTTATAATTTCATTGAATTTAAATGCATGAAAAACTGGAAGCTGCTGACACTTTGTAAGTTAGTTTGTTTTGACAATTAAATAAAGTTTTTTGCTTTTACAAAATGCAATCGTAGTCGACGTCGGAATCGCAGTCGCTGCTGCACAGTGCAACAAATCGATAGAAAAGCAAGTCAACAAAAATAATTTATAATAAACAATAAAATTGTGTTCAAAATGTGACCAAAGAATTTAATAATTAACTGCAATGTGGCCAAGTTTCTGTGTGCGTGTGTGTGTTTTAGTGTGCGTGTGTCGCTGCCCTGCGTCGACGTTGACGTCGCCCATCCTTGCAGCTGTTGTTGTTACAATTTTCGTTCACTTTCGCTGCGTTTTCGCTGTTGTTGTTGTTCTTCTTCTTGTTCTTGTTGCTGTTGGCAATATTTGCACTTTGTACCTTTTTTCGCTTTGTTGTTGCTGTCTTGCTCGCACGCACACATATGTGTGAGTATAGATTTTTTCTGATTGGATTTACAGCGGCTTTTGCTTTGCTGTTGTTATTGTTCAACAAGAAGAAGAAAAACAGCTGGCAAAGCAATTAAGTCATTTTGTTTATAACTAAAAAATCAGCTGTTTGGCGCATTGTTTACACTCCAGTTCATTGCAATTGCAATTGTTTTCCCCCTTTTTATTAGTTTAATCAGCTTTCTTTTACATTGAAAATGTAATAAAAGTCGAGACGGATTTTGATTCCGATTTCCCAATAAGGTAAAATGAGACGTTGACTAAATATTGTCCAATTGGATATATCTATTGCGTTATATTATTCCCCCCTCTCATACCTCCTGCCGCTTATATATAGTGAGTGCAAATTGGAATGTAATATTTTTCCGAGCGGATGTTGAAAACCGAATCGAGTTTGCATAGTACTTTTTAGGGAATTTTTTCAAGTGCGTCCCCGCTAAACTGGGGAATGAATAATAAATGAGTGGGTTAAAGGTAATCGGAGAAACGGAATATCAGTGATTTTTTATTTGATTTTGGTACAGTTTTAAATATTCAAAAATCGTAAGTTCCTCTAAAACTATATTATAGTTTATAAACACTGTTGAACTTGGAAAACATTCAATTTGTTTATAAGTTTGTAATATTTTATACACCTTTTTTAAAATGAGAAAACTTTTAATTTGGTTTTGTTTCTCTATAATTTCGAATATCAAATAGTTGAATTTATTTTTGTATAATTTAATTATCTCTTTATTTATTAAATATCCTAGCGCTACAAGTTTAAACCTTATAAATGATTGCGTTAGTCACAAGGGGTACTAGTTTTGATTGCACTTTAATTTTTGAATTTATTCTTGAGAATCTTTCAAAATGCTTTAAATGGTAAGGGGATGGAATATTCAGTTTTAAATGTATTATATCTTTATTCAATAATATTCGAGTCAGCTGCAATAGTTTTATAATAAAAACAAATCAACTCCAAAATTAATATACTTTGAAAAAGAAAAAGAAAATATAATATAATTTTGTACATGTTTAAAATCAAGAATATGCAGAATTTTAATAATAAAAAATGTTTATTAAATTATGATTATATTATGTCTAGACGATTGAAAACTTCCAGGCTTATTTAATTTGCAATCACTGTTCTGGAAATTAACCTTGAATCAGAGAACAGATGAAGGCAGCAGGCAATTTTTATTGCAGACACTGTGGCACATGCCACAGAGTTGCAAGCTACATTTTAATATCTTCTGTCGAGTCTCATATTTCAATCGAGTCTGCGATTTTTTGCACTGCTTTGCTGGTTTGTCTTTTGCTGAGGCAGAATTCAGATGTTTCTTCAGAAATACGATCTATTTATTTATCAGCTGTGTTGCTTTGCCCAACTTTGTCAATATTTTTTGTTTTTTATTTATGAAAGTTTGCAATCGATTTAAACAAATGTCTGCAACTTTAGCAGCAATTTATTTATTTTTTAAATCGATGTTTTTATTTCTGTTTTTCTTACCATGTTTTTTTTTTATTATTTCTTTTTCGTTTTTATTTATTTTACAGTTGCTGTTGCTGCGTATCTTTTGGATATGCAATATCTTTTGTCTTCCTTTTTAGGCTTCTGCTTTGCTCTTGCTCTTCTCACTGCTTCTCTTCTTCTTATTCTCTTCTTCTTTGTTTGCTGCTGCACTACTTCCTCCTACGCGCCGTCTCGTGACTCATTTCTTGCACACGCTGTCTCTATCTCGCTCTCACTCACTCTCCCACTCGTTCTCTCTCCTATATATTTATTTCATTTAATTAAATTGCATTTAATTTTCGTTTTTAACGTGTTTTTTTTTTTCTTTGATTTGCATTTCACTTTGACCTTTTCCCTTTTGCTCTTTATCTTCGTTGCGGCCGCAGTCGCAGTCGCCGTTGCTGCTTCGGCTGCTGCCTGCTGCTGCTATCATCAATATTGATTACCGGCAGCTGTCTTCTTCGTCTTCTTCAGTGCCAATAGCCAGCAGCAAAAGAGAGAGGGAGCGAGCGAGTGAGAGAGAGAGAGAGCGCAAGATAGAGAGAGCGACAGTTGCCGACAATTGCACGCTCTCAATTTCTTGTACTCTTTTCCACTCTTCTGGTCCCGCTCTCTTTGTGCATGGTGTGCTCGCTCTCTTTTTGGCAATTTGCACTGTTTGTTTGGCATGCAGCCCTTGCTCCCCTTACCCTCCCTAACCCCCCACCCACCCACTTGTAGGCGCCCACGTTGCTTGCCTGCTTAATGTGCATGCGTGTGTGTCTCTGCGATATATATGTGTGTCTGTGTGTGTGTGTGTCTGTAGGCAGCAGGCCAACAGGCTGGCCCCCTCCCTTCCTCTCCCTCCACATCTGCTGCTGCTAAAAATTGTTGCAATTTGTTTAACGCGCATTCGCCTCTCTCTTTCTCGCTATATCTCTCTCTTTCAGTCCATCCATATGTAATTTTTTTCTCCGCTCGCTCTCTCTCCATCTCCCTGTCCACTCTCTTTGCCTTTTTTTCTTGCTTGGGTCTATCTGCTTCTGTTGTTGTCGTTGTCGTTGTTGTTGTAGTTGTTCGTTCTTCATTATATTTTTGCTTCATCGATTTTATACTTTGTCGTTGCAATTAGTTCTTCTACTCCTTTTGCACCTCCTTCTTTTGCTGCTGCATCTCCTCCTTCTTCTTCTTCTTCTTCTTCTTCTGTTGAGGCAGGCATCTTTGCTCCATGGCAAATTGAAAACTGTAAATTGTGCATTATAAATTGTATCTTTTCTTTGCACCTTTTGCATTCATCTACCGTTGCGATTCTCGTTAATATTCAACGCTTATCTGTGAGATAAAAGCCACTAATATAAATCTAAATGATTAGATTTTTATCTATCCCTAATCACAATGGGGAATAAAACAATCAAAGTTGCGGCGATTATTTAATTCGTTTAACTAGAATCTGGAGTAGGGAATTCCTCTAATAATTCTAGATAAATATTCCACGTGTTCCAATAATTAAAAGTTGGAAAAAAAAAAAATAAAACTATCGGTTGTACAGCCATAAACTACAATTTATCTGGTTGAAACTTGGTTCAAAATTTGCCAAATACCATTTCACATCATAAATAACGCATCCAAATTGTTTTATGTTCGAATTTCCATCCTAAAAATTGGCTAATTATTATATTATTACTATTGATTGTATGCTTCATATAGTATTTTTATCTTTTAAATGAAATCATAATTTTATTCATATATTCAAGCACACAGCTCAAATCACATTCCAAAACATTCCAACATTTGTTTATTAAAAACGTGTTTTTTATTTTTGGTTCCTTAAATGGAATCCAGCAACAAATCTTCAATTTGCGATCATTGCTAGCTTCAATATTAAGTCAGCTGTGAACCCACAAGCAAGGCCAAGAGACTCTCTGTGCCTCTCTCTCGCTCTCTCTAGCACCTACTGAGAACCCTGACCAGTGTTGACCTATAACTGATTTGACATACAAATATCTCTCCACATTCAAATATAAATGTTTTGTTTTTTATTTTGAGTATACAAAGTTTTTTTCATTGTTGTTTGTTTTTTTTTTCTTGTTGCGTGCCTCAAGGTCTTGACTTTGCCTTCGGGCCGGGGGCACACGCAAGAGTTCAAAACATCAAATACACGCGCCCGCACACACACTCATACGCACACACACTCACGAAAGTTAAACAGTTCACGCAATTTATGAATGATCGCCAAAGCTTTACGGCTATTAACAAATACAAAGAGATAAAGCGACAAACCGACAAGCACAAACATGTCCGTTCATTTACGCAGTTTTTTTTTGCAATCCATTTTTTTGGGGCAGTGGCACAATGGGTATACTAAATAGACAGCTCTTATTTTTAAACTGAAAAAATTTTTTGAGGAATGCTAGAAACAAAACTTTTCTTTGATTTGATGAATGCAATCTAAATATTTTATTTATAAATCGAAAAATGTTCAAACTCAAATGAAAATTTTCTAGGGTATCAATGCGCTGTATACAAAGCTTGAAAACTGTTTACTGGCTTTTTTTTTGGTTGATTTTGGCATCGTCAATTGCGCGTTTATTTCCGTAAATGAAATCAATTAAATAAGGCAAAACAAAAATCGAAACAAAAGCAAAAAATTGAAAAATAATAAAAAATGCCAAAAAAAAAGAGACCAAAGCAAATATTTAACATATTAAAAACTGGAAAAAAGAGAGCAGAAAAAGAAAACAAACAATAATGCAGGCAAATGAGTGGGAAAAAAGGAAGCCTTCTAATGCGGCACTTAACTAATTCAACAAACTACGACGTTAAACGGAAATAATGAAATCAATAAAAAAACACAAAAGCAAAGAAAACTCAAAATCATCATCTTCATCATCTCTGATTGATGATGATGATGATGATGATGATGATGATCATCAGCAACAACAAAATACTTAAGCAGAAGCAACAGTGGAACTACGCAGTTATTAAATATCTACAACTAGCTACCATACAAATACGTCTACGGAACAGATACAGATATGGCTGGGGTTTGACTGCCCAAAGATATAGCTGGAGAGTATTCAGTATTCAGTATACAGTGCTGGGCAAAAACAAATAGCTTGAAAAATATTGTCTGTACTGGGCTTGGAAAAACTTTTAATGCTTATGAGAAACTACAACAGAATACAAGAAAATCGAAATTAAATGTAAAAATTATTTACAAATCGATGATAATTATAGCGAATAACTTTAAGGGTCAAGAATATATATACCTTATACGGTGGAGCAGTTGCTTTATTCTGGTTTTTGCTACATACTTTTGCACACCTCGATTATGCCCTTCTGTAACATAACCTGATGTTTGGGGTTATAGAAAATAGAACATGATTTTCCAATCGGGTTGTCAAACCATATAGCATTTATGTTCCAATTCCAATTAATTTTGAATACTATAATTTCAAACAATAAACTTGTGTTTTCGAATCCGATTTCCATTCCTTTTGGAAAGCGAACATCTAAGTGCTATTTTTGCTTCCCCAGCTATATAAATATAGTAAAAGCAATAATAAATCCGGGAGCAGAGTAAAAATGTTTAGTCTCACTAAAATGTTGATGTTCTTTTTAGTCAATTTAATCCATTTTCAGAAGAAACTTTTCGTTGGTTCTTTTTTAGTCAGTTGTATTTATTTTATTATTAGCACTTTGCTGGCAGTTTTTGCGGATTGTTTGTGGATGGATATTTGCAATATGTAAGACTGACTGATTGTTGTTGATCACTTCATGATATATATACATCTATATCTCAAATTGTGATATTTAATTTAATACTAATTTTTCATATTTTATTTCTCTTTTCTGTCGTTTTGCAGGAATTACATTTCTCGAGTTTACTGCATTGCTGCCAGTAAACGGAGCCCGCAAAGAAATTGTTTAATTAATTAATTCCGCGATAAACAAAATAAAATAATTCCGTGTGTGAGAAGTGCAAGCAACAACAAAACCAAGTTTTTAATTTCATTAAGTTAAATTAAAATTCTTAGTTAAAAGTAGATAAAAAATTAAAAAGAAAATAAATATAAATTATAACAAAAATAATTTAGAATTTAATAAAATTAAATAATTGTGCTCGATTTAAGTGAATCATAATAATAATAATAATTTAAATAATATTAATCAAAATAACAGCTGTGCTGTGTGTGCGTGTGTGTATTAGTGCAAATGTGTGTGTGTGAATTGAACGCCCGCTAAGCAAAGTCAAGCGCTAGATGGCGCTGCATTGGGCGCCTTTTTTTTAATATTATTATTGTTGTTTAAAAATAAATAAAAAATAATAAATGCAAAATAAATTTCAATTTATTCCGCGCCATCTAACAAAATCAACAATAAATAATAATTTTATTTATTTTTCGCGTCTCGCGCGTTTTCTCGCTCGTCATCGTCGTCAGTCAGTCCGTCAATCAGTCAGTCAGTCAATCAGTCAACCGATTGCTACTGAAACGCAACGGTCGCTATTATGTATCGCCGTCGTCGTTTGGCAGCCGCAAATTTCATCTTTGAAGTGGGCAAATCGTCGTTGGCAACAACAACGCCAGCAACAGCAACAATTGCCGTCAAGCAGCAGCAGCAGCTACATTGCAACAGCGACAGCAACTAGTTGCCACAGACAACAATAAATTTGACAACACACTCAAAATAAACACTTGAAAAAAAAAAAAAACATTTAAAAAGTAAATAATAAAAAAAATTTGAATTGTTTCTTGCATTAAAATAATCCAGAAAATTGTCAGCAAAACTGGATTATTTGCTGAAAACTTTGCGCACGCTGAAATCCAATTCGATTATGGCCGAGAATCAAAGCGCTGCCAACGAAGATTCCGGTCAGCAACAACAGCAACATCAACAACAACAACAGCAGCAGCAGCAACAACACGCCAGCAACAACACAGCAGCAGCATTGGCAGCAACAACAATTGCTAATAGCAGCAGCAGTCAGGCAAGTGGCAGCAATTCAGCTGCCTCCTCACCCGAAAACTCACAAGAAAACACAACAACAACGGCAACAGTTGCAACAGTATCAGCTGCAACATCCACGGCACGCCGGCAATCGGCAGGCATACAGCAGCAACAGCAACGAGTTAACAGCAACAAAATGTTCGATCGTCCATTGAACACGAAGTTTAAGCCAACTGATGCGCCACCGCGTCGCAATTCCATGCAGAATCCACCACGTGGTGGCGTCAGTGTGGTAAGTACGACAAGCATTAAGAAACCACCGCTGGCCAAATACAATTCACTCGGCGGCAGCAATGTGCAACAGCAACAGTTGCAGCATCATCATCATCATGCCTCGCATTTGCATCATCATCAGGCGCATGCGCAACAGAACAACAGCAGCAGCAACCTTAGCAACAGCAGCAACACCAACAACAGCAGCAGCAATACTAACAGCAACAATAGCCACACCAACAACAGCAACAACAGTCACAGCAGCAGCAACATTCAACGCACCACCAGCGAAAGTTTGCGTTTGAATGCGTTGAGTCGTGGTGCTGCAGCCGCAGCAGCAACACTTGCTGATTTGTCGCGCGCGAGCAGCAACAGCAGCAGCATTGCTGCTGCAACAACAACAACGTCGAGTGCATCGCTGGCGCCCAAATCAACCAGCAGTAGCAGCAGCGGCAGCAATAATCAATCGGCCACAGCAACAGGTGCAACAACAACGGCAACAGCAACAGCAACTGGCAGTAGCAACAACAGCAGCAGCGGCAACAGCACCAACAACAGCAAAGCCAGTTCGCCCAACAACAATGGTGGTGGCGCATCAGCAGCAACTGTTGCACCACGCAACAGCCAGCAACAATGGCAACAACAGCTGCAACAGCAGCAACAGCCACACCATCATCATCATCACCACCATCATCATCATCATCATCACCAGCAGCAACAGCAGCCACACATCAGCCACAGCCAGGGACATCAGCCGACATCGGCAACAGTTGGTGGGAGCACTGCTGGAGTTGCTGCCACCACCGGCGGCAACAATCAACGCAAACCAAAGACGACATCCTCATTTCAAATCACGTCCGTTACGGTTGGACATGCCAAATTGAATGCAGCCGGTGGCGATACGGGCGATGAGTCCGCCGATGATCTAGATGAATCTCATACGGATGATAATAGTCGCATCACCGATCTCGAGAACGAGACACCCTCCATGTCTGAGGACACATTCTCCAAGGAGGAGGTATTCTTTGCCAACAATGCGTTAAGTACAACGGCGCCCGTCATCCCAACCAGTTCACAATACGGTCTCGTTGTCGTCGATCCCACAGCGCCCTCCCTCGGCGGGCAGACCATACAGAATGTGCAGGTGAATGTGGCGGATAATATAATAAATGTGGTTAGTGCTGGTGGTGGTGGTGTTGTCACACCCGGTGGCACCAAGAAGAAGCACGAGGACATGAAGGAGACGCAGCATCGCAGTGAACGTTTCAAGGTCGTCAAAATTGAGTCAACAGAGCCGTTTAAACGTGGTCGTTGGATCTGCATGGATTATCTGGATCACTCCAGTGTGGGTGGAGCTGGTGGTGGTGCTGGCGGGGGTGGTGCTGGTGGTGGTGCTGGCTGTGCCGGCAATAACAATGAAAAGACTGGCAACTCGGAGGCATCGCCAAGTGGCGGCACCGCCGACGGGTTCGAGGGGGCAGCAGGCATGGGGGCAGGAGGAGTTGGTGTGGGTGGTGCACCGAAGACAACGCAGAGCATGATACTGCCGCCGACAATGTTGCATCATGAGACGCCTGCCACCGTTGCTGCCTCGGATGCCAATTGGAATTTTGCCGAGCAGCAGCAGCAACATGCTGCACAGCTGCAACAGTCGCTGCTGCAACAGCAACAGCAATCGCTGCAGCAGCAACAGCAACAATTACATCCAGCTGTGTCAGCACTTGCCACACCCAGTGGCGTAATGACAGCACCTGCCACAGTCGTACACGGCATGCAACAATTTGTGAACGAGGCACAACAGCAACAACAACAGCAGCAGCAACAACAGCAACAGCAGCTCTTTGATAGTGTTAATGCCAATGCTGGTGGTGCCACCCCTAATGCCACAAATGAGGGCACGCCCCATGGTCAGACCTTACCCATGGATTATGCAACGGCTGCCGCACAACAGTTGCAACAATCGCTGCAACAGCTGAAGCAACAGGAGCAGGCAGCAGCAGCAGCAGTTGCTGCAATGGATGTTGCTGGCTACAACAGCAGCAGCAACAACAACAACAGCAGCAGCACGACTGCAGCAGCAGTTGCCGGCGAGCTGACTGTCATGAGCAGCAGCTACATCGAACAGCAACAACAGCAGCAGCAGCAACCATTGTCGCCGGCCATACAAACGCCGCCAACATTTGCAGCTGTTGCTGCCGGGCAACAGCAGCCGCCGCCGACGTCAACAAACTTCCAGCTGGAGTCATCGCAAATAGATGGCATCGTGGCAACAGCAGCAGCAGCATCGACTTCAACAACTTCCACTAGCACGCCAGCAACAGTTGGTGGTGCGACTCAAGGGCAAACGTTGCCATTGTTGGCGCACATGAGCAGCTATGAGCCGCCAGCAACAATTGTTGCTACGTCCGCAGCAACAGCATCAACAGTAATGCAAAGTGCACCAGCAACCATTGCCGATGTGCAGCAATTGGTTGTTGCCGGCGTGCTCGATGAGCTGCAATCGCAAGCAGCAGCAGCAGCAGCTGCAACATCAGCAATTGCAACGTCAACAAATAACGCGAGTGTTAGTGCCAACAATAACAACAACAACAATAACAACAGTAACAACAACAACAATGTGAATGTGAATGTGAATTTAACGAATGCAATTGCAACTGCGACAGCAGCGGATGCAACGACAACGTCGCTTAGCTTAAGCGATGAACAACAGCAACAACAATCGACAGCAGCAGCAACAGCAGCTGGAGCAACAACAACAGCAACTGCTGCTGCAGCAGGTGCAACTAATTCTTCTACGGCAACAACAACACCTGCAGCATCAGCAGCAGCAGCAACAACATCGACAACCACACAGCAACAGATACAACAGCTACAGCAGCAACCAAATGCAGAATCCGAGACTGAAAGGTAAGTCCAAGAATATTACTTATATATACATTTAAGAATAGAAATCGGGTTTTATATAGATCAAAACAATGCATAACTTTATCTATGATATCTAAGAGAAAAATAAGATTTTATATATCCTATTTTAAAGGAAGAAAAGAAGATCTATATTTATATTTTATTTTCTTTAAATATGGAAATCGGTTTATATATTGAGTATGTTTATCTATGATTTCCTATCTCTATCTATGATTGCAAGTAATCTCATCCCAAGCCATCTCTCGATGCCGAACTCCATTCGGGGGAATTTCCCCTACTATTTGAGCAGAATTTCGTAGATCACATGGGTAGTAAGAGACGAACCCTATGAAACCACAACTTCAGTAAAAATCAACAATTCCTTGTCAAAGTTTTGCATTCAATCAAGATTGAGTCAGTCAGAAAGATATGCAGCAGTTCTTCCTGTCCAAGGTGTGAAATCATTTGTTTTAAAAATAAACTGCCTGACTAATCGATGCAAAGCCCAACTTTTTAGTGACTCACGTAATATGTTGCAAAAGATTACTCATTGATCACATACATAATCTGTGCATATCGCAGCTAATCACTCAGATTTATCTATGATTATTAATGATTAGTTTTCAACAGCTTAATAAAAAAGTAATAACTAATTGCAACGGAAATAATGGTGGAAAGCTAGAGTTGAGAGAGCTCGACTAAGAGATACTCTGCTTTTAAATACTTTTGATTTTGGATTAACAAAATTATCTTAATGATCAATAATATATCTGAGTAAACATATATACTTTGCGGTTGTCTCATTTATCGATTTATATCGATATTCCCGAAATTCGATTATCGAGAAAAATAAAATAAACTTGAGCAGCTTATGTCTACAGCTCTTATAGGCTCTGAGATTGAATTGGTTATACAGACGACTTTTGATCTAGATCAATAATATATGTTATAGTTTATGGGGTCTGAGAAGCTTTCTTCTGTTTCTCACATACTTTTGCTGAACTCCATTATGCAATTTTCTCATTTTTCAAAAGCGTATCGATAAAATCAATGAGATTTTTTTTTTAATTTATACCAATAAATTATTCTGATGCTCAGCTCGTAGGTTAAATTATTAGTTAGGCAATGAATGAGGAATAATTTGTAATAAATGGAACTCTCTCTCTCTCTCTCTCTCTCTCTCTCAACCCAACCCGTGAGGAATATTAAAAAACGATTATTTATTTTAATGAATCTGCCAACGCTTAAATTGATTTATTAATTGCAATTAACATTTTTCGTTTTACCGTTGATGATGCTGATGATGAACGACAACATCAACAACAATAAAATCGACAAAATCTGAACTTGCTCAATAAACACTTTCCAATATTCATTCACAAATCCATTCATTCATTCATTCATTCGTTTATTCGTTTATTCACTTCTTCATGCCGCCTTATCGCTGCGACTATTTGAGTTGGTCAAACATTTGTTCGCTCTGTTGGCGCACTTTGTTTCCCTTTGTTCTTCTAGTTGTCGCTAGTTAATAATAGCTTTGGCCCCGAACTATTTTTAGAGTTGCCCCGCCCGATAAGAAGTAGCAGAAGAAGCAGCAGAAGACAAAGCTTCGATTTCCGAGAATTATTTAATTTTTTAGCTATTTTTGGTGGCATTGTTTGCCAAAGTTTGTCAGCGCTGATTGTTGGCTAGCAAGCCATAGAGCTGGAGCTCCTTCTCTGCTTGCCTATCTCCTCTATTGCTAACTGGTTTATACACTTAAGGGTGGCGGTGGGGGTTTGGACTTTTGGGGGGAGGTTCTTGGTAAAGTGCAAACACGCGCCACATTTTTAGTGTCGCCAATTTCTTCATTTTGCTCCATAAACCAATTTGTGCCAAATTTCTTGCGGCGCTTTGTTTGTTGTTGCTTCGCTCTTCTCTTTCTGCTCGCTGCTCTTCACGTTCGTTCATTCGCTGATTCGTTCGTTCGTTCGTTGACTTGCAACGTGCCTCAAGGGGGCAACAACAACAGCGATAACAATAACAAGTTCATCAAGCTCATTATAATAATTTATTTAATAAAAATTCATCAATGAAATTAGCTGAGAAATTTGTCGTCATGTGTGTGGGTGGCCTAGCTGGCATGGACAATTGGAAAGGGGTGCAAGAGGGAGAAGGGGAAGGGGGCTATGAGCTATGAGCTATGTTCTCCTCAGTGCCAGTGCCAGTGCCACAAATACAAAACACACGGGGCATGACACTAAAGGTCGCTTCAATTAAGCGCACTTTAAAGTCAAGCAAATAAAATTTGATTCAATTGCGCCGAGAGTAATTTTACTATTTTCAATTCATACGAATGTGAATGTGAACCGGTTCAAGAGTGCTCCAAAAGTGCTTAAGCCGGTTCAAAATTGATTGAATATGCGCTAAACTAGTTCAAATGGGCTTCCAAAGCTCAGTCGTTAAGTAAAGAGAGAGACTAATATGTAAAAAGTGGAATGACAGCATTATCAGGTCATACGAGTTCAGAAATCTAATAAAAAATTCTTTTGAGCCAGCTCAAAGTTTATTTGACAGGTGTAAGCTGGTTCAAATGCGCTTCAAAACCCTTGGCGAAAACTAAAAGAAGAGAGAATCCCAGCTGTAAACTCTATGAATAATTAAATTCTATTAACCAGTTTATAAATGTAATAAAATTCATTGGAGCTGCCTCAAAATTGTTTTAATTTGTATTTGTAGACAAAAATTGAAGAGAGAGAATTTAAGTCAGATTTTATGGTTCTCAAACAGTTCATAAATACAATAAAAATTATTTTCAGTCAGCTCAAAATTGTTTTAATATGTTTTTGTAGATAGTTCTTAGATAAAAATTAATAAAAATTAATTACTGCAAAAATGATATGCAATTACAAAATGTAATCAAAATTCATTTGAGACAGCTCAAAATTTATTTATAACTTTTTAAGTTCAGATGAAGAGCAAAGGAAGATAATTCAAGTCTACGAACTAATTGAAAAAAAGAATTCAATTACTTGCATGTCTGTGAAAATATTCATTAATAATAAATAAAATACAATTGCTTAAACTAAATTTCATTTCATAAACTTGTATGCCAAAATAAATGAATAAGTTTATAAATATATTAAAATAAGTTTACTTTCACTGCAAAGAAGAGTTAAAATTCTGTTACCAAAACTGGTTTCAAATTGCGAATTAGTCAGCATGATTTGTCAAATTTCTTGGAATAAGTCTATAAAATAGAGGTACAAAACTTAGCAAACCTCGAAACGAAGCGCACACAAAATTAGTCTAATATATAAATATGTATATATTTTATATACAAATATAAATATTTATGATTTGCTGATTCACGCAAAGCAAATTGAATGCGGAATGTTTATTGTCTGCAGGCAAGAATGTTTTTTGTTTCTTTTTTTTGCATGTAGGGTATTTAATATTCATTGCTGTTGCGAAGTAATTTAAAATTGCTGCTGATGGTTTTTAGTTTGTTGCCTTTGTTGTTGTTGTTGTTGTTTGTTTGGCGACACTGTTGTGTTGTCATCAGTTTGGTGGTGGGGCGGGAAAGGGGCACTCTTCGGTCAAACAGTTATGCGATGACTAATTTGAGTGTTGGAATGTTTGAATGATGATATGATGACTCACTGTTTGTGGTGGAATGACTGATTAATTGATTGACCAACTGCAACATTGTGCAATAAAACAGGCCAAGATTATGAGCAATTATTATATATACGTATATATAATATATTTGTGATATATATATATGGATAAGTGTCTATAATATTATGAGCAATTATTATTGTATAATTGCTAATAATCTGTATTACTATGTGTGAATTGACTTTATGTATATATTGACTTGACTTTATATATATATATATTGACTCGGAAAATACTCGCCATAATTTATTAAATCGGCATACTTTTGGCGACAGGTGTAGCTCATCTTTTTATTCAGAAAATATATATTTTTGAAATGCAGATTTGTCTCACCCAAAAAATCGGGGGTTTTCATTTCTTAGTTTCAGTTTCGATTTTTCTTAAATGTGCAAAATATGTTTAATTTCTTTAGCGTTTTTTTTATGAGTTTGATTGAATTATTGCATTAGCTTTTTTTTTTATATTATTAAATATTTGCATTTAAAGAATTGAGCTACTCAGAAAAAATGTGTAGCTGTTAGTTTTCAAATTACTTCAATTTTCCACATAATGTTGACTTTTTTTCTGAGTGTAAATGCATGGATTACTTGTGTGCAGATTGCAGATTTGTGTGACGTCGTCGAAGGCAGTCAAGTTGACTCTCAGCCTGTCCGCCGCGTCTTGCCTACTTCTGCCTGCCTCCTGCTTAATTTTCTTCTTCTTCTCCTGCCCCGGGAGTGTGGCACGTCAAAGCCAAACTGACAAATGCAGCTGGCAAATGTAAAGCGGCTGGCAAATTACTACGAATTATGTGGCTCGATATTAAAAATAACTACAGCAACATCAGCGCAAGAGGAAGAAGCTGCTGCTCTGCCTTTGACTTTGCCTGCTGCGAATTTGAATGAGTAATGCAGCAACTGTCTGTCTGCCTGTCTGTCTGTCTGCCTGGCCTGTTTGTCGTCTGTCCAGCTTAGCAACAGCTTCTGCCATGTAAATGCCTGTAATACACAACAGCCACATATCAAATGGAAGTGGAAAGTATTCAAAAGTCTGAAATGCACGACTTGAGAATATCCTGCGAATAAATTGCTGAATGGTGAAATAAATAGAATAAATTTAATGATGAAAATTGAAGCCTAATCTAAGCAGTTAAGTGTATATATATATATTTATATATATTGTCTGTCTGTTTGGATTAATCGATTTAAGATATTATAAGAGCAGGAGACATACAATTTTGAAAATAAATTCTCACTTATTCAAATCAGATCAAGTTTATTTCATTTGTTTTAGTCGGCATTAAATAAATAAATAATAATAAAAAATTACTAATAGTTAAGTATGAAGATTGATAAATATAATTATAACTTTTGATCCCTATCTGAGTTATATAAATGTTTACACGAATAATATAAATCTGTAAATGTATGCAGCTAGTGGGAAATAGGGAAAATTCTAGTATCGACCAGCGAAAATTGTGGAACATAAAATTCGTTGCTTGAATTGAATATTTGTATAAAGGAAACATGGAAATCAGTTGTAAATATTAATAGCAACTTTATTTCCACTCTAAAAGCAGCCTTCATTTGCTTGCAACACACAAAGTTATACTCCCTTTGATTGCCTGCTAGAAAAGTACAGGGTATACAAATGAACTGGTCTGCACTTGACAACTTTGCTTTTACACATTTTACATTGTATGTTTTTCAGAAGAAGTTGCCACCACAAACGAATTCAGTTGAGTTTTGTGTTATTGAAGTGCTGTTATTGTCGACTGATTGATGCAATGTGGCAAGGGCACAAGTTGTTGCAAGTGAAGAGCTTGCGGCATGGTGTGGTGGGTAAAGGGAAGGGGGAGTCAAGCATGTAATACCTACAAGTGGACTTTGACCGAATCAGTGACTGGTTTATTTTTATTATGGTCAGTCCGCGAGCTGTGATCTTAACCTGCCTCTTATATCTAATGAAAACGAAAGTCTTTCTCAATGGCACTTGACGTGGGCTTTGTTGCACAATGCAGCTGTTAAGTGTGAAAGAGAGAGGGGCAGGGCAGGGGCAGACAGACAGAGCTGGCATTTAGTTTATATAATAAGGCAGACCAGTTAGCCAGTTTGAATTGGAGCTGCTTTTATTATTCAAATGGATAATTGAATAACGAAATGTGTTAAATGATCAACTTTTTCTCCTTTGTGAGCTATATTTCAAAGAAATTTGCATCTGCAAATATCCAACTAAATTTCTGAACTGGCTAATAGGAATATCAAACTGATTCACGCAGAGAAAAGCTGCTTCTTGGAATTGTTGAGAAATAATCATGAGAAGAGCTCAAAATTTCTACTCTTATGATAATGCCTTCCCAGACTACTTACTATACAATACCAGAGATGTGGGACTGTAAAAGTTGTGTTAATCAAAAACAAATTGTTTCATCACATTCTTGAATGTTCCCAATCATATCTGATATCATATATGATATCAAATCTTGCAGATTAAAAGTATGTTTTGTTAAAAAAAAGATTAACATCATTTAGCAAAATTTTTCAGATGGATACCTCTGTGTATAATCTCTAATTTAACATATATAATATTGAGTCTATAAAATATATTATTTTATTGAATTATTCTATTCGTCAATATTTGCATTATTAATTATCATCTATTTAACTATTATAAACCAGATATAAAGCAGAATATTAACAAAAACGTTTATTAATAATGCCATATAAAAATACATATTATTTAACACATTTTTGGCTTTATTGAAAGATTATAGAATGCATATTTTAATCTATAATAAATGCAAATAAATATGAATATATTTATATGGAGACTACAAAGTCGAGTTCAGCCGAGACTTCTTTTAATTATTTCTTACTTCTTCTGCCTTAATTAAAATCTTTTCTTGAACTAATTGAAACGCTTGATGAGTGGAGTGCGTCTCTCAACCCTGACCACCCACCGACCAAGACTCATGCTCATATGTGAGCAAGCACATTTAATCATCATTCCACATATATATATGTATATATATATATATATATGCATACACTATCAATCCAAGCAGTGAGTTGCTCTGTTGTCATCCTCGCCCTCAGCTGGCTGAGCTCATTGGGCAATTTTGTCATTTAAATTAGCAGCGAATGGCGACAAAGCGTATGAGAAACTAGAGATATTAAGGAAGAACTCTACTCATAATTTGCAGATTAATGCTAATACAGTTGCGAACATGACAATAGCACCACTCGCACAAGAAATGTTTTCCAATGTGTAAGGAATACTTTTTTGGAAGTGGAAGAAGACTTTAAAGAAGTGAGAAAGAAGTAAAAGAAACAACTTTATTCACCTCTTTCAACTTATTTAAATTCAAGAAAAATTAAGATTATGAAATTAAATATTATGAAAAGCGACTTATAATTATAAAAATTGTAAATAAATAAACGATTTCTATAATTATATTTTATTGTACAATAAGCTATATAAATGGAAAATAATTCCAGGAGCAGTATTTACTATATCTGATCGGAGCAATACTTAGCAATATATTTAAAAATCAACAATTGAATTTTGTTTTGATTGGTTTGTTTTTCAATTTGTAAGTTCTGCTATTATTTTATTTCGCATCTGTGTATTGTGAATATATAAAAAAAGCCAAAAAATTAACCGTTTAATTGCATTTGTCTCAGTTACCTCGAGTCTTTTTCGCTTGTCAGACGCTGCGTAACGTAATGATTTTTATTTATTTTTTTGAATGTCTAACACGCGTCTATAATAACGGCTCAGCACTCGATCTCCCGCTCTCTCTCTCTCTCTCTCTGTCTGTCTGTCTGTCTGTCTCTTTGTCTTTCTTTTTTGCTTGTCTCTTCACACATTTCATTTATGAGTTTTGTGTTTATTTGTTTATGTATTTTTTTGCTTTGCGACCTTTTCCGCATTTTTAATTTATTTCGCAACAGAAAACGAAAAGCCGCAAACACATTGTAAATACATATTTCACTCACACACACGCACGCTTGAGTTATTAAATATTGAAAGATTGTTGCAAAGAGTGATATATGCAGCATATGTATATATATATATTTATATATATACCATACCATCGACAGATTTACTGCAATGGAACGCAACGATCCCGAGAAACAGTCAAAGTCAACGACCCAATCAAACAGTCAAGCGCCCAAAGCAACACAGAGCGCGAAAGAGAGAGAGATAGAGCGAGAGAAAAACACAGAGAGACAGAGAGAGAGAGAGAGAGGAGGCAGAGAACTTCACATGCGTCATGTGTGATAAGGCAGCGATTGCGGGACAGCAATGCTAATAATGCCGGGGCATGAAAATTGATTACCTCAGCCAATGTGGAAAACCTTTATAAGGCGAGGCACACAAAACCGACAAAAAAAAAACAAAAAACATCAAAAAAATGCTAAAGTCAAATGTGTCAAGTATTGGGTCTGAGGAAGGCTGGGGCATTTAGGCGTGTGGCATTGACCGACTTTGAGCGTAATTGGAGAGCCGTGGAAGAGGCAGCAAAAGGCGCCCTTCTGTTATTCTAGCTACGCCCGGAAGTGGAAAAACTATTACTCATAAGCAGCCCGGCTCTTTGAACGAATTCGTTGAGGCGCCACAACAAAAGTAATTAAAAAAGAGAAAAAACCAACAAAAAATGGACAAATGAAGACAAAGCAAGTCAAATTTCGCAAAACGTTTTCATAACTATGTCAAAGTCATTTGTGGCTGTCAGCGGCGATTTCTCACCTTAAAGAGCTAAACAGCAAGCGATAATATTATGCTATAGACTATATATACAATATACATATGTATATATGTATTTATATATGGAAAACCAGAAGCAGAACGAGAACAACGCGAACGAGAAACCGGCGAAATTTGAAATTTGTGACACCTGTCACTTTCGACAGAGCTCGTTCTCGTTCGATACGCTCGCATTACCAAAGTCAAACAAATATATATATATATGTATATACCATATAAACAAAAAAAAAAGAATGCTCGAGTCGAGAGGGCTGCCACTAGGAGATGATACGTCAAAGCCAAGTCTTTATCTATACAAATCTTAGTTTTCTTGCGTATTTCTTACCTAATATTCATGATATTCAAATGATTAATATTGTGTCAAGATAAAAACGATATATCATGAAAATTGTGGATTTTTGTATATATATTATTTACCTAAGAACTCTTCTTCTTGTCTTGTGAATATTTCTTATCTAATTGATACTAACTATTTATTTTTGGACTGATTTGGGTTTTTCTGTATTATTTTCCATTTGAGTACGAGTAAGAAAACTTTAGTTGGAAAA
Organism: Drosophila nr. fundita; assembly: GCA_035044245.1. Lineage (NCBI taxonomy): Eukaryota > Metazoa > Arthropoda > Insecta > Diptera > Drosophilidae > Drosophila > Drosophila nr. fundita. The sequence continues at coordinate 2,149,772 of JAWNMG010000654.1, forward strand.
CACAATTTTTACTTGCTTGCATTATTTTTTACTTTTTTACGGATTTTCTTGAAATATTTATAAATAAGCAATCAATTTGAAGGCTGCTTGTCATTATTAAGCAAGATCCTTGGAAGCTCATAATTTAAGCAATTATTGGGAACACGACGTGTTTATGTATAATATATATATATATGTATATATCTATGGAATTATTATCTTCTGCAGCAAGGTCGTAAACATTTCATGGGCCTTGACTTGGTTGGTTCTTCCTTCTGCCTCAGGTCTGGTCTGGTCTGGTCTGGTCTGGTCTGCTCTGTTTTGGTTGCTTCTATTTTTGCCGGGCTGTCAAATGCCGAGTTTTGCTATTCTTTTCTGGTTTTTTGCGACTCATTTATTTTGATTTGCGTTTCTGGTTTTGACCTACTAAGCAGAAACTATGCGTCAATTAATAATGCTGATTCGAACCCCAAAAAATCCATTTGTTGTTTTCCTAATGCACCTCAACACAAATATAAAAGAAAAAGATATTCAAATACTAGAAATGTTGTCACTTCCGTTTTTTTTTTTTTTTGTTTTATCTATGGCGTGCTCTCTTATCTAAGACACTTGTTTATCTAAATTATCTAGAATATAGTGTATTTATCTATTTGCCTGAACCAAATTGAACATGGCAAATGTTCTGTTCCAAGAAAACAAAACCAATTGAAATCTGCAAAAATGAAAAAGTGAAATTGAACGAGATATTCGCAGAAACAGCTGTGACAATAGAGAAAGAGAGAGAGAGAGAGAGGGGGGGGGAGGCTTGGGGGTTGGGGCTGATAAATGCTGAGCAAATTAACGTCAGAGCAGCAAAGGAACCCACAAAAAAATATATATATGGCAATTGTAAATTATAAAGACGATTTCAAGAGTAGAAAAGAATAAAACGACTGAAAATGACTTGGCTAATAATTTATCTTTAATTAAGAAAAAACTATTATTTCATATAATTATATGTTCAGAATTATGTTTTGGATATATTTCTAATGAATTAATGTTTTTATATGTTTAGTTCATTAACCCTAAAGGTCAAAACTATTATCATGATAGCGTTATGCGTATAAGCTTTACATTCAAAAAGTATGCCAAACTAGCCAACTTGATCTATAAGTTGACTTATCCCGCTTATCTCGCCACATTTGGCAAAAGCTAACATTTGAATAGAATTTCAAACACATTTCTCAAGAAAATCATAAGCCTGGCCAGCTTTGAATATTTATTTTACTTATAAATAAAAATGGAATAAGCTTTGTCAACTTCTTAGAAAAGTTGAATTATCTTTGTATAAGACAAAATACTTGACTTGAAAAATAATTATAAACCCAATGAAAATCATCTAGAACTTATTCTCATAAATATATATTTAACTTTACTTATTTCTAGCGTTTATTTATTTCAAATCTAAAATTTTTCAAATAAGTAACTTAAAGAAAATACAATAGTAGATGTTATCTTGAAAACAGACAGCGCATAAGCTACGTCAACTTCATTTGAAGATTAACTTATCTTTCGAAAACCCATTTGAATATATAAATATCATAAGCACTTTTCTCAAAGTCAGCTTTACCCATAACTTTACTTATCTCTGGAAATAATATAAGCCACAATTTCAAACATAATCATAGAAAACATTTCTCGAACAAAATCACCTAGTAGATAGATGATATCATGAAAACAATCAACGCATGAACCATTATCTCTGCACATGTATTATGACTTTGGCACGTTCGCAACTTGCCACTTTATGGGCCAGATGAGCCCAGATGCTTGATAAGAATCAACAATCTATATATATATATATATATGTATTCCACACAAAACAGTTGCAAATTTCACTTTCACTTGAGACTTGCTGCTCTTCAAATAAAAACATTCAAAAAATTTCCACAATCAGCATATTTTTTTTTTGCTTCTAAAAAAATGAGCACGTTGATAATGGGGAGGGAGCTGGGCGTTAATATTATCACGTTATCAAAAAGAAAAAAAAAAGTATTCATATTTTTTTTTTTGGTTTTTTTTTTATTCTCGAGGCAGACTTTAAACATCACGAATTGTTACATCAGCGTTTTTTTTGGCCAGAATTGAATGATGCGTGTTGAGTGTGAAAGTGTTTTGTGCATTGCACAGTGGAGCAAAATCGCATGCAACACTTAAAATGAGAGACCCCATTGAAAAGATTAAATCTTTATCAAAAATACGATACGAAAAGCTGATTGTACAAAGTTCTTAAATAATCTTTATTTATTTATTTATGTTTGTTGTATGGCAAAAAACGTGTCAAGATTCATTTCCTTGTTTTTTGTACGTAGTATGTGCATTTTGAGATGTGCTGGCCTCGCCCCCCTCGCCACCGCCTCCTGGAATAGGTGTTGTGTAACGCTAAATGAGCTGCGCCTTATGCGCAGTTTTATATATATATATATATAGTACATACATACAGTTGCGAAAGAAATAATAACACCACTCTTATAAGAAATGTTTTAAGGAACTTTTGCATACGGTTTTTGGAAGTGGAAGAAGACACTAAAAAAAAGTATAACAGAAAAATGTTTTAATTTTATTCAACGTTTTCAACTAATTTCTCTTTATACAAAATAAAAAATTATATTTCTCAAAAATTGATACAAATATAAGTATATAGTGAAGAGAATTCCATAAGTACAAATTTTAATTTATATATTAAAAGTCAAAATTTGCAAAAATTGCAAAACTAGTATTTTGTCTTATATGTGGCTCGATTCGTAATGAAAAATGTAGTGGTGCTATTATATTTTCCTCAACTGTATCTATATTCATATTCCAGGTATACTATTGTAGTTGAGAGAAACCCAATGCCAAACTCAAAATACGTAGTTACGTCGTCGTTTTGTTTTTTTTCTACGCAAATGCAAACGCAAAAAAAAAATATGTAAAACGCAGTTTGACCTTCAATGGAAATTTGATTCGCGACTTTAAACATAATAGGTGGCGGGCGGGGGTGTTAAGCGCCACACTCACACACACTCACACACACACTACATACATGCAACGCAAAACAACTTTCTAATTGATGACGGGGCGGCTAACTCTACGTTTAACGTATTACGATTTACGTCGAAGCATTTATTTACTGGCCATGCATTATTTATTTTTACAAAGATGACGCTAAAATGTAGTAAAAACAACAAATACGTCTGTCTGTCTGGGAATGCGTTGCAAGGGGGAAGGGGTGAGTAACTTCCAGACTGCGCTAAAGTGCTCGCTCTTTGATTTCAAGCGAAAATCGTTTGTTGTTTAATTGGAATGCATTATTATTCCATGCGGTATTAAAAAAGTTAATTTCTTTTGAAAATAAACAAATTTATTACAAGTACGCCCCCAAATGACAAATGAGTTGTGGCAAATGCTACTATTAATATACTTATTTGAAATATTTTATGGATTTGAAAAGTGCATTTAAAATGCGCCTCAAGAAAAAATAAAAAAAAATCACATTGTCTGCATTTTCTCTCCAGTTGCTGCTGCTTCTTCTTCTGCCTTGTACACGGCAGGCAAGCAACAGGCAAAAACAATAACAACGAAAGGCAACAACAACGACAAAAGTCTCATTGCTATGATTACAGCACACACGCCTTTGACGTTGCGTCGTCGTCGTCGTCTGTAAGGCGTCTCGTCGCCAACAAGCACGAATACAAACGAAGTCAGCGCTGTACTCGTGTACATGCGAGAGCTTTTTGCATTTGTTTTTGTGCTTAGCTGCATTGATCGTTGAGCCGGCGCATTACAGCGTATGCCTACACTCCTCACACCCCCTTGCCGTAAGCACTTTGGGCGGCGCTCTTCCACTCACGCATACACATAAACATACAGGCATACACAGGCAAACGGTCATGCGTTCGTTATGTTTGTGTGTATGTGTGTCTAAAAATAGCCACAAATATTGATGTTGATTTTTATATGCGTTGTTTGTTGCTGCTGGTGTTGTTGTTGCTGTTGGTTTTGCTATCAACCATCAGCTATCAATGTTTGTTGTTGTTGCTTTTATTATATTTGTTATGCTTATTATTGTTTTTGTTGTTGCTTAAAAATAAACTCTGCTGCGCGTGGCATTTTTTTTAGAAGCTTTTCTCTCTGAGAGACGGCTCTCTTTTGCTCTCTCCCGCTCGCACTCGCACTTATCTGCTTATTGAAAGAGTCAATGGAATGAAATTCCATAAAATGTTAATTCATGCTTTCGCACTCGCTCACTCTCGCTCTTGCTCCCGCTCTCTGGCTGCTAGTCTCTCTTTGCTGCGCTCTCCAAATGTTAACTATTTATTTTTGCGAAAAAAAATTGGCAAATTTCACCACAACAAACAATGTTTTATGCGTGTCTCTTTTTATTTTTTGTTTCTCACGCGCACATGTTTAGCATCTTTGCGCCGCCTTTTTTTTTTTAATTTTTTATTTGTGTGGCATTTAACGAGCTGCTGCTGCTTCCATAGATGAGGGGGCGTCGTTGCATGTCTGCATTGTTATTAGTTTTTTGTTAACTCTGTCTACCGCCTGCACTCACTAATTGGATGCATTAAAATGTATGCATAAAAAAATACAAATATGTTTTCCAATTGAAAAAGTAGTTAAAGCTTTTACATGCATACATGCTGTATGGAAATACATATTTCAAGTAAAATTTCGCTTTGCCTTGTCACAGTGGTCCCAGTGTCGATTATCCTTAATCAAATAATAGTTTAATTGTTGACCGGAATTTTTAACATTTTAATCTAAAATTATTTTAAGCTATACCCGACTAAAGCTTATCTTAACAACCCATCAACGAAATAATCTTGAATATTATATGTATTCTATCTAATCAAAACTTTTTACATGAATCACATGCAAAAATTCCGGAATTTCTATTTTTCTTTGCTACACTGATTCATAGGTTGATCTCGCATACATTGTATAAGTATGTATATATAGAGGAAGCTGTTGCCAGGTTAAAATCTTGATCGCAGTTCGAGCACAACACAACCTGCCCCACTGTGTCTCAACTCACCTAAAAATACCAAGAGCAACAACAATAACAAAATTTGTTTAACAGGTGTTTCCATGTGCAAAAAGGGAATACCTCAGATTACGAAAGCTCTCCGGCTTTCATTTGTTATTGCCTTCAAATTGACACCTTCTTCTTCTTCGTCGTGCTCACATGCCTTGCTTGTTGTTGTTGTTGCATTGTGACAGGCGCCAAACGGCACTTTATTGATTTATGAGCAATTGGATGACTGCGTGAAATGATTGATTGATGATTGGGCTTTTGCCTTTCGGCTCTTTTTCGATATGCCCGCGCGTTAGTAAAAGAGAGCAGAGTATCTCGCTCTCACACAGACACACACCCACACGAAGAAATCTTTTTGGGAGAGCAAAGTGAAATTAGACGAAAGCAAAGAAGGAAATTATTGATAGACGTCAGTTGGCTGCGATCGTTTTGCTTTATAGGTGCGGGATTTTTTCAAGGGGAGGACGACGACTGGCGACGAGGACAGCGACGAAAGACGGACGAGCACATGATTGAAATAAAACAAAGCATGGCGCACAAAAGAATCCCAACAAAAAGGAAAATACAAGAACAAAAAACAAAAAATACAGGAACAGACACACACGCACACATACACATGACACATGTATTTATTTATTTTAGTTCATAAATATCAAAGCAGACCCAAAATGTTGCTCTCTGTCTCTTTGCCCCTAACTAAATGTCGCTGTCTCGTCCTTTCTCTATCGCCCTTATATCTAATGCCGCCACAGTGTGTCAATCATCAATGATAACGCCACAAAAATAAATAAGACAAATTAATGCCACTAAATCATAATATTTGGTTTAATCAATAGTTCACCATAAATATATAAAAAAAATAAATATTTATATATGTAAATAATAATAATAATCTTGACGCATTCATCGCCGTTTTCCACCTTGCAGAAATGTTCATTTTGTGGAATTTCCTTTTGGTTCGATTCATTTCCGATAAGCGTGGTCAGTTGGAATGGGGGGGGGGGGGGAGGGGCGAGCGGTAATTGGAACTGGCGCCAGAAGTTGACTTTTCTACTTGTATTTGTTTTTTTTCCCCACATTGACCATAACCTTGACTATTTTATATGGAAATTGAATGCGGCAAAATTGGTGTTTTCATTTCTGGTGGATAAAACAAGTTTATGGCCGCCATCAATTAGCCGGTTGAATGTGCCGCATGTGGCACAAAAAAAAGAAGAAAACTAAATTAAGAGCACAATTTAGTTGCGACCTAAATAATATTTGCCACTAATTGCATTAAGCTAAAAGCTAAAAAAAGTCTACATCAAGTATTTTATAGACTTGTCATTAATCTGAATTTGATTTCATTTATTTATGTAGTATAACTACTAAATATAATATAATGTGAGTATGTGGAAAACAACTTTTGCTTTTGTTATGCATGTCAAGCTTAATTTGTTATTTATTTAGACAACAATTTGTTTGGGGCTCCCCCCACTTCCCACCTCTCAAAAGACTTGTAAACAAACGCCAAAAAAATCGAACCAACAAACGGAACTAACAACTTGTGGCATGGTCGTTAAGGGGCAAGTTGCAAAAAACGACAACGACAACTTCCAAATTAGCATTTGCCTGTTTCCCAACTTGTGCAAATCTGAAAATCGATTCTTTTTTTTTTTTTTATCTTTTTTCTTGTTTTGCATGAATTACCAGCAAAAGTTGAGTTTACAAATTTTAATGAAGTTTTAATGGGGAGGAGACAGAAATAGCTATCTTTTTGAAAATCGATGGGATATAAGGAGTCGAGAGTGCCCGACTGGCAGATACCCTGCAATTTTTAATTTCTAATTGGTTGAATATGATGAGTAAAAATATAAAATATAAATAATATTAAATATGTGATATAAAAAAGTAAAAAAGAATATAAAAGAAGAGATATAAAAAAGAGTAAATATAGAAAATAAATAAAATATGTAAAATTAAATATATATTATAAAGACATTTAAAATTATAATAAATATGAAACTACTTCCGGGTTATCAAAATCTGTAATTCTGTTGCGATCTTTATGAAATGTTTACAGTTTATCCATAATAAATCTGGCTATATTATACATATATAGAATTATTTCTTTTACTGCCATTTTAAATAGATTTGAATCTAAAAATTGAGCGTGAGCTGCTTGAGGTATACGAGAACTTATCTTAACTAGTTCCTATAGTCTCCAAGATCTAAGGAAAACATCCATTTGAAATGTATATATCTTCTTCCTTCCGATTTCCATAGATGAATTCTAAATTTAATTTTAATATGACATTTATAAAAGTTCAAAGTGCAACTTGAGCAAAACTCGCTCAAAAGACAGGTGAAGGAGTGGGGAAGGAGGAGGAGTAGGGTGAGTTGTTTACTCTTCCGCCGAGTGGTTGGAAGGGGTAGGGGAAGGGGCGCTGGTTGACTGCCACAAAACGAACGACCTTGACAGCGAAAGAACTTATTATCGGATGTGCAAACAATCGTGGAAAGGCAAACTTGATTATGGATTTGCATTTTTGGGGGCAGCAAAGCAGAGACAGAGAAACAAGAAGAAGCAGTTGCAAAGGAGGGGCAAGAAGAGGAGCAAGAAGCAAACGCAATTTGCACTCGTCGACGCAGGCGAAAAACTAGCGAGAAAACAAAAATGAAAATCAATAAAAAAAAAATAAAAATGCTGCAGACGAAATAAAAAAAATTAAAAAAGGGAAAATGGGAAAATGTCAAATGACGCTAAAGCAAAAAAAAAAAAAAAAAACAACTGAGTGAAAACCAAAAAAGCCAAGTGAGCGTGAAAGTTGCACAATTTGAACATCGCTTTTAGCCACGTTAAAACCGAAATGCGAATGCGAAAGGCAAAAAGGCAGTCAACGCTTTTCTTTTATTAGCGCCTTTCTCAGCTCGAGGGGAATGAGAGGGGATAAAGGGGGGGGGGGGAATAAAAGGGGGCTAGTTGGGAAATTGAGGCGTTGGAGTAAACGGAAATTGGATTTTTCAACTGCAGCAAACGAAATATTTATATTTATGTTTAGGCGGATTTGCTGTGGACGATGCCAGACAGATAGTTGTCTGTTTGGGCGTTAAGTATCTACCAGATACATTTAAAATATTTAAGTGCAAATTTCGGCATATATATTGAATGGGAATTATTGTACAATGTAGATTTATGGTACTTAAATTACTCAAGTTTCTTTTGCAGAACTGTCATCAGGTTCTAGAACAACAATTTTAATCCCATGGAACTTTCATTATACTATATTTAACAATTCCAATATCAGCCAATCCACAACAATCTTAATCCCAATATGAATCGGACAATCTCTTCAGCCTCCACAAATTATACAACACAATCTTAATCTTAATCACAATCTTCCAATCTTAATCTCAATTTACATAACTGCAATCCTTATCCCAATCTAAATCTGAATATCAATTGCAACCTCAACATTTGTGAAATTTGTCAGACTGATTGGAAATTGCATAACAACCATCTTGAGCTCCCTCCCAATCCAACAATCCGCTCAGTACTAATCCTGATAATCAGATTTTCCCATCTCAATCCTAATCAAAATCAATCAAAGCAGCAAATACAGTTACTTTGAGCTATCAGCTTGTGGAAAACGAGGTTTTCCCTTTGGTTGGAAATCAGTTTGAGCAACTTTTGACCTGTTAACAATTAGCATTAAGGGCAGCTCGAATCGATTGAGTCTCCGTCTGAGAGAAGCCAAATGGCAAATTCCACAAGTGTGTGTGAGAGGGTAGTGGAGAGGGGAGCGGGGTGGGTGGGTGCCAACTTTACATGTGCGTGGCGCCACAGTGTTGCACAATTTGCGTGACAAAATGCACTCGACTGTTTATCAGAGCGCCATTTTGCTTTGGGTAGCCTAATTTACAAAGCTTGGGTGGCGGAAGAGAAGGGTGTAAGGGCAGCAGACAACACTCAGAGAAATGTTCTTAATATAAGAAAATATTTTTCTAAAATCGGACAAAATATTCAATTTTGGAAATTTACTTACTGAATAAGTCTTGACGAATGTCTAAAACTCAGTGGGTTTTTTTGTTGAGTGTAGACTAGGTTCCTTTGTTCCTTAAAGGTTGCTTCAGGCAGCTGGTGTTTCGTTGTAGCATTTTAGCACCTAATTAGCCATAATGCGGGAGAGAGAGAGGCAGAAAGAGAGCGAGAAAGAGAGAGCGAGAGAGAGGGAGAGAACTGTTTGCTAATTCATTAAGCATATTTGTTTTGCTAGCCGAGAAGGGGGAAGAGTGAGTGGAGAAGTTGGCTAGAAATGGTTGTGTTCAGTGTGTCATCAGAAAAGGCCAGCTGGTGGAGAACATTGTTTATGGTGGTGGGCGGGGGAGCAGGAGGAGGGATTGGGGAGGAGTCCACTTAAGTGAACTGTCGCGTGGCCGGGCAGTTAAAGAGCCCATTGATTGCCTCTCCGACATTATTGTAATTCATCGCTTCCTTAATTTCTCATTTCGCATTTCTCATTGACTGAGCCACAAAAATTCGGTTTGCCATTTAGGCATTTCCGTTCCGTTTCGTACCATAGTATCAGAGGTCAATGTCCTCTCGTAACTATATATATATGTATGTATATATATATATATATATATATATATATAAATATATAAATATATATAAATATATAAATATATATTTGGCTTCTTTTCTTTGAAATGAGCGGGTCGATTTTTAGGGTTCACTTCAATCAAGCCAACTAGAAATATATTTGACTTGTAACAAATCAAAGAAAATATATATAAAATAAATCAAGAATCGTTTCATTTTCTTTGAATTTTAATTAATTCAACTTAGTTGGAATTTTTTTGTATTTTTTGTTTATAATCTTCTTCCTAATCGAATTCTCTTCGTTCAATTTAATCTCTTTTGATATCCAATAATTATTTTACTGGCCTTATCATTTGATTTGAATTGAAGTTAGCTAATTTTGTATTCCTTTTTATTATTTTGTATTAATTTAAATGGAATCGAAGCGTCTTTGTTTAATTTGTATTGCAATTCAAATGAAATCGGCTCATCTTCAATTATTTAAAACAGTTTAAGATTTGGCACTATCTGAAGCATTTGTTGATAGGAACTAACTCTAAACGATATATATATATATATATAAATACGTATAAAATGTAGTGCCACTGTCCAAATTGAAGTTAGTCCCATTCGAACACTTTTGTGGAAGAGTTCGTTCAAGATGAAGGCAAAAATCAATCTTGCAGTTCTGCTTAGCAGTTTGTCCCTGTTGGTTGTTGCCACCAACGGAGGAGTCATCAATTTTAGATCGGAGTCTTATATCTGCCGAAATAAACCCGATGGTTTTCGTGCTCCCCAACCCGGCAGCATTTCGCAGTTTTATGAGTGTCTCGCAGGAGTCGCTGTACCCAAAATCTGCACCCAATATTTTGATTCAAAGACTCAGAAATGTGTCAGCTCTGAGCTCCGAGAAGAATCTACAACTACCACGAGAGAAACCACTCTAGGTACAACGAGAGGAACCGTTCCAAACACTTCATCAGAAACCACTCCACGTACAACGAGAGGAACCACCATTCCAATTACAACGAGAGGAACCACCATTCCAATTACAACGGGAGGAACCATTCCAAACACTTCATCAGAAACCACTCCACGTACAACGAGAGGAACCACCATTCCAATTACAACGAGAGGAACCACCATTCCAATTACAACGAGAGGAACCACCATTCCAATTACAACGGGAGGAACCATTCCAAACACTTCATCAGAAACCACTCCACGTACAACGAGAGGAACCACCATTCCAATTACAACGAGAGGAACCACCATTCCAATTACAACGGGAGGAACCATTCCAAACACTTCATCAGAAACCACTCCACCTACAACGAGAGGAACCACCATTGCAATTACAACGTGCGGAACCGAACCAAACACTTCATCAGAAAGCACTCCAACAACGAGAGGAACCACTACAACGGTACTCCACTAACGACACCCACAGGAACCACTCCAGCGGCTCCAACAGGAATTACTTCAAGGTCGCCATTCTTTCGATGAACACCAACTCCAAAAAAATATTTTGCGCTCTTCAAGCGAACAGTTTTAGAGTATTTGAAATCTGATATAATTAAAGATTTGATTAATTAATTTGATGAGTTTCAAGAAGTGAGGAAATGACTTAATATTAAAAGGGGAAACAATAATTAAGGAAATTATTATAATGATTATTTTGATGTCATGCGAAATTTGCATGCAACTCAAATCTAATAAAAAGTTAACATTTAGCTTAACATTCATAAGGGAAAAAAGAAAATTAATTTAATTAGCCAAGAAAATTATGGCAAAAGAAGAAGAAGAAGAAGCAGTCAGAGCGTCACACATTTTTCGGCACATTAAATAATTAATGGCTTATTTGCTCGCCTACAAGTCGCGTATTTGTTTACGGAGGCGTTTATTGGCCGACTAGCTTGACCACCCACATAGATAAAGCACCAACGCCCATGCCCATCCCTACCCCTCCAAAAGAAACTTTTGTGGCAACAACACAATTTTTTGGCAATATTTATCATAATTTTTGAGACTTGCAGAGACTTCCGCAAGTTGCCGGAAATTATTGTCAAATGGAAATTGCTTTTTTTTTGTGTCAATTTATATTTATTGTGCTTCCATTTGCAAAAGAAATTGCAGCTTAAAGTGGAATAAAGAATGGAGAAGATGGGAATAAACAAAGACGAAAAGAAAGAAGATTTTCACTTGACGCAAATTAAATATTTCACTTCTAATCTATGCTGTGGTTGTTGTCTTCGCTGCAGATCATTATGCCGTTGCCTATGTGTGTTTGTGTGCGTGTTTATATGCATGTGACTCGATATATATAAAAAATTGAAGCCGGTTTTTTCTTTGTTTGCCGTTTTAAGCTATTTTGCCGGTTTTTTATTTTATTATGGTTTGGCCCGTTATTATTTGTTGTTGTTGTTGTTTGCCTTTGCCTTTGCCTCTGACTCTTTTGTTTTTATTTGGTTTGCCACTTATTATTAGTCATCATCAACCACAGCCGCAGCAATCCTAACCTCACTCAATACCCCCCACCCAAATCCAATCCAGCAACCAAAGCCAGCGGCAATTTACAAAAAAAAAAATTCACATCCACATGCTGCGTCTCGCTCGCTCGCCTTTGTTTGCCCGCTCTGCATATGTGTGTGTGTGTGTGTGGCTTGTGACGAGTCAGCTAAGCGCGCTCAGCTGATGACAGCGCCGCTGCTGACGTCGACGCGCAGCTGTGCGCAACGAGTGCTTAAACAGCTGCTTTTGTTGCTTTAGTTGTTTTTTTGGCTGTTTGTTTGTTGTTGGCGGTGCTGGGTGACAACGCCCACATGGCATCCACACACAAACACTCACAGACAGCAACTCGCAAAAATAGGGAAATTGGAAGCACTGAATCCCCGCTTCTCGCATAGCAGCCAGCTTTCGCGAGTGTTCAGTGCTCTGCTTTGCACTTTTTAATTGAGTTTTTATTTCGGTTTTCTAATTTATTAATTGCTAATTGAAATGCAAACTTGCGACGGCGCCGCAACGCTCCATTAATTTCACATTAATTTTCTTCACGCGCCCCGAAATCTACAATTAATTTATTTACTTTGCCTAATAACGGTTGGCTGTTGTTGTTGTTGTGAGTATTTTTTGTTGCTGCTGTGCCAAAATTGTTGTGACCACATTGCATTTGCCACGCCCACAAACACACTCAGACACACACAGAGATAATGCATAATGTATTCAAATTGAAATAAATAACAATTTTGTTTTACGTCAAGCGCCGCAGAAAATTAAAAAAAACGCAAGCGACTAACAACAAAAACAACAACAAAAACAAGAACAACAAATACAATCACAACAACAACGAGAATGTTAATTAAGGAAATTTTGTATGCAGTGATCTTCATTCTATTTGCACTAGTATACGCTGCAAACACGAATAGAGTATTTTGATTATGTGAGCAGGGATGTTACCCAGGGTAAACAATTGTATGAAATTGAGTTTGGACTATTATTAATTGTTGTAGATAATAAGTAATGATGGTTTATGCTCTAATTGCGTGTTATCGATAGTTTATATGCAAATGTTATACTCTATACGGTTATCGATAGTTCGGCTATGAATTACTTAGGAGTTAAACAGTTATCAATTAGTGTGAAATTTAGTTTGAATTTTGAATAACTATTTTAGATGATTCTCATCGATAATTTGTGCTTTCATTGCTTGTTATCGAGAGTTTACACGTACATATTTTACATTTATCGATTTAATATCGATGAAGCCAATTAATTTGGATAAAAAGTGAATGTTTCAATTCGAAGTTTTAATCCCAGTCGATAATTCAAATAAATCTTTTTTGGCAGGGCATCTGATAGCCGTCCAGTTAATCGCCGCCTTTTCCATTCTCTCTCTCTCAATTTGCATTAATAGCCTTCCCTCATCTTATTTGCTTTCGATCGGTTTTACAGCAATTTTTCATTGCCAAAGCTTCGCAGCAGCTGCTGTTATGCTTGGCCAGCGCCAGGGGGCGCTGCAGCGTCTATCGCCCGACTGCATTTAAAATGAACTAAAGCGAAGCATCGCATAATAAATCAAATCCTTAACTATATAAAACGGACAGATTAGAATGAAATATGGCCAAAATCCAAAATGAAAAAAATAGAAACAAATTTATCATTTGCCATTTGCAATCGCCAGTTTTTCTGTGTGGAATTTCGACTCTAGCCGCAAGATCGTAAAACGGTCTTCTCGAATTAATATGCAAACATGAAAAGCGCGCAATAATTTATTTATGCATTTATCGTATTTAGTATATCGTATATAGTACACAGTAGTTGCTCATTTTACACATTTTATCGTTTTTCTATGTGCCGACTTTTTCTTCTTATTTTTCGTAGAAACCGGTTTTCATTTGCTTTATTTACTGATGAGTAAACAAAAGTTGCGACTAACTAAAGCATTTGTCATTTCTACATTTATCAGTTTCCGGAATTTGAAGTGACTTACGTTGAGCATGCACCTTTCACTGCTGTTCTTTATTCCTTATCTGAACCCTCAATGATAACTGCAGAACCCATCGATTATGTTATATTATTATATTATATTATATGTCTTAGCTGAAATGCCCACTGTGCCACTTTCCTAAAACTATACCAACTATGCAAACAATTACTATATATAGTTGTATATATATATATATAATGGTCATACCAGAGTCAAGTAAATTGTACTTGAATTTTTGAAGGTCTCTTTGCAATGCATTCTTGATGATAATATAATACCACTTGTGCTGCACTTGATCGGTGGCATCAGACTAGAGAGATACTCTGTAAAGAGACGCAGACTATCTGATCATTTATAGAGCTTTCTTTTCAGAATGAAAACTGAAAAATAGACGTATTATTTAAAGTAAATTTAAAATTCATATTCAAAATTAGTCTAAATACGAGTTTGGTTTGAAACCCAGCTTTAAATAAGTTAACAGGCTATGGTTTGTTACTCCGCTATATACTGATTAAATCGAATCCTTTACAAATCGAACTTTCTTCTTCTGGCTGTTAAAACACAATAATATTAAAACTCTTTTCTTTTGTTAAACAGTTACGCTATAAAGCATATACACTGCATGGAGGCCGCCTTTTGTTAGGGTATACACAGCAAATACTACAGAAGAAGAAGAATTGAATAACTTTTGTCCGTTGACAGTTTTTAACACTTGGCGCCAGGGCGCTTAAATTGCCGTGACGATAACACGGGGCGTGGGTGCTCACACACACACACATAACAATACATAAGCACATACATTCCACACATTCATTCCAACAAGCGCATGTCGAAGTTGATATCGGGCATCTCGCTCGCACCTTTGCGCGTCATGCGATTTTTGCATTTTTCATCAGTTTGTTTTTAGCTTGTTTTTCATTTGTTGTTGCTGAATTTGTCCCCATTGATTGACAGCAACAACTATAATAATAATATAACAACAAATTGAGACAAGGCGACGGTCATCATGCCAAGCAAAAGGAAACAAGACACAAACAAGAATGAAACACAAAACAAAGATTGCAAAAGCGCCCAAAAAGCAAACGAACTGGCGACAAAAATCAAACAATTCGTTTTGCAAACCGTTTTAAAATAGTGCGCAATTTTAACATTTTTTTTCTCTATATTTATATTATAGACATAGACACAAAACAAAATAAAAAAAAATAAGACGCTTTGACAACTCTCACGCTCGCTCGCGCTCAAAGATCAACAGTTAGAAGCTCTCTTGACCTACCTTGCTCTCTCTCCCTCTCTCTCGCTCGCGCTCTTATCATCGACTCTCAATTACAACCGTTTTACACACGTGAATGAATCCAGCTACCTCTCCCGCTCGCACTCGCTCTCGCTCTCTATTTGCTAATTGCAGTTGTTTTTTTTTTTGTTTTTCTCAAGAGTTTTGTTTTGTTTCTGCTTCTATTGTCGACTCTTCTTCTTCTCCTTTGGCTGTTGTTGTTTTGTTGTTTTTGCAATTGATCGCATTGCACATTATCGCCATGTTTGTATTTGTTGCCATTTTTCGTTGCGCTAAAAAGGGTATTGAAAAAAATCAAACAACAATAACAACAAAACAAGGCAAAGCAAAGCGCACAAAAAGAAAACGGTAAACAGACTTTTTATTGCGTTGCGAGCTTCTTTTGTTGTTGTTTGCCTTTTGCTGTTCTAGTAAAATTAAAAAATTTGTCCAAGTATTTCGGGCTTAATGGTGGTGAATTTAAATGGATTCCGCGAAAAACAATCATTATTTATGGATTAAATTCAATTTGAATGTTTCAATTGAATTCCGTTTTGAATGCTGCGCCCAATTGTTGGAAATGTTTCTTAGTCATATTTTTAATTAAACATGCAAATATATTAGTTGCTGTAGTTAATAACATTTTGAAAATTTAATAACGATTTAATCAAATTGCACATTTTAATTGTAATAATTGCAGATTTTTTGCAAACATTTTACAAAATTCAGTCTTATCTTAGGTGCATGTCTTGGCTGAAAACACGTTCCACATTAGCAAAGACACACTTCGTTTAGTTTGAGTAGCTGCTGTAAGCGAGGTGTCTTAGCTAAGTCGCACACTTTGGGAGGCACTGTTGGCTGCTAAGTGTGCACAGTTTTATTCGTAGGGATTTCAACTAGATCACGTGTCTCGGCTAAACTTCCCCCGACAGTTTTGAGCGCATTGGGCGATTGTCATTCGTACACATTAGCACAGACAGCAACCCGCAAAAGCAAGCAGTGTAAATGATATCCACAAGCAGTGCGCAAGCAGTTTTGTGCATTTTTTGACTTAAAAATAGATTTAAAAGTTTAACTTAATTTTTTCTTCCTCATAACTAATCAATATTTGTATTTTTTTCAATTGCAGGTAAGCCTGAGTTTTATTTACTTAACAAGCCGAGTGAGTATGCATTGAACCTAGTCTTTTCCTCCACACACCGCAAAAAAGAAAATTCCTTTTTCATAATTTCCCATTTGACAAAATAAAACCAAAAAAAATTCATGCACAAAAATTTTGTTGAACATTAAATGAAAACTTTTTACAAGCATTTTACATTAAATTAATGTTTACTGTTGTCGTTCGTTCTGTCTCTTTCGTGCTCTCTCTTTCTCGCTCTTTCTCTTTTTTTAAATGTTTTAAAATTGTACATATATAAATGGCATAACTGAATTCAAATTTGATACCAAATATACTATGTTTAATTTAAACCAGGGTATTTCAAACTTCTTCCCTTTTTTCTAACAGTTCCTTCTGGTTTTTGGGCTTGAATTTGCATTTTACTCGTGTTTTTTCCCATTTATTTGCCTAAATGCCAATCTCTGATTGCATTTTTGTTGTTGTTGCACTTTTCCTCTCTCCTTTTTCTTTTTAATTTTCCCAACTGGTCGACAACAACAACAACAATAGCAATAAACAACAACAACAACAACTTTAGCTCCATTCACCTAATTTCTTCGTCTTGTTTTGGCCAAAAACTTTTGTTTCCTTGTTTTGTTGTTGTTGTTGTTTGTTTGTTTGTTGTTGTTGTTGTTGTTGTTGCTTTGCAGGCGACACACTGAAAAAACAACAATAATAAAAACAAAGTGCGCTGCATAATTTGGGCATTGTTTTTGGCAGGGGGCAAAGAGAGCAACAGGAGGGGGCGGGGAAGGGGCAACATGTGCGAAACTCGCATGCGATTTGCGTGGCAACAACAACAACAACGACGACAATCACGTTGCAAGCCATTTGAATGCAAATTTTTCAGTTGCATTTTCATTTTCATTTTTTTTTTCTTTTTTTGTTGCACGACGCTTGTTAAATTGTTTTCTTGTTGCGATTATGTAAGCAAAAAGCCACAAAAAAAAAGAAAAAAGAAAAAGAAAATGAAAATTAAGCAAACATTATTTTTATCAAAGTTCATAAAACTTAATTAGTTGTTCAACTTAAAAATAAAAGATTTTTGTAATTAAAATAACTTGAGGAAAAAGTTGCAAGTTTTAATGGCAGCAAAGTTTAAACAACGCGCTTGCAACTTGCAACGCGTTCAACCAACCAAAAACTGCGACGAAAAGTTCTCGAAACCAACAACAAAAAAAAGTTTTTAACTGCATATTAAAATAAGAAAAAGATTTGAGACTTTTTCTGGAACTCAACACTTTTCGAATACTCTCTTTCGAGATCTGCAAAAAACTCAAAAAATTCATTGACTTTAAATTTTAAGTTTAAGTCGAAAACATCTTAAATTAAGCACAAATTACGCAAATTAAGCATTTTACTAGCTGAATGCTTTTTGCTCTTGACAAACTGAAGATTTATTTTGGCGTTGTGGCCAAATCTGCCACATAATATCTATCTATCTACAAAAATCGATAGTCGATAATCTATCGATAATTAATGGCCTGAAAATACGTTTTTGCTTTACATAAACTGTTTTTATTAACTGTTCTGTTATATCTGTTTTTGGTCCGATTTATAATCTTATATATCAATTGGAAGACTATTTCTTTAAGCGTGTTATTTTTACTGCTATCGGAAATCGATTTGTATCGATATTCACGAAAAGTCATATGAACTGCTTATGAGGAATACGCGAACTTATTCTCAATTAGTATATTCTTATAGACTCAAGTGGGTTTCGGGAGGGAGAGGGGGAGGCAAATGTATCTTTCCGATTCTCACAGCTAATATGCCCAAAAAAAGAAGCGCAATAATCAAGTGAAAAGCGCGCCAAAACTGAAAGTTTGTTGTTGCTAATGAGTGTGTGTGTGTGTGTTTATCCCGGATGTTGTGCGGCGTTGACTGAGTGCTGCTAACTGCATTGAATGCAATTGCAACTGCAACTGCAACCGCAACTGTTGTTGTTGTTGCAGCTGCTGCAGCAAATGGGGTAAAAGTGTTTTTTGTTGTTGTTGTTTCATTATTTATTTATTTTATATTTTGGCTGCTGTTTGTTGCAACTACTTTGTTGCATGTTGCCGTTGTTGTTGTTGTTGTTGCTTGCCACCAGATCTTTCGTCGCGGCTGCCTGAATTTTATTTATGTTAATCGTTAGCCGCTATTTGCGTTTAGCTTGCAACCGAAACTTGCCCCCAAATAGAGATGAGTCTGAAGTTGTCTTTTTACATATATATTTCTATATATTTCTTGGCCATATTTCTTAGCCATATTTCTTGGCCATATTTTCTTCAACTTCAAAAGGCGATTTTTTTTTTGTGTTTTTATTTTTTTTATTTTATTTTATTTTTTTTTGTATTGCGGAAGCGAATTTTGCCACAGAATTAATTGGCTGCACTTTATATGCTGCTGCTGCCCCATTTTGTTGCATGCAACAAAGCAATTTGACAGTTTTCTTTTCATTTTCATTATGATTATAATTATCGTAATCATGATGATTATCTATGCCACATTCACATCATCAGCTTCTCTTTTCTTCTCTCTTCTTCTCTCTTCTCTTCTCGCTTGTTGCTTATGATGAGAACTGGAGCGCATCGACATCATGTTGCTGCCACAAATGTTGCATCATCTATTTGAGATGACGCTTGTCGCTTTTTATTCCAGTTTTTGTGCATCTATTCAAGCAGCTGAAGAAGAAGAAGCAGAAATAATCGATAGTTTCTATTTGATCAGTTATTTTTGGGTTGTAGCAAATTAATCGATTGTTTTTTTTTTAGTGATTAACACGAAGTTGTATATGATTCTTAGATATAGCATTATTCACTATCCTTATCCATAATTCCGCTTTAAAGGGTAATCCGAAGCAAACATCGAGTTTACTTCTCGAAAACCTATCGATAACAGGGAAAAGGTGATTATAATGAATATATAATCTATAATGAGTATAATTTTTGATTACTCGATAATTTTACTTTGATATAATTATTAAAATATGCTTCAACATTTTGATTAATCGATAATTTCTTAACTTGCCGGAGCAACTGAACGGTAATTTTAATCGATACATAAATATATCGAGTAATACGTAGTTTGACTTGGATATAATCAATTATCGATATTTGTACATTTAGATAAATGATAATTTCACATTTTGATTATAATCGATTGTATAAATATAAATTTCGATTAGTCGATTATTCTAAGCAACATTTCGATTAAATATACAAATAGTAATCGATGCTTAAAAGCATTTCGATAAATCGAACATTCTCAGCTAACATTGGTAATTGATGCTAACATACTTATATTAATCGATCTATCGATTAGCGTGTTAATCGATTATTTTATTAATTAGTTTTGCTCGCTTCTTAGATGGTTTCCTTTGGTCGTTTCACGTGTTTTCATTCACTCTACTCATTTGCCTGCCTTGTTGAAGCCACACAGTTCAGATCATCTGCCACGCCCACACCCACAATGCGGTCATCTCTCCCGCCCCCTCTCTTCCCCTTCCCTCCCCACCACTCACTCACCACCAAAATAATTGGCAAATTCATAATTTTTACTGATTTCCAACATGGATTTCACTCTCCTTTTCTCCCCCTCCCCCTCTCTCCCTTTCTCGCTCTCTCTTTGACAATTTGACTGCCTATGTATATCTGCTGCTTACTCTCTCCCTCTCTCTTTCTCTTTCTTTCTTTTGCTTTATTTTGCGCGCTTTACACACACTATGAAATTATCGATACACCATTTGAATTGATCGATACACACACACACACACACACAACAAACACAGCTTTAGCCACGCCCTGAGTAATAACGGTAGTCGCAAGCGTGCTCTTAGCAACCCCCACATACCCTTCTCCTGCACCACCAACACCACCAACTGCCCCACCTCGTCGTCAGCGTCGGCGTCGTCGTCGGGGCTGCGTCTGCAGCCGCATCTTTACTACTACTACGATCAATCGCATTCCGGCCGGAGTAGCTTCTGCGTCGATGCAACCCTTTGGCCCGCCGCTCTCAGCGAGGGGCAACTCTACACGACGACGCCGACGACGGGTGCCGACGAGGATCCCGAGGAGGCCTCCGATCAGTTCTCGCCAACGCTCTACACTCGCCTCGGCTCGAGTCGTGCCATCAACATACCCAGCAGCGGCCGCAGCAACATTAGCAGCAGTGCCGGCAACAGTCCACAGCATCATCCGTTGCATCCGCATCTGCATCCGCATCATCATCTGCTGCACCATCGGCAGCAGCATGCGCAACGTGCCCACAGCACCGGCTCAGCTGCAACTGCAACTGCAACAGCAGCAGTGGCAGTGGCAGCAGCAGCGGCTGCTTTTAGTGCGAGTCCCACGGGATTTGTGCATGGCTATTCACCGTTTTATGCCAGCACACCGGATGCTCTGGCGGAGATGGGTGGTGCAGGGGGTGGTGGTGCTGGTGGCATTCATCGGCTGCAAGTGCCAAGAGAGTTTGCAACAGCAGCAGCAGCATCAACAACAGCAGCAGCAGCAACTGCCGCAAGAAGTTCACGTTCGCCGCTGGATGGCGCCACTGTGTTGGCTGTCAACAGGTCGGTGTGTTGGTTAACGACTCAAATTGTTGCCACAGTGTTGCACAATGACAACTAATCGAACATTGAGCTTAATTGGCCTACAATTAATGTTTTTAACTGTTATCGATTGTCTCGATAAATCTTTGTTGCACGTCTGCAAGTTGCTTTGCAAGAAAAACTCATGTTTTCATCTCGCATTTCATTTTGGTGTTTTACTGGTTTTCCACATATTTTACATTTTCTCATATTTATTAGTGCGTCTTCTTGAGGCATGAATATCGGTAACGGTTTGCTAATATATCATCTGAGAATCATCAATTAATTGTAGTTGGTCAAGAGTTGGGTTAATCATTCAGATAATAATAAGTATTCATTATTTTTATCTACTACAATCTGGCTATACTTACTTTCTATCAACTTATCTACTTATTCATCTCCAACTAACTTAATCTCTTGGTAGTTAGACTGACTAAATCTGTCTATATCTATATATCCATAACCACAAACTCAATCTCCCCTTATAATTGGACTGACTATATCTACTATTGATCGGTCTGTCTACAACCTCAATCCGACTGACTATATCTGCCATCTACAACAATCTCAATTTCCTTTTGCATTACTCTGCAAATGATGCAATTTTTCAAGATGCAGAAGAAGAAGAAGAAGCAGCAGCAGCAGCAAATGCGAGAAGATTTCCGGCCGTCAGCCGTCCTTGCCACAGATGATGATGCATCATTTGTCATGGAAACGGATTCTTGAGGCGAATCCTTTTGCAATTTATTGTTTTTAATTATAAAAATGCGAAACGAAAATCGTTGCAAGGAGGCGCTTTAGGTGCCACAGCTAAAGAGTGCGTGTGTCTGTGTGTTGGTGTGTGTGCGTGTGTGTTGGTGTGTGTGTATGTGTTTGTGTGTAGTGCGTTCTGACTTGAATGCCAAAAATTGAGATGATGTCATTTCTAAATTTGAAGGTTTCTTTTGGCTTTTTCGCGTTTCGCATTTCTTTTTGCGCTGTTTTTTATTACGTTTTTTCGTTTTTTGTACAACTCCTCAACGCTGTTGATGATGATGATGATGATGATGATTCGCAATAAAAAAGCAATTTATATATATATCCATATATATCCATTTATTCATATGTATATAGAGAGAGAGAGGGAGAGGGAGAGAGAGAGTATTACGCAGTTTGACCATTTGGCTAAGAACTGCGCATTTTACTGCGTAAATGTTTCCCTCGGGGCACTAGTTAAGGGAATACCCCTGCTCTTCCCCCCCTCCTGCTATGCGCATAAAATAACAAAAAAAAAAGGGAACAACATTTTTGCATGTAAGCTTACTCTCTCTCTCTCTCTCTCTCTCTCTCTCCCTCTCTCTCTCTCTCTCTCTCTTTTACTTCTGTCTGCGGCTAATTTTTATTAGCCATTTAGTTTTTGTTGGCTTTGTCGTTTGGGGCATTCGTTGCAAGCACATTAAAAATAAAGTCGCAATTGCAAATGCTGTGGAAAAGGCAAAATTGCTAATGAAAAAATACAATTTTAATTTAATTGTTGCAAATTGGATTAATTATTTTTTGTTTATTCAAATTCCACTAATTAAATTTAAGCCTTGAACAAAATCTATCTTGGCCAAGAAGCAGATTAGATACGGAAGCTAAAAACTCAGAATTTATATTAGATGGTTCATCAATCAATCAGTCGGTCAATCAATCAGTCAAGATATCAATCTGGAAATTCATTAAGCAGTCAGTTTTTCAATCATTCTGTACATCAATCAGTCAATCAGCAAGGGAATATTAATCAGCCCGTCAAGCTGTCTGTAGTCCAGGGGAATTCCATATTTTGATGAAGAACTTTCACTATCATCTGAAAAAAAAACTCATTAATTTATATATGTGATATAGTAGTCTGATCTTAAAAGTTTTTGGAAACATTGGTTGAACAAAAGGGTTGTTCATAAAAGAACTTATCCTTCGATCGATATATTTTCATGATATAGGGATCTAACTGCAGCTAAGATGCGAATATGGGTCAAGTTTTATAAAGATAGCTTTCAAACTGATGTACTCTTTGGTATAATAATTGACAGCCAGACAGACAGCCAATATCTAATCTATATCCTGATAACTCCAATATCTGGAATATAGAAACTGAGTTCGCATTGCAAAAGCATAAATAAAATAGATGAAAGACAATAATATATATTTGTAGTCTCAGCTATTGATGCTGATCAGATATATATATATATATATATATATATATATACTATCTATATACCATATACTATATACTTCTATACTGTGCACCACATAATTTCTGGGGGTTGGAGAAGTTTTCTTCAATGCTTTACAAATTTGCCAACAAAATTGAATTAAGCCTTCTGATTCCAAGTGTAAATAATTCTTGTGAGGATTATTTTACATTACACAATGCATTGACAGACTTTTTTATTCTGCAAGCAACCTACAACACTGAATCCATAATTTATTTATTTATTTTTTTAAATAAAATAAAAAAGTAAAAAAATTAAAAAAGTAAATTTGAAATAAAATTTAAAATTATTTTTAAATATTTGTATAGAGAAATATCTAGATAAAACATTGATTATCTATATATCTATATATATATATATACATATAATGAAGTGCAAGTACAGTCCGCACTCAATTAGAAAACACTTTTCTGATTCTCATGCGTCGTTGACTGCAGCGAAGGCCACACAATGAAAAACTCACTCCAATAATTTATCTGCATACGAACATATATATATATATATATATATTGATATGGATATATGTGTGTGAAAGTCTTCTTCTTGCTTTGCCCAAAAATGCAGTCGCTGGCCAAGTTCAAGGTTAAAAAATGCTTGCTGCATTCTGGAACAAAGAACAAAACGATAAAAAACCAACAAAAAAAAAAAGAATGAGAGAGTATAAAAAGGGGCACAAAGATTGCAATTTAATTATGCAGTGCAACAAAAATCGGGACGCGCTGGACACATTGTGTGGCAAGCAGCCACATATTGGGTGGTGGGGGGAGCAATGGGGAGTTATGCGCAAATTCTGTTTAATCGCAAGGCAAACAAACACAAGACACACACACACACACACTCAAGAAGCAACCACACACACGCACACACAACATGTTTGCTGCCTCCCCCCCACACACCCCTCTGTGAAGTGTGCCCTCCTCCTTCGCTGATAAGTGAGCTGCGTTTCATTGTCGACATTTGGTTGCTTGCCTCGATGATGTCAGCATTTATTTTTGGGGCTCACAAAGCACAAAACAAAACACACACACACGCAACACACACACACGCAACACACACACACGCAACACACACACATACACTCGAAAGCCGCAAGCCTTAAAAAACATGCCAAAAATAATATTAAATGTGAGCGCAGGCAACAAAAAAAAAAAATCGAGCCGAAAAAAAATAAAGCGAAACACACTCGAGTATAACAAATAACAATTACGAGCATCTGCTTCGCAAAAAAAAAAAGAAACACAAAAAAAGAAACACAAAAAAAAAACATAAAAAAAAATAACAATAACATGCTCTGCGCGTAATGAGAGGCAGTCTCCCTCCCTCTCTCTCTGCCCCACTCTCCCTCTCCCTCTCTCTCTCTTTGTCTGCCATAAATTGGCGTATGTATCTTGAACCTGTTTTAACGTCCACTCACTAAAGTTACCCCCAAAAAAACAGAACAACAGAACAAAGCCAAGAATATAAATTTTAAATTCCCAAAAAAAAAAGAAAAAACGAAATAAAGAAATAACGAAAAAAGTGAAGCAAAGCAAAGTAAAAGTCGAGCCTCAGCTTCGACTTGACGAAGTGAGGATTACCCTTAAATCTCCGTTGAAGATTTAACCTTAGGCATATTCCATGATTGCCAAAAGTTGAAAGAACAAAATGTTCAACGGCTTAGCGTGTGTCTACTGCCAACAAAGCTTTAACTTTAATACCCAATTCTGCTGCTTTGCCTGTTTATAATGAAAGCTTTTAATTTGACAAACTTATTTTGAAACAATGCAAAACAAAAGGTATTATCACCTCCTCCTCTTTGTCTTGCATTCGTTAACGTTTGTTGGTAATTTAATAAACTGATTCTTGAACAATGGAAAAATGAAGGTTCAGTTCAAAAGCGAAACTATTTTTCGTGGCAAATGCTGTGAAAAAAAGCACTAAAACCCATTGCAAGGGCAAACAACGAAGCAGAATTTGTTTACCTTGGCCCAGCAATTTATCTGCGTCTCCTCTTCTCTTCCCCCCATCCTCCGACCTCTCGGATCTCTGATGACTGCTGGCTGGGATGTGTGGAGTCTTCAGTCTGGTTTTTTTGTTGGTTTTTTTGTGTCTGCACTCATTTCGAATCTTGTGGTTATTTTTGACTCCGCTTTCCAACAATGGATTGTTTGCCAACTGGGCTGAGGCTCTTAAGCTCTTGTAGGCCTGAAGAATTTGCTGAAGTTTTTTGTTTGTCTTATTTTTTTATTTATCTTCTTCTTTTTTTGCGCCTCTCGATCGTTTTTTTTTCCCCCTTTTTTTTTGTTGATTTTCGCCCACTTGAAGCGAAGCACTTTTGTCTGCTTTTCGAGTTTCAGGCCTTGTCATCATCATCATCATCATCATCATCATTATCATTATCACATCATCATCATCATCATTATGTGAAGTTCGTGACGAATTATGGGCTATACGTATTCGTCACTCCATTCTAAGATTTGTCTTTCTGTTTGCACTTTTGGCATGTGGCATTCATTTTTAAGCTTTTGTATTTTTCATTATTTACTTTAGAATCCATTTACTTGTATATACCTATTATTTTTATTATTTATATTTGCTCACATTTACTTATATATATATTTGATTCTTTCATTACAGGTATGTACAAGTTTTGAATGATTACCATAAAGTGCGAATGTTTTTTTGGTGAGTTGAAAGTCGACTATTTATATTATATTTAGGGAGTTTCAAATATGGAGTAAACTTTGGAATTGATTCTACATTGCTGAAAGTGTGCTTTCAAGAAAGTTGAAGTTGTCTAAGATTGGTCAAATCTTGGGTGATATTTAAACTTGAGCGCATTTTATTCATGGTTAGTCGTCTATATCTAGATCTGTGATAATGCATTCAGTCTTCCCCAAGAATATGGTGTATAGAAGTTGTGAAAAAGTATGTAAGAGACAGGAGCAAATAGCTCAGAACCCATAAGTATATATACTCTTGATCTACATCAAAAGTCGAGTCGATATAGCCAAGTCCTTTTGTCCGTCTGTATGAAGAATTGATTTCACTGGGTAAAATAACTAAAGACGAAAGAAATTTGGACTATCAGTTCTCGCAGATCAAGCCTATCGCATTCCATCGATAATTTCGACTAAAATTGATTTCCGATAGCAACAAAAGACACAAATATAAAACCTTACAATAATAAACAAACGCTTGATTTTAATCAACTGTAAAAATTGTATTCAGGTCAGATATGAAACATCGATTTTCGTGTTAAACAGTTTTTTGCAGGTTTCTTCCCGTCGAGCTCTCACGACTCGAGCACTCTAACTAGTTCTGAATAGTTGTGCTTTTTAGAAAATAAAATTATATTTCTATAATAAATGCAAGTAAATGGCTATCAAATAAGTCACCTGATTAAGCTGATTGTTCAGTTTATAATTAAAATACAAAAATAGACTTGAACAGTTGCAAAACTTGAAGTGACTTTCAAACCGATCCAAAGCTCAATTCAATTTGTGGCTTGTGGATAATCGCTGTGGCATTTACAATTGCCACGCTGTCATAAGTCCAGATACCAGAATAGTCAACAGTTAACAGTAGTCGGTAGTCGGTAGTCAGTAGTCAGTAATCGAGTCTATAATCATATGGACATCAATCAAAGTCAACGTTCCGATCTCACACGATTCGTGACGCACTTCGAACGAGACACGAAGTTGCAAATCGACTTTTCTCTATGCAAATGGCGCTGCGTCAATTTTATAATTGTGAGCCTGCCACTTGATGAAGATGACAGTGCTGCACAGAAATAATCGGCACACACCCACCACGAACTCAACCATATAATCATAAATGAGGCATGAACCATAATGAACCCCAATAAACATTAATATTTAAGCACAATTTGGGAAGAGCCAAGAAATCGATGTGATTATTATTAGGGCAATTAAGTGGAGGAACCACGGACTGAGCTAGAAAGGGAGAGAGAGCGAGAGAGAGAGAGAAACGACGAGCGACGCCACATTGTCTGGCATTTTAACTAGCAGAGAGAGGGAGGAGGGGCAACTTGGGTATTCCACATTGTTAATTGCCACACTTAGCGACACGCTTACAGATACATTCACACAGCCATAGATGCAGCTACAAATGCACTTACACAGCTACAGATACAGATACAGATACATTTACAGATACAGATAGATACAGATACATGCATTTCAATGGCTGCCACTTAAAAGTGCCCCTCATTGTTGCCCCCAATGGAGGGGGGGGCATCATCATCGTCATCAGTTTCCAACAACTGACACGTGCGCAATTTACTTGGTTTTTTTTTTTGGCCACAACAATTTTATTACGTTGTTTTTCATGATTTCGTTATTAACAATTACAATGCGCACTCGACGCAAATGCAGCGAGGGTGGCTTCTAAAGTTGTGGCAGAGTTAGAGTGTTTATTTTATGTATATATATTTTTGTGTAGGCGTTTTCCAATTACATCGTGTAATGTACAATGTAAAGAGAGAGAGAAAGATAAAGAGAGAGAGAGAATGAGAGACAGAGAAAGAGAAAGAGAAAGAGAGAGAGAAACTGATAAAGAGAGAAAGATAGAGAGAGAGAGAGAGAGAATGAGAGACAGATAGAGAGAGAGAGAGAAATCCTGACTGAGCCCAACTTATTTATTTATATCTATATCAACAAATAGCAGTAGAAAAGAAAAGAGAAAAACATAGTAAAAAATAAATTAAATTATTATTAAAAAATAATTTAATATATAATAAGAAATATTATTCAAATTTCTGGCAGTAGTTAAATTAATTATTTAAAAATATTAAATAAATATTTTTTTATGAATATATTAAAAGAAGAAAGAGAAAAAGAGATATTGAGAAGATAATATGCAGAGAGAGAACTCTCAACAGAACCCTCTCGAATTACGACTCTTTATTTAATTAATTATTAACTAAAAACAATAAAAGCAAAATAAAAAAAAATAAATTAAATTAAATTTCAATTTAATTTAAACTATTTACAAAATTTTCAATTTTAAATGCAAAAGTAAAGCACAAATTTAGACAGATCCAAATAGAATAACTATCGAAAAGCCACAAGTCGATGCACAACTGTTATACACAACTGTTATACAGACACACACACACACACACATGCTACACACACTTGCCACCTAAGCCAGCAATTAATGTGGCAAACTCTAATAAAAGCTTTGATTTAGTAGCCGTTGCAAATAAATTAAACTTTGGCCGCAATGCCAAAAGTCGACTTTTATTTTGGGTGCGGATTAAACTCTTTTGGTGAGCCGCCCTTAAAGGGAGGGAAGGGGCAAAGGGGAGCGAGTGGAGCGGTGGTGTCAGCATTTAATTACTTTTTACACTGAGTCACGTGGCCAATGTTTACACACAGCTAGACACACACAGCACACACACACCAGCACACACACACAGCACACACACACAGCACACACACACACACACACACACACCAGCACACACACACAGACACATGTAGACGAACATAAAAAAAAAAAAGAAAACATTTTCATCATATTTCGACGAGTGTTTATTTGGCCAAGCTAATGAGCTGGTGGCGAATGTTGGCCAAAACAACACAATAACATCCACCAACCCTCCCCCTGGCCTGGGCAAGCCTCTATAAATAAACCAATGCTGTTTGCCACATTATGCCTGCTGCTGCTGCTTCATTAGTTGCCACAAAACAAAGCAACACACAATAGCCGATGAAGACCCAAACCACAAGCACAACACTAAAATTTTTCGAGTGCTTAAGTTCGTTATGGTTTCGGGTTTGCGCCTGCCACATTATGTGGCGGGTCTAGACTCTAGACTCTAATATGAGCAATGACGGCGCAGACTGTTTGGCGACAATGGCCAACAATGAAAAAACTAAAAAAAACTACAAAAAAACAGCCAAAACAAAAAAAGCGTCGCACATTTTTTAGCGCTTTCTTTTCTTGCTTTTTGCTTGGTTTTTGCATAATTCTTGTGAAATGCAGCGCAGCATGTATCGGCGCAATTTAAGCTGATTAAGAATAATATATATATATATATATATATATATATATATATACCTTTGTAATCCTAAATAAATCATTAAAAAAAACGATGCAAAATAAACAATTTGAATTTGAGTTTTCTAATCTGTTTTCGCATATGCCACAACAATGTGCAACGTTTTGAAACGGAAGCCGACAGCGCCTCAATTTGGCCTAATTGCACAGACATTTGCTGCATTTGACTCGCGTTTCGCAACTGCCACTGCCACACTGCAACATGCGGCAAGCGCAGTCAGCATTTCGCTGTTGTGGCAAACTTCAAAGTTTCCCGCCAGAAGAGCCTCAGAGGCTTATTGCCTCATTCAATTCATTTGTTGCAATTTAGTGTTATGGTCTTTCTTCCCCTCTCTCTCTCTCTCTATCTCTCTCTCTCTCCCTTTCTCCTCTGGCCTTATTTGCATTTTATAATGTGCAAAAAATTTGCAGGCAAAACTAAGCAAAGTGCATTCATGCAACACTCTAGTGAACGTGCCACATGTGGCATGTGGAGTTGGTTTTGTTTGAGTTTATTGCTTGCGCGCTGCGGCAAGCGAAATTCGAGACTCGAATAGGGTTATTCCCCTTTCTTGGTTTACTTAATCTGTGCACAAGTTCAGAATAGGGGCATTCCCATTTTTATATAGCTTATTTAATGTTAAATTAATCAATTTTCATTTTATTACTTTTTAAATAATATAATAATAAATATAAATAATCATACTAAAAATGAGTATTCTGTGTACGATAATAGAATAGGGATATTCCCACTTTTATATAGCTCATACTAAGTTCAATTTATGTAATTGATTTCCACTTCAAAACTTATTAACTGAATACTTGACTCGAATTAAGGGGATTCCCATTCCCATTTTGAGTATTTACTTGAATATGAAATATATTTGTGCCATAAATATCAGAATATGTGTCTAGAATAGGGATATTCCCACTTTTATCTAGCTCTTACTAAGGGAAATAAATGCACTCAATTTCCATTAGACTATACAATAATAGGGGCATTCCCATATAAATATAGATATCGATATAAATATAAATATAATAAAAATAATATCAGAATATTTTCCTTGATATTTTCTTGAATCATCCACAAAAAGCGAGTGAATGAAAGTGAATCAAATTTCGATTACTTTTATGCATTTCAAATGGTTTCGATTTGATTTGCCATCAAGGATTCCAATTTCTAATTTCTTAGCTCAAGATTCACTTTACAAATCAATTCTGAATAGTTCAACTAAGTGTGTGAGTGTGAGTGTGAATATGTGAGTGTTTGACTGGCACTCATTGCTGCTGTTATGACTGCTCGCTTTAAAATGCTCTTTTTGAAACTGGAGCAATGAACTGTGTGCAGTTGGTGGACGAACCTGCCTCTTTTGTAACTAGCTCCCTCTCTTTCACTCTCTCTCTGTATCGCTATCTCTCTCTCTCTCACTCTCGCTGTGCACACATTTGCATTTTGTTGTAGTTTGTATTTCGACCGGAACTACGAGTTCGTAGTGCCCATTACGACAAATGGGGGGAAACGAAATAAAAGTGCGCCATGAAAAATGTAAACATTCCAAATTTATGGCAACAGTAATCAGAGAAGGGGAGAGGGTAGAGGGAAAAGGGGAGGTTTGTGGCTGTTTAGTCCTGCTAACCCACAAAACTCCTGAGGTGATTGCACCAAGCAAGTCCTTTTCCCCCCCTCTTCCGCTCCAAGTCCAAACACGCGATATTTTTCGCGCCGACTTTTGAATGGCAAGTGAAATATTTCCCGGAATGCAATTAGAGAAATTCATTGTTGCTGTTGCATTTGTTGCGTGTCAACGCGAATGAATTTTAATGAAAATGCATTCTGGAGGTTTTTGTTGTTGTTGTTTTTGTTGTTGATGCCACACATTTGTAACTGTTATTAGCTGTGGCCCTTAATCAACGCCGCCTCTTCTATTGAATTAACCCAGTTTCAGTTTCAGTTCGAGTTTTCTGTGATTCCAAGCGCAAACAAATTCAACTCAGCAGCGAGAAGCACTGCGGAAGCTGTGCAAATGTTTACACTTACTTTTCGAATTTTGTGTTATTTTCAACAGCAATAAATAATAAAATAAATAAAATAGTAATAATAAATAATAATAATTTTATCAATGCAAAGGCCACAAATTGTTTTGTGTACTTAAATAGTCAGCGCTGCGACAACATTTAATCAAGTATCTTAAAAAAAAAAGAAACTGCAAAATATTTGTTCATATAATAATAAACACAGCGACAACAGTGCGGGGCAACTAAATAAGGCTACAAATGTTTAATGCGCTGAATAATTCAGTGTTGATTAACAGTCGAATTTTACTATCAACATTTTTGAAACTAAAGTATCGTAAACAGGCATAAAGATAAGTCAATTCGCTGCTGTATTTAAATAAAGCGACAATTTAGTCACAATCAGGTTTTAAGATCAATAAACATTAAACTAAAAAACACTAAATTCATTTATGAGTATTAAGTTGGCTGAAACCTGAAACAAGTCTGCTCACATAAAGTGAAATATTTTCAACGAGCTTTTTAACTCGTTAGTCAGCGAGTTAATTAATTAATTAATCATTCTGAAATGATGCAATTGTCGTCTTTGAGAATGATCACATTCAATATATTGAGTCACTGACTTTGTGAAGTCATCTCTCAGCTAAGAGGTCAAAGATTTGAATAGATCGAGTTCTACTTCATTGAATTTACTTATTTTAGCTTAGGTAACAGCTGAAGTTGATTGGTTATTTAAATAAGACTTAATTAATAAATATAATACATAAATAATAAATAAATAATATATAAAATAAATATAATAAATAAAATACATAAAATAAATAAAATAAATATAATAAATGAAATAAATAAATAATATTAATAAAATAAAAAAAATTAAATAAATAAATAACATATTTAAATCTTTCGAATGGAAATTAGTTATAATCAAAATCAATTTCAATGGTATAAAATGAAAAATGAATAATTAAATAAATATAAATATTTACATAAAATGAATAATTAAATGCAATTAAATATACTATGAATAAATTTGTTAATTGATTTGTTTCAAGCATCCTTTGCTGCAACTCAAACCAATTGAGTGTCATTCACACCTCGCCAAACTCAGACAATAAACATTAAATTAAAATGTATTGGGGAAAAACGAGTCGCACAACAAAAAATGTGCTTTGTTTGTCTCAAATATAAATATTGATAAATGAATTTTGCTTGGCTTAAGATGTGCGTGCAGCAAACCGAAATTAATCGCAGTCAAGTTAAATTTTGTTGCATTTAAACGTGTTTGATTAATTTGTTGACTTTGGCTGTAAAGTTCATTTAAATAACTCGTTTAACTATTGTCTTTTGTTGCTGCTGTGTTTGCTTGTCGCTTGTTGCTTGTTGCTTGTTTCTTGTTTCTTGTCGCTTAGTTTTACATAATTAAATTCAATTTCATTTAACTTTGTCATTGACACGTCTACAGCAACTATATATATATATATATATATATGAATATATACTCGCATAACTCAGTAATTATATTTCGTCCCCTAAAAAAAAAAACTTTCACTTTCGTCAATTTTTCTGAAGTTGAAACGCTTTTGTCAGGCACAAGCAGCAATTATGGTTTGTGTGCATAATGGAAGAGCATTCAAAATAACATCATAATTATCACCAAGTGAAGGAAACGACGACGCCCGCCCAGCACAAATTTAAAAATACACATGATAAAAAACTGAGGAGATTAAATGCCGCTTTTTCTCAAACATGATTAATTCTCTCGCAGGCTGACTGACTGCGTGGGCCCCCACACTTAAAATTAGCAGCTACTTACCTCAAACCCATCCCCTCACACTTCCCACCCGCTCCCTCTGCTTTGGGGTTAATTCTTTACCTGAGTGGGCGTATTTTTTGTGTGTGGCTGAGAATATCTCATTTTTTTCGAACATTTCTTTATGAAAAATCAACACATTTATCATAACAATTTTTGTTTTTTTTTAAGTTGTTTATGAGTTGTTTTTTATAAAATTGTCTGCAAACCTGTTGTTGGTATATTTAGATTGTGAAGTGGACAAATTGCTGATTAGGCTTATCAGCATGTTTTGATAGCAGAATATGCATTTACCTTTAGATAGATTGCTGGCAAATGAGACACTCAAAAGTGAACTTTAGACCAAGTCTGCAAAAGCGTAGAAGTGGATCTAAATTTAATTTAATTAGATCAAATTGCGACTTCATCAAGATCATTTAAGTTCAAGTTTAAGAAATTATTAAACTAAATACTTAAGCAATAATAATTTTAAGTTGGCTGACTTTAGACAAAAGCTTTTTGCAGCTTGCAGCTCAATGTTTGCCTGCCTCCCTCTCTTTTTCTTTGCTGTCTTCTCACCTGTTGCCCAAGACAGGCGATTATGCAAATTAAAGCAAAAATGCAAAGTTTTGTATAAAACGAGTGAATATATTTATTTGAACATGCTTAAAATATAACTTAATCAATTAGGAAGTACATAAGAATACCTGTATGCATATGTAGGTACACAGGTACAAGTGTTTACACAATTAAAATCACATTTCAATTACTTACAAAACTAAAACAAATATGAAGGTAGCTTTTTTTGCTGCTGCATTTCACCTTTTTTTTTTGAGTGTAGGAATCAAGCATCAATAAAGAAACGCAACCAATAACGAACGGGCACACTGCCAAATGTGTTGAAACAGTTGCTGTTGCTGCTGCTGCTGCTGCTTTTGGCAAGTGTGCCCTATTTTTTTTATCGCTCTTTCTCGCTCATAGGACGGTCATGGCGATGAACATGAGCAGAACGATGATGAGCCAAGGGCAAATGAACATTAGGCAAGCTACCTCAAACATGTTTGTGCTTGTTGTTGTTCGTTCTTGTTGTTGCTGTTGATTTGTTTGAG
Source organism: Drosophila nr. fundita (assembly GCA_035044245.1). Lineage (NCBI taxonomy): Eukaryota > Metazoa > Arthropoda > Insecta > Diptera > Drosophilidae > Drosophila > Drosophila nr. fundita. The sequence goes on from JAWNMG010000654.1 coordinate 2,184,055, forward strand.
CTGCTTCGCTTTTGTTGACAACTGTTGCTGCTTGTCCTTAATTGTAGTTATTAATTGTTAATTTCTGTCACTTGGTCACACTGAGTTTTTCTGTATTGTTTGTTTGTACGCTTTTCTTCTTGCCATAACACACATGCTCAGTAAGTGAGTAAGTAAGTAAAGAAGACGAGACAACAACGTTACGTACGGCGTTCACTGTCACACTGAACAACAGGCGGGCAACCCGGTTGAATATTCGCTGCTTTTGTCATGCCTTGCTTTGCCTTGTTTTGCTTTGCGTTGCTTTGCTATGCTTTGCTCTGTTGCGTCGCCGGTTTCAGTGTTTGTGTTTACCTTATACGCTTTGTTTTGTGTTTAAGTGTGTGTGTCTGTTTGTAAGCGTCAGTCAGACTCCCAGTCTTCGCTCTCTCTCTCGTCGTACGTTCGCTCTCTTCGCGTAGTGCTTTTACGTTCCGATCGCTGCTACAGCTTCAGCTGCTCTCTCTCACTCTTTTTCTCTCTTCTTTTGCTTACCTTTCAAGTGGTGGAGGGAAGAAGAAGCAGCAGCGCAGCTTGAGTTTTACTCCGCGCGCAATTGCGTTTTATTTCAATGACCCCCAGGTGGGGACGGTTGGGGCACATGTTTTTGCTTTTACTTTGTTGCATTTCCTTCGTAGTAAGCACTTCTTTTGTCAGCCATCAACATCTAAGCTAATCTTAACCTCAAGCGCAAATTAACTGTAATCAGCGTAGCTAATTTTTTCAGTTGAACTTTGACTTACCTTTTTGAGTCGTCGTATGTTTTTTTTTTTTGGAAAGCTCTCTATTCAAAAGCTTGAACGTATGAGTTTGTGAAGGATTTTAGAGACTTAGCCTAGATATTCTTTTAGGAAAAAGAAAATATATTTGCGATCATCGCAAATTGAAATAAACTCTGAATGCAAAGATTATTCTACTGAATTATTTATTTACCTCAATTATTGCAACTCTTTTTCCATTAGTCATAAAAATACTCTTGTAAATATTTATATATTAGATATATTTGAGCCACAAATTGAGCGCATTGTTAATAAATAAATAAATACACCCATGTAAAATACCTATTCTTTATTTATTTGTAATAAATGCACCCATGTAAAATATCTAACCTGCGGCCGAAACTTTTCCGCTGATTATCAGCTAATACTCAATTTACCTTCTGTGTTGGCCTTTTACAGAACTGGTCCGAAAATATTCCAATTCGACTATTTTGATGGTCGTATGGAAAATTACACACAACCAGTTTTTTTTTTCAATGATTGTATTTTTTTTTTTTTTTTTTTTTTTGTGTCTATTTGTCAGTTGCCCTTATTTATTATAGGCAGTTTTCAATATATGCTGCACGAAGGAGAACATCGACTTCTTATCTTACCAGAGCTACACACTTACATAAATCCATATACAATTGTGTAAAAAAAATAATAATATATATATACATAAATATATATGTATTGTCTATATGTTTGTTTGGCTTATCGGCACCAATCAATTTGAAGCTTCTCGAAATTGTTCAATTGTTGCGCTAAAAATATAAACGAGCCGCAGTATAATAATAATCATAATAATAATGATAATAGTAGCAATATCAGTTGGGGATTTATTGTGCAACTAATAATTATCAACTGATTGCGTTAATTAAAGATTTCTTTATACTTGAGTAGCACAATTATCAATGATGTTCTTTCTTTTCTTTGCAGGTATGTTTGTGACTCACAATTTATAATAAATTTATCTATATTTAAAAGTGAGTAATCGAAACTTTAATATTTGATAAGCGCAATGCGGAAATGATAACTACTTTCCGAATTAAATAATGTGAAGATAATGCTCAGAGATAAAGCTAATATTTTCTATGAAACAAATTAAACTCTGAGAAAAAAAATATTGCTCCACTTATATCTAGTTTACATCCAAAGTTACTTAATAATCGGATTTTAATAAATGTGGAAATATAATATTTGATTAGGTCAATAGGAAATTAGTAATTACTTCCGATCAGCAAAGCTTTTCCTAATCTAATTATGAGAGCTTAAAGCTTAGACAAAAAGCTTCAATTTGAAGAAAATTCCATAGGCAAGTGATATTTAGTTTACAACAGGAAAGCTTTACCGAGTTGAATAAAGTGAGGATTAAAGCTCAGACCTAAAGCTCAGCATGAAAAACTGAGCAAAACTTGAACGACATCTATTGACAAAAAACATTGTTCCACTTATTGCTTCTATACATATATACCCAAAAAAAAAAAAAGAAGAAAATGTGAAATATAGTTTATAAAGAGACTCATAAATATATTTATGAATGGACAGCTCAATTGGCTAACTATAACAGATTTGCTGAGTTTTGTTTCTATTGTTTGCTTATGTGGGTCATGCTCCAGTTGTCCGATAAGAGAGTGTGAGAGAGCGTGAGTGAAATAGATATAAGAAACAGTTACAATTAGCATAGTTCACTCAAGCAAAAAGTAAGAGAAGAGAAGAGGAAGCCGAGCAGACAAGTGTCCTTAGTCAAATGTGCCGTTTCTTTTGCTCCTCCTCCCCCATTATTGTTATTGTAATCATCGCACTAACCGTTACGTGGCATTGATTTGCCATAGCCTCGACTAGCAGTGACTATGATTAAATATTTACATTTGTTTTATCTGTCTGTCTCTCTCGCCGACTCTCTCTTTGTTTGTCGAGTCCTTGCACAAGGACCTTAAAATTGTGCGCCTCGTTGGATTATTTATAAATTGTCGTAATTAGTTAGGAACAGTTAGCGGAGCCAAAGCCAAAATTAGGACAACAGCAAAGGCACTCACAAGGAGAGCGAATGAATCTCAGAGAGAAAGAGAGAGCAGCGTTCATTTCTGCACAGTAGCAGCAGCAGTCACTCTCTCTCTCTCTGCCTCCCACTTGTTAAGGCTGCTAGCAGCGATGACCCAGGCAGCAAAAAGTATTGTGTTTGTGTTTATGCTAAGCGCAGGCGCCTTTTGCAGCAGTAGCAGCAGGCAGCGACGCCAGCAGAGCGTGGATGTATGCTTAAAGCTTCCCAATTCTGCCCATATTTATGTATGTATACGCAAGAGAGAGCTGACGGAGAGAGAGAGAGCGCATAGGCTGGGAGGCAAGTCGTCTGTAATTACAGCCACCCACTCTTGCTCTCACTCATACACACACGCACGCACATGCTTGCCTAATGCCTGGGCGCTTTAGCTTAATCAATGCGTGCGCCCACACTTAAAAGGCAATTGCAACATAAGCTCTCTTCTTACACTCTCGCGCGCTCACGTGGCAAAGTTACGGCAATGAAATGAACTGTGCAGTGCTGGGAGAGAGAACGCAGTGAGAGAGAAAGAGAGCGCAGTTAGTGGGAGAGGTGAATTGCTGCGCTCATCTGCATGCTTTGCTGCCTGCTTGGGCGATGAACGCGCCAAACGGGTAAAACACAAAAAAAGCTACCCTCAGAGTGCTGCTGCGGCTGTCAATCTACACTTTGGCTTCTTTCTAACCAACCCAACAAAAAAATAAATAAAAATAAAGAACAGCGCGCACTTGCAAACATCATAATAAAAAATTATAAAAAATAAATAATTTGCAATATATATATATATATATTGACAAAAAATAATAGTTTGCTGTTTAACAAACGGCGCTCTTATCTGCAACAACATAAAGAAAAAGAAAAGAAATCCGCCGTTTTGTTTTGTGTGGCAAATGCGGAAGTTGTCGTCGTCGTCGCTGGTGGCAAATCGTCGTCAGTCTTCGTCGAACTTTGGCAAGTGTTGTGAGTGCAACGCACAAGTTGTTTGCCTCAAATCTTTACAATCAAAATACCAACAAAAAAAAAGAAGTGCTTTGTGTTATATAAAAATAATATAAGCTAGAAAAAAGCTAGAATAAAAGCAATAAAAAGGCTGTGCAGAGAAATATACGTATATATTTTTGTTTATAATAAATAAACGCACGCAGCAGCAGCGCAAACAAAAATCATTTACTAAAAAGCGCCTCAGCCCCATTAAAACAGGCGACGCTTTGCAACACTCAATCACGCGCTCTCTCTCTCTCTCTCGCCCGCGCGCTCGCTCTCACGCTCGCTCTCTTTGTGTGCGTGTGCGTGTGTCGGTGTGTAATTAAACGTGCGTGTCTCCGCAGCTCTCTTCCTCCTGCATAAATCAGCCAATCAACCCACCCACCGCACCCCCTTTTGCCCGGTTCGCAGCAACCCGTTAAATTTCGCGCCTATTTCGCCTTTGTCGGTGCTGCTTCTTCCTTTAACTACTTTGTTCGCCTTTATCTCGTCCAGCGTCGTTCGTCGTGCGTCGTGTCGTGCCTCGTGGCGTCATTTCAACAACAACAACAGCAGCAAAAAAAAAGTTTCATTCATGGAAAACAAAAATAATCTAGAAATTGCCTTTAATAACGGAAATATATTTATTAAAAGGTAAATTCCATTTCGAAATTCTAAAATTGATTTAATTCTAAATTCTATTAATTGCGAGATTATTTTCTTTTACTCAAAATTGAAAAAAAAGAAAAAACTTATATTTTTAATTTATCATAATATAAAAACATGTTTAAAACTATCTATCTCTCTCTGTCTCTCTCGCTCTCATGCATAACATGCTTATCTATATCTAAATCTAAAATCAAAAATGTTTCTCTCCATTAAAGAATATTTCGTCAAGGCTACGCTTGCGCAGTTTTCTAGCCCTTGGTTTGTAGTCCTTGTTGAGTGTCCTTCTGCGTGAATGGGAACTCGAGAGAGGGTGTGTGACGTCACACGGTGTGGCAAGGTCAATGTGAATGTGACTTGAATGGTTTCAAATGAAGGCCTAACCTCGTTCATTGAAATGCCTGAAGGGGAATTGTATTTATTCTGGCATTTTTTCAATTGTAGCAATTATTCGCGAGGTATTTTTTAATCAGCCGTTTTTTATTCTCCTTTTATTCTACAATCTGTTTTATGGAATTCCACAGCCAAATGACATTTGTAAGCTGTAATTTATGTTACTCTTAGAACCAGTTCCTCATATAAAACTAGTTGGTATTTAAGGTTTGAAAAAGTGATTTTCATGTAACATCAACTAGAACTATTGAACTATTGGAAAAAGTAAAAATGAAATTGATATTGAACTTTTCTTATGTAACCTTCTATATTCTATTCAGTATTGTATAAAACTGATAATGCCAAAACACCTAAAGTGTGTCCTAGATGACCAGTTCTCAGCCGTACTAAGTACTTCACACTTAGATTCCTTAATTAGATACTCTGATAGTCGGTACTCCTTATAAGTATATTAAGTTGTCAAAAGCTGGGAACTAGTGGGCTAGTTCTTTGCAAATAGTTTAGTCAGTATATAAGTAGAATAATGGAACTAGTCCTTTGCCATAATCCCTGTGCATATTTCGATATACCAAAACTTTTACTTTAACTGACTGAGTGTATCAACTATAACTAACTCGAAATCGAATCGATTAATATATCTTTAATACACCAAAATTCCTTTACTACCCACTCTGATAGTCGATAGTTCTTCTAGGAATTATAATTGATATCTCAAAAGTCATAATTAACTAGTTCTAAATAAATTTAGTCTTGTTTTTCTAATTTCCACACTCAAATCGATTAATTTATGCTTCACATGTGTATGTTCCCCGGCAACATGAACTAGTTTTGGCATTTGTCTCGGGGCCATAATATTTATGGCTTTGCAGGAAGCGGCGGAACGAACCCATAAAAGTAAACATATGTATTATGCTCCACGAAAACTAACCCCAAAAATAAATGCTTGCTGGCAAAGTGCGTGTAAAACATGCGATGTTTATCCAGGAAACACACACACGCACACTCGCACACACTCTCAAACACAATCATATATTCACACCCGCCCCTCGAAATACTTAACTCAATGTCAGATTGTGGAGAGTGTTGTCCTTAATGCCGAAATAGCCTTCAATAGCAATCAATGGCCTTTTGTCTATCTGTTTTTGCATAGCTCTTGCCCCTGCTTTCATCTGATAAATAAAGCGATAACCTCACGTAACCCCCTCTCCCCCACCCCCCACTACCCAAGCCCTTGCTTTTGCAAATTGCTTTTCCAATAATTTGGCTTGAACTTGAACAGGTGGCACATAGCATTAAGGTCATTCCTCAATTCAACTGTGCAGCATGTGCACCACTCTCTCGCGAAAGTATTCAAATCATCTGAATTTTTACTCGTAGTATTTTCTTTACAATTCTTTTGATTCCTTTTAATCTCTTGTTGTTCTTCCATTCACTGGGATTCCTTTGTCTATTTTTCTATTCTTCAAGCAGCGCAAAAATATGTTGAGACATTCACTGCTCGTTAGACAGATACCCTGTATAAGGATTTATAATAAAAGATTGAAATATTTCTTTGTTTCTACTGTCTAGAAAGAGACACGTCATCCCCCTACGACCTCTTCAGTTTCCTACAGGGTATCAAAGTGCGCCATTGTCTCCGCAAGTTTTCGTCCTCTCCGAAACAACATTTTTGATGGCTTCGTTTCGATTACGCAATGTGCTCACTTGAAGTTTGTTTTCATTCATTTTCCCATTGTCAACAATGACAACAAACAACAACAAACAACAAACAACACCACTAAAAACACCCCGAAAACAACCCCTTTTTTTGGGGGTCTGCTATTTTCTTAGACAAAATGCGCACAACACTGCGTATACGCAATATTTTATAACTGACCACATTTTGTGGCAGCTGTCTCAAAATAGAGTGGGGATGACCTCAACCTAAGTCAACACACCCCGAAAACCAAAATAAATCACATAATAGCGAATAAATATAGATATAGAGAACGACGGAGTAGAAACAACATCAAATGTCAAAGCAGACATTCATTTTTCACGATCATCCCCATCCCCATCATCATCATCATTATAATCACCTATTCAAAGGCATTAATTAAGCAATTTGACAAATACTCTGTAATTTTTATAATAAATGACACCCTGGATACTATGCAAATAAATAAATTAATAAAATACTAAATTTAATTGCCATGAGCTTCAACAGATATCATTTATAACTAAGACTATTACAGTTAGTTTCGTAAAGTTAGGAAAAACGAATTTACTTATATAAATTGACTAAAGATGAAAATTTTTTATATTTCCTTAAAAAACTAAAAGGGAAACTAATTTGAAAAGTATTTTTAAATTAAATGAATTTGAAGCTTGCCAAAGAAGAAGAGAGAAAAATTTTAAACTTATTTTTTAAGCAGTCAAAATCACATCTTTCTGTAAGTGAATACAGGGTATGTTAAAGTCAAGCACACCCTTTACTATCACTTATTCGCTTGAATGCAACTTTTGTTGTCGCTTTTGTTGTTTTTCTTTATTTTTTTGTGTTGCCAGTTGCCAGTTTTGGCAATTTGGAAAATGAATTTGAGATTTTGCTAAGCTGATAATTTTGGCATTTATTATAGACATTTTCCACTTATTATTGTTGTTGCTGTTGTTGTTGTTGTTGTTGTTGTTGAGCTACCCACTTTGATGATAGGCCAACGCCGACTGTTATTCGCTTGAGGTAGATCATCAACCATCCATCGAACAACATCTGCGCTCAGAGACTGCCGCATTCGCGTTCATTTAACACAAGCCCAAACACAAGCCCAAACCCAAACCCATTAGGAAAACACGACTTTTTCGCATGCCTTTTTGGCATTACAATTTGCAGTATTTTTTGACGTCAGTCGTTCAAATTATTTTTTATATAAAATCAAGCGAATCGAGGCGGTTTCTTTGAGATAAAGATGAAGATATAAAGAGAGGCTGGTGGGGACATAGAGAGAGAGAGAGAGAGAGAGAGAGCGTCGTCAATTGATATTTATTGTCGCTAGATTATGTCGATCAGATCAAGCGTTAAGGCTTTCTGGGAATTTCTGGAAAGCACTCAATAAGATCAAATTCGACATGGAGCCAAACTTGGGCTTGGAAGTGTTTTAAGAACTTTATTTCTGGAATTTTGCACAAATTGAGAATGAGACTTGTGAATGCACTAAAAATTTTGAATGAATGGAAGAGGAAGAGGCCTGAATCCATTGGAAATATGTAAATATGTAAAATATGTATATCGCTAGACAATCTTCAACTATCTGCAAATTCTTTCAATCTGAAAGTACGTTTCAAAATAGTTTCCTTTTATTTTAGTTTTTGGGTGAACTGGAAAAGTTTTCAACTTTATGAAAGTTAATGCTTACGAGAAAAAAATATAGTTTTTAAAGAAAATCAAAATCAAACCTGGCCGAGATACAACCCAAGACCTCGAGATCTCATAGTTTGACATGGCTTAAGTAAGATTTGCTAGACTTTAACATGAACCGCATTCAGGCTGAGTGGCATCAAGAGCCTGTTAGCGGCAGTTGCACCAACGACTCGGTTGCATGGGTGGCAAGCAAACTGATGCTGTATGCAGAAACCAGCCACCGGAAGAGGACCAAAGGCATCCTTCCGCTTCGAGCGTAGCCTGTCCTAATTAACTTAACTTAACTTAATGGAAAATTTCATGGGGGAAAACTTTGTTATCGCTGTACGGAAATTACAGCCAAGTGCAACGAGAATTTATTTCATGCTGCAAATGGTGTTGCCTCCTTAAAACTGCAGCAAAAAATAAATTTCAACTTATGAAATTAATTTTAAGCAAATTTATTTCAAATTAAATTAAAAAAATATGTTGAAACTTGTCTTAAGCAAATTACTTTGTTTACAATTAAATTGAAATTATTTTAAGATTTATTCGACTGTTTTCAAGCAATTTTCTTTATTTATTAGTTTCTTGCGAAAAGTATTTTTGAAATTGCTTTTTTGATTGCTGCTGACAAGAAAACAATTCGAATTTGGCCCATAAAAGTGTTGTTGTTATCGAATCGGCTATTTATGGCACATACGCAACTTGCCACATGCCACAAAAAATAATGTGCCAACTTTTTGATATAAACTTCAAAATGAAACGCAAGGAAAAAAACTTGTTCAAGTTGAGAGTTGATTTTTACTTGCAACTGCCACAATAAAGTTTAATATGGGGCAATAAAATTAGTGTGTACGTGCTGCATGTGCCACAAACATACACACACACAACAAAGCAACTATTATGTCTAAATGTGGAATCTATCTACATCTGGTTGCAACTACTGCTGCCTGCATCATTGTTGCATCAAAGAACTTAACTCAAATAACAAATAGAAATGTGCCACATGCGGTGCCTCGCTTGTCTCGCATTTCCTACGCTCTGTCTGTCTGTGTGTGTGTGTGTGCGCCCCCAATACGCATCTCTGCAACTGCTGTGTGTGCCACACAACCGGCAACCCAGCCACCCACTTGCCACGTTCCTGCCACATGCAGCAACGTTTTCAGGTCAAGGTTGCCCCAGCTGCTGCTGGCAGTGTGCGTTTTTCTCTCCATTTACTAGTTTTTCTCTTCATTTTTTTTTTTGCTTTTTGGTGTCCTCCTTTGTTACACTATAAGTGTGTATGTGTTGTGTGTGTGTGTGTGTGTTTATTGTGTGTGTGTTGCGGTTGTAGTTGTAGTTGTTGTTGCTGTTGTAGTTGCAGCAATGCGCTTTTAGAAAGTTGATGGAATCCTTTGGCGTCGTCCTTGCTGCGTTTTTATGGCGCCGCGCAATGAAGCGCATATTCTCATCACACACACACACACACACACACACACACACAGCACACACACAGCACACACACACACATAAAGTGTGTAAGAAATTCTCAGCAAATATTTTGCATAATTTTGTTATTCACGATTAATACGCCTGTGAACTCAACGCGTCCTTTTGTTCTTGCCACCGTTTGTTGCCACCGTTTGTTGCCTCAGTTTGTTGCTTGTTGTGCTCCTCCTCCTGTGTGTGCATAAATTTCACGCTTCCATGCGTTCAAATGGGGCATCTTTGCCATTTGCTCTTTCAGGGTTAATGCGAAAATTATGCGAAAGTGATTCCAAAGACCCAAATGAAAGTTGCTGAAAATAGTTTTGTGGCTTAGTTGCAACAACCAGTGAGTGTGTGGCAGTTACTTATAATTTATTATTGTTATTATTATTTGTTGTTGTTGTTGTAGCTAAGAGTAGCTGTCTTATAAGTGAGTCGCAAAGAAGCCATGAAATTTAGAAAATAGCCATTGCATATAATATGTCAATTTAGTAATAAATAAATAAATAATATAATATAATATAAAAAAAATATTATATTGAACATAATATAAGAATAATATAATTAAATATGATAAATTTAAAAGTTGCCTCCTTTTGCGAGTGAGGCTTTTATTTTTTTAATATCAAACTGGACTTTTTAAAACTTAAAAAAAATATGCCTAATTTACATGGTTTTTTTTTTTAGTTAATACATTCTTTATTTTAATGCAATTTTTTTTATAAACCTTTTAAAATGTTATAAAATTTAATTTAAGGAAAATCAAAATTCGTCATTTTGGAGGCTTCTTTAAATCTGGAAAACATTTGTTCAAGAAAATTATAAGTGCTGTCTGAACGAACGCTGTTAATCTCCTCTCACATTTGAAGCCAACGAAAAGATATTGCTATTTATTTATCATTTTATAGATCATGAAATCTCAATCTTCATAACCTTCTTTCCTTCGCTTCTTATTTTCTTTTTCTTCGGTTAACTGATTTTCTTGTGAGCGGCTTGGTAAGATCTCTCTTAAAAAACCATAAAGAGAATGCAAAAAATCCAACACCAGAATGCTTGTCTCCAAAATAATCGAACACATTTTTCAAATTCGATTTCCTTTCTTATGTTGAACTTTTCAGAATATGAAAATTAAAAAATGAGAGCTGAGTTGTTGATTCGATTAATATTCGTTGGGAACTGACTGGCACTCTGAAAAATGTGATAAACAAAGCAAATAACTTGCAAGGCCAGCTTTGCGACATCTTTTTTATATTTGTATAATGGGGAAAGATTGATTCCATAATAGGAATAGATTCCCTTTGTAGTGCAAATCAGCTCTGTCAATATAAAACTTATTTGCCGCACAGTCTTCCAGAATGTATTCTAAAGTCACGTCATTCTCGAAGCAGATTCCAAATGTGGCATCTTTATTCCTCCAGCTTTTAAGAAAAGTGGATATCAAAATACCATTTATGGATGAGGATTGCATTTTTGTACCTGTTCTACTTGACTGTAATTTATTGTTTGGTTTTGTGCACTGATATTCACACAGATTCGCATTCAGTTGGCTGTTGATGCTCTTAACTCAAATTCAACTTTTGTTGGCAGCTTAGCCACAGATTTCAATCTGTCTTTCTGGCTTTCATTCGCTTTGAGCTGATGATAACTATTTCAGCCAGATTATTCTCAGTCCCCTTCCCCGACTAGATTTAGATTTAGTTGCAAGCAAAACGTCCTTGCCACAACTAACATTTGATATTATTTCTCTGTGTTGTTGGCAGCCCTTCGGCCGAGAGCCTTGACAACCCAGCAGCCGCCTGGTTTTGCATTTTCATTTTCATTTTTATACATTTCGCTTGAATACAGATTTTCCTTCGTGTTGGCTTTTGTGTACTTATGCCCTAGCAGCGAGGGTATGATAACTATATTGTGGATAATGCTATAATGACTGAGCTGTAACTATATATAGTTAAATATATATGTATCATTCTTGATCAGCAGCGATAGTCGAGTCCAGTTAAATTTTGAAATCTTGAGTTTTTGGTTTGAAAACATTATCGTTTTCCAAGCTATCCTAACTAAGATAATTATATCATAAAATGTATTTCACAGAGCTGCGCCCATTTGCAGTTGAAGGGTGTGTAATTCTCGTTGTGCATAATAGCGCAGCTCCTTGCTGTGAGTGTGTGTGTGTGTGTGTTGTTTTTTGTTGTACGTTATGAATACATTTGAGAGGACAAGCAACTTGCAACACGTTTCTCACATTTTTCCATTTTCATTTACAATTGAGTGGCGATGCGAGGCGGCTGGCTGCAAGTCTTTTTATATATATGCTGCTGCTGCCAGCTCCAAGGTCCACTTACGTCTGTGTGTGTGTGGCACTTGAAACGCACTTGGCAACCCTACCTGCCACTCGACACACACAAATGCATACCTAAGTCAAGTCATCAAATTCAAGTGTCTCACTCAGAACGTGACTTGTTTTTTGGGCTTACAACTTGGGCGCTGCCAAGTCAAAGTCACAGTCAGGGTCAGCCTCGAAAAATGATAATAATTAGAATAATAGCAATAATAATAATAATAATAATAATAATAATAATAATAATAATATACTCGTCAGACTTTTGTACAACAATCGAGGCACCTGCCTAATTGAAGTGGACACCTTTAACCTTGGGTTCAGTTGGAATTAAATATTTCTTTCACTGATTTAATTATGCATTTGTGGCACGTGTCTCTTTTAATTGAATATGTTAAATTTTATTGTTGCAGACACATTTTGGGTTTTTTTGTTGTTGTCATTTCTGCTTATCTTTGAGCAAACATTGTTTTCATTTAGCTTGCATGTTGTGGTTGTCGTTGTTGCTGTTGCCGTTTTATGTTGTACACTTGTTAAAGTTGCAAGTTGACAAACTAAACACACAAACTAAACACACACAGGGAGGGAGATGGAGAGCCTGCAGCCTGTCATAATGGGAACAAAGCTGTCAACAGGCGACATTCATTCATTTCTAGTTGTCGTCGTCCAACAACTGCCTGACTGTGCCCCACTAACAGCTATATATATATATGTATATATATGTCCACATTTATGTAGAATCAATCTTTTTTTGCTGACCAGCCTTTGTCCTTACTCCATGCTACAAGTTGAGGCAGCTTCAGGAGTTTCCTTTTGCTTTTAGTTACAGCTGATTGTGATTGAATGTGTGTGTATAGTTTGTGTGTAAATCAGCATTATATCGGGATTATATCCATTTAATAAATATTATTTATGTTCCTGCTTAAAAAGCAATTAATAATACGCAAGTCAAGATTAAGTTTGCCCAGCAGATGGCCATAACTCAAGTGTCCTATCATAAGTCGTACACATTTTAGATGTTTAAATGGACACTCTGATGTATGTAAGAATGTGTGTATATATACATATGTATATGTATAACTGTGTGTCGAGAAAATCCTTTGTAGCTTTTATTATTCCTGATAAACAAGAGACAAGCTTTATCGAATAATATATTAATATATTTTTTCTAATATATTAACAAAAATTGATATAAATTGTGAAGATGTTAAAAATTTCATTCGCACACGTTTTTCAATGCGTATTCTGTGCTGTGCACTTTATTTGGGACACGAGTGTGAAATACAGTTGCGTCTACACCAAACTAACCACCCAACTAGTGCCGTCATCTAGCAACGTCTATGTCTCGCTATCTCTCTCTGGATCTCTCTCTCTCTCTCCCTCTTTGGCACTCCTCCCGCTCTCTCTCTCTCCTCTTTCTCTTTCGCTTTCTGCATTTTTGTAATTTGTGGTTTCTGATTGGCATTTCATCAAGAACCGGAATGTTAATTAAATGCTTGGTTCAAACTGTGTCGCCTCTGTTTATGATGCATGCCACACACACACACACACTCTCACACACACTCAAACACTCACACTCAAACACTCACACTCAAACACTCACACACACTCACACACACGCACACACATCTGCAGCACTCTAATTGAAATTGGCAATTTTTGAGCAATTATCACGAATTTGGCAATTGCTTTTTGTAATTAAGTTTTAATTATTTGATTTTAAATGCAAACTGAAAAAAAAAACCAAGTTAAGAATTTTGTTCTACCTCGTCGACTAACCAAAGGTGCTTGTAAACAACACAATAAAAACAAAAAACAACTCGACAACAACAACAACAACAGCAACAACAAGAACAACTGCTTTAACTGTGCATGTGCATTTAGCGCTTAACAAAATGGCCGCCAAATGACTGCGCTGGCCAACAAAATGGCTGCCAACATGGCGACAGCAACAGGCAGCAGCAGCAGCAACTGCATAACAACAACGCTGCAACAGCAACATCTGCAACAACAGCAACATCAACAACAACAACATCAGCAGCAGCAGCAGCAACAACAACAACAGAGCACTGGCCTTATGGCCGCTTCCGTGATACAACCCGACTATTTACTCAATAATGATCGCGGTTTATTTAAGGTTTATTGTTTTATCAAAGATTTCATTGGGTAAGTATAAATCTCATCGTATACGCAATACGTAAAATGTTTACCGGCTAAATGTTTACCAGTTTACCAGTTTACAATTTACCCAACCCGACGTTGAATATTTATGTGAACTACGTAGACTATATAAATATATATATATATATATAGACTGAGTTCAAATTGTACAAAGTTGAAGGTTATTTGAGCACTTCAGAAAAATGATAAACAAAAATCTATTGACCTCTGGGTAAAATTATAAACAAAATCTGTTGACTTGCGGATAAAATTGTAAATAAAAATCGGTTGACTTGCGGTTAAAATTGTAACAAAAAATGTAAATAAAATATTCTCTTTTAAGAGCACTAACAATTAAAGAGCATTAACAATTCAGTTTGAGTACTACTTTTAGGCTTACAAAATTATCAAACTGAGCATTGAATTCTGTTGTTTAAGAGATGCAATTATAATATGAGATATATATATTGTAATTTGGAAAAAATCGGCTTCGAACCATTTAAGATATAAGCTAACTCTGTGAATTTGATTGTTTTCTCCAAGAAAGTGAGAATTGAGCTCTGTTTCTGCTTCCAAGTATTGGATAGTCGTGGAATAAGTTTTCAATCGATTCTTCCTCTTCTTCTCTGCTCTTCCTCCCTGAACTTGGTCAAGACTATACTAATTTTCAATATCAGCTTGCTTAAGGCTTGTATTCTGGATTATATCTGTATTTAAAATTGATGTCCATGGTTATTTTCTGATTTATTAAGGGAATCAAAATCAGAACCTTATAGAAACTGATCGAGAGGGCAGTAAACCAAAACATGACGTAAATTGAATGGCTTCAAAACGACCAAAAAGAAAAAAAAATGTTTGTGTTTCCCCGGAAATAATCAGAGAAACTTAAATTTTGAAGCGAAAATAAAGTTAGGCATTTTGTGGCAACAGCAAGCGTGCCCCATTTTAAGTTTCCCAGCTTAAACTGTTGTAAAGTTTCAAATGCAGTAGCTGCTACTGTTGCACACCTAATGCAGCACACACTGTAAGCACACACATTGTTATGTGTATTTACGTGCACACACAAACACACACAACACACACCCAACACACACACACACCCCTTACTCAAGTTCTGCTGCCAGAAGTCAGCAGACTGTAAGGCAACACCCTGTATACAAAATTGCCTTTTATTTACTGGCGCTTATCATTTTACACTTGTGTGTGTGTGTGTTTGTCTTTGTGTGTGTCTGTTGGTGTGTGTGTGAGTGTGTATATAATTCATATTTAATCAACTGATAACTGCAAAAATGTGTACACATTGTCAAGCAAGTGCTTTGCTGCCTGCTGCCTGCTGAATGTTTCTCTTTCTGTTTTTGTTTTTCTGACTGGCTGTGCTCCAATTTCTGTACTCCTGTTATTTTCACTGCCATTATCACCTGCTGCTGCTGCTGCTGCTGCTGTCGTTTAGTGATATCAGCGAGCAGCGAGAACATTGAGTCAGTCACAGTGCCTCGGCTGATATCACTTGATACTCGCACTCATTCAACTCTGAATTGTTATCAATCGTCAACATTTGTTTAGCTGTCAACTGTCGACTGACATCGCTCGAACCAAATCGAATCGAGAGTCGAGCCCCGAAAACACCCCAAAAAAAGGAGAAGAAAACGAATAAAGAACGAAGAATGAATTGTGCAATTAGCAGCTGGCTGAATTTGTTTAATTGATCATTAAACCAGTAACAAATACGATAAATATGCTTAGCGGTTTCCATTCTTTCTTCTGCTCACTTTTTGTGCAGCTTCATTTTACAGTTCATATTTTTGCAGTATATAAAACTGAAATCAGTGGCAAATTGACAAGCTGCTAAAAAATATTTTTGAAGTTTTCCTAAAATTTCAACAAAAGAAAACTGATTTGGTTTCTTCAATTGAAATTTCTTCAGAGTCAGCATATTTTATGCAACAATATTCTTGACAAACAGACACTTCTCAAGGCGGCGGATCAAAAACAAATTGCTAATTTAGATTAAGCATTAATGACAGCTGTCTATATCTATGAAGATGATGACTTTGACAACGGTTAATTTATAATGCAATAAAGAATTTAAATATCTTATGTATTTTAATTTTTTGTTTACATTTAACTCTGAGCTTATGTTTGAAGTCATTTAAATATGTTTCACTTGGCCAACACTAAATTAGCATTTAAATTAGAATGTTTAACGATTTATACTCTAGTAAATATAAGGTTACATAATACCTTCGTATTTAGGTAAATTTCTTAAACATCAGTTTTGCAGATGGGTTTCTTTTAGCTGAGAAGAAAAAAACATAATATTTGCCAGAATTGCAGCTAATTTGATGAGTTTGAAATATTTTGCTGTCACAATAAACAGAGGCAAAACTGAAATCTCTTGCAGGGTTCATGGACATTGTGTATTGTGTTTGAAATTCCTAGAAATCAACTAGATGTCCGCCCACTTTTGACATATTGCTTGTGATGTGAAATGCCAAATGAAAAGAGGCAGCAACAGTGGCAGCAACAGAAACAGAAACCGAAACATTTGCAATTATTGTAAAGCACTCGACGAGTGGCATAAAAAATGATGACTCATCATTCTATTCATTCCCATCTCAGACATCAAAGTCTGTCAAAGTCTGTCTGACGGCTGAAGAATTATTGCAAATATGTTGAGTAAGAAAAACTGAGGAAAAACTGTGAAAAACCTAACGCCCACATTTAGACGAAGATTTTTGTATATGTATATATATATATATATATTGTGACACCTGCCCTAAGTGGGAAATGCAATTTTCATTTTCATTTCACAGCTGACTTCGCAGTTGGCTTTGACTAAATCTTGGCTACAACGACGATATGTCTACATAATATATATCCGATTTGGCTCGATGGCTCTTCTAAATTTCATTGACAACATTTTGGCCGGCCGAGTGGCTCTTGGCCAAATAAAGTGCATTCAAATTTCTTGGCTCTTGCCAACATTTTTATTATATTTTTATTTCTCTATTTCTTTGCTTGCTGTGACGTCTGTAATTTGAGTTTATTTTTATGGGTTTTGCCAGTTGCTAAACACGCCAATTAATTAAATTTATCATCTGGTGTATCTATACTTTATATCTCTATCTCTATCTGTATCTGTGTCTGTATCTGTGTCTGCACATAAGTTAAGGCTTATTGCGTCGCCAAATATTTAAAATTGTCAACATTTTCAATCATTTTGCATTTAATTAGTATTTAAATAAGTTTGCTTAAAAGTATTCAAATATTTATTGATGATGGTTTACTTTTGGCTTTATTTGCAGGTGAGCGATAATTTTCAAATGCCAAAAGACTACATCTATTTACTAGACACACTCCCCTCCCCTCTTCCGGGTTGGGCATGGGGCTGGTTCCGTAAGTAAACAAAATTTGTTATAATTGATGCGAATTTGGGTATGCAAAATATGTAAACAGGTTCAAAATCAAGCCAGTTTTTTTTTGATTGTTCTCTGTCACTCTCTACGCAAATAAAGTAAGGGAAGCAGAAAATACTAGAATTTAAATTTGGAATGCAAGATATCGAGTAATGATTAAAGATCTCCTATATATGGATAAAATATCATAATATTACACTGATGTTGATCAACTGTAAATATTTTATTAAGAGTGAATAAAAAACTTAGTTTTTGTTATACATATTGTTCATATTGAAATAGACAGACTTCTAGCAGTAAACCTAATACGTAGAGAGGTCAGTGTTGAGCAGTGTTGCTGTAAACTTATCCTATATACCCTAACCAATATCCAATATTTTCCAATGCACTAGAACAGAAACAAAACAAATTCTATTTAAGAATGGGGCTTATGAAACCTACCTCACTATCAACCACTGGGCTAGGTAATGCTCAACTGAAACTCTCTCGCTATTTGCACTTGCTACACTTGGCATTACTTACCGTTATGTCGTCTATCTGCCAGTCTGTCTGGCAGTCCATCTGTCTACCTGTTTGCAAAGCCTAAGCCCCCTTGAATGGCAAATAGAGCGCATAACGCAACTCATGACTTTAGTTTCAGTTTTCAGCCTGCAGTGGAACTGAAGTGAGGATCTCACTTTTTACTCACTTTTTAGAGATAAGGTTTCGTAAGCTGCTCGACAAACTCAGACTCCTCACTCTAAACATATTGACTGTTAATTAAAGTCCGTGTCTGAGGGCAAATGTTGACTGTGTGCTGCAAGTGCTGTGAAAACAAACACACACAACAATCGCGACACTCTCGAACACTGAAACTGGTGACTCAGACTAAGTGTTAACTGCATTCAGCCCGGCTCTTGATAAGATTATCCATTTCCAAGCAGAAACACTCGAACAGAATCGCATTTATTTATTTATTATTTGTTATTTATTTACTATTTATTTGTAATTTACTTATTTATTTGTCATTTATTTACTATTTATTTATAATTTATTTATTTATTTATTATTTGTTATTTATTATGTTCTTTTAATTTATTTATTTTTGATTTATTATTTTTTAATAATTATTATTTATTGCTTATTATTTATTCATGTTATTTATTTACTATTTATTTATAATTTATTTATTCATTATTGCTTATTATTTATTGCTTTTTATTTATTAGTTGCCATTTATTACATGTTGTTTATTATTTATTTACACACAATTGGCAATTGCAGTTTACAGTTTGGGGGTCGCATCTGCTTCCTCTTCTGTCTGTGCTTCTGCTTCTTCTGCTGCTCATCCTCCTCTTTCGCTGCTTCTTCTCTCTCTCTCTCTCTCTGCTTACGTGCGCAGTTTGCACAACTCTCTAATGAGCCAATAAATTCAGATTACGTATACGCGCAGGTGGCCAGCTGCAGCAAATTTTCCTAAATCACAAGCACCACATACGCTCTGCACATTTTGCACAAATACCCTGCAATTTTAAAGTGTGTGTAAGTGGGCATACCTGAGAGAGCTGTAACAGTTGGCAGCAAGCATAAGCAGAGTTTGGAGAGTTTTGCACTTTAACTGCAACATATTGTAAAGTTCTTCGATTAGCTTCATTTCCCTTCCCTCTCCTTCGAAAGTGTGCATCTGCACCTCTCTATTCTCTATTTACAGGACATCTGCTAGTCGTGCTTCGCTTTGTTGTGCAATATTCTCATTTGTTTTGCGTTTCGTTTTGAACGTGTAATTTGTTGGTTTTTTCGGGCATTTCACCGCGATAAATTTCACGCCAACTCAACACTTGGCGTTTGCTTTCAGCAATTATCGCGATCAACCCTCGTAGCCCACCACCCCCATCCCCCCTTACATGCAGCACCCCCTTGCTAAATCGCACATGCTTATTTTCTGGCACACACAAAATAAATGTCATTTGCTGAAATTGCTCGTTTCTCATCAACAGGTTAAATTCAAAAGACATTTTCGATCATCATCAGCAGCAGCAGCAGCAGCAGCTGTTCATTAAATACTATTAGTAACAATCGCAACAAATTAATTAGTTATTGCTTCACTTCCATTCTATTTTATATAGTACATTATTTATCGCCCATTTCAATTGCATTTGCTAATGACGTCTTTTTCGTCGTTTGACATTGTTTCTGCTATTGTGCTTTACTATCAGACACATGCTTCACTTATCGGGCGATTTGACTGCAACTACGAGTACTACTTATTATGTACTACTCACGCCATATATATATACACTATATAGAAATACTGTTAGTCATCGTAGTCTACATTTTTATTGGACTTGCTTGTGCGATAAGTTCTCAAGTGGAAGCACTTGTGGCAAAAATCATTATTTTGCACTGAAAGCATTTCAAATGGCAGAGTTCATATAGTAGGCCTAAGGAAGCATATATATATATATATAAATTCCTAATCAGCATTATGAACTGAGACTTGAGAGCTCGAAACTTTAAATTTGGCGTATAAATTCTCGCATACCTCGCGCAGATCTAGTTTCAAATTAGCGAATATCGATACTAATCGATTTACGATAGCAATAAAAGACACATTTGCAAAAATATAGACATAGAGACACATAATGGATCAATTGTAAAAATTCCCTAAAATCGAAAAAGAACTGAAAAGTTTTGTTAATTGAACAAACTTCTAACAGCAAGCCTTCACATGTACTTAAGAGGGTATCTGCCAGTCGAGCTGTTTCAATGAGAGCTTTCTTGTCAATACAATTTATGCTGATAATTCTCAAGTTGTTTACGCCTAGACATTGTTAAGTGGGTTAATCTCGTTGTTTATTCGCACTTCCAGTCTCTACCTAAACCAAAAGAAATCTTTACTCTTTTTCTACACACAATTTCTATTTTCATTTTTAGATTTTATTTTCTTTTGTATAATACCTTAAAATGACAACAGTTGAGCTCTGAGGCACCCCTTGATAAGATAAAATGTTAACAAACAGATATTTAAATTTATTTATTTGTGATTAGGAGTTTAGGAAAGGATATTTTTCAAAAAAAAATTTTGTTTGCAGTTTTTGTCCCCAAAATTTGTGTATTGATTGATGATGATTGCTTTTCCAATAAAAGCTGGCTTTGTTTGGTTTTTTTATTCATCTAATAGGCTCTAAAAACCCACCCACACAAATACATACACACACTCCCCCACACACACACACACACACACACACACACACAGTAATATGCATATAAATGATAATTATGATATCGTTGCGATTAGATCGTTTTTTGATAACATTCTTGAGGCCTGTGCCCCCTCCCCTTCTACACACCCCGCCAACCCCTGCCTTTCGCTAATCATCGCTGTTGTTCTCTAGTCGCTCTTGTTATCGTACGTCGACGTCGACGTCGCTGTCGGCGTCGCTGTCGCTGCTTATCGTAACAAAAAAAAGGTGAACTTTTCAAGTGTTTGTTTTCTATTTTTTTTTTTTCCTGGTCTGCCCTCTACTGAAATATGTCGAGCAGAAGGAGAAGAAAAAAAAACAGTTGTATTTTTGAAAATATTTTATTGGCGGCAACACAGCCGCCACTGCCGCCGTCGCCAGCAGCGCAGTCAGCGCCGATGTCGACGTCAACGTCAACGCTTTTTGGATTTTGTGCGCCGCATTTTGTAAAAATCAGTTTTCGGTTCGAATTCAGTAAACAAAAACTTGTCGCCGGCGCGAGACACGACAAAATAAAGCAAATAAAGAAGAAGAAAAAAATAAACTACACTACAGAAAAAGTTGTTGTTGTTGTTCGGCTATTTGTTTAAACAATTTGCTACAGCTCAAGTTGAATGTACGCGCAAAAGATACAGACGCAACAATTGTAGAGATACAGATACGAAAAGACAACAAATTTGAAGTAGTATTTTTTCGTAGCTCTTTTTTTCAGTAGCCGCCGAACGATCGATGACGTGTGCTAATTGTTGTTCGAGTTGTTGTTGTTCGAGTTGTTGTTGCAGTTGTTGTTCGAGTTGTTGTTGTGCGACGCCCTGACCTTGTTACTGTCGTGCCTCGTAGTCGCAGTTCGTGTCTACTTTGTATCTGAGAGATTGTTGCTGCTTGGCTCTCCTGAGTATCTTTGTTGCTGCTGCTGCTGCTCCCGCTGCTGCTTCTTGCGACGCCACGTTGCCCATTTGAAAACTAACAACTAGACGACACACCAAGATACAAAGATACACACGCAACGCACACGCACAGCCATCATTTAAATATTGTCTATAAATAGCAGCAACAACAACAACAAAATCAACAACAACAACTAAATCGAAGCAAACGCAACGAATTGTGTGGTATAAATTTTTAAGTTAGCTTCGCCTTTTTTTTTTTGTTGTTGTTGTTGCTGTTGTTGTAGTTGTTGTTGCTGTTGTTTTTGGTTTATATTTTTTACGGGCTTCCACAATTTTGTTTATATTATTCATGCCGTACACTCAGTGTGGCAAGCAGCGGCGAACAGACGACTTTATTTTGCGTCTGCTGATTTTTTGAATTATTGAATTATTGGCAAATTGCAGCAGCCAGTGTTGGAAAGCGTTTGGCAAAAGTAGTGTGCATATTCAAATATCAAATTCAAAAATCAATTGGCAAAACTACGAATGCAAAGTGCGAATTTTATGCCAGATAACTAAACGATGAAGTCTTTCAGATAATAAAGGCATTTGACTTATAAGCAGGGTGTCAAACTGAATCGTATTTGAGTACCGGTTCCGGTTCCACTGCGAGAAGAGTTAAGCTGAAGAATAAGTTCCATATTTTGTTAGGTATTCTATTCCGTTGTAACTGATTCCGAAGAATCATGAACCTATGATCCTTTCAAATAGTCAAATATTTGAGTTAATAACATTAAGTTCGTTATCAGTTCCAGCAAAGGTTATAAACTGATTCCCAATTTTCTCCGTTTTCCTTATAGTGCTAAATGAACTAATAATAACGGTTTCCGTGACTAGGTCTTAAAAATATTGTTGAATTGTGGTTCCATTTCTGAGCCTCAATTGGTAAAGTTGCAGTTCCCATTTCGGTTCCGGTTTGAGACCCTGAATCAATGAATAAAAATTAGCTGGTTATTATTATTGTTCATATAGTTTCATGGGATAATTAATCTATTAACTTTAAAGAGGCAATTAATTAATAATAATATAAATAAATTATAATATAAACAGCTAGACAAATCTGCTCAGCACTCTCTTCTAGTATCTCTCCACTTGTATATATCATTTATCAAATAGCTGCTAACTGCAACTGTATCTTTGTATCGCCGTGTGTATCTCAGATTAATTGGTTAATATTTATTTTTAGTCAACGTTTTGTGGCGCTTGATTAATTGTAATTAGCCGCAGCGCTAGAAGAGGAGAGAGAATTCTCTCTCCCATATCTCTCTCTCTCCCTCTCGCTCTCTCTATCTCTTGCTAGGTGTATTTCTGTCTTGGATATTTGCTATAAAAATAATGCTAAATATATTAATAAATTAGTTGTTGCCATTTGGCACGCCGCTAAACAAGTTCCAGAGCGACAAGCGCGCTGTATTCTCAAACAAACAGCAAAATCGAAGTACAACAAAAAATTATAAATAAAATAAACGAATCGAATCGAAATTCGAATTCGCATTCGTATTCAAAATCAAATTGGAAATTCTGTGTTGCAGTTGCAGTTGCTCAACACACGATTCGAATCGTGTCGACTCGTATCTGTAGCTGTATCTGTAGCTGTAGCTGTATCTGTATCTGTATCTGAGTCTGCTGGTGTGTTCAAGTGCATGTTTCGCATTCGTTTCGCATTCGTTTTAACAAATATTTCGCAGCTAAGCAAAAATACAACAACAACAACAAAAAATAGTAGCAAAAATAAAAAAAAAAGCAAACAAAATTCGCCGCGTTGCTTATTTTGTTGTTTTACGCTTTGTGCTGATTGAATAACAATTAAAAACACAAAATTTTTCTTTATATAACATTTAAATAGGGCATTAAGCAGACACACGGACAGACAGACACACAGACAGTCACAATAACTGTAAGCCATCATTTTTGGCAGTGATTTGGCAAAAATAAAACAAATACAAATAATTCGCCAGACAAACAAATAAAAAAATAAAAATAAAAATAATAAATAACAAATAAAAAGCAAACAACAAAATCAAATTGATTTTAAATTGTGCCAAAAATAGCTAAAAAAAAAAAAAAAAAGAAATAAATAAAAATCAGCTCAAACAAAATTATAAACAGCTGTGTACACAAAGCGAGCATTGTTGTTGTTGTGTTTGTTGTCCATTGTCCGTTGTCTGTTGACATTGTTGGCATTATTTTGTTTGTTCAACATGCTCAAATATCCGCGCACCTCCTCCTCAACCTCGTCGGGCTACTTTGATGATGACGAGGCTCTAATGAATCTGAATCCCTATCAAACACCGCCCGCCTCCCCGCAATGCTGTGTGGTGCCCCAGTATCTGGAGCGGCACATGGTACGCATGTTCAGCACCGAAGAGTAAGTAACTGTAATTAACCCTTAAAGTGTTGTTAAATGCCCCATTAAATGGTGGCTCATAATGTTGCAGCCAACTTACGGTTAATCGATAGTTCAATGGACCTGAGCAATATCAAACGAAGCGTTTCTAAAATCCCATTTTAAATGATTTCAATTTGATTTATATATGCTGAACTTTAACCTTATAATCTAGTAACGGTTATTTATAGTTCTGGATAACAGCAAATGGCTAACTGACTATTAATCAATATTTCTTTGGGCATGCTTCAAAATGTAACTTAAGCTTATAAATATTTATGAGTATCAGATGAATCTTTACTCAGATCTAAGATCTTTCTCTTGGAGTTAATCTCATCAGTTTACATTTTTTAAATTTGATTTATGTATTTTACTTAGCTCTTCCAGTCCAGTCAACTTAGTCGTCATAGCGACGTACAACTGTTGGCGCTAGTTCTACTTGACTATATATTGAACTTGAACAAATCGAACTCGTATAATAATAAATATATATTTATAATCAGGGAAACGACGATAAACTCTTAAACACTGACAAGAATTTTATGTTTGGGAAATAAATTATTTATAATTATTTTTAGTATTATTGTTGGGCGGCTTCTGTTGTGTCCACTTTAGAAAGTTCTTAACAAAATGCCGAAGTCCTTATCAGCTTGAGGGTTTCTATATCTTTCGAGCTGATTAGATCTTTGCCTATGATAAAACAGCTTTTTCTGGCTAAGGCAACATTTTCTGCCATGAACTCATTGTCTCAAAATCAACAGATTTCGCTAGGTAGAACAATAGTCAGCCGACTTTTTACTCTGCAATATCTTGTCATGAGATCGGTCGGATTTGGAAGTATATTCTTCGGAATATTGGTTGCTTATCAAAGTGATTGTATGTAACGATTATTTGGATGTTATCGATTTATCGAAACAGTATGCTTTACCATTAAATAAATAAGCATCGATAAAAACGGATTAGCAATCTTTTGGATTACTAATTTAATCCGTTTATATTTCAATTTTCCTTTCTTTTAACCCAAAATTCTTCTATTGGCAACTTGCTCCGGTCTAAAAACAATATTGGACTGTGCAAAACACTTGTAGAATTCCGCAAATATTTTGCACATGTGTCACCACACAGCCAATGGGGCAGCAAAGGTAATCCAACAAAGCTGCTCGTGTCATAAATATTTACTCTGCTAGTTATTGTTGTGGGTGTTTGCTCGAGGTACTACTTCTCTGGCCAAATAGAGCGCACTTTAATTAGCAGCTTGTTTCAAAAACAACTCGTCCGAAATGCAAACAATATGCATATGTCAACTGTCAACTGTCAATGTCAAAAAACAAAAGAACACAAAAAAAAGTGAATACTATTTAAGCAGATAGTTCGTATATAAGTTAGTCAACTTGCCGCAGATTTATTAATGGCTTACAATCAATACTTTTTGATTAATATTTCAACTCCGAGTTGACCCCAAAAACCAAAACTCATTAAAAGAAAACCTGTTGCACATATTGTTGCTGCAATGTTTATATGCAAATGCATGTTGCAAGCGTTCTCTGCATAATTAATGCGAATGTTATAAAATCAAATATAATAAAATAAAAATGCAAAATGCAAAATGCAAAATGTGCAAAAAATGCAAATATATTCCGTACAGCAAAACTCGCACAAAAGCACTCGGGAAAATTTGCTGGAAAATAAATTAAGCAACAATTAAAAAAAATGAATAAATGTTGACAATGCTCGACTTGCGAATGCCCTGGAAAAAGGTTTTTAAATGGGTAAAATTTGTGAAGAGTGGAAGAGAGGTGTTAAGTTAGAAGACAGATGGAAGAAGAATCGAAAATGAGGCTATATCATATAGATAGACGATGGATACATGTATATATTTATATATGTATGTGATATAGATTTTTGTAGATATATTCATTATTGTATACCCTTTGTTAAACGCTTTAATGACTACAGGGTATCAAAAGTCATTAATTGCTCGGCAGTTGTTACAGCAAAATGCAACAAGCTTCAATCCGCCACAGTTCCCCCCAATCCCCATTGCCAACCACAGTTTTGTGGGTGGCTTGTATTTGTATTAGCAGCCACGCGCGCACAACTGCACCACCCACCCTCGCCCACCCCCCTCCCCATTGGACTGCAGGGGTTGGGGATGAGGGTGTTGTATTGTGTTGTTTATTACGTTTGCTTATCGCCGCCGCAGTTTTGACTTGCATTCAAATTGCACATTTGCCAAGCGCTTCGAAAATGATATGCGAACATTTTTTTTAATCGCACTTCGTTGGAGAATTAGTATTGGATATGAGTAAGAGGCAACTTGAAACGGTACAATAGAGCGCGGGGGGCACATGCCTATGATGTAAGTGCAACAATTCTGTCGAATGCTAGAAATTTCTATTTGAGCACGAGAGAACTCGAAACCATTTATGGGGTTTATACTTTATACTTTTGGTCTTTCTATAGCTATATCTGACATGCTTAGGCAACTCATTAGAGTTGATTAAATCTTATTAATTTCCTACAATTACTCAAGTAATTAAAGAGCAGCAGTTACACTAGAAGTACCCATTTCACTAATCCAACATTAAAATTACGACTACGAATGTAAATCTTAAATTTAGTATTATCCAAAGTGCTAATTAGCATTACTCATTGCTAAATCTTTTTAATTACCAGCAATTACTTAATTACTGCAAATATAAATCGAAAATAGTAATTATCAGCCAATGACTGGTAATTGATAAGTAATTGCTAATTACGACTTGGTAATTGATAAGTAATTACTAATAACGGCTTATTCAATTGTCGAATGCCGCTAATTGCCTCCACATATCTTCTTCTTAACCACCCTTGCCAATCCTCACGCAGTCTGGCAACCCTACCAAGCAAAGCGTACTCATTCTCATTGATTGGCCACTTTGCTGCTGGCACGCAACTTGAAAGTACGTCGAAAGTAACTAGCTGAGATACTTTGACACAATTACCCCTAGCCTGCCACCCCCAAAACCAACCCCCCCTCCTCCCTTGGGCAACATGAACACCAAAAATTGTTGCCAACTGCGCGTTTTATATTTTTACTTTTGTTATCAATGAACCGCCTTGAACTGGCCGCAAGATGGCGACAGTCCAGCCGCTCCCTCACCAGCCACCCCCAATCAGCTGGCTGATTACCATTGGCAATCTAAAACTGTAACAAAAGCAAATAGCAAATACAAAACAATGACAACAACAACAACAACAACAACAATGAGAATATTAATTCTTATTTTTTTTACTTGTATTTTTTATCTTGAGTATTTTTGTGTCAACGGCCGAAAAGGTAAATGCACCCCCTTTGCACGACCTTTGACCTTTTCGTGTCACAGGCTTTTAACTTGAGCTTCATTTATAGCCTTTCTCTCTCCATCCCTCTCTCTCTCCATCCCTCTCACTCTCCATCCCTCTCTCTCTGTCTCTCTCTCTCTCTCTCTCTCTCTCTCTCTCAGTCTCTGTCGCTTGCATGGTTGATTAGTGTGCGCTGAAACGGAAAAGCTGCGTAAAAACACAAACACTTGCCTCCATTTTCATTTCTATTTCCATTTTCCATTTTCAGTTTTGAAGCTTTCCTCAATGGGTCTGTTGTCTGTCAAAGCCATTCAGTCGACTGCGTTGCGGTTTTCCTATTTATACATCCTATCGATTACTTTTATTTTTAATCGGAAACAACCACAATTTAAACCGCAGTCTGGCAAACTGGTCAGCTTCAGCTAGAACTCACAGATGTGTGATGAAAAATTGTAAACCTTTTTTAGTTGAGATTTTTTAATTGTTCTTAAAATAATCTAAATAAATACATACAAAATCCGAGTTAATTATTTACTTCTTGACAAAATTATAACTTAAGCTAAGCCTTTAACTTAAAATAAGTGATTTAAAACTTCAAAGGAACTGCTAAATAAAATCCTAAATCCAGAACATATTTCTGTAAAGATTCAAATTATGTTGTTGAAAATTTAAAGCATGTTTCAGAGGGTTTTTAATATATATTCTTGATCAGCAACATATAGCCATGTCATTCTGTTTGTCTGTTTCTAAGCAAACCATATTATTCCACACAAACTCAGCAGTTACATTTTTTATTATTTATATATATATATGAATATATTAATCATTTATATCATTTAGCTTTCATAGCAATAATCGATGGATTTTTTTAATATTAATTCTTCTTACCTCTGCAACTGTGTCTAACTTTCGGCTTGTGCTTATCTAGTCTCTACTTTGTGATTAAATTATTGAAAATCTGAAAAATGAAAAACCTTAACTGCAGTTGAAGACTGATCTAAAGGTTTTCCAAGGTTTTCCATTATATTTAATGATATTGAATGAGTAAATTGATTATATCTCTCATAGCACAAGATATTTGTGCATCTGGCACATATGTACTTCCCCATTTATTTCACTTTTTAATGGTGAATATTAAATGAATATTTATGATTATTTGAGTGCATAAAATGTGATAACTGGTTTGATTTGTAACACATTCAACTCAATTATATTTTTATATGATTTTGTGTGTCTAGACGCTGAAACGCACATATTTTGTAATAATGCACACCTGAGAAAAACACATTCACACTCACACACACACACACACACACACCTCGACGATAGCAGGCAAAAACATTTTTCATGGTCAACTTAATTTGCATGTGTCTATATATCTATATCTATATGGCATATCCATGATATTCAGAGCTATATAAAGACTACAGATGTTGGCGCTTGCCATAGGCCTGCAAAATGTATTTTTGCTGTATTTTAGCGTTCTGCTCAAAGCAAACAAAATATATAAAAAAGAAGACGAAAAAAATAACATTCAGCAAAGAAAATATTTAACAATTGTATTTGTTTATTTATGTCGAAATTAACTTGGCCAAAACCGAGAGTCGTACGAAAGAGTACAAGTTTTGTGTTGTATCGTTCGCCATTAATTAGCATCAGGCCAATGAAATTTATTTCCTTTGAACAGAGCCGTCAATGTTGATTTACCACTTTTTGAATATACCTTATACCCCTTGTGAAGAGGGCTTTCGAGAGAGGGTTGCTTATGTTAGGAGGTACTTCCACAACTTTTGAGCAAAGGCTAGAAATGAAAGATGAAAATATGTGTGAAGGAAAGTTTCTAAATAAAAAACGAACACCTTAACTTATTTAAACTGAACTCTCTGGATATATATATGTATATATATTATCATGATATATTCCTTTAACTTACTGCAGGATACTTTCAGGCTTTTGCTACGCTTTTCACCTTGCTCGAGTCCCTCCTGCTCATATATGCATCGATTTCCTTCACTTGCTACAAATAGTTTTCTGTGTTCATATTTAATCTTTGATATATTTCATTAACATTAGGGTATTTCCTGATCGAACCTTTTACCTTTACATTACCTGTTCTTTAACTGATTTGCACCTTCAAAGGGTAGCTACTTTGATCTACTTCTTTAACTTACTACAGGGTATTATCAATTCCATCCTTTGACTTTTGCATTGCATTTGACCTTGTTGAAGTGCTCCCGCCTCCAAGTTGTGCACCTTCTCGTGAGTGTTTTTTGAATCACACATTAATGGGGCGACCACATGGCCCACCTCCCAGTTGGGGATGCCAACCCCCTCCTCCACTCCAAAGTATATTACAACTGGCGCCACATTTCCATTTGTGATTGTGCTCGCCTTATGATATATGCACAATATTATGTCTACCTCTAAGTTCTGGATCTGTTTTTGTTTCTGTTTCTCTTTTTCTTTTTCTCTTTTTCTGATTCCTGCTTCTGTTTATTTGCCGCCGATTTGGCTTTTGTTTATTTGTTCTTTCACTGAAAAAAAGGAGAAAAAAATTAAAGTTAAGCATTTTGTTTACTTTTAACATAGATTTATCGATTTCGTAAATTTATTTTGCGTCTCAAATTGTTCACTTTTTTTATTAGTAGCAAAAATTGCGCATAAATCTCTTTAAGGATGCGTTTGTCGCTATAAATTTTGATCAGACCCTAAAAGCATTTTTTGCGAGGATAATTTGAACATGAAAATCGCGTTTTCAACTTGAAATGCAATATTTTTAGAGAGGTCAAGACTTTGTCAAAAAGTTCTGGTTTTTGAACGAGTTAATTATAAACTTTTGCTTTTTTTTACTAAGTCAGAATCTGGTTTTCAACTTTATTATAGAGATGTAAAATCTGATCAGTTTTATTCAAGTTATGGTTGTATATAGATACAAGTATTAACCTAAACCCATCTGAATTGCTAGGGTATAATCTAATCAGTATTTTCAACTGCATTATTTTGTACACATTTTGGTTAATTTAACACAATTTGACATTGAGGAAAATGTCAAGGGTAAAAGCTTTGGCGGTTTTTGTTGCTGTTCGTGTCAATTGTTGTTAATGTTGTTGTTGCTGTTGTTCTCAGTTGTTGCTGTTGTTCTCAGTTGTTGTTGTTGTTCTCAGTTGTTGTTGTTGTTGTTAGCCACCCGCCGAGGCGAAAAGTATTTGAGAACAAAAGATGCCGTTTCATTTTTTGCTGGCACAAAATCTATCTTAGCAATAATTGAAATCTTTTGTTCGCGTCGCCATTGTTGTCGTACTGAAAATAATTATAACTTGGCAAGTGAAAAGGTTCTTGTTGAAGTTGCTGCACTAAGAGATACCCTGCAACACCAACTGTTGATATTCTCAACGGATGTTGATTGATTCAGATAGCATTTATCAGCTTCAACTTTTTATTTAAATTGTACGAAAATAAGTCCAAATCTTAAGTACTCGATACTTCGTAACTATCGGAATTATAATAAAACTAGTATCGATTAATATGCATGAGGAATAATACAATATATCAGAATAATGACCCTAATAGATTATAGATTTAAATATATATAATCATATAACTATAACGATTACTCGCGAAATCTATATTCTGATTAGGTGTTATTGAATATAGCACTTTGCTGATTACATTGATAAGTAATACTAATTATTTGAATTATAATTATTAATATTAGTATTAACATTAATTGATCATTAATAGTTGAATCAAATTTAGCAATTTTCCAAATCATGTTATTCAATAATTAAGTCGATAAGCAAATATTATCTATTCAAACTAGGCAGCTTTATAAGTGTTATATGAAAGCCAAAAATTAAACTATGAAGTTTTATAAGTGTTATACGAAAGGCAAAAATTAGAATTATAAGTGTTATAAGAAAGACGAAACTTTGAGTTGGTGAATTTATAAATGTTATACGAAAGACGGAAACTTGACTAAGAAGGTTTATGACAATAATGAATAGCTTTATCAGTAATTTCTTTTTGATATCTAGGAATTTAAACTAGCTATAACTAAAAGATAAGAGTGAATCTAAATTCATGTTACATCTATCTTACATACTCGCAGCTCTGGCGTCTTTATAGCTATATATATATATATATAATATTTCTGATCGTTGGTTGGGTTTTAGAAGGAAGTATAAATGGTCACTTTTGCCTTGAGTCAAACGCAACTATTCAAGTCATCCAATAAGCTGAAGTGCTTATCTAATTGCATAGATGACAAAGAGCAGAGCTGAGCTATGTGAATGAGGTGGGTGCAACCATAAATGCATTCGTATTCGCATTCGTATTCATAGTCAAAGCCCAGTTTAATTGATTTGACTGTGGAAACACGTTTGCACAGTTTGCCCATTTGCATATTGCATTATTGATAATTGATAGAGCGAGGGCGTGGCAGCAATCGAGGGGCGAAAAGGTGAACCCTTGTCGTCGTCTTGCACGTGAATTGCGCCTGATAGAGTGAGAGAGAGAGTGAGAGAAATGGCATAGAGAGAGTGAGAGAGAGAGGGGGTTAAGGCTAGCGGGTCAATACGTGCCTGGAAACACAATTTTGTTTGCGGTCAATTTAACGACGCAGATGGCAAAAATAAGCGCTCAAATCGCAAGGCATTAAAATTGCTAACACGTTTCGCAACACAGCTGCAAACAGTGCTGATAACGTTTGTAAGCGATTAAAGATTGTTGTTGTTGTTGTTGTTGTTGTTGTGGTTGCAGCTGATTAAATGAAGACAGTTGTCGTCAGTCAGTCTGTCGTTCTGCTACTTTTAACTGTGATGTCACAATCAATCCACTCACTAAAATATACTCAACAATCAGCGTCATTCAATTTGAGTTGCGCTGTGATTTCGGCTATCGGTTATCGGTGTGTGTGTGTGTGTGTGTTGCATATTGATTCATCACTCGATATCTTGTGCGATTTTTGGCATTCAATTCATACACCCAAAAAGATCACACTGAATTGTAGAAAATTGCACTAAAAACTGCAAATTTTTTCTTGTTTTTGAAAATGATTTCAAAATAGGAAAACTTAGACAAAAATTAGACAAATATTAATGAGAAAATGCCAGGTTTTTTGGAAATATATTTTCTGAGTAATATGCTCAGTTAATCTATGGTGAATTTCGAGATCTTTGAGTTTTTTCAGTTTTCTTTGGGGGTTTTCTCATCTGTTGCAACATTTTCCCCTCGCCCTTCACGCTTGTGACGTCACTGTGCGCCATGCTCAAATGAATATGTGGCACACACAACATTTTCTGTTGTGTCTGCGCAAATATTTTGCTTTTATCTGGAAGTACTTACGTTGTTGCTTTTATGATTCATTCAAAAATAAAACCAACATGAGGCACAAGCAAAGACCCAGCATATTTTTGTTGCTTCGGTTGTTGAGACCTTCTCTTTTTTATCTCAAGTGACGACGTGATGACGTCAGTAGCAAAATTATCGAAAGATTTATGAGATCAGAGCAAAGACAAAATTATTTCACAATCCGTCTGGTTAAGCATCAGCTTTATAGCAATCCATAAAAATATTATTGATGGCGGCATTTTCATCTTAATTTTCAGTATTTCCCAATGCAATATTTAGTTGCTTTCTTAGACTTTCCGAGGTTATTATGATTTGGTTGGAAGATATGTAAAAAAGTCGATGAATCCATAATTTGTACGTTTTCTTGATCAGTATTACTAAGCGAGTCGATACAGCTATCTAAATCAAACTTGGAGTATATTAGAGTTATTGGATGAAATCTCTTTTTTTACCAAACTTACTAGTTATACAATACATTATCCGTTTGGCATAAATTGAACTGTTATTTTATTTAAATGATATCAGTTTTACTGATTTCTGTAAGGGTATTTAGTTTTCGACGTGCTCAAGATTGTCTTTCTTGTTTCGTATGTGCTTTGCTTGTTTAAAATAAATATGTTTGTCATTATTTGTTTGATTTATTATCACGACAACGTCAGTGAAAGGCTGTGGACCTCGTCAAGTTCAAATGTGAAGAGTAAGCCAAAAGAGGACAGGGTTGCAATCACAGGTAATCGCTGTTCCAGGTGCCATGTGCATAAACATCCGCATTTAGGCTGAGGAGAGAAGACAGATAAGTTAGATAGAGCTGAAAATTTAGAGGACTACTGCTTAAGCTTCTTGACTACAACTGGAAAGACTGAAGAACTGGTCTAATTCAAATGTGAAGGGTGAACCAAAAGAGTCAACGCTGGAACCAAAGATAATCACTGCGACAGGTGCCATGTACCTGAAGAGAGAAGAAAAATAAGTTAAGTTGAGGTCCTTAAACATAAGAGGCTTAAGACCTGATCGAGTTTAAATCTGCAGATAAAACGAAGAAAAATACTTTCTGAGCCATGATAAATTTGCTTGAAGGGAGAAGCAAGAGAAGTTAAAGAGAGGTGAAATTGCCAAGCACCACAGCTTACGGTTCTTGACCACAACTTGACCTTTTTTTTACGGAAATTAAGTTTGTCCTCACTCTCTCTTTCAGTCTCTCCCCTTTTCACTCTCTCTTCATTATCGGATTGTGCTTATTATGTTTAATTGTGATTTGAGCTGAACTTGACATCAGGTTGCTTGCCTTTCGCTTTTTTTTTTTGTTTTTTGTTCCATGCCAGAGGTCAGCCACGCCCAGCGTCAGCCTCAGCCGCCCACCCCAAAAATGGAGGCATTAAATTGCCGACACGAAGCATTTAATGGAGAGGAAAAAAAATGAGTTGCAAAAAACGAAAGTAAAAAGAAGAAAAATGCGCTGCAGACTCACGATTTTCATTGTTGTAGTTGTTGTTGTTTGTTGCAAGTGTTGCAGTTGTTGCAGCTGCCAGCGGCAGCGGATAATTTGCCGTTTATAAGATGTGGTTGTTGTTGTTGCTGTTGTTGTTAGCTGGCTGTTTGTTGGTTGTTTGTGGTGGCTAATGTTTCATAACAACAACGAAAACAATGCCTGGAAATGACTGTCAGCGGTGGCAGGCAACAACAAGAAATCAGCATGCA
This sequence comes from Drosophila nr. fundita, assembly GCA_035044245.1. Lineage (NCBI taxonomy): Eukaryota > Metazoa > Arthropoda > Insecta > Diptera > Drosophilidae > Drosophila > Drosophila nr. fundita. The sequence continues at coordinate 2,218,564 of JAWNMG010000654.1, forward strand.
ACAAGCTTTTTCCCAGCTGCTGCTGTGTGTTGCACAATGAAAAATTTTGTTGTTGCCAATTTCTTCTCTCTTTCTATATATATATATATATATATATATACATATATATGTATGTGTGTATTTATTTATTTGATATTTCTCTGTGGGTGCTTTGCTAATTGATGGGGCGTGGCAAATTCAAATGTTTGTTGCTGTTGTCGCTGCTGTCTTTGTTGCTGTCGTTGTTGTGTGAACAAAAGTAATCAGCAATAAACAACACGTTAACAGGCAATAAAAGACAGCAACAACAAACGCCACTCATTAGCAGCAAACAACAAGTTTGGGCTTGCCCCCAACAACAACAATTATTGCACGCATTGACAACAATATCGCAAAAAAAGATATTGTATCTGTAGATGGCATTTATATGTTTTTTGTTTTTTTCTGATTTACATGTGTCTGAAAATAAGTTAATCGCTTTTGCATTTTCGTCAGACTCTCAATTACTCAACTTAACTTCCTGAGAAGCAAACTACTTGAAAAATGTACATATAATTTCCTTAATTTTTAATTTAGTTGAAGAAAATAATTCTTTAATCTGAAGTCAAATTTCTTTCACTGTAACTGACTTTCAGACCCCATTTACAGTTAAACTCAAATAATCCTAAAATATAATCCAACTATAAAAAAAGGCTTTCTTTTTGTCGTAATTACCTCTGCTGCTATAGTAATTTAAGACATTTACGTAATCCGTTTCTACAGCGCCCTAATTTCCCAATAATTGTGGAACCCATCCCAACAATATACATATATAATATTGTTGTTGTTTTTGTTGTGGATCGAAAGCGTTACGCACATTTTTTTCTTTCACTCTTAAGTATTTTTTATAGCGTGCGTGTCCGGCAACAATTTTCTACATTTAATGGGCTTTCGAAATTGTTGCTTTTGTTGTTGTAGTGTTGCTGTGGCGTTGCCAAAGTCGTTAAAGCAAAATTGCGAAAAAATAAAATTAAATTAAAATTTTGTGCGCCTAAAGAGGCTGAAGAGAGCTTTTGCGGAAGCGTAGATTTTGTATGTGGTGCTGTGTATTTTGTACTATGTTCATGTTCATGTTTAAGTTAATGTTATGTCTAAATATTTACATGACTTTTTATTAATTTGATAAATTTGTTTTCTTTACTTGCAGGTGAGTTTTGCATTTCGCAATTTGCACAAATCATGAAATCAAACAAAACAAATTAAGAAATTGGTATGGTAAGCTTGATATTTACTTTTGGGGGATGTTTTAGCTTTAGAGCTTCTTACTCTCCCCCCCCCCTCATTTGACAACAGCATAAAAAGCTTTTAGAATAAAGCACGTCCCAGATAAAGCGAAATCAGCTGTTTTAACTGCAGGCTAAGTATTCCTCTCCCGTTTATCTATTCGTCTAGCAGCGAAAACGGTGTGGGTGGGCGCTGGAGAGGTTGGTGCTCGTCTCGGGTTATTGAGCTGCTGTTTTTTTTTAGCGATAGTTACTTATTTACTACACTGTCGCACAACGTGGCAATCGAGTGTTGTTGTTGCAGTTGCTGCTGCTGCGTCGCCTCGCTGAGTTTCAAAAGTTCTTTGCCGTTGAAAACAAAAAGTGCGTTCGCTCTCTCTCTCTCTATCTCCGCGCTCGCTCTCTCGATCTGTATGGCTTGTGTGCTGACAAGCGCTCTCTCTCTCTCTTGGCGCTCTTTCTCTCTCTCTCTCTTGGCGCGCGTTGCATTATTCAGCTGCAAAGCTTTGCAAGCAGCCATGTTGCTTTTTTGTGCTGAGAGAGAGACAGAGAGAGAGTTCTTGTCAGACAATGTCGTTTGCATATAAATTAACTGAAGCCAGGCACTAAAAACAAAAAACACCATTTATTTTTGGGAATTTCTTTTGCTTGTTGGTTTGTTTACGCTTGAATGCAATTGTGTGTGTGTGTTTTACGCTTTCGATTAGTTTTAAGCTTTGCTTTTAAGCTGCCCTTTTGCGGGTACTTGAAGAAAAAAAAAAACAGAAAACTTTCAGCTCCGGCAGCAGTCAAATGCAAACTTCAAAAAGCAACCACCAAAAGCTGCCGCCTGGCGTCGCTGCTGTAACGTGGTTTGCTGCTGCTGCTGTTGTTGTTGCTGTCAGTCAGGCAGCGCAGCGCTCTCTCACGGAACAACAGCAGCAGCAACAGAGCAGCAGCAGAGCACCAGCAGCAGAGCAGAGCAAAAGAAGCCAAAGCGAACTTTGCCAGTGCTTCAGTCAGTTTTTTTCAGTTATGCTGAGAAGCAGCAAACACGAAGAAAAATCACAGACATTAATTGATTAACTAAAAAAAAGCCATTTGTTTTTGTGTTTTGCTTGTCATTTGTTTTGTGTTGCACTCGCGTTTTAATTCTGTGTGTTTTTTGTTTTCAGTGTGTGCGTTTCTATTGTTAATACTGTGTGTAAGTGTGTGTGAGAGAGAGAGAGTAAAAAGAAATTAAGTGTGACGAAATAAATGATCTGCACTCGCTTATAAACAATTAATATTGCAGCTAACAAAAGTATTTTAACAGAAAACGTCTCGCGCGCATTTTTTTCTTTTGTAAGCAAGCACACAAAGAGCGAGAGAGCGTGACAGAGCGAGAGAACAAGCGCGCGCATATTGCTGAATTCTGCGTATTAACTGTATAAATGAAAAACGATTCACTCTCTGCTGAATAAGCAGCCATTTCGCTCACTCTGCCGCTGTTACTGCCAGCATAAAAATACTAGAGCTGCTCTCTTGTTGCTTAAAAAAAAACCAAACAAAAACGCAGTGCAAAAACATAAAAGCTCTCTGTTCAGAAAGTCGCCCAAAAGTGGGAAAACAACAAAACGATATTAAAAGCGCAGCAGCAAAAAAGTGAAACACATTTAAAATAAAATAGCTCAAAATTTGAGCAAAAAAAAAAAAAAATTCCAAGTCTAAATAGAAGCTACTGCAAAGGTCACAAAACAAAGAGAGAAGAAAGACAAGAAAAAGGGGGGCAAAAATATTTGTGTGTATAACAGTTAAACTGAGCACATTATTACGGCATATTAAGCACACCACCCAATAAAAGCGAGCACATTTTTTAAGCCCGTCAACTCGATAATGAAAACTGAAGCCGGCAGCAATAATAACAGCAATAATAATACTATTAATCATATCAACACTATCAAAATGGATTTCGATATGTATCCAAGTATATCGGGTAAACAACAGGATCCCGTGCGGGAAGTCGTTATGAAGTACATTGATTATTTTCTACCAGAGAACGAGTAAGTCAAGTAACAAATAATAGTTATGTTTTATCTTCATCAGTTAAGCCTAATTTTAGACTGCACTGATAAGAGTTATATATAGATATGGACAATCCTTTTTTGATGCTTATCGAAAAGCTAACAAAAGCTATAACAGATTTTAATCTCTTTGGCAAACTTAATGTGTGAAAAGTACTGTTATTATCTATCTATAAGTGTCTGGGGAGATTAGTTTTACTTACGTCATAAACTTTGCCAGGTTTTTTTATAAAGTCATTTTAATAAAAAATAAAAAACAAATTAAACAAACCTTTAAAACTTGGGTAATAAGCTCTTAAATAGAATTAATTAAAGTGAAGTAATATTTAAAAAAAAAAATAATAATGAATATTCATTCTAAACCATTTATCCGCATCTCATTTCAATAAGTAATTTCGCTAAGTTATAGATAGAAAGATTAAATCAATTTATCTATAATTCAATTGATTGATGAAAATCGATTCACAATGTTTTCAAATGGAATCTGCAGTTTTCCTATTGCTCAATAAAATGACATCAGATATTTCGCAGCGCAAAACGATGATAAACAAAGGCGATAAGAAATTGCACTTTGATTTCAAGCAAAAAAAATAAAGGAAAAAAAAGAAATAAATCAAAAATTACACACAGAAAAAAATGGCATTTCAATGCGCCGCTTTTGCCCCTGACCCAATTAAAAAGTCAATCATTTAACGATATGAAAACGCAACACAAAAAAACAAAACTTATTCAAAAGACGCGTTACAAAAAAACAAAAAAAAAAAAAACAATGCCAGCAAAGGGCAATAACAAAAACAGAAACAACATTGGCAAGATCGTATGAGCCCTAAACAAAAATAAAAATAAAAAAAAACAGTTAATGCCACCAAGTAGCGAACCGGTTTTGTGGCAAGTCGGAACCGAAGTTGAAGCATGTTGTAGGAAGCCTTAAAGTGTCGCCAACTTGCCAGGCTTCAACTCAACTGGCTCAACTTCAGTTGGCAACGCGTGCCGACAACTTGCAACTTGCAACCTGGTCAACTCATCTGCCTGCAACAAGTTGCTCAACGGGACGCGTAACGGACCAAAAAATGCAATGGGGTCAGGCGCAAAAAAAAAACAAAACAAAACCAAAATAAATAGAGAAAAATAAATGGGAGCTTAAACACCCTGGCAGAGAAATGAAAAATTAGGGAATTTTCCTAGAATTGCAATAGAATTTTCTCTTTCTTTTTAGTCCACATTAAATAAAATAAATAATTAATTAAGTTTGTAATTATTTTGAGCTTCATTTAAGTCAACTTCTTTGACAACATTTTAATCTGACTTGGTAGGGTATTGAAAAATAGTTATGATCAATAAATGGATCAACTAATGATGCGTTTGCGGATGATGTAATGCGAAATGTGAAATGCTGAATGACTTTACTTCGCACACAGGAAACTGAACAAGCATAACCAGTATCTAAGAGATACTCACACACTGACAGGCCAACTACCAGATACAATTTGCAATCCAAGCGATAACCGACCTATATATAAAATATATAGCTACTTTTAGTTCAATTGCTACAAGTAAACGAAGACGCTTTTTTTAGCTTAATGCAATTAAAAATTGATCAGTGCTATAAATAGATATAGAGAATACACACAGATCAATCAATAACAACAAATTAGCAGCACATCTATAATTATACATATTGGCTTATGATTTTGTGTCTGTAATTACTATACATATAGTCTGTATATATATTGACTGATAAATCGGGTCTGAGTTCGCTCAAAATAGATGTGCTAATATTTGGGATTTGACTTTAGCTGTTGACTGTTATCTTAAGTTAAGTAAGATCCAAGCAATTAATAATATTCCCAGCTGAAATACGATCCAACTTTTCCGCTTTTCGTCTTAATCGATTTAGTACACAATGCGCATACGCAACAATAATATTGTTTATACTTGGTATGCTCTCAAATTTGTTGTTCATTGACTTCCTGCTTAGTGTATATATCGAATATAAACATAGAGCCCTATAATCTAAACATTTTTATGACGATTTCGTTCACTTCCTCATATCGTTAGCGAAATCCGACAGAAACGGCGACAATGCAAATAAACACTTGAGGAGATATCCCCAGAAGTTGTTGTCATAACGGGAATAAATGCAAAGAAAGGAAATTCTAACTTGCATAAAAAACAATATACGGAATGTTGTATATATCAGTTCTCTTTTTTTTTATATGTATGTATATACACTACTTTTAAAGGGGAAATGGGGCTTATGTCCAAAAGAGTTGCTGAAGTTTTTCAAATATGTAAATTTAACTAACGTTTTTAGAATGCTCTAAAAAAAAATGAGAAATTAAAAAAAAAATGTTTGTAGAATTATTTACATTTAATTAAAATTAAATTTTATGAAAAGGAACGAACAAAAGTAGTCCAGCATTTTTCCAACTTAAAGAAGTAAATAAACGATTTCTGCCTTTGACTTCTTAGTCACTGTGCAACACAACGAAAACAGAGTATTGCGCAGTTGAGCATATCTAAACTTGAAAAGTTTATTTTTATGCTTTTTTGCTTTTTTGCTGACTTGAACAGAGGAGTTGTGTTGCCATTTCATTTTCAATTATTCAACAACAAGAACCATTCCCATTCCCATTCGCATTCCCATTCGCATTCCCATTCGCATTGTTTGTGTTTATACAGCGTCAGCCCAAAGTTTCAACAAAAAAATGCAGCATAAGCTGTAATTGAAAATGGGAATAGAACTCGAAATGGAAATGCGAATGGGAATGAGAAAAGTTGCAACTTTTTGAAGCAGCCACATCCGCAATTAAAAATACACTTCAATTTGTCTGGAATACAGTTTTTGTTTTATTGTTTTTGCTATCATTGATATTTGAGTGCAATCAAAAATAGCTGGGCAACATTTTGGCCTGGCCAAAAAGAGAAATGCCAAAGTGCAGCGACACTAACTAATTTGTTGCTTGGCCAATTGGCAATGGTCCAGACCAGACACAGTGAAAGAGAGAGAGAGAGGGGCGGGGTAGAAAGAGAGAGGGAGCGAAACGTTTCGATTCAACTCGATTCGATTAATTTGTCTGGCAATTGGCGTGTAATTTGATGTGCTTGCATTTGCAGTTGCAGTTGCTGCTGTTGCTGTTGAATTTGCAACTGTTGCAGTCAAAACAGCAAAATCGCAAACACAAAATTGGCACGTCAACTTTTTTTTATTTCTCTATATTTTTTGCTTTGGCGCCGCAATGCAAAGAAAATACAGCAAATATAGCTGAATATTACGTATACGACTTGTGAAAAGTCTCGAAGGAAGCCCGACGCAAAAGAGCGACAGAGAGAGAGAGAGAGGGAGGGAGGGGCAGAGCGAGAAGGGGAGGTGTAGATAGTGCATTGTAACTGTTTATTGAGCTATGCAACACTTGCTTAAATAGAACCTTAAGTTATATAACACTACTGCTGCTGCTGTCATCTGTTTTTTATTGCAAGTTGACCTTTAGTCATTTTATTGCATATTTAATGTGTAAACTCGAATGATATATTGAATGAACTATAAAAAGAAAAGATAAACATTTATAATAATATAATACAAATAATATACATAGTATATATAATCTGATTCATATCAAGGGAAAAAGTAAAATTGAAATAAGTTGAAATTCTCTTAAAGGTCAGCAGCTGTTAAATACGCCGTAGAATTGTTGATATTCATAGCAAAATATGTCTTCCTTATCCAATCTTGATAAGATCCCAAAAACAGCCGATCAATAATATGTTAGGGTATATAATCCATATCAAGCGGAAGGCTTTATCTTTATAATTGTGTCTTTTATTGGTACCGGAAATCGATCAAATAACGATAAAATAGATTCCATTCAAAATTAAAAGTTTATAGGCCTTATAGATCTGCCAAGACAGATATGGCTAAATCGATTCAGCTGTTGATGCTGATCATGAATATGTATATACCTTATGAGATCCAAATACTTTCTTCTTCTTTATGTCCACTTTTCCATTTTTAGTTCAGGTTCAGTTCAGCGTACAAACAAGTTCCATCAACAAATGAGCTTCTCACTTCGCAGAGCATTTAAGTTTCGGTTTCTTCATCGCGATATTTGTGTATTTTTGACACACATATTTAGTGTGCTGCAAAGCGATACAAAACAGTGTTGATCACGTGATTTGGGCAAATGAAGCTTGCAAGCGGCAATCAAACGTGCCCGAACAACAGAAACCCGATTTGTTTGTGCTTAAAATCAAATTAAATTAAATTGAAAAACCGAAAAGTCGAAAAGTAGAAATACAATATACAAAAATAATATTCAGAGTAATAAAAAAATGACATCATTGTTTTGTAGCGGCGACGCTTGAACTGAAATAAACTTTGCACTTTTTTTTGGTTTGTTTTCGTCTTTCCTAGTTTTCATTTCGTGCTTTCGTCTGTATTTGGCTTCTTACTCACTTTTGTTTGGCTTGTGTCTTTGACGATTTGGCGCTTGTGACGTCAGCAAAACAACTGCAAACCGGTTTTAATTATCATTCATATTTTGATGATGATGATGATCATGTACTGAGGGTATGCCTACGATCTGACGATCTAATGATGATCATAATCTACGTTGAGCTGGCGTTTTATAATTGGGATGTGGGTCTGTCAGTTCAATGCGAAAAATAGATTAGCAATGGGTGGGTTCAACTAGATTTGACTTGAATTCTACATTATATTCACATAGACCAGCAAACATATAAATAATATTTGAATTAAGTTTCGCTCGAGCTCAGCAAATGTTTGACAAATTGAGAGAATTGTATAGACTTGAAATTCTTAGAGATATTTTTTGTATTATATACCAAAAGTTTGAAAAGATTAAAAAATATGCCACAAATATGTAAATTAAAGTTTATTTATTTATTATTTATAAAACATATGAATAATAATTAAACTTATGACTTATTTTATAACTAATCTTATACTTTATAATCATTTTAGTTATGATGACTTATTAATAAATAATTATTGCTTTAGCTTCAATAGACGATAGCAATCATTAGGGGCATGCCCCCTCTAAAAAGTTCAGTGCAGCTTTTTGTAATATTCATTTCGATTAAATGCAAAAATTAAAAATTAAATGTAAAAATTTTTACTTGTTTTAGTTATTGGATAATTTTTTATTTTATTTCATTTCGTTGGGTTTTTTTTTTGTTTTTGTTTGTTTTTTATCAAATGCGCCTTGCAAAGCCATTGACCGTTGTCCGCAATGACATTGAGGAAAATATATATGCTATATATATGCAATATATATATTTATATATGTATATATTTTATTGGCATTAACTGAAAGAAAGAGAACAAAAGTCACGCCACATGAGGCATTGCCCCCAACGTGGAGTCATCCAGCCTTTGACTTTTACTTTTGCCCTTTTGGAGAGTATTATAAATACGTTGTAAAGTTTGTAGTTTTTGGAGTTGAAACAGTATATATGTGTTGGATCAGTGTAAGAGATGTAGCGATATATAAAATATTTAAAAGCTGACTTAATTAAACTTGCACTAGATGCATCTGTAACTGATAATGGTTCTTTTTGTGGTGGCCTGATCGAACTACATATCATTTAGCTATAGATATTCATTTAGATAGGTCTACTATATCATTTAGCTGCACTAGGAACAATCACATGCAAGACGAAAAATATCATCGATGGATTTTTTGCAGTTATAGTGTAATTTAGATATCCGCTATTTGACCTCACCTATCTGCAAGGGAGGGGTGTGGAGAGTATGAAAGCTTCGGCAAGCCCAAGAGATAACGGTTTCTGCCGGTTACCTCTTCTTTCATTCCTTGTCCACTCAATTTTCGGGGCAGTATGATGATAGAAGAGTGTAGGAGAAAGGGGTGGAGAGGGGGTAGGGACATTCCCTTTTGCATCCGTTGCGATCCCCAAGGACGGACGGGCGGTTAAGAAACTTTCGCATGTCGTCCTTGTCTCGTGACTCGGCTCTGATTGGCACGGCTCGGCTCAACTCGGTTTTATGGCCCATTAAAAGTGAGGAGGAAAGAGAGAGAAGGAAAGAGGAGCACTAAAAAATTAATAAATATCAGCAGTCGGTCGGCTCAGACGACTGACAAGCCGCATTTTATTGTCGCGCTCGCGTCTTTAATTATTTTGCGAGCCACGCAAATCCAACCATATAAATTTATTTATTTCTTTTGTTGTTTGTTGTGCGAACTGTGCTGATATGTTTTTATTGTTGTTTCTTTTAATTTTCACTCAGTCATCGCTCATTAATAAAATAATTAAGTTATTTTAAAGTAACTGCTTTGCAATGTGCAGTTGCACTCAGCTCCACATAAATGGCTGCAAATTGCGATTGTGAATGCTGCAAAGAGCTTAAATTAAGTACTGTTTTGCGTAGCAGTTGCAATGAAATGACGTAAATGTTGCAACCTGAATGAAAGCACAAATATATTGTGTAATGATTGCGCTAATTTATTTATAATATTATTCGTAATTTATAACATTATTCATATTGCTTACGCAAATCCACTTTTAACATGCATCAACTTTTTGATTAGTTCAGAATATCTAATCATATTAGTTTCCGATCACAACAAAATCCGCAATTTCAAAAGCAGCTGGGCTTCATAAATATATATTTAACATTGATATAATATTGATCAACTAAAAAGATTGGATACGAAACACCTAAGATATAGCGAAGAAATTCTACGCATTTGATTGTACAAACCATTTAAAGGGAAATTGCCAATAAATCTATAACTAACAATTAACTAATTAATAAACTATATCGAGCTCAGTCGAATGCAGCATTCTTATTTATTTCCTTCTAGTACTCTTACTATATTTTCCATATTTCCAACATTTTCTTCTAGGCTTTTTGTATAACGCAAAAAACCCTTTGCCATTTCACGCCCTCTGAAATCAAAGTTATTTTTGGGTATTCCCAATGCTTTTCATTCATTCGTGTAAAGGATTTTCATTGAGTCATTGCGTGGCACTGCTATCGGCAGTGGAATGTTGGAATGTGGTCAACTTTGACTTGGCCAAAAATAGTAGTTGCCAGGCGAACCATCAAAATTGAATGATTGAGTCATCGAAACCGCTGCTGCTATCAGTTCAAAGGCATCATTCTGGATGACACATCAGAAAAGTATCAGGCCATTTCTATAATTGAAAATTGCGTGGCACCCTTAAACACATAAACAAAAACTGAAGGAAAACCTTGCAACTGCCACACCCAATTTGCGTATCTTCGACTGATTAGACAGTCTAGAATTCAATTAACTTTGCCGTATTTTGACCCTGATCTATAACCCATTAAAGCTCACCCGGTTTTCAGTTCAGTGTACTCTTGCTAATCATTTAATTCATAATCAAGAATATGCTTTGCAAAGTCCTTGAAAGATTATTTTGTTTGTTTATTTTTTCATTAGTGAATTAAGAAGAAAATCCAGTTGTCCGATTTTTGTTTTTTTTTTTGTTTTTGGTTTTTCAATCGAAAACATTTGCTCAAGGTGAGAACTGAGACTGAGGGTGTGCCCGAAGTGTTTTCAGGTTTTTTTTCGAGTCGAGCTGTGTAACTGATTCAAGTTTTATGTAATTTCGAACACAGTCTGTTGAGTTGGTGTTTTTTTTTTATGGTTTTTCTAGCCAGTGTTGCATAATTAATTTGCAATTTGTTTGGAAAAAAAGCAACACTCAATAATTAAGGAAATACATAGTTCGTGGCGATCGGTGTCTGTATTTATTTCCAGCTGCTCCACTGACATGTTTAAACCATTTGAAATTTGAAATTGATAGACCGTGTTGCAAACACTTGTTGGGAAGGGGTGCGGGGGGTAGGTATGTGAAGGGAGGCGGGGCAATGAATGATCATTCAATCATTTTAATGAGCCAAACCAATTATCTCAAGACTTGTTAGTTTTTTTGATATGCGTATGCGTGTGGCAAAGTTGCGCCAACCACATTTGATGTTCAAACTCGATTTTTTTTTGGGTAATTTTGGTTTCTATTTGCTTTTTTTATGCGAAAAAGTGGCAATTTAATTGCGCATTTGACATTGCGTTTTAATGGGGCTCGCTTTTATTTTTCCGACTGTGCCAAAAGTTTATCATTTGGCATGTAGGAAGTTTTATTATATATTTTATTGACCTCAATCCGTACAAGGTCACACGAAATAAACCGCAATTTTTTTATTTTTAGCCTGCGGATAAAACATTAAAAATAAATAATAAAAAAAAAACCCATCATTCCAAATCGCAAGATGTATTTTTAATTGATGACGTTGATTTGAAGTTAGCTGGGAAAATGAAAAATAATTTGAAGAGTTGGAAATATATAAAAACTCAATGAAAACTAGCCTCGAAGTGGGCTTAACGGTGTATATTACAACTATATTTAACTATCATAACTTTTCAATCAATCATAGACTTAATCATTGACTGGATCAATCGTAATTTTCATATCCTGTTTTTGTTTCATTTCTGTTGCTGATCAATCATGTACCTAATCAATCATAATAGACTTAATCAATCATATACTTCATGAAACTTGATTAAACTATTTATGTAATAAATAAATATTCATTTCTTATTTTCTAATTATATATCTTGTAATTTTATATACTTTATCTAGTTCAACTCGATTATAATCAAACGTCTACCACTTGTTTTTTTACAGTGCATCTGGAACGAGTGCAGTTGCGATTGACAACAAAATCGAACAGGCAATGGTAAGTTGAATTTTGTGCTTTAAACATAATTAATATAAATTAAATATGAAAAGTTCTTAATGAGTTTCTGCTGATAGGCAAACAAAAAAGTAAATTTTGAGCTTTGTTTTTTCTTCAAAATATATTCAAATGTTGTCACTTAGTTTTGGCCATGAACAATGCTCAAAATTACAGATCGATTAATAGTTTAACCATAAAAAAAATTAGTTCGAAAATCGTTTAGTTCATTTCCACTTGATGGCGACTTTATTCACTTGAAAACCGAAAACCAATTGAGACGCTGTTCAACACTCGCAAGTCTTTTGCCCCCCACTTCAAGTGAGTTACCCCCTTCTACGTCCCTCTTCTGTTATTGTCTGCAAATTTAGTTCAATTGAGTTTCGATGTTTCCAATGTTTTTCCCTCTTGGTTTATGCTTTTGTGCACATAATATCGCAGCTATTTTTAGACTCAATTAAAAAAAACCTCAAGAGTGGACAATTGTTTCTGATTATTTGCTGGGTTTTTTTCTCTCTTTTGAAATACCCCTTCACTGCTCCCCTCAACAATTATTCTTGTTATGTGAGTTGCTGACAATGATGACAGCTGCTGCTCTTCTCACTCTTCTCGCTGCTCTTGCTCCGTGGGCGGCTTTTGATTGAGCTCTGAACTCGCCAGCTTTGTTTTGCACCCACTCTCAGATATGTGTATATATATAAATATATATAGCCTTGATTGTGATGCTGCTGCTATTCTTGGACGCTCTTACATTGAGCAAACATTGAATCACAAGCAAGCAACGAGAAACCTTGGCAGCAACAACAACAACAACAAACACACTCTGAAAGCACTTATGCAAGAGCAGAATTCTATTGAGTTGGAATTCGATTATATAAGTAGAAGATTATGATGTGCTCTGGCATAATACACTACAGAAGGGCATCCTTTTGTGACGTTGACTTAGTTAAAAGTCTCTCTACTAGCAAAAAAGAGTTGAGTTCAAATAAATGCTAACAAAAGCAACTTTGTTGCTTAGCTGCCCTAAAGATAACATATTGCGCTGGCTTTGACATACTTAAGTAATAAATTAGCTAATAAAATAAATAATAAATAAATATCAAAGGAAATGAATTGAGTTAGTTTACAATTTAAAATTGAACAATAATCAGCATAAATAAAAATAAAATACTATTTTCAAATTTATTCAAGTTTGTTTTGTTTTAATTTCTTAAGTACAGCTCATGAATGAATGCCTCAAAATGTGATTAATAATTATTTATTTGAATTGGGAAGTAGCCCAACTCGTCCAGATATCTCAATTATTTACACATTTACTCTGCATATCTCTCTGAGCACCCATCTCTTCCATCTGCATCGACAAACAGATCTTCAGAGCAATCAAAAAATCCATTTTTGATTCATTTGTTCCATCAACCAACAACTGCAATTAATACTAATGCTGATATTGCCATTGCCCATTTGAACAGCATTTCACATCTTTGATCATTTCCCAATTGACATACTTAAAAAATACTTAAAAAACTATTATTATGGTATTGTTTGAGGCAGTCGAAAATCAATCAAAGTATGAAGAACTCTCTCTCTCTCTCTCTCCCCTCTCTCTCCCCTCTCTCTCCCTCTCTCTTTGATTCAATTGAATGCGCATAATTATTTCATCACCTAGTTTTCTCACAGGCAATATTTATGCACAGGTTTCGATTTTTCTTATTATTTGCTTCACTTTTTTATGACGGATCTGTGTCTTGGTTTGATTTTAGATTGGGGTTCTTGGGTTGGGGGTACTTGTTGCATTCGGTTTCAGCTGGTTGCGCTGCTCGTTAAAGTCAATCAACTTTTCCTTTTGAAATCAAATCTATAGCGTGGCATGCAGCACAGCAGCAGCAGCAGCAGAAGTGCGGCGAGCAGAAGATGAGGAGGAAAACGATGACGTTGACCATTGTTGGTCAATTGGGTCAATTCAATTGCCAGTTTGTACGTTGTCTGCACTTTCTTCAGGCCAAAACAAAACAGCAAACAAAAAAAAAATCGAAAGAAGAAAAACAAAACCAAAGCTTGAATTCTGTTTGCCTTTCTACTTGAGAAGTTTCTGCTCTCTCTCCCTCTCTCTCTTTCTTTCTCTCTCCCTCTCGCTATGTGAAAGTAATTTTCAGATTGTCTTTTTTTCACTTTTCTGACTGCAACAGGATTTATTTGAGCTGCTTTTGCTTTTGACCTTGGCTACAAAAATTCAAAGGCAAATCCAAAAAATAAGCAGAAAAAATTTCAATTCCAACAAATTTGAAAACATTTTTGCTTTGCTGCTGTTTTATGGCATTTTATGAGCGGCGGCCGCTTTTGCTTATCAGTTTTGGGGCGCTGTTGTTTACAAAATGGCAGACATTTGCTTTGGTATGCGTGCGTGCGAGTGTGTGTGTGTGTGCTTGTGTGTGTGTGCGTGCTGTTTATCGCGCCGGCGACACTTGAAAAATGCCATAAATTGTTTGCCGCAATAAGCAGCGCGAAGCAAAAAATAATAATCACAATCACAATAAAGTACACACATACACACACAAACACACACACAATCACACACACTTCAAGTACATTTTGTTGTGCCAATGATATGGCGAAAAAAAACACATTACTTTGAATAGCAATAATTATAATTATACATTGGGGCATTAAAAGCGAACACAACTTGAAAGTGAAAGTCATCGAATTATGCATCAGTTTATATACATATATATATATATTATATATATATATATCGGAGTTGAGAGTGGGAGCTACGCTAATGTGTATTTGATAGTAGGGGTGTGCCTGCGTAGAGTCTTAAAATAGAAATGCGCTCACAGGTGCAAAACAAAACAAATTACATTTAATGCGATTTTTCGCTCTTTTGCTTGGGTTCAACTCGTGGACAACCCCCAAAAAAAATAAATGTATATAGCAGAAAAGCGTTTTTTGATTTCTATCTGCATTGATTCGCGAGTTAACTGGTGGTAAAAAAGAAGTGTGGCAAATAGGCAACTCAAATTTGATAAGCTGATGGGCCGATAAGCTGCTCTGATTAGGTTATCAACTAGCAATTCATGGTTAAGAATAAAGGTTAAGTATTGCAGCTATTAATACTATATATACATGCTATATCTGAGGAATTTCATCGGAATGATAGGATAGGTCGCAGAGAATAATTTATGCGGCCGTAAATATTTCGAGTCTGTTCTTTATTATGTGCACTCTTCAAAAGCATTTTTTATGCGTTCATTGAAAACTCATTTCAAAAATATTTCTTTATTTATGTGACGGCTGTTCAGAATAAATATACAAACAATCTGAAACAAGAGTAAGACACAAAGACACGCCCTTCATGCGAGCGGAACTCAGACATTAGCTTCCTTAAACAACGCTTTCTTTATTCACATTTTTTGTATATATATACATATACATATATATATATATATGTATTTTTTTCTTGTTTAAATTTTGCCAGCTGCTTATCAATCAAATGCGACAGGCTTGATAGTGACGTCACTTGTTACTTTTTGCGCATTTAATAATGCTTGTCCTATCAAAT
This sequence comes from Drosophila nr. fundita, assembly GCA_035044245.1. Classification (NCBI taxonomy): domain Eukaryota; kingdom Metazoa; phylum Arthropoda; class Insecta; order Diptera; family Drosophilidae; genus Drosophila; species Drosophila nr. fundita. Next base: position 2,234,146 of record JAWNMG010000654.1, read on the forward strand.
TTTGTGATTTTTTGCCAATTACTCAAAACTACATCATTTGAATGTATATATAATATTATTAGCAGTTGCGATAAGAGGAACTTTGACTCAAGTACGACTACGACTATCACGATTCATATTCATACTTCTATATTCATATAGTGAGTACCCCTCCTGCGCACACGTTCCCATTTCTTGAGCTAATCTCGTCTCAATTGTTTCTTCGTATAAACATCTTTAATCTCATTCTGCAAGAAATCAACACAATTCAAAACAAAACCAAACAAAGACTTGGCGCCACTTGACAGCCACTTCTCAATGATTAATATTCATTTTTTTTTTATTTAAAATTAAATATATATATAAATGTGTGTGTGTGTTTGTGTGTGTGCATATGCTGATAAGGTTTTTAGGCTATACTAATATTGAATAGCTGATTTAGCAATCGTCGCTTATCGCCACTACTCAAAACATATAAAACCAGTCGATTGACCAGAATGAAGCCTTGATAACATTTTTCATTGGGCATTGGCAAATCGATAGGCAAACAGCGCAGATAATGAATGGGAAATGTTAGGTACATAGGTACTTGTTTAAAGTATAGATATATATATATATTATATAGCTTAGCAAGTTCTGAAGGAAGAGTGTATTTTGTGTAAAAAGAAAAAACAGAGTAAATATGTATACACAAATTGAAAAATCCTTTTTTAAAGACTTAGAAAACAAAATAACTAAAAATTTGAAAAAAATTAAATGTATGCAATTTAATAAGTTAACAAATTATTTTTTAGTTAAAAATAGATTACAAATTAAATAGATTTTGCATTCCCTTATCTCTGTGCGGCTTTTTGTCAGCTTGTTCATACAGACAGTCAGACGGATATGACTAATCAGATATGTTATTAATGCTAAACAAGAGTATATATGCTTTATAGGCACGAACATGCTTCCTCATCCCCATCTGCAACCTCAATCTAAACTTTTAACACATTTTCAGTGGGTTCAGGGCGTAATAAACAGGGAAAGATAATGATCAAAATAACCTCGAAAGTGGGTCACATTTTGAAAAGTGTGGCATTTGGACATATAAACTAACTAAAGATATACATAGATGATAAAGTTATGTCCGTCAAAGATTAGCAATTTGAAGACATTCGACATTTTCAAACGTGCCCCCAAACAAACAAATAACTGTGTAATCAAATTGGAAACCTTATCAATTCCGTCTGAATAAAAGCAGGCCGATCAGCAGCAAATGTTGGTAATTGACAAAGTTCCTCATTTGTTTGCTTGACAGGCAAAAAATAAGAAAATATGTTTAAGGAAACATGTTGAAAACAACAAGATAAGAAATAAAGCAACTTAACTTAATGACTTAATGACATTTATGGCATTAATTTCTCAACCCACATAAGCCTATTTCGACTGACTGACTGACTGACTGACTGAGTTCGAATCCGAGTGCTCGACTACTTGTAGCAAAAACAAGCCATAAAAAACAATATAAAAAAGAATAAAACAGATAAGATAAAAAAAGACTCGTTGGCTTTTTACCACTCTTTTTTCACTTTTTTGAACAGCTTTGTGTTTGTGCAAGTGCGATTGAAGTTTTTGGGTGTGAAAAGCCACACTCAACTTTTATTATTGCCAAATATTGTTACGGTTTATAACTATGGACAGAAATAGCCAAAATGACATAAAAACAGCTGTCGAATGCAAGTCATTTTTTTGTGTTATATTTGGAAACTCCAAACAGTTGTCGCATTCTTTGCCTATTGTCTTTTATTTTCGAAAAAAGCACGCGTTTGTGCCTCGTGCCTCGTGCCACAAGCGACTCTTTGATGTTTAATCACAGTATATTTTGCTGTCCAATCGAATTCAATCTATCCGTATCTAATGTTTAGTATCTTTGGCTAGCTATCTGCTCTAATTGCGCTTTGAACCGCCGTTTGACGTCAGAAACACGTTCCCCAACCACAACTAGAGTCCAGCTTGTGACCAGTTTACGGACCATTTACTCTATACCCCATAGTCTACTAAAAAGTAGTGCTAATTATTTGTGGCACGAGCCCTGTTGGCCTTGCGTGCTTATCACCCGATCGTCTGGCCTGACCTGACAAAGGCACATGTCGAAAACCCAACCAACTCATTAGAGACGACAATGCGGCGGGCTGAGTAATCGCAGCAAGTACAAATTGCTTAGAATGCTGAAACTGAAACTGAAACTAATTGAGACACAAAAGTCATGCTTCAAAAGAAAAAGTTTGTCTGCAAATAAAATAATTATGATTAGTCATAATAATTTAAATAAAAATAATGAGTAACTTTTGCAAAGACTAACAGGAAGCCAAGAAAGAATCTTTAGTATTTTCCTCTTATAGCCTGAACCCCTTCAAAATGGGAATAAAAGTTTAATGACTTGTGTAAAAGTATGAAACAGACAGAGAAAAGCATTTTTCCGATCCCAAAACATATATATTTCTGATCAACATTAACAGTCGAGTCGAAATTATCAATATATTTAAAATTTTTGTGTTTCTATCGAAAACTACTTCTGTTCTTATGTACGATAGCAATAAATACACAATTGTTAAATTGTTATACAAATATCATTAAGTCGGCTTAGCAAAAGAATAATAATACTTATGGAAGACAGATTTTTCTAATCATCAAGCTATGTATTCAATTACTGAGTTCAGTTTCAAGTGGTTTCTTTTACAGCATATCGAATATGCTTAAGCTGGCATTATTCCTATCTACAACTTAAAATGCAGTTAGTTTTCCATGCAGTGTTTCATTCGTGGCCTCATTTCCATAGTTGAGTGAGTTCGCAGCTAATTTTGTGATCTCTAATTCATCAAATTCATCGTATAAGCAACCAACAGGCAGCAATTATATGGAGCAGCTGACGTCATTAGACTAGACTGAGTTTCAACTGCAGGTTGCGTCACAGCAGACAATAGTGCAACATTGTGTGGCAAACGTCGTGACGTTTTGCTGATCATAATTATATACATGCATATATATAATTATATATATATGTTCATACAGAAGGGCAACTTCCCACTGAAGTTCTATAGAAATCAGATATGCGCATTTGATGAAGCTGCTGCTTTAATTTGTTGTGGTTGACTTTCAATTCGCATGAAATGTAAACCAAAGTCATCTGGTAGGGGTGGTGAGGGGGGGTGTAAGTGAGTGTGTGTGTGTGGGGGGGGGATTGGATACAATTGTGAATGTTCAAGCTTGCCATTTCACAACAAACTTCAGCACGATGAGCTCACCTGTGTTGTAGAAGTGTAATAGCAGCTGTGACTCAGTCATGCAACAATTTCCCAGAAAAACCAAAGACTCTGAACTGTATTTTGTTGCAATTAGCGTTAGCGTGGGAGAAGGAGACGGGGTGTGGGCGACAGAGAGAGAGAAAGCTGCACACATTTGCATTGGCATTACAAAGTAGCAGTGCAACGTGTGGCAACTTGTGGCAACAACTGCAGAAGGTGACGACATGCCAATAAATGTTGTTGTCTACACACTTGCCAAGCAGAAAAGTGGAAAACCAGAAAATATTTCAGCCTTAAATGAACGACTGACAGATACGCCCTAATATGACAGAAGAAATAATTGGTGGGGCATATTTATGATATAAGGAAAGATATGTGTGTGCTTAGGCCAGAAGTATTTTGTTATGGACTGTCCAATTGCCAATATATTTAATATTGATTTTTGCAATTTTGCTATATTAAATAACAATAATAATTATGTTGAGTGAATCAAGAATCTAATATCTGCTGAAGTGCTACAAACTGATGAGCTTTAAGCCATAGTTAAAAATAGTCAAGAAATAATATATCTCGTCAGGGTTAGCTCTCTTCTCACAGTTACATAAATTCATCATATCCGCTTCACATCCCACTCAGTTGTAGGGTATTTCGTAAAAAGCAAAACACGCGAAATAAATTGTGTTTATTTCTTAAGTTTGGTTGTTTCGTTTTCTCTAGAATTTTCATTTCACATTCAAGGTCAACGTGTGCTTTTGTCTGCCAAACTGCAGCCCCCACAAATACACACACGCTCATAAAACATGTTAGTCAACAACAGTCGTAAATCTATTTACAAATATGTATACTAGGCATATATTTAAATACTTACTGGCCTAGAGACTTAAATGCAAACGTCTGTCATTAGATAGCCTTAAAGTGCAGTTCGCAGTGAGCGCCACTTTTAACTGGGTCACTTTTATCGCCTTGTTGCCATTCACACAAACTTGCACTCAAATTCACAGCAACATTCAAATTGATCGACACTCGGCTTTTTTTTTTATGTTGCTAGGCGCACTCAAATTGCAAACGCTGCGCTCGTATGTGGAAAAAGTGCACTGTCTGTGCGACTCTACTTGCGCTTTTCGAGTAATTACAGTTAGAGCTGCGCCCGGATGAGACAGAACTGCGCTATGTGCGACTCTGGGTGCGATTCGTTGAGTAATTACAGTTACAGCAACGCTTGTATGAGACAGAAGTGCGCACTGTGCGACTCTGCGTGCGCGTCGTTGAGTAATTACAGTATCTGCGGTCGTACGCGATAAAACCCCGCTGCCTGCTTAGCGACACTTTCATCAAAAGCAGCCTGTGGTCGTTTGGGCAAAAGTGCGCTGTGTGCAACGCTCAATGCTCTTTGAATAGTTCCAGTAACTGCGGTCGTTTGCGGCAAAAGTGTGTAGTCTTTTCGACTAAATTCGCAATCACATATCATGTACTATAAAAGCTACGGTCGTCTGGGACAAAAGTGCGTTCTCTGCACAACGACACTCGCAACCAGTTTTTATGTAGTAAAATCAGCTACGAGCGTATGCGACAAAGTGCGCTCTGAGCAACACTCGCCACGTGCTCTGCTGTTGTCCTTGAGTAGATTTTTGAAACAACGCCTCTGCTTTGGATATGTACACATGGCTATGTGTATGATTATATTTATGTATCTGCAGTCAGGCCTATGTCACAATTTGTTTAGCTTATCTAACAGTCGTTTATCAACACTCAATGCCCTTGGAAGCAGCGTTGGCGGCTGTTTATAATCAAGAGCGAGCTATGTTATTGCTGCTCTTATGCAACATGTTACAAAAATCTTTTTCAATTAAATTAGACCTTTTGCTAGCAGTTGATTTTCGTTTCTCATCTTTTTAATGAACTCGGACAGAACAAGGCAACGAATTGTTGGCTATCATTTAGTAGTCGTCTTCCTGCTGCAACAAGCGGAACTAGTCGTCATTAATAAAATTAAAAATTTGATTTATACGCTTGGCCATAAAACAATTTGCGCCAATTTTTACGCACACAGTTTGGCAAATTATTATTATTTGCCTAGACATATGCCAAAAACCGGCTTTAAGTTAACGCATGCACACTTTGACTTTCAAATTTGTATATTTAAGGCATAATCATTGTTAATTCATGCCTTACGATCATCAATATTTGCCATTTGTTTCGCTGTGGCGTTAACAAACAACAGATTTATGCAAATCCAAAATAAATGAATGAATTTTCACGGTGTCGCGTTAATGGCGCCTGCATGCATATTAATATTAAATAAACAACTGCCAAAAGACGAATTGGGTATACTCTATACAAATACTAATAAAGCCATAATAGCCATAAATATGAAACTAGAGATGAAACTACCGGAAAAGGGAAAGTTTCACCTCATAAATTACTTCTTTAAATGTGGAAAAATAAGCAAAAATAATAAATTATTTTTGGAAGGCGGAAAAACATAAATTTTGTTGAAGAGAAAATGTACGATTTTATGTGGCACATTTTCCAGATTCCAAGCACATGCCAAGCTATATATTTATATATCTTATGTATATGGAGTTCTAATATGATGGGTGGCATACTTTCATAATTTCTTCGTTCCACAATTTGCTGCACGATTTGAAATGTGGCATGGCAAACAAAAATGTATATTTAGTTGCCTCAGTTGCGACGCCTTAAAACATATATCATAATATATATATAAGACAATGATTAATGTGACCCTGTCGAAGAAGCAGAGGCATATAAATTAGGCTAAAATTTAGATTCAACTCAACTGAAAATGAGCCTGAACTGAAATGAACTGATCTGTGGAAAGTGTGTGTTCTAATGTTGATATATTGACACAATGACCTTTGCGCTATATTGAGCGAATGAACTTTTGTTGTGCTGCGCGATACAAACAGATACAAATGTATACAATGTATAAAATGATCTTCCGTAATGCTTAAATTGCTTTTCATTTAGAGTCAGTCAGGAAGTAATCCAATCATCACCGATTAATTCGCATTTCTCAACTGAATAATGATGATCGAAATGACCTTTTAAAGTGTTTTCAACTTGAGCCTATTTACGTGGCATTATTTTACTATGACTATATCTTGGCTTACTCAACCCATATTTATATATATATATGTATATAAATATAGTTGAATATTTCGCTGTTAACAACAGCTGCTCAAACTCAAAAGTTGACAAATTTCTCTGCGTTACGTTTGAAATGCACAACAATCCACTTTTACACCACACACACAATACACACCGCACAACACACACACACGCTTGTGCCACTTAAAAACAACTAGAAATGTCAATCAACTGACAAGCTGCCAAACTGTCAACCTGCACTTGATATACCCCCAAAACATACAAAACAATCAACAATAAAAAACAACAAAAACAACAGCGATGATTTTTACAAGCAAAGTTTTTCCACGCTTTGGACAACAACAAAATTCATTTGTTGTATACCCTGTTGTCAGGCCCAATAGAAAAATAAGGGGTCTAAGAAAGTTAATACTTATACTTGATAAATAAAATATAACACATATATCCCAGATATCCCAAATTCCTTTAAACGGTTAAATCCTTGATTTTTGACATATTTGCACCATTTTTTGAATGGCTGTCAAAAGAAATAAATTAAGAAAAAATATATATTTATCTCAGATGTACTGCTGCTATATCTATAAGTTCAAATTATATGTAATTCCCGTACACAGTAACTTCGAGTCGAGCACTCGCGACTCTTGCTCCCTTGCTTGTTTTCTACTCATATTTATTTTATTGTTTAAAAATTTGCTGGTTGCCAAGCGGCTCTGCAACACGATGAAAAAAACAGTATAAATAAGATATTGCAAACTGACAAAAACAGTTGCTGACCTAATTAACTTATTTGGCATTCGGCCTGAAAAAAATAAATATAAGCTCAAAACAAATTGTTAAAAATAAATCAGCAACAACAAAAAAGTGCTCAAAAAATGAATTATAATTGAAAATTGCCAACAATTTATGTTATTTGTCAAAGACAAAACGATAAAAAAATATATGCCTATATATATTTAGTATATGTTGCGGGTGGTAAAAAATAAAAGATTTTGTTCTTTAACAAGCTGCACAGCTAAAAATATCCAATCCGAAATATAAATTAATAAGCAAGATGTTTCGATATGCGAAAGAAGCCTTTGGTCGGCATAGTTGAATGCTCGAGTCGAGAGAGTAGATACCCCTGAACACGATAGTAGATACCCTGTTGTTATACCTTATGGGCTGGGAGAGGATTATTTCTGCTTAACAATCTTAAATGAAAAGGTCTTTTAGATTCTCTTCGACCGCAAAGAATTCAAACAAATATTTGTAGACAATTTTCCTAGATTATTTTTATTGCCGTGTTGCCTTGAAAAGATATTGTCTGCCTTGCTCTGATCGACGACTGCTGAATAGAAACTTAATGTCTAAATTGTCCATAGCGCATTTGCTGTGCCCCAGACATTATAATCCGTCTGCGTCTGCCTCTGCCTCTGTCGCTATATAGTATATAGCATTAATAATCGTATAATCGTGTTATTCAGATGCGATTTGAATCGAGAGTCCACTTGATATTTATTGAACCAGTTTCAACAAGTTGTTGAAGAAGAGAGTCGAAAGAGGGGTTGGGAAGAAGAGATGGTGGAGGGAGGTGTGGTGAGGTGAGTTTTACTGCATGCGTGCGTCTGGTGACTTTTAACCGATTTAGAGGCAGAGAGCGAGAGGGACAGCTAGAAAGAGAGTGTGAGACAGAGATAGCAGGAGACACACCTATTTGTCTGAGTAACCTCGTGGTCGTCAGCGCTTTCTGGCCATGTTTACGTTTGATTTGGCCATGATCGCAACACCAACACACAAAAATCACTTTAAAAAACGCGTTTACGAAGCTGCCTTTTTTGCATAAAAAAAAATAAATAAAGATCTGAGCCGATTTGAGCTGAGAGCAACGTTTAAAATTAGATGATTTTGCAATACAATGATTAATTATATTTGTTTCTCTTTTTAATTTATTTTTCTTTGTTTTTTGTATATTTGTTTTCACCCATTGTTTTTGTTTTTAGGCCTTTTATAAATCTGGCACCAATATGCCAATTAAAGATTTTGTGATAAACGACACAAAATGAGCAATATTCTAATTCACAGTGGAAAGTTTTTCACAAATTCTTCGTGGTTGGCTGCCAGTCTGAAAACAGAAAGAAAATGTCAACAAATGCAACACTGAAATGAACGAGGTGTGAACATTAGGTGTGCGTGTGTGTGTGTGTGTGTGTCTGTGTGTGTCTGTCTATATAGAGGCGCTATAAATCGAATAACGCAACATCGTTTTGTATTTATTAATTTTTCTTCCGCATTTCAATAGCTAGCTAAGAAAAAAGAATCAGAGACTGAGAAATTTCAAATACATTTTTGCCACGTTTAATTTGCTTAATGGGCCATTTCACAATTAAAATTAAATAAAAAAAATACATCTCCATAAATTATATATTATAAAAAAAAAACATTTTTATATCTACATAAATTATATATTATAAAAAAAAAACATTTTTTATATCTCTATAAATTATATATTATAGATATGCAAATTTATTATTTTTTTTGCATTTCTTTGAGTCACTTTATCATTAGGTGTTGAGGTTTTTATTTCTTAGAAAAGATATGTATTTAAAAACGTATTTAAAATGAATTTTTTGTTTATTTAATTTTGACAATTTTTTCCCCTCTTTTGTCTCTTTACAGGTAAGCAAACAAATAAATGTCACAAATAAATAAAAGAGTAAACAAAAGTATTTGTTGCTCGCTGGGGAACGTAAGTCAATTAGTTTGTTAGTTGATATCTGCAGCGAATTGAAGCAATTTTTCCACAATGCGCCAAATGAATATCAATAAAAATGAGAGAGGGAGAAAAATACAATTAGAATTCCTGGGGGCATAAATAAATTGATCGAAAATTCCAAGAATATAAAGGGCAAAAGGCGAAAACGAATAAAAAGCCTTTTTGACGTTTGCCAAAAATAAGCGATCGAATGAAGAAGAGGACAACTGAGACAAACAAAATAATTAAAATAGTTTTCGGCATTAGCTGACCGAGCGCAAAGAGCATGATATTTAGACCCCTGCACACAAATACAGTTGCGATAAAAATAATACCACCACTGCATACATTATTTTCTACAATTGAAAAACCAAATATTCAGTTTTGCAATAAAATCAATACGGTGAATAAAATTTGTTTTCTTTTTAGTTTCTCACTTTTTTCTGTGTCTGAAAAAACATCTCTGCAAACATTTCTTGTGCATGTGGTGCTATTATTTTGTTCGCCGCTGTACACATGCATGTGTGCATGTGCGTGTGTGTATGCATATGCACACGTAAATCATGAGAACTCTGCGCTCTGCAAAATCTGCTTTGCTCTCTCTGTTATTGTGCTTTGCTTTGGCCCTTTTCCTTGCGCCGCCCCTTAACCCTTCCATTTGCCTGATCGGCCTTGAATAATTCATGATAAAATAATTCAGTTTTGCCTGCCTCTTTTTTATTTGTTTATATTTTATGTGTTTTGCCTTTTGTTGTGTTCATCGGATTTTTTTTTTCTGTGCGCCTTCGTTTAAATTTTCATTAATTTTCGGCGTGTGCTTGTTCTCTTCTTTTTCCCATTCCTCTTTGGGCCGCTCATTTGTTTACAAACTATTTGCGATATGCATAGTAAATAGTTAAGCAGCGCCGGCAGAGTGTGTGTGTGTGTGTGAGAGAGAGAGACGGAGCCAGAATGATATTGTGCTGTAATATGATAAACCATATTGGGGAGGGGGAATAGCTCAATTTGTTGTTGTAGTTGTTGTCTAACTGTGTTTGGATACAAATCAGCTTATAAAAAAGGTGTCATACGTCAAAAAGCAGAAAACAAAACAAAGAAACAGAGAAGCCAAAGCGCGTTTGGCAAAAATGAGCTCATACTTTATTTGATTTTATAGCTGAATATGTAGATAAATGTAATCTAAGGAAACTCATTACAGTCTGAGCAGACTAGAATTATTCATGTGCTCAAGTTACAGTTCTGTGGAAAGTATAATTTTACTCACAAATATTCAAAGGAAACAAGTTAGAATGCTCTAGCCTTAAATAAATATTAAACTTGCTAATAGAAATTAATTCTTTGTTACAGTTGATCAACAATATGTCTGGTCAATGGAAAGTCAATATCTTCAGAATTGTATCTAGTATTGCTATCGGGCATCAATTTGTATCGATATTCCCGAAAAAACTGATTATCGATTAAATAAAATATGCCTATGGCATATGAGAATTTATATACCAAATTTGGAGTGCCCAGCTCTTATAATCCCTGAGATCGACCTGTTGCTATAGAGGCACATGGCTACTTTGACTCGACTAGTTATGGTAATCAAGAATGTATATGTATATATATCGTATCGGTCGTAGATGCTTCCGTTTGCGTGCAGCAATCTCTTACACAACTTTATGATACCAGTAATAAGCATAAGCATTTTGGGTATAAGTCTCCTTTACACACCTCTTCGAAATGCTGACCATATCAAGTAAAGGCCATCAAATTAAAAGAGGCAATCGTCCAAGCCAAATGTAAAAACAAAAACAAAACTTTATGGTTGCAATTAAGGCAAGCCGACAGACGCCGATGGCGCGACGCTGTGTTGCCGTTGCAGTTGCAACAAAATGTTGGCCACAGTGAGACACCTTTTACGTTTTACGATGCGGATTAGCATTTTGGCCAGGTAGTCGAATTGAGTTGATTCGGCTCTTGGCCAGGTTGAGAGACAACCGCGCTAATTGCATTTGAATGCGCAAATGAGCTGTCGCCTCTTAATCTGCCTGTCTCTCTGTCTGCCTGTCGCTCCATCTGCCTGTCTGTCTGTCTAACACTGATGCCAACTAACTCGCCACGTGTGGCACTTAACTTGTTCAAATGTGGCCCAAAACATGGACAAATTTGTCCGACGCATTTTTATAGTTTTCTCACCAGCAAATTACCCTTTCAGTTTTTCCTGTTCTCTTTTTTTGTAGTTTCATGGCGAGGCCACAAGCATCATAAAAAGCAGAAAAAATATAAATAGAACACTATAAAAAATGGTGTCTACCTTTGCGGTTGTGTATGATGAGTCTTTAATGTGATATGTAACACATTTTGGGTGATTTATTTGGGTGCATTAAGTAGATAAATTTATAAGATTAGATTAAGGCATGCAAAAATCAATCAAACCCTGAAAATCGTTTAACTATATATTAAAGAACTCAAACTGAATTATCGCAACTGTCAATTTGTGAATGATTCAAATATATTACTTACTTACCTACACTCATCTCTACATCTCTCAAAATACCATATCAGAAATATGCAGAGGGTATTTAAAGTTGAGCATACCCGGGTAGACACCAATTTCACCTTGTTTTTATTTGTCAACACTCAGTTTCCCAGCATTATTCCCCCATTTACTGCGCATCCTTTCAAATTTCTTATTCCGATTTAATTTTATTTTCCCATTGACCTCAATTTCTAAATTAAATAATGTCAGGCAAAAACAAATGTTTATATTAATGTTTATGTTTATGTTTATATTTATATTTGTATTTGCTGTTTGACTTCTGATTGCATTCGATTTGAGCTGTGATTTTTCTTGTCTTCTTTTCTTGTGTATTATCCTTGTAACCATTTGACAACTGTCAACGCGTAATTAGTTCTATGATAGTTATTTTGGGTTAAGGTCTCCCCAGAGACAAATCAGCATGTATATATCAATATATATATATATATGTGTTGAACGTGTCAGTTTCAATTCTCAATTTTCCGACCAAAAGATAAAAAGCAAAATGCGATGAGTAATTTTTCATATGTTTAGTTTGCGTATCAACCCAATTTAGAACTGTCAATGTGCTTGGCGAATATCTTTATACTCTATGGATGTATAGATATATATACTATATAGTATGTCAAATCTTGCACCCTATATAAATAAATACACATTATAGTTGACCAAAATAGTTTTTTAAAAGCAATTTTCATGTCAGGTTTTTTTTTTCTCTTGGCACGCTTTTAAAAACAGCCACAATGAAAATGGTTTGAAAAGCAAAAGCTTTTCAGTTTTATGCGTCACATTTTCCTTGATTTGTTGTTGTTGGATTGAGTGGGCGGCAGTTTCGGATATTTAATTTTATTCAGTTACACACGCAAACATATAGACGACAAACGTGTAATTTAATTGCACAATTTTAGTTGGGGGAAAATCGAGTCAGAGTCGTTCTGAGAAACTAATTAGGCTCTTTGCTTCGAGTCAAATGGACATGTGTCCAATCAATTAATCATATCGCACCTCGAGATAGATGACCACTAATTGGCATGAACATCATTTTGAAATCTATTGCAGAGCATCGAATTGAAAAATATTAGAAACGATGCCAATAAAATTGGAAAAGAATTTTCAATGTTCAATAAATAATGATGCAGATATAGATGTAGATTGAGATATAGATTTAGATATATATATATAGATATAGATATAGATATAAATATATGATTTTTCTTGAGCTTAAACAGATGTACAATCCAATGAGATGTCAAAGTTATATGTAAATATTAATTTGGTTTCAGAAAGGAGTTATAGAATATATATATAGTAGCAGTTTCGCATTCGACTTGTGTAATTTCAAACAATAATTTGAAGATTTTGTTCTAGTAAAAACAAAAGTTTTGCTGTACCCAATTTAAGGGTAAATTTTTCTAAAATTTTGAAAAAATGTTAAAAAAAATACATTTGAACTTTTAAGAAATAGTTTCTCTGTATTGATATTTTCTATATATATATATGTATGTATATATATATTCATTGCTAACAATATTTAGTTATTAAGTGTTCTTTTAAGTTGTCTCTATTCGTTTTTCCCGTTTGCATTTCAAACCAAACTGGCTGCTATTGAGCTCGTTTAGCATTTTTATTGGCATTTCCTTTGATTGCCGCCACAAGAAGCAATTGACTATTGCAGACAGATCTCTCTCTCTATATATATATATATATATTTATATATATGTATATATATTTGTATGATAAGGTTGTCTAAGAAAAAAAAAACCCTTGATTTGTTTGGACTTGTGTGCCACACGTGTCCAGCAGCAGTGCAACAAATGTTACATGAATCTGTAATAATAACAGTACTTAGTATAAGCCACATGCCAAATATTACATGGATCTGTCATAATAACAGTACTCAGTATGGGCTGTATGCCAGAATCCCTTTATAGATAAGCCAAAAATAAATTACTGTTTTCTTTTTATTATTATTGTTTTCAATGTTGTTGTTGTTGTTGTTGTCATTGATCTATTTGCAAATACAACTCGAGCTACTTCTAAACAGCGCTAATTCCTAAGCAAATACAAATACCCATCTGTAGCATCTGAGAATTGGTAGTAGCTCTATTTGTTTTGACCAAATATTATGCCAGAATAACAAATTCAAAATCAAATTGACTCTGTCTGGCTGACTGACTGGCCGACTGTCTGTCTAGCAGAGATAAACAAATTAGCGTATACCCGAAACGAATTACTCAGACTGTGGCATATATACCTATATATTATATATATGTACATATATCTGTGCATATACCTGGGTGTGCGATGTAAAAACAATTTGCTGGCAATTTAAAGACTGCGCAATACTCTGCTCTTGAAAAACATTTCTAAGAAAACACTTTTTTATCTCTTAATTTCAACTATAAGACATTTATAGATAATAATATTAAAATAAGTTGGGAATACTTGGAATTCAGCTTGCTTTTGTTTTTAGTGGTAAAAATGACTAAATGCAACAAAAAATCAGATTTCTTCCCTATTCTTTCCTTTTAGTGACTTAAGCAAACAACAACAACCCAAAATACCCCATTTACCTTTACACACAGCGTATGCAGAATTTGCCAGTCCTTTTGACTTCTGGCTTGTGCAGCCATAAAAATCCAATATACCCTTTTTGCCCTTACGGTACAGAGTATTAAAATTTGCCTGACTGTCTGTCTTCTTTCTTCTTCCTCTTCTCTGTATGTATTTCTTACCTGTTTACGGCGTATTTATTTGTGTGTGTGTGTGTGTTTGGCTTGTGGTAAACAACTGTGCTAATAGTTGTTATTTTTGTTATTGTTGTTGTTGATTGTAAAGCTAATACTAAAACTATAATCACGCATGAGTTGTGTGAAAAACTGCCCCAACTAGAAAACTGCTGCTGATAATGATAAGCATAGCTAGACAAGCAGGCAAAAGTTGATAGATAAGCAGCGACGACAACAGATAATGTTGGACAGGCAGAATTGAGACTAAACCCCCCCTCTCAGCCTCCCCCTCTTGTAGAAGCTCACTTGATATAGTTCTCAAATGAATGTTTAATATTTTACTTTGTTGCGTTCGATTGTGTTTTTTGATTTGTTTTTAATGAATTTCAATTGCTGACCATTTAGCGCAACGTTAGCAGCGACGTCAGCAGCGAAGCTTGCTGCGACGTCAGCAGCATTCTCTGTCTTGTCTGCCATAGAAAGAGCCAATAAAACTGAAATCAAAACAAAGCAAACCAATACATGCACTCATTAGACATATATGCATGTGGCTGCATGCATGCTTGTATGTGTGTTTGCATACCGCCTGGAACAAGTTCGAGGCGAAATTTGATTTTTTTTCGTTCACCGTTTAGCGGTACTTTTTCTACTCTTCTCTGCACAGCTGATCAGCTGTTTGTTGCTCCAATAATGATGAGTTTGAAGGAGCCTCAACAGGAAATCGCCATTCGTTCCAGTTTCCAGTCATGATGCGCCTTGGCTCGCTGAGAAAGTGCTGACAGGTGTGGCGTGATCAGCAAACAAAGAACGAAACACAGAGAGAGCGAGGGCGATAGAGAAAAACGAGGACTATGAGAGAGCCCCGTTACGCAAATACAGAGGGAGAGAGAGAAAAAGAGGGAGTTGAGCTGCTGCTGCAAAACTGTTTTTGGCAGAGGCCTTCAAATCATTTTTTTTTGTTTGACATAATTTTTATTTGTTTTTTTTTATTTGTTTGTGCCTCCATGGTCACAATTTTATAGCAGCTCTCATGCTATGTAGAGTTGTGGGAAAAGTAATAGCACCACTCGCACAAGAAATTTTTAATTTTGTAATTTTAACTGCTCAACATTTATGACGCGCAATTCGCCCTCTCCCGCTCCTCGATCCGCATCAGCTTCATCCGCGTAAGAAGACTGTCTGTCGACGTTTTCCCCACCCGCTCGCACACTTTTCTCCCTTTTGCACACTCGGTTTTATAACAGCCAGCTTAACATTTGTATAACAGTTGTTGCCTGCACAACATTTTGTGATAGTTTCCAGTGATAAGCAGCTAATGTAATCATCAAAACAGCCGGGGGACTCAGCGTTGTGCATTGCCCAAAGTCCAGTGTTAAGTGGCAGAGAGATAGAGAGATATATATTTGCAATTTATTAATTTTGTGCACGCTTCGAAATGTGATTCAACATCAAAATATGATGGAATATTTTTTATTTTTATTTTAATTGTCGATCGAATAAACTGACAACGTCAGATTCTCATTCTCTGCTCGCCCATTTGTACTTTCTGCTCTTGCTCAAATAAAAAAAACTTTTCTCGTAATTTTCCACACGCGGCAATTGTTGCTTTTGTTGATTTTGGTTTGTCAACCAGTACAAAAAATTTCCACACGCTTTTAAAACAACACTTTTTATATTTCTTTCTAATCAGCTTTGGAAATATTTACTTATCTGTCCCAGTGGGCGGGGGCGTCTCTGGGGGCAGTGCTGTAATACTGTTATTCTCCCCCACCCACTTATTTATTTGCCAGACGATTATTCAAATGTAAATGTTGATGTTTTTGAGCACCTGAATACTGAATAATGAGTCGTGAATAACATACTTAAACTCATACTTTTGGCTGCCTGCCAATGTGAATATTTATAATATATAGATTGGTTTGAATAATCAGCGTATAGCAACAAATGTTTTTTGACAAAAATATAGCAATTGTTTTATTTTTATAATAATTCACGGTTGTTGAATTATTTTTCATTCTTGCATTTTCATTGATGAAATTTAATTTGTTTAACAGCTGAAAATAGTTTTTGCAGCTTATGTTAATTTGTGCACAGCACTGTTAAGTAAAATAAGATAAACTGTATTGAGAAATGCAAAAGGCATCAACAATTTTATAAGGCATCGTTTTTTTTTATTGTTTTCCCAGTTAACTTTGCTGAAAATCGAATAATGAACATAAAAATTGGCTAACTTTTATTCAATTTTTTTTTTACTCTTTCAAATGAGGTAATATTTTATTACACATTCATTATTTAACAATCAGCTGCAGTTTGCTGGCCACTTGGTTTTTGTTTTGACAAATGTGCATTTAACTGTTGTGTATTTTTTTATTATTTATTTATTTGCTTCATGCATTTTTTAATTATTACATATTTGTTTGCCTTTAGTGTCTTTTGTTTTGCTTTCAAACGCGGATGTTTTTTTTTTACCAATTTACTTTGCCGGCTTTTTTTCTGAGCTGTGGGAAAATAAATGAACCTGTATTTCTAGCTGTATTGGTGTGCGCGTGTGAAGCTGTGTTTATGTATGCATTTCTAGCTGTACTTATGTGCCTATGAGAGTGTGTGTGAGTGTGTGTCTTCCTGAGCTTTGTTTAGTGCTTAAAGACCCACAGATAGGGGCGTGTGGGTACACCTTCTTCTTCTGGAGACATGCGCATGAAATCGATTCGTTCCTCGTTCTTTCCTCCTTCCTCTCTCGCATTTTGCATGTGTTACATATTTTTTTTTTTTATTGCTGACAATTTTGTTTTACAAATGTTGCAAGCCCTTGAAATATTTGTGGGCTTGTCTTTATTTGCTTTTCTTTTTTCGTTTCGTAAAAAGCGGAAATAAATTGACTCTCGATTATATAAAAATGGCATTTCAATTGAAGAAAGTCTTCTTCTCTTTTCTTCTATTCTTCTTCTTCTATTCGCATAGCAGCATAAAACGCAATGCGCAAAAGGTGAAAAAAGAGCCACCACCAAAAAAGCACAATTAGCAGCCGAAAAAAAACATGTCATGTTTGCTCGCAAAACGTATCAAAAATGTTTAAGAACGCCAAGCATTCCGTCTGTCTATCTGTATTTTTTTACTCTTTGATAAACGCCACACACAAAAAAGTGTCGTAAAGTTTTTGCGTCGCAAAAAAGTGTCAAAGGCACAGGCATAAAAAAAAAACAAGTAAAAAAGTAGCCAGCAGCAAATTTGTCATGCCGAAAGCGAATGGCAAATACTTTATATGTAGCGTATATGTAAATATTGAGTATTTTTGTGAGTATGTATCTAAACATTTAAATACGTATGAAAAACACGCCGGCTGCTTTGCTTTGCCTTTGCTTAAATCTTGTTTTTAGCAATATTGAGGCGCTGGCTTCTTATGAATATTTCAGCTCTATTTTTTGTTTGTAAATAAGTTGAGAATAAAAATGTGTAAATTATTGAGGCGTTGAGCAGCGCGTCAAAACAAACAGAGAGCATCAGCAGAGGCAGCTTATATTTTTTTTTTGGTTTGAAAATGCTTATAGATTGAGTGAGATACACACCCGTCATCTATCACACACACACGCACAGAAACACACGCACCAGCTGTCGCAACATGGCGCGCACTACCGAAAATTATCTGCCAGATACACAGCACGCTCGCTCTCTCGCTCTCTTGCACGCTCTCACGGCATGCACACACGCTCACGCCAAGCTCTCTCGCTGCTGCTCTCTCTCTCTCGTTCTCATTCGGCATGCTGCCTGAAATTTTATATAAAATGGGTGCTAATTGCAAGTAGACGTTCAGTCGCCAGTTCAACTCGCAACACGCCACACACACAAAGCAGCACTAAAAAACGCAAAAAATAGAAAATTAATAAATTATTATTAAATCTAGTATATACAAGTTTTTAATTGTAATTTGTGCCCAAGCAACCAGCCAACAAGAGACTTAATATTTGTTGAATTACATTAATTCAGCAGCAAAACTAACCATAAAAAATAAAATACATCTGAAAAAGCAACAGAGAGAAAAATAAGCTTTTTGTGTGTGTCGACTCTGAATGCAAATGCAAAAGCTCTGCGCCGGTCTCATAAATTACCAAAAGCTACACAGCGCACTCAGTTATTGCTGAACTTTTGTCATAAAAACAACCCAAGAAAAAGAAAGAAACGGAAAAACTTACAAATTACACACGCAAAAAAAAAATAAAAATATCAGCACAAAGAGAGTAAATTTTTTTGTGCACTGTTTTAACTGTGATATATAATAAAATTGCAATAAGTTTATAAAAAATTATAAGTGCGTGAAAACACTCAAAAGTGAAAGAGAAAAGAAACTCATTTAAATACCAAATATAAAAAACATACACCAGTGAAAAAATGATGGGCACAATGTCGCTGCGTCAGCCAGAAAATTGGCTATACGAAATTTGGCAGAAGGGCTACGACAGCCCCTGCTATGTAATGGTCCCCAATGCCAAAGTACGTATATAACAAAAAAAAAAAATATGTAGATAGATATGTATAGTATATGTATACTATACTAAATAGAACTATTTGTGCAATTGAGAAATATTCACCTTGCTGCAGTTGATTTTCTGCTATTGATTTTTGCTACTTTTTTTATCTTTGAGGCTGCGCGCTTTTTTTTCTTGTCGTCAAGGCAAACAGCCAAAGTCGAGTAAAATATCCATATATATATATATATAATATATATATATATATATATATATAAATCTGTGCCTCTTTAGACTGTCCAATTTTATGCTTTTTTTTGTATAAATTTTTCATGACTATTTTGTGAGATAAATTCCTTTGTAAAAAAATGAAAAGGTAAAAAGCAGACAACAAAGAGGCGCACATGGAAAAAGTGATGAATTGAATTGGTTAGAGCGGAGAGGGGTAGACGCCTTCTTGCTTGTCTCTTGTGGTCGCCATATTTGTATTTCTTTCGTTAAGCAAAGTGCAGCCAAAAAAAAATAAACGAACGAAAGACAAACAAGAACAACAGCAGAAGAGTGAAAAGAAGAAGCAGACAAAAAACACGCGTGATGAACCCAAAAACGAACAAAACTTCAAATTCAACGCACTTGTCTCTATGTGCGTGTGTGGGTCTGCATGCATTAATGTCTAAGTGTGTGTGTGTGCGCATATATTGCGTTTTCTTAGAAGAGGCCACGAAAAAAATGTAGACAAATTTGAAACAGGAAATAAGTAAAATAAATAAAAAGAAATAATCAAATAAATAGAAAATATGTATAGAAAGACAGCTTACAAAAAATAATCGAAAGGTTAATGAATAAAACAAAAATATATATTAATATATTTTTAATTTTGGCTAAAAACCAGTTTTTCACTTAACCGTGTTTTTTTTTATTTACTTAACACCTGTAATTTTGTATGCTCAGACTTTCTGCGGACCTTACATTTATAATTGAATTATTGAATTAGCGCACATTTGTCAAAACACAATATACAATACATATTTTACATACATATATATATATATATATATATATTATATAATTACGTCTGCATACTATTTTCAATTCATTAAATTGTCATGAATTGAACGAAACTTTTTACAATAATTAAAAGATAGAAAAATGCGATTTTTTCTAGTTGCTTTTTGATAATTCTTTGGCAGTTTGCCAATTACAATAAGAAGAAGCAAAAACAACCGAAATTGAGTGCAATACATTCGAGACGACAGCAAAAGCCTTAACCGCTCCCCACGCACCTGATTTTGTCATAAATCACATGAAAATGACTAATAGAAAACGCACATGAAACGCGCGAGTGTTTCTCATAATTTGTGTTTAAATATATAATATTAAATATATTATATTTATATTGCTGTCTAATTGAGAACAATTTCGAGACTTTTTATGGGCAACATTTTTGGTGAAAATTAGGCCAACGGCTTTTTAGAAAGAGAGAGAAAAAGAAAAGTAATCTCGATGAAAACGGAACTAAATGCAGCAAGCAGCAGCAGAAAGTGTCGCCAAAAGAGAGAGGGGAGGAGATGAGAAGAAAAAGAAGCAGAGGAAAGCGCCATTCACCTGCTTACATACATATATGTATAATTACATATCTATGTTATTATGGCTGGCAGCGTACGTGTAACATGCAATGTGCGAGCGAGATGGCAGTACACGTAACAGTGACGTTTTTAATTGATGTTTAACATTAAGTTGTTTTCTTTGCCCCACCCACATCTCTAATGGCCATGTTAAAATTTTACGAGCAATTGCAACAGACACGCGTGGCGTGTTTTTCTTGTTGTTGCTGCTGTTGGCATTGACATTGGGGAAAATACAAATATAAAGCTGGTTAGAATTCTGCGCAATAATAATTTAGTACTTTTACTCGAAACACGCGACATTGTTGTCATGAATTTTAGTGCGAGACCTTAACTAAGTTCAAGTCATTTTATGTTTTCCAACTAAAAATTAATAATTAACATCAATAAATAAGGCTTTTTTGATGGAATTGTAGCGAGCCTGTTAACGCGCTTTTACATTAGCAACAACAGAGAAGAGAGCAACAGCGAAGCTATTAACTTTACATAAGCGATCTGTGTTAGGTTTTAACTCTTTAAGCAGCAGCAGCAACGCTGTTAACCAACAAGTCGCTGTACGCTCAACGCTCAGCTCAGTTGACATTTTAAGCAGCTGTTTAATAAGCAGCAGCAGAAAAGAGAGTAGCAGCGTCACTGTTAATCAACATGTCGCTGTTAGGTTACATAATCGATCATCGATGTGAACATTTTAAACATTTTGGTTTACAATTTAGAAAATAATGTAATAATTAATTTAAACTAATACCAATTCTTTTTTTTGTTTGCTCTTGCAGGATCTGGTGAAATCGCATCTGATGATAGCGGTGCGCGAGGAGGTGGAAGTGCTCAAGGAGCGCATCTCCGAGCTGATGGACAAGATCTCCAATCTGGAGCTGGAGAATAACATACTCAAATCGAACATTGCCCCAGAGACGCTGCAACAGTTGCAGATGCAGCTACAGATCACGGGCAGCCAGCAGCCAGCTGCGGTCGCTGCGCCGCCAGCAACTCCAGCTATACAAGCAGCACCAGCGACGCCAGCGTCAACAGTGGCCGTCACCAGCCCAGCGACGTCGGCGTCAGCGCCAACAGAAAATGGCACTGAAAACAACGGCAGCAACAGCGTTAGCGGCGTCGATGCAACAGTTACAGCAACATCGGCAGCTTCTGTAATCGAAACAGCAGCGCAGCCAGCAGCAGCCGTCGCAGCCGTCAGCACAAATGGGCCAATGTCCTAAGCTGTGTGTCTGTTAGTATTTGTTAGTTTGTTTTAATTGTAATTTTACAAAAAAGGAAATGTGAGCCCTTTTAAATCGGGGTTGGATTGGAATGTCGTCATTTTGTTTGTTGCAGCTGCAACAGCAGATTATTAACAGACAGAGCCAAAAGCAGAGTTAGCAGAGTGCAGCTAACAGTAGCAGAGCAGCAGCAGCGACAGAAGCAGCAAACAGCGCAGCAACCTTAACATAACCAAGCAAGCAAAAAAGTATTACAAATGTGTGTGTGAAAGAGAGAGAAAGAGAGTTGTGCTCTGCTTAGCTTTGTACTGTTAAGGTTGCGCTATGTTAGCTGCTGTGCGACTGTTTTAGCTGCAGCCGCCATTTTGTTAATTTCTCGATTGTGATATTTGTTTAACACCATACATACCTTCACACACACACATACACACATACACATACAAACACATATGCACCCACAGTCAGTTGGATTGCGTGTAACAGTAACTGGCTGCAGCTGGCAGTAACTGTTAACGAGCATAGACTTGCTTCTTTTAACAGAGCGCTGCTGCGCCAAATTTAACATTCAGGTTCAGTTTAATTTTTAATTGTCAAAAAACGCTCTTTTTTTATTTTGTTTGAATTTGTTTTTTGTTTTATGTTATTATTCAAATCAAATATATAAAAATGCAAATATAAAAAGAAACCTAAAAGTTTGCCTCGAAAAATACTTAAATATTGTAAAAAGTAGAATTTGAGCATGCAAAAACGAGTGGAAAAAATAAAGAAGGACAGAAAGGAAAAGGAAAGAGAGAAGAAAAAAACAAAATATGTGATAATTTGCATTGTGCATTGTAAATTGTATAAAGCAATCGCTAAAAAAAAATAATACTTGAGCAGCAGCGAGGGCAAGAAGAAAAAGAAGAGGAAGAAGAAGAGATCAATACACATTTTATTCAAAAATAATTCTAACAAAAAACACTGATTATTGATATAAAACTTAAACATAAACACAAAAAGCAAGCTGCTAATTTTATTATTTTAAATTATTTAAAAGAAATGAATGCAAATTACTAACTAGAAAACAAAAGAAAAAAATTCAATTTATAAATGCATGTTTCTCAATATATTCAATCAATCCAAAAATAAACACACACACACGTAGAAAACGTTGCAGGAATATCTATATATATATATATTTATGTCTATGTATATATATATATATATATATATAATATATATATATATAAATATTCAAGAATTTGGAATCTTTTAATTTTTTCCAAAACAAATTATCAAAAAAAAAAACTATTGTAAATATATATAAAGAAAATATGAATACTATGTGTGTGCAACTTTGAAAAATGGGAGAAATAACAAATTTAAACACTTGAAAAGTGAACACCCCTCTCCTCTCCTCCATACCAGGTAAACAGCAAAAGAAAATTGAAAAAAGTCTACACTAAATATTAAGCAAAAAAAATCGTCCTATTTTTTAATTGTTATGCAAAAATATTTATTTTAATATGATTAATATTAATTTCGAATTTTTGTATAAAACCCAAGAAAATCAAATCTGTTGTAAGATTTCTGTTAAACACACACCTACACACTCTCGCACACACACACATTTACATCTACACACCTCTATTTGCCACAACAATAACAAACAGAAAAAAGAGCTGAAAAAAACTGAAAGCAAAATGAAAAATGCTAAAGAAAATACTGGAGTAGAAAAGCGTTGACCAGCACTGCATAGACTATATGTATATGTATGTAAATTGCCACGCAGACAACACTAGTTTTGATATTGTGCAACACTGACGCCACCTGCGGAGACTCAACTTGTCTAAGGTCGGCGCGAAAATAGCTAAACAAAAAAATAAGTTAATAAATGCTATAAACAAATGAATACAAATGAATTATTATATATACATATATATATAGTATACATACTCCTTACTCATGCACAAAACTACTGTTGGGTCTACGTGGCGATACATATATATGAACATATGTATATATATATACAACTGATTTATCAGTTTCCTGATCATCGCAGAGCCATCCAAAACTAAAAGTAATTGTTTAAAGTATTTTTTCCCTTGTTTTTTATTTTATTTTTATTATTTTTGATTTAAGGACATTTGTCAAATGCGTTTGCTTTTCATGTTTATTTTTTTGATTATTATTTTATTGCTCCCCATGATTGATGATTTCTACGCGCTTAAGTCCTCATTTCTAAGCCTAACTATTAATTTATTAATTAGTTTGTAAGTGAATAAAAACAACAACAAAACATTAAACAAGTAAATCAAATGCAAATACCAACTATATTTAAATAAAACTAAAGGAAATACAATTATAATAAAAAACAAAACAAAAAAATACAAACAAAAATGAGATGCTTGTCTTTTTTATTGAATGGGAACTGAATGGAGTAATGGGCAAATCCTGAAGGATTTCAAAAGGAAGTTCACAAAAAACCACCATCGATTTTAGAATTCGGCAAAAAATTCGACGAAATTTTACACAAGAGGGTAACAGAAAAATTTAAAAATTAGCCCCAACTTGGACATTTAAGGACCATTTGGATGTCCTTGGCACTGCAGATAGATAGCACTGAACAGGACGAGAGTCCTTCAAATAGTTCAGATAACAGGAATTTATGGAAACAGAAAATAGCTCATAACTATATCCTTACGCATCCTGGTCCTGTCTCCTTTGTTTTGATCAGGGCTAAGGCCAAAGGATATCAAAATCGTTCTTGAAGTTGTCGAAAAACAAGGATTTTGTGATTTCAACCAAATCTTGAGCGTCCGAAAATTATCCTCAAAGTAGGCAACAATTGTTTCATTACAGCCTTTTCCCAAATGGTTCGCTGCATAATTCAAGTGTTCGAAAGTATGCAACAAATATTTATTTTATTGTTGCCCTCACATAATATTTAAACGTATATTATATTTTTATTTAAAATGTAACTATAGTATAGTAGTAAATAATAACAATTTATAAAAGTAGATGTATTAAATATTAATGCTATAAATAATCAAATGGAAATGCTAAGAATATTCAATTAAAACAAGTCGACCAGCAAAATTGGTGGGGGAAACAAAAGGAAATTAATTTAAAAATCCGTTTCGGGACTTTGGGGTCTAGTCTGTTCCTGAGGATGCATGTTGGCATTGCCCGCCACATCCTGGCCGACGGGCGACGTGGCATTGAACGACTTGAGGGTGCCCAGCTGGGCGCGCACATCCGTCTCGGAGAGATGATGCAGTGGCACATTGGCAGGCACTGCCAGTCGCTTGGGGCTGGTGCTGCCATCGTTGGGTTTGCGCTTATCCGGCGGGAACACGACTTGGGCATAGGTCACTCCACTATCGTTGGGCGCTACAATGCTCGCCGAGCCCGAGGAGTCTGTCAGCGAACTGGGATGCCGAAAGACAGAGGCCACCGCACGTGGCTCGACTTTTGCAGGTGTTGCTACTTCCTGTTGTGGCGCATCGCGACGTTGCATTGGCGAACTGGAAGTAGCTGTTGTTGTTGTTGTGGTCATTGAAGGACTTCCACCGTGAGCCACATCCGTAGTGGGGGAATCCTCATGCGGCACTGGTGCATAAAGCGAAGGCGTATAGTTATTATCCGTCACCTTGCAATTGTACAGATTCAGCCCCTTGGCAAAGATATAGACAAGGATGTCGAAGAGCACACTGGCCAGGATTAGGGAGGCTGTCAGGATGTCCAGAATGTTGCCATGCTTGGGCGTCTCGCGCAGCAAACAGCGGTCGTAGTTGGGCGCCCAATAGACACAGGTGCTGCCTGCGATAATGATAAAGTTTAAATATTATATATTATATATACGATTATTATATATTATATACACGATGATATATAGTTGCCAAAAGTAGCCATCTTTGCAAACATTTCTTGTGATTATTAGATCCACAACTGTATATATAGAGTATATATATAAATATAGAGTAATATAAGAGTACTCACGTGTGACTAGATCGTAGCTGAGATGAACTGGCACATAGGCAAAGAGTCCCACAATCATCAGTTCAAAAGCCAAGGCGAGGGATTTATCTTGGGGCAGGACAGCTCTCAAAGTGATCAGAGTCTTGCCAATGACGGACATGCCCACCATAAACGCAGCCGAAATGCTGAACACCTGGAAGAGGATGATGCTACGCTCACAATTGTCCGCGAAGCAGGCACCGGGCGTGGCACGAACTGTGCCCGAGGGACTAAGGCTCTGATTGCCGAGACAACTGCAGCCCTCGTAGATTTCAAAGCTGTTGATGTTCGAGAGTTGAGTGCAGCCGGCGTAACACGGCGAGAAATAGGTAACCGTGCTATTCTCCGGACAGACGGGCATGAAGGCGGTTGGAGTGCACAGGCACTGACTGGCGCAATAGGGCTGGGTCAGCTTGCCACCCACAACACCTGCAATGGCGCCCACATCGCATTTGAGAAAAACATTGCCCACAAAGACGGTAATCAAATGGATGCCCAGACTGATGTTAATCCCAGTTATAGTCCTGGCCGAGAGCTGTGCCTTGGAGTAGAGCAAGCCACCGACGATCATGCCCACAGCCAGCACAGGCGGACGCACAAAGTAGGCAACGAAGGCGACACGCCATTCCTGCGTCAACCCGTCCTGTTCATTGATGGGCAGAAAGAAGCGACTCTGCAGATAGTTCTCCTCCTGCGCGGCATAGTTCAGCAGGCCACCCTGCAGCATCATGATGCTCAACAGATTGACCATCAGCAGGCGATTGTTGAAGAGACGCCTCAGCGATGGCCAGAAGTCCGTGTCGTCCATGTAGGCGGAGAGCTGACTGCCAAAGCCACGCATATTCGTCTGCTCAATAATGCGCTGCGCGGCCTGGTGGATCACCGTCTTGGGCAGTCGCTTGGGGAACAGCAACAGCAAGATGGCATGCGTAAGTATCATTGGTGCCAGAATAACCCAGCCAAGCCACCAGCCCAAATGGGTCGAGCCCACCGAAAGCACGAGAAGCGAACCCGATTGCTGTCCAATTGCTCGTGCACCGAGGATGACGGCAATCACAGCCGGACTATCCCGGGACAGGGAGTTGTCATCGATGTACGTGAGGCCAACTGTGTAGTAGGCAACTGCACCCAAGCCCAAAAACAGCTGCAGCAGGAACAGCATCGCCAGAGTCCATGTGCTGCTCTGCGCCGGCGTCATTGTCAGCTGCTGGAACTGTGCCAAGGAAGTGGCACACAGATTGGAGTCAACTAAGGCTTCCTCCGCCTTGGTGCCATCGGAGCTGCGAAGAGTAGATTGAGAGATTAGTGGGTGCTATAGGGTATCAAAGGATTGCCACTCACAAGTTGATTATGGCTGGTATAACGGTTATTACACAGGCCAGCGATTGCACCATCAGCGTCCCAGAGAGCCATTTAATCGGATGATGGAAGTCAGCCCAGTAGGCAAAGGCCAAGGCGAATACAGCCTGAAATAATCCACTGCTGACAAGTAGCCAATCTTGGATAGGGATTGAAAGTAACTATATTTATTATATTGAAATTGAGGAGAGGCATGCAATAGGCAGAAGGAAGGAGCTACGATTGCATAAATAGTATTCATTCTTGATCAACATTAAAAGTCGAATCGATTTAGTCATGTCAGTCCGGTCATCTGAATAAACCCAGCAATCTCAGAGACTATAAGAGTTAGAGACTTTGTATTTGGCATCGTCTCGTGTTTATCGATACAAATCGATTAACTATAACAATAAGACACAATTATCAGTATTTCCTTTACTTCTTCTATGTATATAATAGCTGTGTAGCCTTCTACTTATTTAATAGCTATATGCAGGGTATCTACTCGTCGAGCTACTAAGCATGTATAGCTAAATAGCTAAAGAAACCATTAAGCAAAGCTTTCCATAATATTAAATTTCTATACTTCTATTTCTTTTAAACCAATTATCAATCAATGAAATCGCACACTCGATTTCAAGGGAAATTATACTAAGTTACTTATAATACCTATAAATGTGTTATAGCTTATCTGATTTAAACGGAAATGGTATTCAGATATGTATAATGTTTATAAATATATATGTGACTTACATAAGAATTGTGGCAGCTATGACGATTCGAAGAACTCGCAAAAAGCAAATCGAATACCGTTTTCAGGCCAACTGTGGAGCAACTTGTCCAATTGTTGTGATTACGATTACACATCGCGTAATCGACTCTATGTATACTATATATATATGTGTAAACTGTATATAGACTAGTGTGATGACACACACACACGAAATGCTAAAGATACTCGAAATCATAAACAATATCGCAAAACTGATAAAGCGTTTTGTGCTCTATCTGAAAAGCCTCAGCCCCGATTCCAACAACCTCTCTTCCCATCCCTTCCCGTCAAGCTATTGCTCTTCTGCCCGTTCCAGTATAACTATTTTTGCGATAGGGATTAATTATTACTCACCGACGATTAGCGGTGAGTAGTCGTATTGGTAGGCAGCCTGCTTGGCCGAGACCCGGAAGTATGTTTCGCAGGCACCTTGGAACAATCCAGCGCCCAACAGGATAACGATGAAGGTGCGCAGACGGGCGTATTTCTGGCAGGCGGGGCCGCGACACCAGCCAAGTCCGATGATGCCACAATCGACGCTGTCTGCATAGAAACACACACACATATAAATAAATCTGACTTTTTAACGGTAAATAAGTTTTTATTAAATAAGACCCACCGTCGGGTATATTGTGCGCATTTACCGCTATTTGCGATAGATCTGAATTGCGTGAAGCCTCCGCCATTTTCTTTTTCTTTTTGTCTATTCGTTTATTTCGTTATTTCGTTTAGTTTAACTAAATTTTCACTCAATTGTTTTTACTTAATTTGTTATCATTTTTTATTCGCGCGTCTATTCGAAGCAAGTGTCAATAATGGACTGAGCGTAGCTGGGCTGGGCGCAGGTGCAAGAGAATCTTTCCACATTTCCAGTTCCCGTATATAAGCTTTCTGTTTTATCTTATCGTGAATTTTATTATTTTCCACATTTCTCAATTCGCTGCATTGCAACTTTGTTGCGCAGCAGGTCAGCACGTAAGTAAAACAACATTCGAACTGATCGCAGCAACATTTGTAGCTACACTTGATCTCATGTTGTTAACGAAAAATACAGCAACCTGTATCATGCTTCTTATCTTATCAACGCAACATTGTTGCGCACATACGCACCAAGCAACACGAAACATTCGAACTGATTGCAGCAACATGCGATCACAGCAACAAGATTTTATGTTGATAAACAAATACCCAGCAACATGTAAACAAGCTGTGCAACTGTTAACGCATGTTGATAGCTGTGCTCAAGCATTCATACTCATGTCGCCAGCAACTCGAACTGTTGTCAATGACAACCAATACTTTAGCAACATGAGGCTGAGCTTCAAAAAAAGTTGAGCAACAATTCGAGTTATAGTTTAAGACACAACTAAAGCAAGCGTTGGCAAATAGTTACTAAAAACTAAAGCCAGTCGATATAGCGTCAAGTATACATTAAATATTTGTTTTCATATTTGAATATGACTGTTGTTCAACTTTTGCTACTAATAACTGGGATAACCGCAATTCATTTGCCCTCGACGCCGCCCGCCCTCATTTGGGGCGTCAAACTGTAAGTCTGGCAACGCCGCTGTTTCTGATTTTGCTCTGTCATCTGCAACTTGTTGTAGGCCTGGTCCTAAAAACATATTTCAAGCACTTCCCTCGCGGAAATTCGTTCGTATGTTGATTCCCCATCAGAAGGATCACATGTTGGTCGCATTCTTTGCCCCAATTCTCACTTCGAAGCATCTCAGCTGCGGGCAGAATGAAAAATGCTTCGAATATCTGCGTCAAGTGGCGCCACTCACTTATTACAGCCAGGTGCAGCAGCCAGTCGAGTCCATCGAACAACTCTTCGCGAACCGTGGCCAGAAACCCAAGTGGAGCAGCACATTCGAAATGAGCCAACTCGTGTGCCAAAAGGATCGCATACACGCCTACAATTTCAGGGATAACAATCTGACGGCCCATGGTGAGCACCATTTCTGTTTTGAGAAATTATTTTTAAATTCTAAATTCTAAACTTAACTTGCAACACCTGTGACAACTGCAACTCTGGCTCACAGATCACATTATGGCCGCGGTTGCGGCGAATTTATGGGGCTGTCCTCTGATCATGATCTACACGGCACACGGTGAGGAAATGGAGGCGTTGCATCGTAGACTTCAGCGCACCAACTCGATCATCGACTGGGAGAAGCGACAGCCTAGAAGGACGCAGCGCAAGAATTTGTTGCGCAACCAGACCAACATTGATCCCAACGAGGTGACTGTGCTGCGTGATCTGCGGGCCATCATTGGCCTCAATAGAATTGTCTTGGCTGAGCAGTATTCGAGTGCGCAGAAGGTGCGCTACAAACGCCAGCAAATCTACGTGGACGAGAAGCACTCCTCGCTGCGACTGGAGCTGAAGGATCACTCGAACATCAAAAAGGGCGTCACGCTCATCATCGAGGCCAGCATGGACAGCCTCAGACTGAGAATGCTCTCCGCGATGGGCAACTGGCATGTGACGAGTATGCGGTTCAAGAACATCATATTCATCCCCAGAGACATCATCTTCTACAGCAATAAGTGTAGCTTCTGCTGCCAGGCACTCACCGCATACTCGAAGGAGGGCCACCGCCTCACCCTCTTCTCCTTCAGCATGGACATCATTATAGAAGGTAAGCATTCAAAACACTAAGGATCGAAAACAATATTTACTCAAGGGTAATTCACAAAATATATTTGTAAGAATTAGAGTTTTTCTGAGTCTACCTGTGATCTAAAATATTAATTCACTAAAAACATTAATTTAAATTTATAAAACCGTTAATATTTGCAGAAATTTACTTATGTTTATTTCCGATTTATTTTCCTATGCTTAGGTGATTTTTCTGCACTGGATTACGACTACATACCGAAGCCGTGTTGGATGTGCGAGGGATATCTGACGACGGGTCTGATACAGTCAATCTTCACTGTGGTCATTCTGCTGTCCCTGCTGGGCATGGGCCTGACCATGTTCCTCAGCATGGGGCGCAACAAGCGGATATGTGGCGCCAATGATCTCGAGCCGCATATCAAAGAAGCCGGCTAGACTTGAGACTTGCGATTAAACTCTTGTGGCACACCACGCTTGATCGTTGCGCATTCTACACTCGACACATTCAACATTCTACACGCCACATTCTACACGCCACTAATTCACTTACAAATCTAATCACAAAGCCAAAGAGAAAGACAGAGAGAGAGAGAGAGAGAGAGTGATAGAGAGGGAAAGAGATGAGGCTTGTTTAGGGGTTGCATATTTGATTGAGCAGGGCAGTGTGCGGGGGTGTGTGCGGGGATGTGTGTGTGGGTGTGTGTATTAATAGTAAATAATGTCATTGTCGAGTTTTGTTATTGTTTACTATTGTATTGTTATTGTTACTATTATTATTGTAGTTGTTGCTGTTGTTCTTGTTGCGAGTAAATCAGCAGAGAAAGAAAGAAGCAGAAAGAAACAGGTAAAGAGAAGCAAGTTTGCACTTGCGCAGAACGAGGCGTATGCTTAACATTTGTAACGTTTACTCCACTATAAATATATATATATATGTATATCAACATGAGCTGATAATTGATAATATTATCCGCATTATCAGAGCTAACTTATCGCCAAAATTGACGACGGCGAACAGGCAGTCAACGAATTTATTTCGAATTTTTGCTCGACGCTTTCAGTTTGTTTCGCGCCACGCGACTGCACAGTTCACAGTTCGCTCTCTCTCTCTCTCTGTCTCTATCTGTATAAGTCTCTCTCTCGCTGTCTCTCTCTTTAACGGTTCCTTTTCCTCGCCTTGATTTTGACGATCGCTTTCAAGGAACTGCAAGCAACTTAATCATCAATTAAAAGTGCTTTCAAGTGTCGCCAAGTTTAATTAACATTTTCCAGCCAACTCAGAGCAAATGTAAATAATATAAAAATACCTTAAAAATTATTTAACGAAAAAAAAGATAAGGAACAAGGAAAATATTCCCAGCTCAAAAGACACAGTTTCTTTTGTTCTGTTAAGGGAAACATTGACCGATAACTTCGACAATTTGTTCAAGTTTTCTTTTGTTGCTCGATCGCCTGGTATTATCTGATATATATATAGTATATGGACATTATCTGTGCGGGCTTAGCTGCGTTTATGGCCGCAATATATGTCTATTTATGTGGCACAAATGATATCCACTAAATTGCAGTCAAAGCACAATCAGTTATGACTTCAAAGGAATTACTAATTGTGGATTTAGTTCCAAATTCAGATAGCTAATTAATTATTGATCATTTTAATCAATTAAGCAACTGCTTGGTAACTCAGTTTTAACTATAAGAAAAGAGTTGTATTTGAATGATGCAATTTGGTTATCAGATTACCCATAAAAGTTTGATATAAGCGGTAATCATTTAGGCCTACAACAACATTTATATAGTCGGCAATTTCTTATGGTGTTACTTACTGCTCAAAACCCTCGAGTTAATCAATTCCAGGAAATTATCGTCTAAACACTCAACATAATATCAAGAGGTATATTTTGAGGAGGAAATAGGCAGAGCGATAGGGAGTTACTTCCTATCATCAGAGTATTGTTTATTAGTTTAATAAGCAAATGGAAAATGATTATTAAGTGATTAGGAATCAGATAGAATATCTATATTATATATTTAGTACAGGGTATTTGCTAGTTGCTTTTTCTACTAGACCCCAACTGTCCAGTGTGATTAGAGTAAAGTCAGCGTTCAATTTGCGATAAGATAGCAGTTCTAAAAGACCGTACTCTTTATATGTGTCTATAAAGGCTAACCATGACCAATTTATTGGCTTAATGTGAGTTGCTTTTCGAATTTGAATTTAACCAATAAATAAAATCTTCGGCTCAGCATTATTTTGCAATTAGAAGAACTAATTTTGGCACATACGTAGATCACTTTATGACACCCTTAACAAATTAACAGATTGCTTATCTAATCTTGAGACTAATATGATCTTGGACGGGTGCCAGTCAATCAATAAAGTACTCCAAATGCCAATATGCCATTTAACTAATATTTTATATGAGCTCTTTTTATATACACGTATACCTTACACAATAGTAGGAACAGTCATGGTTAAGTGTTCAGTTCTTGAGCACAGCAATTCCGAAAAAGTATTCAAGGTTAAAAACAGACATCATAATATAATTAGGCGATATATGCGGTATAAGTGCGAATTGTAATTTACAGGTGCTTACAAATATCTTTTGTTTTCTGTGTGTCATTAATATAAATAAACATACGAATATATATATTTATATATACCTATCATATATCTTATCAGTTTGCCCGCGAAACAGTGCGAGACATGCTCAAGTGTTGAGCAGCAGCAACAGGAATCAAAATCGGAATCAGATATTAGCCGGATCATGACGGAGAATAAGAGAGAGAGGCCGCCACCAGGTCATTATCTGTGCGGCATAGGCAATTGGAATCCAGCCTGGCTGCAGAAGTTTGCCACAACCAAATACTTTATAGGCGTCTATGGTTTGTTGGGCACCATTCAGGCCATGTCCTACATGTACTTCATGGTGACCCTAACCACGCTGGAGAAACGCTTTAAGATACCCAGTCAGACGACAGGTGAGTGTCGAGGTTGTGCTTGATTGATTGGATATCAGTTGATATGATAATATTCCATTGCTTCATTCATCAATTTCATTTTTACCCGAGAATTCAGTAAGAATCACATTCTATAAATGTAACGGCGCCAAATTTACTCAAAGTGCGTTGTTTGTAACTGTTTCTGCTTGACATTTATTTATTAATATTTATTTTTATTAATTCTTGTTTATTATCTTTTATTTTAGTTTGGTATTCGATTCAAGCGTTAATCCCATTATGAATTTAATAATAATTAAAAAATAAATAATAATAAAATAAATAAATGGAATCAACTTTTAATGAGCAGATTTTCCATAACAGATTTTACAGTTTCTCAATCAGCTAACTTTTCTCACATTCACCTTTTACTTATCTTCATTTCCTTTTTTACGGAATCAATCCACAATTGTTTTGCAGGCATTGTTCTCAGTGGCAATGAGATATCACAGATAATGCTATCGCTGATCTTATCATATATCGGTGGACAGCGGAATCGTCCGCGCTGGATCGCCTGGGGCATTATGATCTGTGGCATATCCTGCTATATACTCGTCCTGCCCCATTTTATTTACGGTGCAGGTGATGACGTGCTCCAGCTGACCAAGGAGTATCAGGAGGGTCTGTTAAACTCCTCACTAGCGCTAGGTGTCATATCTCCGGTAACAATATCAGATTATATATAGTCCTATTGATACACGTATTAATATATATTTATATATTATATGTAGAATAACAGCTCTCGGGCGCTTGGTACGGAACAGTTGTGTGGCGATGGACATGGTGACGACAACTGCGACAGTCTGTTCACCTATGTGCCGCTGGTGCTCATCTTCTGCTCACAGTTTGTGCTGGGCATAGGCAATACCCTGTACTATGCGCTTGGCCAGACCTATCTGGATGACAATACAAAGCGCACAAATACACCTTTTATGCTGGCGGTGGCCATGTCCCTGCGAATGATTGGACCCGTCTTTGGTTTCCTCTTTGGTATGGCTATTAACGGTTTATTTTAATTTCCGTTGTATTTTAATTAATTTATCTCTTTAGGTTACATCTCGCTGAACACGTTCATTGACCCGACGAAGACGCCGCTGATCGATGACAAGGATCCGCGTTGGTTGGGCGCCTGGTGGCTGGGCTGGGTCATCCTCGGCACACTGATGTGCATGTTCTCTGGCCTGATTGGCCTGTTTCCCAAGCAGCTGCCCAAGAAAACGGATGCACAGAGACGGAACTCGCATGTGCCGCATGCGTTGCGCCACGAGGAGTTGAGGCGGGAGGAGGGCCTCTCCCTCAGCAGTCGCGTATCGTCGAACGCTGCACTGGACAGCATTGGTGCTGGTGCCAATGCTAATCTGCCCCAGTTGAAGGATTTTCCACGAGCCCTGATGCGTCTGTTGCGCAACAAGGTGCTCATTTTTAATATCACCTCGGCCGTGTTTTACATTTTGGGCGCTGCCGGTTTCATGACCTTCCTCACCAGGTACATGGAGGTGCAGTTCCACAAGGCTGCCCACACGGCCACTATCGTTGTGGGTCCCGTTTCCATTTTGGGCATGGTCATCGGCCTCTTTGCCTCGGGCTATGTCATCTCGAAAAAGAAGCCGGCTGTCAGCAAAGTTCTCTTGTGGAATATTTTTGTTGGCCTTGTCTACATGTGCGGTGGGTTTGCAATGTTGGTGAATATATTTTATCTATTATTAATTTGTTTTTTCTTCACTTACAGGTCAGATTTCGTACGCATTTCTATACTGTCCGGATTCGGTGTCGGTGGCTAATGCCGGCAAGTAAGTAAACACATTTATCACATTTAATTCAGTTGGTAAATTACACATTTTCTGATTTTCACGCACATTTTGAAAGTTTGCTTCTTCTTCTTGGCTGTAAGCTCAGCTCTGCTAAGCGTTGCCAGCTAGTCACGCTCTTCTGCTTCTTCCATCTGCTACCACTCACAGCGCTACTCAAGCGCTGTCACCTAATCATATTTACTTACACGCGTTACGTCACTATTCCCGCCATATTTTAAATTTTGTCCAGCTTCAGTTTGTCCAGCAACTACGATGCCAACACATTTAATTTTTGATTCAAGTGCACACACAAGCAAAGTTTTCATTACAACAATAGCTAGTTTGCTTCTCTGTAAGCTTATCTCTGCTAAGCGTTGCCACCTAGTCATACTAACTTGCTCACTATTGCCGCCATCATTTAAACTTGAAATTCAAATATACTTTTTCTACTGCTCCAGCTTCAATTTGACCAGCAATTGCAACGCAAACTGTTCTTGCGAAGGTGTCCATTATTCACCCGTCTGTCATTTGCCCAGCGAAACGACCTATTTCTCGGCCTGCCATGCGGGCTGCAGCAATTGGGATGCGGATAGTAAAGTTTACGATAATTGCGCCTGCCTGCAGGAGAATGTTGGCGGTGTGCCCGCATTTGGAGGAGAAGCAGTTAAGCGGATGTTACTGGAGGAGCAGCAGCCAACGGAGATGTCGCTTGCCGGCATCACCACAGATCTCGATTTGGATTTGAGTGCAGTTCCACTGTTGAATGATGATTATTCCACAGAGGATCTGCTGAAGCGCAGTAAACGAGCTGTTGCCGACCTGGTGCTGCGTCCTGGCATCTGCACCGAGGGTTGCGACACAGTCTTCTGGACATTCTCGGCAGCGTCGATAATTGTGAATTGGTTTGGGTCGTCGGGTCGCATTGGCAATGTGCTGATCAATTATCGCGTCGTTGCGTTCGAGGATAAATCCTTTGCCCAGGGCCTGGCCCTGATGATGATCAGTATGTTTTCCCTGATACCGGGTCCGATTATCTTTGGACGTATCATTGACTCGACTTGTTTGGTTTGGACTCAAACCTGCAATGGGACGGGCAATTGTCAGCTCTACGATCAGACCAAATTCCGTTACTCTGTGAACTTTTTGGCCTGCGGTAAATAATCCTCCTGCTTCTAATTATTAAATATATGCTAATCTTCATCTTTTATCTAAGGCTTCACCTTCATTGGCGTCCTCTTTGATGTTCTGGTTTGGTATTATGGTCGTGGCATTGATCTCTATGGCGAGAAGGATAGCAAGGTGCAGGAGCAGGCCAACAGACGAGATCAGCCAATTACTCCACTGCTTTCGCGGAGAGTGGATCAGGATAATTAGCCACGGCCAAAATCCCAAAAATTCACTCAGCCAAACTTGTACAAACTGGAGAAATACAGAAATACTGCATAGCATGAGTTTAATATGTCATATATAAGATTTGTTAATAATGTTAAGCAATATTAAGATGAATTTATACGTTGTAATTTACGGTTAAATCAATCATGAAAATAAATACGTTTTTCGTATCGATTTTTAAAATTACCTTTTCAAAAAGTCCTTGCCTTTTTAAATTCCGATTCACTGAACTGATAAATGCGGAACTGGTTCACGCTGTTCCTTTCTTTCGATATGGTAAAATTTATCGATAGCTTCCTGCGATCGCTGGAACTTTTGAATGAAGTCACACAATCATTAAATAAACTATTATTGACTAACAATTGAAGAAATTGTAAAAGTAATTTGTGTTGTTGGTTC
Source organism: Drosophila nr. fundita (assembly GCA_035044245.1). NCBI lineage: Eukaryota > Metazoa > Arthropoda > Insecta > Diptera > Drosophilidae > Drosophila > Drosophila nr. fundita. The sequence continues at coordinate 2,271,146 of JAWNMG010000654.1, forward strand.
GTTTTGTTCGTCTTTTTTATTTTTCGTTTCGCTTTTTATTGATAAAAAAATGTTCAAATTTATACGGATCTTTTTTCGGTTTGTTTTTAGCTTTTTGTTTTTTGTTTTTTAATATGTATACATACATGTATAATAATAATACATTTAATGTTGTATAAATATTCCCGTTTTGTCTATATAATTTCTATTATTTCGTTTTGTATCTATATTCATACAATTATAATTATTTATTTATCAGTTGCGTAGTTCTTTTTCCGTTATTATATTACTTTTGTTTTTTCTTTTTTTAATTTATTAGTTTGAGTTTGGAGAAACATTTAAATATCATCAATTCATATATAACTGTCGGAGAGATTTTTAACAATTGTATTTTTATTATTTCATTTGTTCGCCTTTTTTTGCAGTTTTTTATATTTAGCTGAGAATGCGTGGAAAGCGTAAAAAATCAGTTTTCTTTTTCTTTTCATAAATTTGCTTTCTGTTATCATTCTGTTAAATATATATTTCAAGTTAATTGAATTAACTTAAACATGGGCGAATGTTTAACTTAGTTGTGATTTTTATTTAGTTAATGTTCGTTATTTAATTATTGTGTAAATGGTAACAATATTTCAGTTCAACTTTCAAATAAACCATATTTTGTAATAATAATGCCGTTTTAATTATAAATATCATAGGATAAGAACTTGGAAACTAGTTGGTTCTTCTTCTTCGATGAGAGCTCTTAATAATGTGTGTATGGATTATTATTGTGTGTGTTTTCTTGGGAGCTGAAACCGTCTCTTTTATCCTGATCTTGGTCGTGGTTATGTGGAAAAGCATTTCAGAGATTTTTTCCTGATTAATTTAATACAAACAATAGAAATAAAATTGATTTTTTTTTTTGCTTGCTTGCTTGCCTTCTTCAATTAACTAAAATGTTAAGCAAAATATAAACAAAATGTTTAAAAGAAATAAAAAGATGAATAAATTGCTAATTACTTTTGTTTCTCATACACATTGTTATTATTGTTAACCAGTTGTTCAGTTCATCATTTTGAGCTTACAAATCAATCGAACCCAAAAAGTGTACTCCAAAAATTTGAGCTTAAACTTAATTTACAGCATTTCGTTGGAGAAAAGTAATATAAGTATATCATTTATATATATGAATATATCGTAATAATATTATTATAGACATAAACATAATTTCCATTAAGGCGGCGCATAACAAAATTCAAAGGCTGAGAAAGCAAAAAAAATATACAATTTATTATTATTATTATTATTATTTATCTTTCAATGAGGGATTGGCAACTATTTATCGCTTCTGCTTTTTGATTCCTATTTGTGTGTTGTGAGTGTTTTCTTTTTTGTATTTTCGTATAAATATAAAAATTGTTAAGCTTGCAGCTTTTAGTTTTTTCTTTTTTTTTTAAAATTCACGACTCGCCCTATTTAATGATGCCTTAAGAGTTACAAGTAAATAAACCGACAAATATCTCCGCTCGTGCCGCAAAAAGCCAAATGTTGTTTTGAATCGATTTTACCCGACAATATCTCTCGCTTCTGTGTCTGACTCTCCATATATCTGTACATTTATATAAATAGTACATATCTCCAATGTTTCTTTAACCTTCTTTTTTTAGTTAAACATAATATAGTTTTTATATTTATATATAATGCATTTCTGTTGCTATCTCTCTTTCTCTCTGTTGATCTATCTTTTTTTTTTTGCTTTTTCTTAGATACTTGCTATATAAATCTCCTCTCTAACCATTATCATAATCAATTGCTATTGTTGTTGTTGTTGTTGCTGTTGGGTATATGCATACATAATTGTGGTGAAAGTATTTGTTGTGTAGGAGTGTGTGCTGTGTGTTTCTCGTATGTGAGTGTATAGAAAGCGTGGCGTTGGCATTGGCGTTGTTCTCATCATATATGTAGAGTAATATATATATAAATAGATATATATATATATATTCCTTGTCGTCATCTGCATCATACGTTGAATTTTCGGTTGCATAAAGCCAAAAGTGAAAGGCGCTCGAATTTAGCTTGGCTCAATTTATTCGATCACCTTGAGTACCTTGCCAATGGCAATGGTTTTATCTGAAAAGCAAACGGAACACGTTAATAATTAAATCAATTTTAAATTCAAATTTCACTCACTTTCATCTCGCAGCGTAAAGCGTCCCATTTGGGGGAATAGCTTAAATTGTTCAAGGCAAATCATTCCGGAGCATTCGATGCGCATTATTGCCACCTGATCCTGTTTAACGAATCTTGGACGTGTTTTTGATTTGTCACCCGACTTCTTGTCAACCAAACAGATGAGTGCCTGAATAACAAAAACAAAATGTGTTTACCAATATTATATATTCAATATATTTATATATATATATATTGATTATGTTATGCATGATATATTATTATATTGGTAGAGCACTCACCTTGACCGTCACTTCTTCGGCAGCGCAATGGATGTGCATGACAGCCGAGTAGCCCGCACAGATAATTGATTTGTGTTCTAATATAACGACCTGAGCATCAAAGATTTTGCCAGTTTTAATGGGATTGGCGGCATCACAGATCACAAAACCAGGCGACACATCCTCCTCCTCAATGCCCTGTGTGGAATATAAGATTAGATTAATATTAACGATTTTTATTCGATATACCGAAACTTTCAGTTGGAATTTTAAATTTTCTGATCTGAGTCTAAATGGTGATGGATTGTTCGATTTTAGAAACTAAGCAAAATATAAATCAAATAGTTAACAAACAAACAGAAGAATACAGTTAACTTATGCCAGCTATTTATGCTGACCAAAATATTTTACAGACAGACAAAATAAAATGTCTAAATTGAGATATTCAGGCTGACTAAGAATATACATAAATTATAGACTGATAGGTATCTCATTCAACTAACCAACTATATAATTAACTCCCTCTGCAAGAGCAATGGGAAGACATACTTTCAGCTTAAAAATAGTTTACAGACAGACGGAAGAATATGTCAGGATAAGGATATCCCATTCACCTAACGAACTAAATCTGTAAGTGCATTAATCAATTACAAATTCGTAGCACATACTTTCAGCTTGATCTTGACGTTCTCGCCGGGACCCACAGAGGTCACCTCGAAGTCATCTGAGAACAGTTGATCCACAGCCACTTGTGTCTGCAAGAGATTTAATAAAATTAGCATAGATCATATATATGCCTATTCCAACAACTTACTCTATTTGGCATGACGAGCAGATTTTGTCCCTTGCGTGCCATGCCTGACTCGACTTTGCCCATGACAACGGTGCCCATGTCTTTGTACTTGTCCACGATGGGCATGATGAAGGGTCCATCGAGATTGCGATTCAGCGAGGGCAGCTCATCGATGAAGGGTATAAAGGCCGGTCCTCTGTACCAGGTGCACAGAGATTCGGGCACTTGATCCTTAAGGCCATAGCCACTGAGGCCCGAGCAAGGCATAAAGGTAAGATCTTTGGCTGGATTGAAGCCCAGCTTCTTGAGGTATGGTAGTATCTTGTCTTTGCATTCGTTGTAACGCGTCTGATCCCAATTCACTGTGGAATCATCCATTTTATTCACCAGCACCACCAAATGCTTGACGCCCGCCGTCTTTGCGAGCATGGCATGTTCACGCGTCTGTCCGCCTCGATCGAAACCCGTTTCGAATTCGCCCTTGCGTGCCGAGATGACGAGCACTGCGAGATCCGCTTGCGCCGCACCACCAATCATATTCGGCACAAAACTCTTGTGACCTGGCGCATCCAAAATGGTGAAATGTTTGCGATCCGTTTCGAAGAAGGCACGACCGACTTCAACAGTTTTGCCCTTGTCGCGCTCCTCCTGATTTGTGTCCAGCGCCCAGGAGAGATACCAACTCTCGCGAGATTTCTCGCGAGCCTCTCGCTCATATTTCTCCAGTGTCCGTTTGTCTACCATGCCGGTGAGCGACATAATCTGACCTCCAATTGTTGATTTGCCAGCATCTGCAATGGAATCGGAATTATTCAATATCTATTTCAATATAGAACTACTTCTGCTCTCCTCTCTTACCAACATGTCCGATGAAGACGACGTTTACGTGCTCCCGCTTGCTTCTGTTCTCCTCCACCTTGACGATCTTCTTTTTGGACGCCTTCTGCGCTGCCTCGCCACCCTCAGTGAATTCCGCATCCTCGGCTTCTTCATCTTCGGGCGTTATAATCGCATCATCTTCCACATCCCAGCTATCAGCCGGATCGGTTTCTATAAATATAATTCAGTTAATTTTATTTATTTACTGACAATTCTAAATTGGGGTTACTCCATTTTAATTTTATGTGATTCATGCGATATTTTACATTTTCTAATTGAAATTAAATCGATTTTCTCCCTTTTCTTTTTACAAATATTAATTTGTGTTGAAAAAACAATTACAAGCGTGAGCAGAGCTGTAATAATTAACATTGCTTTAGCGCACTGGTTGGTCGTGAGTCATTCATTATGTGACTGCTCCCCTCTAATTGTTGTCACTACTACGTGTAAAAACGTGCTTCTTTCAAATACACTATACAATAAATAAATACGTATGCGAAAATCACACTTGCCAGTTGAAAGATGCCACGGGGCAGTTGTGGGACAGAGGGAGAGGGAATTAAACACACGCGCGTTTTCGATATCTAGTTTTTTATTTTGTTGCTAGTCAAATCAGAGCGCACACACACATACATAGTCTGGAAATGAACTAGAAATGAGTTTTTTTTTATGCGCGCGCAGCTTATATTTCCAGCCTGGCAGTAGGTCAATTTTAACAGTTACTAACTTTTCTCCGCTGGCTCTTCATTTGTGTTAATGCTGCGAATTTCGCCTTCGACTTCGCCCTCGCCTTTTTGTGACATGTGGCGGCAAATTAAAATTAATGCTCAAACAAAAAACGATGAATGAATTTCAAACGCTCAAAAATAAAAGCAGCCAACAAAACAGAGCACGACGCGTGGAGCGAAAAATAAATTCGTTACTAGCTGGCTGACAGGAAAGCTCTTGCACGTTCGACTAACATTCAAAATCAAGTTGAAAGCGGTTCAAACCGCACACACACATAGACACACACACACACACACACACACACATACACACACTACCACTAACAGCGACTGCCTTTTGGGCCAACATAAAACAAGAACAACAGTTGCTGCTCATAGCGATAACAGCCACAATCGACATAACAACAACAACACATCTCTGTGTGTGTGTGTGTGTGTGTTTGTTGCAGCCCTGGCACAAGTGTTGCTTGCGCCAGTGAATGGTTCCCAGCAAGAAGAGCTTTGGCTTGCTTGATCAAACTAGCGAATGGCAATCCGAATGTGAGTGAAAAACGTAAACGTGTCAAAACACAGTGACAGAGATGCGAAAACAAAGTGTACAAAAATAAGTGAATAACAAGTGACTATTAAGATAATAATAAGCTGTGAATAAAGTGTGGAAAAAATTAAATAAATAAGAGTGACTGTTAAAGTAAATACAGGCACAACATTTAACAGACTTCGCTCGCCATAACATTTATTTTAAGCGCGGGAGAAACAAAACGATTAACAGAATTAGCTTGCAGTCATGTTAAGTCACAGTGAACAAGTAACAGACACGCAACTATTGCGCATCACTGACACGACGGGCATTAAGCGAACGCACACAAAATGTAAGAGGCAATAAGAACAGCTGCTGCATTAACATTCTGAACTAGGTGTTGGAGTGGGAGGAATATTGCACTGCTCCCTTTGTGCATGCCAATAACAGCATAACACACACACAGTAAAGTTTTGAGGTTATGTTAGATTGATAACCAAAAATGTTCTGCAAATATGAATATTTTTTTGCTAACAGTTGTCTTTGTTTGGCTCTATTCTGCAAAGCGACACGTGTGACGTCACAAAGGCGACAGCAGCAACAGCCAAATGTAAAAGTTCAATGCGCCTAACATTTGCTAAACTACCCCCACACACACACACATATATGTATGTATTTATATATATGTGTCTCCCCCCTATTTATATTTACCATTGTTGGCTGAAATTTTGTCCGCTGCAATAATATTCTCAATGGCCACCGCTGCCGCTGTTAAGGGCGTGTTAACAGGCGAACCTAGCGCCGGCGACGTCGAATTTGATGCCGCTGCCGATGAGGGCGCTGCTGTTGCAGCTGCGACGACTGCACCGGCGGCAATATTTGTAGTGGAAGCAGCGCTGCCCGTTGAATCGGGCGTTGTTGCCGGTGTTCCATTTGCAGATGGCGGCAACGATGGAAGTCCGCTCGTATCCATTTCACTTCCAGGCGCAATTGCATTTTCCAATGACTGTTGTTGCTGCTGTTGCTGTTGTTGTTGTGCTGTCGATGGCGGCGCAGGGACGGACGTTGCTGGTGTTGCTGTTGCTGCTACGGCAACGGCCGCTACTGCTGCGCTGCTGCTGGTGTTGTTGCTGCTGCTGCTGGTGCTGCTGCTGTTGTAACTAAAACTGGGCACAAATTCCACTGCATTCACATTCAATGTGGAGAATTTTGTTGTTACTTCGGTGTTTTCCTGTGCGGCCATTGCTGCTGCTCTGTTCTACTGCTGCTTTCCAATCTTCTTTAGTGGAAATTTTCACTTTTTTTCTTTCGCCGCACGCACGCACACACACACACACACGCACTCACAGAGGCGACGACGTCGACACACTTTTGCCCTCCTTCTTCAACTGCTTCTGCTTCTGCTCTCGCACTCGCTCGCAGTCACACACACACAAACAAACACAAACACGCGGTTGACTGTTGTCGGCGAGGAGATTGGAGAGTAGTTGGAGGAGGTGGAGAGCTGCATAGACAGAGCAGCGTTTCAATTTGTGTGGTTATTCTTTTTTGTTTTTTGGTGTTTTTAACGTTTTGTCGCCAAATTGGACGTCGTCGTCGCTTTTCTCGTGCACTCAACTCAATGTCTGGTTTGTGTCTGTGCCTCTGTTTTTTTTGTTTGTGTGCGTGTGACGAAACTTTAATCGTTTCAGTCACCTCCTTTTCAGTCTTTAGTTCTTCTTTCTCTTATTCTTCAGCTCTGTGGCAGCAATGGATTCGATTTATTTACAACTCGGTATAGGCTGCCTGACAACAAACAATTTGTTTTTGTCGTTAAATTGGCGAATTTGTTGCCAAAAATTCGTATAAAATTTTACACGTTTCACCGCCACGCGTTGCAATGCCAGGGCTGGACTATATCGATAGGTCTTTTAACTATCGCTCATTACAATTTATTAAATTCACACTTGTTATGTTTTGAAAAAAGAGACCAATATGTGTGTAAGGCACTTAAAAATATATTAGTTTTATTATACGATTGAAAACGAAACAATATATTCGCTTAGCTGCCTACTTCGATTCTTTAATCGATCAAATATCGGAAGCACGCAATTTTTACTATACAATCGGACTAACGACTAGTGAAACGATGTAAGACACGGGCTGCTAATCTTTTAAATTATTTGATATCCACACGATTGCAAGCACGTAAAGAAAAAACTAGAAAATAAATTCTTTTTATTATTAAATCTATCTTTTAGTTAAACGATATATCCGTTGAACCAATCGATATCAAATAAAAAAATTGCACGCACGCATTTAGCATATCGATAAATCACATGAAAATATAATTTCATTATACAATCGAACTATCGTTTTGTTAAGCGATATATTTGTTCAGCTGCCAACCTCTTTGTATTAATCGAAATTGCAAGCACGTAGTTTGCACATCGATACAATCGCAGACATTCACAAAAAAAGAGCTGAGTTGAAGCCAAGTAGGCAAAGCCACGAAAAAAGCAAAAAGTGCATTTGCAAAAGTAATAATTGTAATTAAAAGGTAAAAATAGTGCACAAAAGAGTATTAAGTACCATGAGCAATGCAGGCGGCGGAGGTGTTGGGGGAAATGCGCGACCACCGCCCCGAATCGATGGCATGGTCTCGCTAAAGGCAAGTAATCGCTATACAGCCAAAGAGAAATCGAAAGTACAGCCAGCCAGACAAAATGGCGGCCGGCAATTCATTCTTGATGCTTTCTTGGGTTAGATAATAATCAATGTGTGTATTTTTGTGTGCAGGTGGATAATCTGACATATCGCACGACGCCCGAGGATCTGCGCCGTGTCTTTGAGCGGTGCGGCGAAGTTGGTGATATTTATATACCACGTGATCGTTACACGCGTGAAAGTCGCGGATTCGCTTTCGTACGGTAAGTCAACGTCAATGGAAGATGGAAGAGCTTATGGCACTGGAAGTGAGGAGAATTTTCAAGTTGAACAAATTTGTGAGGTTATATACGACACTTGCGCATATTTTGAGGAAGCGAACACGAGAATTTTCGTGTTCGATTTTGATATAAATAAATTATGCCAGATAATTAGTATTCCATTGCAACTGTTGCCTACCCAAACCCAATGCTAGCCAACATACTGCGAATACTACAGTAATCAGATTATAAATTTGCATTTTCTGCTTTAAATCGAGCGTGTCTTGAAGCTTTTTATTAAACACACTCTTAGCAAAAATGCCAGAAAAATTGTGTTCAATTGCAACTGTTGCCTACCCCAACCCAATGCTAGCCAACATACTGCGAATACAACAATCTGTTTATTTGTATTAATATGCATTTTTGCACTACTTTTGGGCATGATTCAAATACTATTTTACTGTTCATATTCCATGCAAAGTTGCTAAAAAAAAACTGTTTTCAATACCAATTGCCTAGCAACATTTTCTGTTAGTCAATATACAGCGAAGTCAACATGAGAACATTTGCCGTTCAACTGCAATTGCATAGCATAACTTCTATTAGCCGATATTCAGCGAACTCAACAAGATTTTTAGCAGCACCTTCTAAACCCCTTCACCTGTTGAGTTTAACATGCGCCTCTAAGTCTAATAGAAAAACTGTGCTTAGAAAAAAAAATAATTAATTGTTATTAACTTAGATTTGCAGTTTATCAGAGACTAAACTAAACTAATAATAATATAAAAATTAAAATTTGTTACAAATTTGCCGGTCAAAATCTCTGTTAGTTAACATATTGCGAATCCAGAATGATTTTTAACAGACTTTTACCACTCTTTACCTGTTGAGTTTAACAGTATTTCAGTTCCAATAGAATAACTGTGCACATGAACTGTTATTAGCTTAGAAATACAATTTATCAAAAACATAAACAAATAAGATACATAATTACAAAATAATGAAAATAAAAATATTAAAAAAAAGTAAAAAAAAAATAATTAATATAAAAATAATACAAAAAATAATATAATACATTTTTCCCCCTTCCCATTTAACAGTTTCTACGACAAGCGCGATGCTGAGGACGCACTGGAAGCGATGGACGGTCGCATGTTGGACGGCAGGGAGTTGCGCGTGCAGATGGCACGCTACGGTCGCCCCTCGTCGCCGACGCGGCGCAACAGCAGCAGCAGTCGTCGGGGCGCTGGCCTAGGAGCTGGCGCCGGTGGCGGGGCGGGTGGACGACGTCGCTCGCGTTCGCGATCGCCGATGCGTCGGCGCGCATCGCGCAGTCCGCGTCGACGTTCTTATTCGCCGCGTTCGCGCTCGCGTTCGGCAGGCAGCCGTTCGCCGGCTCGCCGCAGCAAATTCTCAAGGAGTCCGGTGCGCGGCGACAGTCGCAATGGCATAAGCAGCGGCTTAGCAGCTGCCGGCGGTTCGCGTAGCCGCAGTCGTTCTTAAAATAGCGACGCCGTACGCCCCTCTCCCCCAACCCCCAATCTCCAAAGCCGCTTCAGACGTTCCATATACTTTTGATGTACGATAAGGTGAGAGATTTATCGATATACATAGATTTATATATGCAGTGAGTGATCGCTTGCAAATGAGAACTGGTGGGGAAGTAAATGGTGGACTATTTACCATTTTGAGTTGCAGATCTCGCTGAAAGTGAAACTAGAAACTATTTACCTCTTTTGAGTTGAAGAACTGACAGTAAAAGTTTAACGATTTATCTCTTTGAGTTGAAGAAGTGTTGCGGAAAGTAAAACTAAAATTTGCACTAGTTCTCTTTTTAGAGAGTTCTCTTTGTTGGTAGATTATAATTATTAAATTAAATTTCTTTCCCACTTTCAGCCTTAATTGACTCGAGTGGACAATGATAACCAGGGAACTCCTCAAGTGGGCTGCAGATCGATCTAAAACTCTTCTCATCATGCTGTGTACCAGAACAGCAGGTATACAAAAAAAAAAAGAACAAAAAAAAAACAGTTTTAAATCCTACAATTACACACATATATACACAGAATATTTATATAGACTACACTATTTTAAGTTGATGAACCAACATAAAAAAGAACAAAACTGAGCAAAAGAAATGAAAGAACTAAAAGAATTAATACAAAACTTAAACACAGAGCTTAGATTTTATATACAGAAGAAGTTTCTTGTTGTTCAGGTCAAGTTTTTACTTTGTTTTAGTTTTTCTGCTCTTTTTTTTCCATGGGGAAAACGAAAAAAAAAAATATTAATTTCCTGAGTACATTTAGGGTTCTATGTGTAGCATTTAATTTTGGGCCATTTAATAATTTGTGTAGCGAACTACAAAAAATAAAACTCAAAACAAAAAATCAAATCAAAAACAACTCTCGAGGTATACAGTTAACAGTTACTGTTACTGTTAGAAAAAACAACTTGCTCCTACTTTGTGTTTATTTTGTTTTCGTTTCTATCTGTTTCATTTGATCGATAAAACATTATTAACAAGCTTTCCACCATTCCATTTTACACATTTATATATACGCAGGCCAAAGTGTGTGCGGCAGTTGCAGTTGCAGTCGGTGGTTGCTGCGCCGTCGCCGTCGCTGTTGCCATCGCTGTTAATAATATAAATGTTATATATGGCTGGCGAGAGTCGTGCGTGGGCAAGGGAGAAAAAGAGAGAGAAGCAGGGCGGAGAGTGCGAGAGCGCGAAGAGAGCAAAAAATGCGAGAGCAGCGTGTGTGTGTTTTTTTCTGAGCGAGAGCAGACACAACGAGAGCGGAGATCGTCGCGTCGCTGCTGCTGCTGCTGCGCTGCTGTTAATCTGCAGACTGCAAACTTCGCTGCTGATGCTGCTGCCGTTGTTGCTGTAAACTGTTGCTGTTAATCTGCAGACTCCGCAAACTTCGCTGCTGCTGCTGTTTGCTGCTTCGATCTTCCCCACACAGACACACACACACATACATTGTTGCTGTTGTAGCCGTTGTTGCTGCGCTGCTGCTGCCGAAGTTGGCGTCTGCTACTCGACTTTTCGCTGTTTAGTTTGCCGTTGGCGTGTTTCTGCTGCTGCTGCTGCCCTTCTCCACTTCACTTGTTCGTACTTGTTGCTGTTTGTTTTGGGGCCCACTTTTGACTTTAGTGAAAATTTGTAGCTGATGACTGGAATAGTGAGCGAGCCCCTCTATAAAGGAAACCCTGTATACATCTGTGAGAATGCTTAATATATCTGGGAATATAGCAGGTAAGTTTTAACATTGAAATAATATTCCAGTTCTGTTACAGCGAATATACAAATAAAGTAAAATAAAAAACTATATAAAATGCTTGTTTTTTCTTAGCTAAGAATGATCAATATTGGAATTTGGAGAGTTAATAGTGCAATTGGTGAGTGCTTGTCAAAGCGTAATAAAGTTCAAATCGATGGAAGTTTAAGCTAAGCTGAAACCTTTTGAAATAGGAGGGAAAAAAGCTATGTTTAAAAAAACTAGCTACAAACTATCTGCCAGGACATTGGAGTGCTTGTAAAAAGCTATTGTCAAAGCCATTTCAAACAAACCTGAACGCAAGCTTTGACGTCTGATGCAAAGCTCATCGCGTTTTTTATAGGGGGTGAATGAAAATCAGCTGTGTTTATTGACAAAACATTTCCAGCAAGACGAAACTACTTCCAAGTTACAAATTTATTTTGTTTTATTGAATTTTGTTATAAATTCGTGAAATCAGTTAGGAAAAGAAGTTTGTTTTTTTTCCGCATAAATAAGCCAAAAATGTATATGGACAAAATGGTGCGCAACGACTCTTACGAGCCGGATTTGCGCAAGGAGGGCAAATACATCTGCCCCATGCCGAAGCCACCCTCGCCGCCGCTGGGCGTGGGCAATTGGCACGCCCACCTGGCGCCGCACGAGCGTCTCTTCTACCACCAGACAATGAGTTCCGTTCGTTACAGCAAACGATTTCGCGCCACTTCCAATATTCCTAAGGATTCGCTGGACTTCCAGTTACAGGCGCGCTACGATCATGGAAGGGAAACATTCCCCGAGAAAGTCGATGCTGTGTTGCAAAGGGATACTTGTGGCGCCACGACCAGCTGGGCAGCGCCACACGGCCAGTCGGAGGTGGGCTCCAATGCCAGAATGAATTTGTTCCGAGTGCTAAGGAATACGCAAGTTGTTCGGGTTAAAATGCAGGATTCACTGGGGCATCCATTGATCATAGGTGAGTATGCATTTCCTCTCCATTTCTTGTTAAGGGATGTTTAGTTAGTCCGTTACTCCCCTTCACTCCAACAGCTCTTACTTCGTTATCTGAAATCTCTCTTCTTTTCAACAGGCGGCTGCAAGGAGAAGATTCATCCATCTCGGGTCAAGCTGATCTGCAGCGGAGTCCACACGCAGCTGGTGAACAATGGCTTCTCTCGCCAGACATCCGATGGCAACTTCTTCCGCTACTGAAGGACACACTGCTGCCCCCCACTTGCCACTCCCCCGCTTCACACACAGAATTACAAGTCGAGCTATTTTTTGTGGTGTCAAATTGTGTTTTACAGAATTATCGTCAACATGGTTTGGACAAATGGCAAATACAAATTGAGAGAGCAACAACAACAATGCAATAAATGCTGGTCACGCAGTCGGCGCCAGTTTGGCTTGCTTGACGGGCAGCTGCTCCTCCAACTCCAGCTGATGATCCTTCTTGTTCAACTGTTGCGCATGGAGTTCATCTTCATCCTCCTCCTGCGCCGCCGGTTGCTGTGCCGCTTTATGACGTTGTTGCTTTTTGTTTTGATTACGATAACTTTTGGGCAGTTTATTTTCACCAATCCTGCAAAGGGAAATATAATCTATATAATATCTCTATATAATTGTGTATATATATTCCAGTACTTACATAATTGTGGCCCTCGTGCCTGGACCCCAATGTGGCGCCGGGTTTTGCTGAAAACGGGACAGGACCTGCTTGCGACTGCTGGGATTCGCCTCCCCATGCAGCTCATCAAACTCATAATCCCTGGAGCAGGGTTGCGAGAGTATCGCCTGGAGTGGCGTGCCTGGTATAAGACGATTCTCCCGCACCGGGTGCCTCTTGCTCCAGCAGCGCAACAGATCCCAGAGCACAGCAGGTGGGGCATCTGTTTTGAGGGAGTTCTTGTTGGCATGCGAGTAGGAGACACGATAGCCAGCATAGAGCAGAGCCGAACGCATCTTCAGCATGGGTACAATTTCTAGCTTGAGCACACAGCACAGCTTATCCGGGGTATAGTAGAGCGGGACATCGGGCAACTCCTCCTGGACCATGGAGAGCACGCCGACAATGCGTCGCTGAGTGCCGAGAGCATTGAGTGGCGACGTCGCAGATTGCACCGCTTCCAGCAGCTGCTGAACGAAGCCCGTCTGGTGAATGGGCGCCGACCAGATGGGTCCGCCCAGATGATGACGATGCGAGCAGTGCTCACAGCGACTGTCCACAGCGGGTCCGGTGGGTAAGCCAAACTTGAGCAAATGCGGCTGCTCGGCGGATTTGCTGCGCACTGTGCCCAGTGGCTGCAAAGTGAACGTTTCACAGCCGGTGCACTGATATAACCAGGACTGCTTGCTCATGGTCAGCTTGCACTGGGCCTGGCCCGAGTAGACGCGCAGAAAGATGCGCACATAGAAATCCGCCGAGATGCTGAGCAGCGGCTCAATGTATTTGCCATGACGGTTCGCATGCGTTGCGATGCAGTTCAGCAGAATGCGTAGCGCCATCTCATGACAGCACTTCATCCTCAGCGACACTGAGCCGTACTTAACGTAACAGGATTCGGGTGCATTCCCCGCGAGTACAGCCATATCGGTGGCTGTGACGAGGAGCAGGCCACCATCGGTGAGGCATTGCAGTGCGCCGTCGAGAAAACGATTTGGGCAGCCGTAAGGATCCAGATCGACGACATCGAAACGTTTTTGTGGCGCAGTCGAGAGATACATGAGTGTCCTGCAAAGGATAAAGCGTTAAGTTGAAGATATATACATATACAGTGGCGTCAAATTAACTGTATGGAAAACCTGATCGATTATGGTTATTATTTGATTTGCCTGATTTACACCTTCAGACGTATGCCGGGACAATGATGAAAGCAGATTCGTAAAATTCTAAAATGCTTACATGGCATCTGCATGACTGCTCTCAATCAGATGCGCCACCTTATTGTGTTCCATATTTGTGTTGATGGATTCCACGGCCTGCCTCGATAAATCATTGGCTATGATTTGACGCACGCCAGCAATTTCCTGGGCATAGCGAATGCTTCTCAACCCAGTGGCAGCCAGTGCCTCAAGAATCCTCAAGCCATCCTCGTACTGTGTGCCGGCCACATAGCTGGGTATGGGTGGAGGAGCAGTCAGTGAAATGTCCGCATTTTGTTGCTTCTGCTGGCGTTGCAGTTGCTTCAGCGCCTTCTCGGCTCGCTCTTTGACCAATTGTTGGAAATAAACATTGATCACAGCGATGCTCAAGTCGCGATTGAATTCCTGCACGGGATTGTAGAACACATTGCCACCGGATATAATTTGTGCATTACGTTCTGTTATAATGTTTGCATTGGGATTGGCAACAATTGGCGTCTCCGTCGCCGTTTCCTGCCGCACTTCATCCACTTCCATTTTTTGTGCACGTGTTGGATTTTTGTTTTCACTTTGCGGCAGTTAACATCGATCAGCTGTGCGTAATTGATAACTAACATTTACCGATATATGTTATTAACAGAGCGGCTTTCTAGTCAACAAATGTATTTATTGCCTGCAGTTTGTTGCTAAATGCCAAATTAAGGTTTAATTTGCAGCTGCTCAATTTAAATGAGTTGATTCATATTTATTGTTTAAAATACAATTTAATATGAGCAGCTTAGTTAGTTGTCGGCAAAAACATTCTTGTGCTAAAAGTGATTGATAACTTGTGGTGGTCAAACGATAACTGGCACAGTTGAATCTATGCAGTTGGCAGCACATCACGCTCAGCTGTTCAGTTGTCGTAACAGACCGCTGTTTTGGCTGCCTCCTTTTGTTGGTATTGCATTTCAACTCCACATTTATATAGAAAATGAACAAAGTAACGGCTGCTTTTATTAGCGTACTGCGCCACAGCAACAAATCCTACAGATCCGCAGCGCTGTTGGGCCGCCAGCTGTCCTATAAGAGCGATCTATCACTGGAGAAGATCTATCCAAATGCACGCTTGCAGCTTTATACGCCGCCGCCGCCCGCTGTGAGTATTAAATAAATTAAGATTTAATGGATATCTTGACTTCTAGTAATTTCTAACAGGCTAGAAGCGATGGCAAATTCAATGGCTATATACCCGTGGACAAGTTGGATATTACCTACAGTCGCAGCTCGGGGCCGGGTGGTCAGCACGTGAACACAGTGAACACCAAAGTTGACGTACGCTTTAAGCTGGCCGAGGCAGAGTGGATACCGGAAAAGACGCGCCAAAAGTTGCTCCAGGTGGTGGCCAACAAGCTGAACAAGGAGGGCTACTTTTACATCAAAAGCGATTTGACGCGATCCCAGCAATTAAATCTGGCGGATGCACTGGAAAAGTTACGCAGTTTAATACGCGCCCAGGAAGTGGAGGCAGTGGGTCCCAGCGAGTTGACGCTGGAAAAGCTGCGTCGTCGTCATGAGCGGGCGGCCAGGCAGCGACTGCAATTGAAACGCGAACGCAGCCAGATTAAAGCGCACAGACAAACACCAAGCGGCGTAGATTTGTAGTTTCTAATTTTGCAAAAAAATATTAAACTCTGTTTACAACAAAGATGATGTCTTAGCTTAGTGATCAATAGACTATAAGTGGAGCTCGTCATCCGTAGCCCGGGTGACTGTAAACCGTGGCACGGGCATTGTGATGATGGCCTCCGGCAAATGCAGCTGCTGGCGACTCTGATGCGAGGGCATGCTGGCAAAGCGAGGGCGCTGAAAGCACGAGAAGGGCAACAAATGAGAAGAGAAATCCTCGAGCTACCCGAGATAGCTTACCCGCTCCTGTGTGTCGGCGCTGCGTTGCGTGTGCCGACGGTCAATGCGACGCAGCTCCTGCCCAGGCTTAACCAGCGATTGCGAGTACAACTGCTCCAGTCGATGGATGGTGGCGACGTTTGCCGGCAGCTGTGCGGAGAAACTGTGGCGTATGGTGCGCGGCGACCAAGTGTGCTGATAGCCAGCCTCATCCAGATGACGCAGAAGCTGTCCATTATCCTCCTTAGCCAGGTTGGCCAGCAGCTCATCAATAATAGCCGCATCCCCGCGAGACACTTTAATGTCGTGCTTCCAGAACTCTCGATTGCTGCGTCCAATCACAGGCGCAATTTGTTTCACCTTCAGCACAAGGATGCCCATCAAATAGATGCAGAGCACATTGCACAGAGTCAAACACATGCTGATGCTGCCCAAGATGGCCAGTTCTGTGGCCTGATTTTGGGAATACTTGCTGGACTTGATGACATCCCTGTACAAGGAATCATCGTTCTCAAAGAGTTTGTAGATGCAAGCCAGTGCCCAGAGTAGACCCGAGTTCACAGCTGGCGGGAGTAGGGATGCTGAGATGGCCACGCCCACTAGCGAGCCAATATTGCCGCCCAATATGCCAATGGCTGCGCCTGCACCCGATGGAATCGCCGTAAACAAACCGACGACGAGCGAGTGGAGATCACAGCGGGAGAGCATCTCCTCGGTGAGTCCCTCACCAATGCCGTACTTCTTATCCGTGCTGCAGACAACTAGTCCAAAGACAAATCCCACCAGGGTGGCCATCAGTATGCCAATTAGCTCATTTCGCATCCCGAGTTGTCTGAGCGAACGCTCCTCGATCACCGTGCCAAAGATCGCAGCAATAATTGGCCCCATCAGCGGCGAGATCAACATGCTTGAGGCCAGAAATATTGTACTGTTCTCCACCAGGCCAAATGAAGCCAATATCCTGCAAGGATTAGCACTACGATTAATCAGGGATTAAGTAGGTTTTATATATATACATACTTATAGATAGGTATAGGATAGATATAAGTATAGATAAATTAAAGGTTCAAATTGGATTTGGATATTTTCTGGATTATATTATCTATGATCATAATAAAAGATAATAGATACGTATTCTATATATTATATGCATATGTGTATAATTGCTTACGCTGCCGAGATGAGGAGAACGCAAAAGTCAAAGGTTATCGCCGCATCCTGCCGAACATCTCTTACAACTTGTGCAACATTCAAACGCGATCTAACCGAATTCATAAACCGATTCCAGGCGCCATGTTTATGGGCATTCTGATTGCTATGTCCGCTGGAAATAAACCGTTTGAAATGTATTTGGAATGAATGTTAACTCCACTGGTACTCACTCCGCTTGGGGTATGCCCTGGGGCTGATTTTCCATTAGCTGCGGATTCATTTTATACGATTTGGAGGCAATGCAATTCATGACACAGACCGAGGAACCCTCACGATCTCCAATGCCCCATTGCTGGAGCGCCTCGTGGAGATTCTCGTAAAGCTCATTGAACTCGAGTGTGAAGCTAATCTGGAATGTGTTGCCTTCCCGACTGCGCAGCCAGAGGGCATTGGAAATGTGAAATTTAAGCAAGATCTTTTGCAGCACATGCTCCATTGCCGTGTCCAACGGCAGTTGTGTCAACTCCGCCGGCTCAACAACATCTGACAGCTGGCTGCGCTTGTAACTGCCGACATTGCTGCCGGCGCCGCTGCTTTTGTTACTGTTATTATCCAGCTGCGGTGAGTCAAACAGCTTATGGGATTTCTGCAAACTCTGCGGATCGCCTGTAGACAATGACGAGCTTCTAACAGTTGCTGTTGTTGTTGTTGCGGTTACTGTTGTTGTCGCATCTTCATTAAGTTGTCGCACGTAGGCTTTCTTCAGGCGCTGCTCTTCCACTGCCGTTGGAATTGTAATCGTGAACAACACAGCGGAAGCGTGTAACATTGTTTATTTGTTTATTATGCTAGGTACGTATAACACACACACACACACACACACGTATATTACATGTATTCCAACATTTATAGAATAATCTATTGGCGGCACGAGATGTCTGCTGGCTGCAATGATCTGCTTTACACTGGAAAGTTTAAATGCATTGCGAGCCTTGTTGCTGTTGTTGTAGCATTTACCTGATAACGGTTTCTACTCAACCTCTGTTAAGTGCAGTGCGTGATCAGCTGCTAACATTAAGCGCTCTGTTAACAGTTGACAGTTTCTTAAGCGGGATGGCATCGCTGGCGCTGCTATTTAAAGTTGAATTTAAAAATGTAACAGCAAAAATTAAGGTTTTCATTAGTCAAAATGTGTTTTATTTACAAATACTATTACTACAAAATATATACAATACAATACAAATACACAACTTAAGCCTCTAAACTGACATTCATTAATTCCTTGGTCAATTCAGCTCGGCTTCTTTTTGTCGATCTGCTCAAACCCAAGGCATTTGTATTCTGTTCGAGTGCAGGCGGTGGCAATTTCAGAAAATCAACCTTGATTGTTGTTGGAGTTGGAGTGGTTGTTGTTGTAGTTGTTGTTGTGGCCATTTTGTAGAGCAATTGCAGCTGCTGTACTGCATCCGTCGGTAGCTGTTTCTGCTCTGGCAACGCCAATTTCGCTCTCTGTTTGCTGTTCAGCTTCGTTTTGGGCTTCGCTTCCAGCGGTTTCATTCCATTCGACCAGCTTTCCAGCCAGCTGGCCGCATTGCGTTCGGTGCTGGTCAACAGTTGTTGCTGCTGCTGCAGCTGCTGCTGGCGCCGCAGTTGAGCACGCTGATCGCTGTCGCTCACCTGGCGCTTATTGAAGGATTGATCTTCCTTGTTTGGATCGCCCAACGGTTGAGTGTCCTTCTGGGGTCCCAGCTCTAGCAGCACCTGAAAATCCGCATGATCGCCCAGTCGAAAGCCGAATCCAAGTCGCGAATCGGTGCCTGTTTGGGATATGTATATATTTATACTATATATTAGTGCATATTTATATATTATATTATTTTATTTATTTAATTTGATATATTTTATTTTATATATTTTATTGTTTAATTTTATATATTTTTCTTACCCTTCTTGATGGGCGGTATATTGGAGTAGACTAGAGACAGAAATGACGTCAGCTGCTCGGGCACAATTAATCCATTCACATTTTGGGCTGCACATAAAAAATAATTTGAGTTTTCAGTTTCATCTACAGTTTAAACAATGTGCAAAGTTTTTGACTTTCTGAGCGTCGCTTTGGTTATGCAACACGCACTTTTATGGGCCGACTTTTAGTTTGGCCTGCTATGTTAACGGATTTCTTCTCTTGTTTTTGCTTTTCATTACACAACAATTAATGTATATGTAAAGAATGCTGTAGTGGAGAGTTCATGACTAGGAGATACCCTGAAGACAGTTGTTAGGTAAAATGAAATAAGCTTCAAGTGCCGAAGCTAAATGACAGACAAAAGTAACTGGCTAAATCGACTCGACTTTTGATCTATGTGGACTCGTAATTGTTTCCTTGTGTATTGCACATTTTTTGGCAGAACTTCATTATTTCCATGTTATTACTATATCATTATAAAAAAAACTATATTAATTTTAAGAAAATCTTAATTTATTGTAGTGCTAGACATATTCTAGAAGGTCAATTAAGTCAGGTAATTGAAGCACTCTTAGTACATGTTGTTAAAAATACTCATTACACTCAGAAAAAGAGTCGTTGTCATTTTTAAAAATCGACCTAGAAACTTTTTCTTGTTTTTCGAAGTAATTTTGCTGCATTTTCTACAATTTTTTCTTGTAAAAAAAATCTTACAAAAATTAGAATTATTGCATTTCTAAGAAGTAGAAAGTCAAAAACTTTTTTTCTAAAGTTGAGAAACAAGCAATGAAATTTACTTGCTCTGCTTTTATATTAGAGTTTAACTGTCGTCTGCCGTGTATTTCAAATTCAGGGCGATTGTTTTTCTGAGTGTAGATAACTCATTAGATAGTTTTTGTTATTTGATGACTTTAGCCACTTGAGCATAACTTGTTTGTATAGCAAATTCATGGTCGGCTATTGTGTGGCTAATAACTTTTAACTCAAGAGAACTGACCTGGCCTAACTTATGACCCATATGTTGAACCTTAAGAAAACAGAACAAAAGATAATTAATGAAGAGCACTTTAAAGCAGTTGAGAATGTTTTAATGTTTACCATTTTTAAACAAAGTAAATTGAAGCTTTAAACAGAGATCAAAACTTGTTATTAGATACAATTATTTCAACAAGGCAGCGAAAAAAATCACATACACCAGAGAGTGAGAGAGGGAGAGACGGAGAGAGAGAGGTGCAGAGACGACCTTGACACAAAGACCGGCAGTAATTTGAAAGCGCGCTTTTTAGCCAGTTTTGAGTTTTGGTCTAAGCTGGCTCTTGTGGTCAGAGTTTAGAGTCTAGTCTTAAAAAAACCGGTTGTTAAAGTTTACTTACGTTGAAGCAGGCCAAGAAGCAGCGCCAGCCATAGGCCAACAGTTAGCGTCTGTAGTTGTCTTTTTGGCCAAAACATGATTAGCGGCAAAAACTGTTTACAGTTAGCAGCATTTAATGCAATGTAAACAAACTGTAAAATAAATATAAAGGATTATGAAACAGCTGTTGTTGTTGTTGTTGAAGAGAAGAATTTTGACTCAGTCTGGCAACGCTCTGCATGTATGTGTGCGTCAGCTGAGCAAAGTATTTCAAAAATGCGATATGCAAACACACACACACACACACACGCACACACAAAAAAGCGTCAACAACAACAAAATGAATGAAAACAAAATATAAAAAACGGACGGCAAAAAAAAACTGTTTGGAAATCACTCTCACTTTTTGTTCGATGTGCTTTTTGTTGTTGTTTTTTTTTATATATTTTTTTTGTTAGGGTTTTTGCTTGAGCTCAATGTCTTCTGTTTATATTTTTATGGATTTTATTTTTTTAAAACATTTTGTATGGCCTTGTGTTTTACAGTTTGTGTCACTAACATTGTTAATTGTCATATCACAAATATATATATATTTTCTGTTGTAAAATTTAATACTTTTACTTTAGTGAATTTTATTTGTTAATTGAATTAACACTTTTCAAATAAGTGGCGCAAGGAAAATATTTGTTAAAAATGAAAGCGATGAATTTCGACTTCAAAATAGGCACAAATGTTTAATAAAATTTCGGTTTCGATTTCAATTTGGTTGCGGCTCCAAAAATAGCAAATAGTTTACACCGGCCACATACAAATGGCTTAGTTACACATACACCCACACATATATATATATTTGTTAACCGTTACGTTTCGTACATTTTAGCTTTATTGTTTTTTCTGTTGTGGAATTTCTTAATCAATGTTGTTTAACTACACGCATTTTACCGTTTAACAAACATGCTCAGTTCGCGTCTGCGCGGCAACTGAAATGGAGAGTGAAAAAATAAACCGAGTGCATGCAACACGCGCCGGCGGCGTCGCTGCGACTTCGTCACAGCCTCAGCTCTGGTTTGGGGTGGAGTGCGCACTCGCTAAACATCACGTAACAGCAGTGTTGTTGTTGTTGCTGCTGTTGTTGTTCTTCTTCGCGCATGCTTCGTTCGTGTAACAGCTTCGCGCATGCGTCACTGCTGCAGTTGTTGTTGTTGTGTCGTGCAGGCTTCAGCTTAGTGTTAGTGCTCGACTTCGCTTTCAGTTTTGGTTTCGGTTTCAATTTCGTGCTCTCATTTGTAGGCCGGCTCTTGGTCCATTAACGTCAGCTCTGCTCAAATTGGCGCACTCGGCTTAATATATGCACCTTCTGCGCTGCTCTGCTCTGCTTCTGCTTTGCGCTGCTTTTGCTTTGCGCTGCTTTTGCTTTGCGCTGCTTTTGCCTTGCGTCGCTTTTGCCTTGCTCTGCTTCTGCTTCTGTCCAGCTTATGCTGGGGCGTAGCTTGTCAGGTGGCTGTGACTTTTTTGGCACTTCTGTGCAATTATCTACATATGTTTATATGTATGTGTGTATTTCTTGAAAGGTTGAAAAACCCCTTAGCCCTGCCCTGTGCTGTTTTTGGGCTTGTTATTTTAACATAATTGAATGACTACGTATTTTTCTTGCGTGAAACTTTAGTTAATTGGTTATTATGAGTCACTCAGGCTGACATTAATTGGCCAAAAAACAAAAAATAATAAATAATTCAAGGATGAAAGTTTTGCAATGAAATATCTACAATTATGTGAATATTAGGCAGATATATACACAAATTGCTGACATACATACATACAATACATATGTATATACATAACACAACATAACACAACATACGGGTGATAACATAACAGAACATACATACGTCGAAATCCAAATGCAAAGACATATTTACATGTACACACTTGAATACATACATAATGTAAAATAACATTCATACATAGAAAGGGCCGTTATTTTTATCAAGCCACTTTACAGTTAGCAGCAATTTCAAAGAGTGTATACAGGGTGTCCTATTTAAATGATGAGGAGTGTACATATATTTATCTATTTATTATTTACATGCCTACATTTTAAGGAGGCTGTTATTTAGTTTTCAAATAAAATGTATTCATTTTTTGTGTGCTTTTCAAGTTCAGTGAACGACCTAATTGCATATACAATAATACTCAAACCTCATGTTAGCCTGTACAGTGAAACCTGGCAGCAAGCAACGCACTGAAGCTCAAAGCACTGTTAACATTTGCATAAGCTGAATGACAGATAAATAACGGACCGACAGTGGAAACCCTTCACGCCCACCTGCATATTTTTTCAGTTAGTTGAGCTATTGTTGACATTTGCGTGTAAAAGTATTTTGTTTAATTACCCAAGACAAAGTCTTATGCAATAAACACACACACACACACATACAACTATTTGTGTTAGAAAATCGCTGTGTCTATTGGACCACAGCAGTTGGTTAAAACTCAAGTGCATACACTTCGAGAAAAAATCTACTTCATTTTTGGGTAAGTCTCATAATTCCTGAGAAAGTATACTTCTAAATTTTTTGATTGTGCCTGTCTAAGAAACAGAGTTTTCACATCTAAATTTGGGTATGGATTTTTCTAAATCTTAATAAAAATATGCTTTATTTTTGCTAATTTGTATGAGTGTATCCATAGAAGAATTCTTAAATTAGTTTTTCTCTTATTAATTTAGCCCAATTTATTAAAATTTAGGCAAATTTTTTCTGAGTGTAGAGACACACATTGCGGTCATTGCATGATTTGCAAACACATTTGGTCAACAAGCATGTGGCAATAATGAAAAATAAATGGCCAACATTTGTTTGTTTTTGCTTTTGGCTTGGTCATAAAAATTTTCAAGTGATGACAATTTTACTGCATGTGCAAATGGCAACTGATGAGTTGCAGAAAACACATGCACACAACTTTAACCTTTTAACTAAGGGTTAAACAAAAACCTGTGATTGTGTAAAATATGCATAAGATAAGCGTCTTGGTTGAAATACTTTAATATAAATACTAATTAAATTCATTTCAATTTTGATACTATTATTTGCATCAGCAAAAAATGTGGCATACTTCGAGGCTGCTTAAAAAACGCTAATCATTACTAGTGCTGTTAAGGGGCTGTTATGCTGTTTGTTGATCCGCCACTGTTATTCTGCTATTGGCTACAGTGGCTCCTCAGCACTTATCAGATGCACAAAAAACGTTGCAACAAGCGCACATTTGAATTAAATAATATCAAGTTAAATTAATATATGCACAATGCTCAATACATACATATCTTTTGTTATTACAATAAGTTAGAGGCTGCTTTTAAGATGCTCAACATTAAAGGATTGTTATTCTGTTGTTGAGCTGCTGTTGTCTGTAAAAGCATTGCATACAAACAGGCGCACATAGAACAAATAAAACAAATTGAAAGTAAATATGAGCACAGAAATGAATACGAAAGTTCTCATAAAACAAATGTTAATAGGAAAATGAAAAAAAAACAATTACTTTAAATAACGCTTACTCCCAACACTTACAACCAATTAACAACTTAATTTCGCAGACATTTAAATAATTGATTTACATTTTATTGTTCTTATGGCTTTTTTATTTTTAACTAGAGCTAAAGCACTAATTGTATAATAACAAATTAAGAACCTAAACTTTCACATAATGTTTGTTTTGTTTTTCGTTTTCGCACATTTTCGTAACATAAATTATACTCGCATTAGCATTCGTAAGAAACCAATTGAATTTTTAATTATACATTTATAGCATATTTTGTAAATAAATTATGTAAGACGAGCAGCAATTACTGTATTAATTATTGTTCGTACATAAAACATATATATAACAATTCTTTCACAGTTCAGCGACATTTTTTTCATAATTATTATTATTATTTGTGTATAGTTTATATAATTACATTTTATGTTTATTTGTTTTTAGTATTTTAATTAGACTACGCACTACACTAACAACGATGTGTAAAAATAAATGTGATTTGTTTTTAACTCTTGTCTCAAATATATATTTAGTTTAGTTTTAGATTTAGTGTTAGTTTTCTTTTCTTTTTTTAATATGCTCTTAGCATACTTCGAGTATGCTTTTAATAATAATATTTAGAAATTCATTGTTTTTCAGCTTGTTTTTGCCGCTAAATTTTGTCTCGCTTCTTGTTTTTCGGAACTGCAGCTGATAATTGTACGAGTTTTGGTTTAGTGTCGAATGTTGAACATTTTGCTGTAGCTGCAGCTTTAGCTTTAGCTTTAGCTTCAGCTATAGCTATAGCTCTAGGTAACGAGGTAAAGTGCGCCTTGTTTCGAAATCGACACAGTCAACTCCATGCCACAAACTGGGGGCAGCATCTCATCATAATCATCGTCATCATTATCATCAGTGTCAATGCCACGCAAACAGCGAATGCATCACCAGCAAATAACCAGTTGTAACAACTATGCTGCCAATCATAATGGGGAAGCCAACTCTGCAAAAGGATTTGGATTTATATTAATATTGTTCAACTAAGAAAATAAGGATATATAATTTGAATATCTATATATGTATTCTTGATGAGCATCCAAATCGGCATCGATTTAGACACAACTCTCAAGATATAGATTTCAATCTGATATGTAAAGTTTCATACTCACTTGAAGAACTCGAGGAATGTGAATTTGTAGCCATGTTGCTCGGCAACTCCGGCACAAACCACATTCGCCGAGGCACCAATCAGCGTGCCATTACCTGGAAAAATAGAAAACGAAAATTAGCAATTATATACTCCAAATATACACTCTATATATATATATAGACTTACCGCCCAAACAGGCGCCCAGAGCTAGTGCCCAGACGAGTGGTTGCAGTGGAAGGTTCAAGGTGCTGTTCTGTGCCAGGGAAATGGTTATCTTCACCATCATTGTTGTCAGCGGAATATTGTCGACAAAAGCGGAGGCCACAGCAGATACCTGACAGATACAGACAAAGATATATATTTACTATAGTCATAATATATAAAGTATTTAATTTTACCCATAGTATTATCAGGATGGCAACCATTAAGCGCTGATCTTCGCCCACGCCTAGAATAATGTTCTCGGTCATGTTGCCAATCCACTCGATGAGGCCCAGTTCGGTTAGAGCCTCCATCAGTATGAAGAGTGCGGCGAAGAAGAGCAAGGTGGACCACTCCACTCGCGCCAATATCGCCTCCAGGTCCTCAATGTCCGCCAGTATTATGAGAAATATCGCTCCGAGCAGTGCTGTCCAGCCGAGGGAGAGACGCTGCAGCTCCGGCACCGAATGCAGAAAGAACAAACTGATCACAAAGATCAAGGCTGCGGTGCACTTGACCAACAGCTGCTTATTCCGTATCGGATACTACGGAATTGAGGAGGTATATATATATATTAACATAAAAATAAGGAATAATCAACGTTGTTTTGGAGTTTTCATAAATATTTGCTTGCTTTTTTTGGAGTATACACAATCGATTCGTCTTCCAATCTGATTACCCAATTGGTTATAGCTTTCTATATGCCTTCCTATATACATATATATAAATATCTAAGATATTATTGTCAGCTCACCTTGGCCTGCAGATTGGCGAGGGTCTGTTGATAGTTGGGCGCCGGGACGACGACGGCCGTCATGCGTTTCTTGAGACTGCGCTTCAGGCGATTCACTTTCTTCATCAGCGTTTGACGCACCAGCTCCTCATCCTTAGAGTAGGCCGAAAGACTGGCTGCTGCCCGCTTCCACACGTGAATCTCGTGACGCAGTTCCTCCACCTCGGGCGAATCCTTGAACTGCAGATCACTAAGATTGCGGAACTTGTAGCGCAGCTGCAAATACGTTTGGATCATCACCAAAACGACGCCGGGCAACATGTGAAGAGTGAACACAGCAAAGTTGACGCCCTGCAATTGCAATCGAGATGGTTTCAGTCGAGATATAAATCGGGAATATAAGACACCATTATGATCTGGTAGTGCTGAAGGCTCTCATGACAACTCAGTTCAATCATATATACTTAAAAGTACTCACATTCTTGGATATGTAGCTGTTCGAGGCAATTATGACATTTGGTGGATCCCCCACAGGTGTCAGGGCACCGCCAATGTTCGAGTAGATGACCATGCACATCAAGATGGGCACCGGATTGAGGCACATGACCTCGCAGAGGCGTATCGTGACCGGAGTCATCAGCAGCACCGTTGTCACATTATCCAAGAAGGACGACAGGATGGCCGTAAAAAAGCACAAACAATTGATGAGGGGCCAGACGTCTCCATTTGTGATCTTATAGGCGTACACAGCCAGGTAGTCGAACACGCCCGTCTCGGAGAGGATCGCAACCAGGATCATCATGCCGAAGAGCAGCAGCAACGTTTCCACATCAATCCAACCCATAATCGTGGACATCGAAGGACGCGAGTTGAGCGCCGCCAAAATACCCACGGACAATGTGGAGGCAATGATGGCAGCAAAGGTGCGATTAACAATCTCCCAAATGATCATCACATAGAGGCCGCAGAGCACGGCTGCCGCATAGAGAACGCCGTGCTTCTTGTAGATGGGCGACTCATCCACGTTCAGTTGGAGCGGCAGCTCGCCATCGATGCTGCTGGTCAGCTCGAAGTTGAGCCGTGTTCCATTGGCCTCGATGAGTTTTGATGCATCCGCTGGGATTAGTTCGAAAGTGTGGGATTTTTTGGTATCCTTGGTGGCATCGATTAGTTCCGGATAAACCACATCCAATTGCCACATTTCACTCGCATTCTCCGTGTACAACTCCTGGCCCTGTGCATCCAAATAGCTGCGTGTGACGAGCACTTGCAACACGGGCAGCGGCACACTGTCGTTCAACTGCAACTCGTTCTCCTGCAGCCGAAAAGGACCCTTCAGTCCCAGCCCAATCCGCTCCAGCTTCGCTGTGGCAATCGAAAACACTGCAAAGCAAATATTAAAGAATATTAAGAAAGAACTTGGCATTGATTCTTGCTCACTTACCTCGCGTGGAACTGTTCCTGGGCACACTGATGAGACTCAGCTGATCCACGTGTTCGTTGTTGCTCATCAGAAAGGCGGTGAAAACACACCACACGACGAGCAGCACCGATATCTTAAACCAAGTCAAATACTTTTTGCACTGAAAGTGAAAGAGAATTGTATTAAAAGTCTGCCTTAATAAAATATAATACTCAAATAAGTTAAGTTTCAGTTAAGTTAAGCTAATTCAAATAGTTACTTATTTTATATTTATTTTAATTTGATTAAAAGTCAAGCTTAAAAGAAAATTAAGTCACAGTTAAGTTAAGCTAAATTAGTTAATTATTATTGAAATGCTTTTTAATTTTAATGAAATTATTTCTTATATTTTAGTGCCTCGAAAACTAGGCATAGTCTGTGGCAGAATGCGTAGAAATCTTCATCGGAGCAGAATGTGAAGCATTAGTCAGAAAAAGACGTAGTATTCTGGAGAAACATGTGATATATCAATCAATTAATTAATCTATTTCTTTCGAGTCGATCACATGTTTGCCCAGAATTCGACATCTTTTACTAGCAACCCTCAATGAGCCAAAGATGCTTGAATTCATGCATTGATGGAGGTTCTGTAGGATCAGAAGGGGGCACAATAGATCAAAGTGTTTGAAATTCCCCCAATAATAGTAATAATACCCAATACAATGGAGCTAATGGGTCGCAGTGCATGCAACCCACCCAGTAATAAAACAATACGCCCTTTAGTTATTTTTAAATACTTAATTGTAGTACATGCAACAAACACTAATTAGCTTGTTGTCGATTCATTTTTAATTATGATGAATTCCCAGTTGTCTAGCTCTGAGCATTTCCAGAGGAAGTTGCAGTTATAGATTTGGGATGAAATTGACTTGATCTGCGTATACCTCATATATTCCAAATTAAGAGTCTCTAGTTCTTATAACAAGTTAAATATTTTATTATGTTAAGTTAAGTTAAGTTAAATTAATTATAAGTGAAACTCAAATTAGTTGCTTAAGATCTTTAGTTATGGCAGCTTAAGTTAGCTTTGAGGATTAAAGTACATTAAGTTAAGTCACGTTAAGTTACATTAAGTTCATTTAACTTAAATTAAATACAAGTTAAACTTAATTTATTTAATTATAATTTTTAGTTATGTTAGCTTAAATTTTTTACTTAAATCAAGAGTATATTCATCAATTTCTAGGACATTTTAAACTCACGTTGCTTTTGGAGTAGGCCTCGCCATCGTCGTGCTGATCCTCGTTGTTGTTCTCCAGGTCCCTGGGGGGACAGACAGAAAACTGGTTGCACTAATTACGTAACTGACAATCGAGTGGCAAAGAACTACGAACCTGCCATCCAAAACGTGCACCTGCCCCGCCTCGTTCGTCACATTGATGCCGATCTGTGTGAAGACCGCCTTCGGCTCCTCCATATGTCCATGTCCATTCCGTCCAATCTGCTCAAGTTCGTTGTGCTCATGCTCCGCCACATCCTCCAGGGGCAAAGGATCTGAAATGGTCGAAGAAGATATGAATAGGCAAGTCCTCTATCTATACTCCGAATAAAATACGCCTTGAATATTAGAAATGCTTCCTGAAAATTAGAATGTTTTTCTCATTTCTAGAAATAATTTCTAAATATAAGAATACAAATTTTGTCCTAATTTTAGAAAAATTAATTTAAAATTAAGAAAAGATAAACAAGGATTTTTAGAAATATATTTTCTGAATGATAAGCTGAGTTAATCTTGGTTAATTTCTAAACTTGAGTGCGATTCTTTTCTCTGAGTGCAGCTGCCTCATCCATTAATGGCCAAATACCAAACAACGATATGGGTAAATATTTAAACGGTAATTGAACCATTAGCTGCACTCGACAGGACAATAGGACAACAGTACGAAAGGACAACAGTACGACAGCAATTTGAGGACTGATTGAGCCAGCAGTTGGCTCAGGATTCAATTCCTATGTCCGCTACTTCATTTTATTAGAATCTATTTTTAGGTTGAGCCGGTCATGTGTTAACAAGTTAGAATGCTATAGTCGAGAGTGCTCGACTGGGAGATACCCTGCGCCCAATTGCTAGTTTGCTGAATATGAAAATATGTTTTGAGCTGAAAGATACAGTAGCTATTGCTATATGTACCAAATTTTAAGCCTTTAGCTCTTATAGTCGCCAAAATCGGCTTGTTTAAACAGACAGACAGCCAGACATGGCTGAATCAACTCTTCTTTTGATGTTGATCAAGAATGTATATATTTTATGCGTTCGGGGTTGCTGCCTTCTGCTCGTTCCACAACTTCATTATACCCCTTTTTGAACATTTTTAATGGGCTTAGGGTACAAAACGCAATTTAACAATTGACCGCTAGAATAGAGGTATATCTATAGATATCGATATCTATATATGTATATATACAACAATTCAGTTGCTCCTTTAATGGCTTAATGTCGGACTTGGAATGGTTCTATCGTCAGCCGTCGTCATCAGCAACGTCTATCGTCTATCGTCATATTGCGGAAGTAGTAAAGGCCAAGTATTTGCATTAGCATTAGCATAATACCTATTCAAAAACCAACAAAAAAAGAAGAAGAAAAACAAGTACAACGGTAGTACGTCTATTAAACAATTTAAAGTGATAAACATTGCCGCAAGTTGCGCAATTCGCATTCGCTATTCGCTATTCAAATTCAAAGTCAGAAATTGGGAAACGGGACAGACTAAGTCTGAGTATGAGTATAAACCCGAGCCTGTTTGGTGGCCAATGTCGACGACAGACGACGGACGATGCCTACGCAAATCGTCATAAAAATTTCTACAATAATTACAGCTATAAAAAAAATATACTCAACGTGCCAATAAAAAATGAACAAGTTCGTAAAAAAATGCCTTAACAGCTAGCCGAAGACTTGATACACTTTCAACTTACAATATGAGTCTATGAAAGAATCTCTATTTAAAGATGAAGAAATATTATATATCTGTTATCGATAACTCGGAGAATTTACAAGTTTCGAATAAATAAATATTTGTCTATAACTTATTAATGTATTGTAAGTATGCAAAGCCATTGATAAGAAGGATTTACTAAGTTAACTACAGCTATCGATAATAGTTTCAATAAAAAAGATTGTTAAGGAAAAATACTTTGTCAACTATATACCGATAACTTATCGATCAATTTTAAATATGCAAAGCACCTGCACTTGCCACAAAACATAAATAAATCAGTAAGAAACTTGATTAAAAATTGAAGATGCCTTTAAATTTAATCAAAATTGAGGATACTTCATAAACTTGACGATAAATTTCAAATAATCCTAGCTGGCAGATAAGTAGGGATGACGAACATTGATAACTTATCGATAAATTACAAATATACAAAGCCGCTGTGCTTACCACAGGCTCACTAAATATCTCAGCTGGTGTTTCCCTAAGCTCCGCAAACATAACGATACATTTGAAATACCCTCAGCTGGCAGTTAAGTAGGGCGATACTTACACTCGCACACACACAACACACACCCCGCACACACTGAACAAAGCATATGCCGTTGGACAAGTCAAATAAATGTTGAGGCAACAAGATGGTTTTGTGGCACCCAAAAAAAGAAAGAGAAATAAAAGGAATATGTAAACACTTACCGCCATGGAGGCGCTCGTGCTCCTGCCTGAAGGAGGCTAGGCTGGGGTCCTGGCGAATGCGTTCGGGCAGCGTGCGCCAGACCTGTAAGGCACCTTCCGTTACTTCGCTGCATGTGTGAAGTGGAGGCACGTTGTTTGTCCATAAGTTTTGCGTGTGCAGCACATTGGGGAGCCATGAAACAAAATTGGAGAGAAAAGAGCGAAAAAAGTCGGTGATATTTTATCAGATTTGCTAAAGGGATTTGTATTCAATACAAAAAAAAGAAGAAAAAGAATAAATACTTGTCTAAGCATCAAATTTGTTTTGTTGAAGTGTGGCACGTGCCAATCACCTGCCCCCCCACTGAGACACACGCAACGCATTTGCAGGAATTCAATAAACGCTTAAAGTTCTCTTATTGATTTTATTTTGGGGCGCTCAGTAATAATTTGTAAATGTCATTTGTGCTTGTTGCCAAGGCTTTAAATATTTAATTTTATTTAATTTTTTATTATTTTGCGGCTTATTCAAATTTGAAATTTATTGCGGTTTTAAGGTTTCGCATTGTGCGAATGGGTTTAACGAGCATCCAAAACGGGATTAGGGCTCTCTGTGTGAGACAGTTGCTGATAAAAGATAAAAATGAAAAAATAATCTTTGCATATTTAACTTTATTTAATCATTTTATTTAATGTGGACTTAAATAGTCCACGCTTATTCTAAAAATATACTAGTAAGTCAAAAATATTTATTTTTTTGTTGAAAACAAAATTGAAAAATGAAATCCTTTTTTTTTCCAATATGTTTCCAATTTATTGGTTTACATGCAGATAAGTTGCTGGGCCTGTTCTATATTTGAATTAATTGTTTTTGCCGTCGTTTCACAAAGACAAATGGAAATAAGCCAATAAGCCATTTACACGTTAACGATGACAAATGGAATCGCGAAGTGTGAGGAATGAAAATGAGAGAAGTGTAGTGCATTCGAAAGTACCCCAAAAACTGTCAATTATGTAGGAATGAGAACAAATATTCAAATCAGAAAAATGTGCTAGATTTGCCAGGTAAAGATGTAATATTCGATTTAAGTATATATATTTATCTTCCATTGTGCCCACTATAAATACTCCATCAACTCATGAATTCAAAAATCTTTGTATCTTTCGAGTTAATTACAAGTTTCCCGTAGGATAAATATTCTTGAATTCATGCATGAATTACGGGTTCATGGAGGTGTTATAGGTTCAAAAAAGAGCACAATAGATCCCGATGTATGAAATTCGCCCAACAATAGTAACAATACTCAAATACAATAGAACTTAAAGGTTGCAGTGATTGAAACCCCCCCGAATACTATAAAAAATACTCAGTTTTGTAATCTTGAATATTTTCAGTAACTTAATTAAAGTGCTTGCAAGCAAAATAAATAAATAATAATTAGCTTGTTGTCGTTTCGCTTTAATTATGATGTATTCAATTGTTTAGCTTCAAGCACTTGCTGGGCAATGTATTATGTAAATTCCAATGTGGAAGGTCAAGCGTAGCAAGCATCAATCAAAGTCTTGGAAAAACATTGCAATTCTCATGCAAATTAGCAGTTTGGAGAGAAAGAAACGGTAAAAGAGAGAAAGGTTGAGCAAAAGATGGCAATTTGAAAGTGAAGCGAATGAAAGAGACAACAATAGATATTCATTGGGCATCGCTTGAATAGCTGGCACACTTAATTAAGGCACACTTTTTTAAGGTCACACTGTCCATTTGATGAATGACATGGAATAGAAAAAGCGCATTTCCATTTCAAATGCGAGTTTAATGACATTTTTTTTCAATTTCAATAGCAATTAGATTGTCAACACAGCTGAATGGAGATGAATACACTCACACAGACACTCATTCAGTTGGTAGATTGCACATCACGTGCGAGTGTTGAATAAATGCAATTTGTGCACTCGAGTCAAGTGGTCAGAAATCTTAATTTAGTTTAGTTTAAATGTCGCTTAGACACAAAATGAAATGAAATGAAACCCACTCGCATTCACTCACATTCAACTCACATTCAACGGGCATTCAGCTCGCATTCACTCACAACTCAAATGGCATAAGTCATAAATTATATTTAGTTTAATTTAGTTCGCAGAAACAGAAGCTGACACTGATTCCATATGATAATTTGATGGGGTATATCTCTCCGTCTCTCTCACTCTCTCTTACTCTCTTTCTCGTTTATATTTAGAGATCTTAACTTATGCACTTTACTTATGTGAGAATACAATTTCCGACACTTTTGTTTGAACTTGCTAAATTGTTCAGCTTAAAGATTGAGTATGTCTCTTGAAGATATATGTCTGTATATATATAATGTATATATATATATCATGCTTATTGGCTGGAATTTGAGTGTCTCAAATCTAGTCAAATTGCAATGCACTTGGATTCAGTTAGATATGAGGGTTGAACTATAAGAACACTTAGACCTTGATCGGAGCATAATATATGCATAAATAATAAACACTATTATTTGAAAACCGGCTTTAATTTTTTATATCGACCAATAGTTGAAACTACTTAAAATCATTGTAAAATTCTTTTTCTATATCTACATAAGACATCATTATCAATTGTTTATTATGGAAAGAGGGGTTATTTCCTACGCATATATAGTGAATGAAATGCTAAAACACCTAGAAATCAGTGTAAAATCATATTTCGATATCTATATATGACATCAAAAAATTTCGCTTGAAAAGATATTAAAAGAAGAGTGCATTTTTTCATTAGATATCATATGGTATAAGATAGTTAAATTTTCTTTATAAAACGAATAAAATTTCACTTGTTTTCATATCAGGGGAAAAGAGCTAAATTCGATGTACATAATTAAATATGTAGAAGTATCCGGTTTAATAATCAATTAAATGAAATTTTAAATTCAATTTTCTATAAATAAATAAGCCGAAATCTAGACATTTGCCCCTATCTTTCTCTTTATATCACATCATATGAGAAAGACTTAAATTTTCTATATACAACGAATGAAATTTCACTTTAAGCGTTGCTTAAGAGATAATGCTCATATTTCAATGGAAGTGAGCGATAAGCTTTCGAGTGCAGTCGCTTATGTAATCACATACTAAATTTAGTATACAAATTCTTGGACTTTCTTCTCTGCACTTTCTTTCTTTCTTTCTTACACACAACTCAAGTTGATTGTTTACTTGTCGAACGAACGAAACGAAACGGAACGAAACACCCAAAGCTAAAAATTTGTAGACATTGAAATTGCTTTTGCTGACAAAGGGGTCAAATTTGAGCCCAAGGCTGTTGGAGTGAAAGAGACACATATATACATACTCATCCTCGTGTGAGTAATCCTCGGAACTGTTGTTGCGATTATAGGACATTCTCTCTCTGTCTCAGTTGGCGCTTACAGCTGCTGTTGCTGTGTAAGCGTGTGTAAGGTAATATCAGAAAATGCGCTAAGGGCACACACTATCAAATCCGAGACCGTTTTCTTTTTTCGTATTACGTAAATTTTGCACAATTTTTTTCGATTCCGTTTTTAAACAATCGCATTCACT
Source organism: Drosophila nr. fundita (assembly GCA_035044245.1). Taxonomy (NCBI): domain Eukaryota; kingdom Metazoa; phylum Arthropoda; class Insecta; order Diptera; family Drosophilidae; genus Drosophila; species Drosophila nr. fundita. The sequence continues at coordinate 2,306,116 of JAWNMG010000654.1, forward strand.
CGCGATGCAACAAAATGTTTTACTATTACTTTCACGTTTTTTTTAAATATCATTAGTTAATTTTGTGTAATATTTTACATATATTTTGTGCACATTACATTCTATTTGGATTTTTTTTTGTTGCATTATCACGTGCCGTTTTTATTGTTTTCTTAGTTTTTCAGCGGCTTTGAGCAGTGCATTGATGGGTCGCCCTCGCGTTACTAACTCGCATGCACCGTTTTTTACCCTATTTTGTAGGTTTTTGATGCGCACCACGACTAAACTCGCGTCGCAGTCGCCAGTCGCCAGCAGCAGTCAGCAGCAAATGAAAACCTACGAAAAAAAATTCCTGATATTCATTTCATCGTTTTTGTTTTGTCAGTTACGTTTCTGCTCATTATTCGCATTTATGCGTTCTCTCTTCACTGCACATGCAACGGTTCAACAGATCATCATCAACATCATCAACACAGATCTCTGTCACTCAAACCATTCTCTCACTCTCTCTCTCTCTTTATCTCTTTCTGCCCTGGCTTAACCCAAGCCCAAAAACTCAACTGTTTTTTTTTCGTTCAGCCTTTGCGTGTTTACTTTATTGCTTGCGGCTTATGTTGCTGTTGTTGTTGTTGGTGCCGTTATATTTATTACAATTATTATATTTCTTGGTCGCTCTTCTTTCATGTGTGTTTCGGTTTTCATTGCTGGCGTTGGCTTATTTGCACTTCTTTCAATTTACACATGATTTATCACATTTGACAGTTGAGCTGTGTGTGCGATTGCCTTTGATAATGCTGGCGATCTTCGCATACTCTACAATCAAACTAGGCGAGCATATTGATGTGCATACTAAATTTGCAATTAAATAAATATTTAATTGAATTTTTTTTACTCTCAAAATTTAAATAAAGATACCCATTTGGCATCCCTTTCCTTTTAAGTTGATGTCCCAAAAGGATGCTCCAAAACTTTTCTATTTATTCATCTACTTTTTTTTTATAGCAATTCACTCGCAATAAAAAAAAAACTTTTTCGCCACATTTGCAGAATATTTTGTAAATCAGCTAAATTTGTGCTATAAAACGTTGGCCAGCTGCGTTAAAGATGACGTCATGCTGACGTCACAAGCATTAAAAACGTCTTATATTGTAATTGGAAACCTTCTTTGCATTTTGAGGAAATCGTGCCAAGTACAATGAAAGAGTTGCTGCTGAATTTGACACCTGGCCATGCTTACAAGAAAGTGAAATGAAATGAAAAACCTCTTGACACATAATAATGAAAATATTACGTGTCGCTACATCAGTAGTTGAAATACAAGTCATACAAAACGTAATTTAATGAAAACAAAATGAAAGATAATCTCGCATTACTTTAATTTCTTAATAAACACGAGCTTCGGCTTCAAAATGGAAAAGTTCAATTCACACAATGAAGTAAAAAAGCCAAACGAAAACGACTGCTGAATACTCTATTACAGCTGCATACAGGTGAAAAGTGGACGCAAGAGCGAACTTGACGAAACATTGCTTTAAATCAAATATGCTCTGCTACCTTTCGACGGTGGTGTATATAGAACAGCTGATCGCATGCTTCACTAACTAAATTAAACTGAGGAAAAGAGCGGCAGAGAGAGAGAGAGAGAGAGCTTAACAATGCTTACCAATTAACTGTTGTGTTATTTTAGCTTTTTCCCAATGACGCGAATTTAAATTGAAAAGCTCATCTCATTTACAGTTTATTACAAGTCAATTTAGTTAAGCTTATGTAATTTGAATACTTTAATGTTATTCTAAACGACCCAATAAAACATAGTTTCATGTGAAATTTGTTTGCCTGGCAAAATTTAGTAATCATCGCTTAAGGCTTAATTTTTACTCCAAAAATTTGTATATTTAATTATATACAATAAATTAAAAATATATATAATGAAATAAAAAATAAAGATTACAAATATGGGTCAATGATAAGAAAATATTACACAGCCCAAAAAGAAGGGAAGAGGGATGGGATGAGTGTGGGGGCGGTTGGTCGTCTGACAATGAAAAGTAATATTCCATATGGGGACATTTTTTGCAATTGAAAAAAAAATAGAAAACGAAACTTTTTTATTTTTTTTTTGAGTGTGAATTGTATTAAGATGGACTCTGGACATGACTGGGGACGCTATGAGTGAGTGCATTGAGAGGAAGAGATAAGTTATTTTTATAACAGTGATAATCATGTTAAATCTCTCTTGGCAGCCGTAAATTTCCATTGCATTGAAGAAGCAGCTACAAAAACACACAGAGTTAATTAATTGAAATTCGCGCACGCTTCACACACACACACACACACACTCACGCACACATTTCAATTGTTCCCCACTTCATTTGCTCGTTTTTGTTTTCTGCTCTTCCCACGCACTGCACACGTGCTGAACGGGACTTCTTCACATACATATACGCTAAAAGGAATTGTATGTTAATGCACTCTCTCTCTCTCTCTTTTTCTCTTGCACATTCTCAGCTCATATTGAAATTCCTATTCACACCTCGACTATAAAGTTTTAACTGGAATTTGGTTTAGCAAGCAAGCAATGCGAGCATGTGAATATAAATAATATATTTGCTTCCGTGTTCTTTTGTCTAACAGGCTGGGAATTGCACATAGTTAATGGGTATCTCCAAGCTTATAAATAACATATGAATGCATTTTATTTGATTTTGGATTTTGTTTAGTTAATTTTTTTTATTAATTATTTATTAAGGAAAATTAATAGTTTACATTACCAAAAATATATCCCTTTATTAACATTTGCATAGCATACTTTTGGGCATTCGTATTCCAAATTGTACTTTGATTGATTATATGTAGTGAGTTCCTTAGCAATATTTTATTAATAATCGATTTGTTAAAGTTCACCTCGGGCTTATTTGCTTCTTCTTTCACTTATACTTATGCATATTAATCTGCCTTCTCCCTCCTACCAGTTTATTTTATGCTTTTTCTTCTTCTTATACTTCTTCTTATATATAATAATCTGCCTTCTCACTTCTGCCTGCGGCTATAATCTGTTTTCTTATATTTCTACATATACATATTAATCACCCTTCTCCTGCTTGCGCTTATAATCTCTCTTATACGGAGTCGACCATATGGCTTGGCAGCCATCGATCACAGCGCGAAATCGGCATAACAAAACGCAAATTACAAGCAGCTGGCGGCAAATCAAAGCGAACGTATTAGTTCTCTTTGCACAGTGCAAATCGTCGTTCACTGCTTTTGTAGATCCCGTTATTGTTGACCTTGATTGGTCGGCTCTTACTTGTACTAAAGCACATTAGTCTCACTTCTTTATCCCCCGCCCCACTGCCTAAGACAGCAGAGTTTCTCATGTGTCAGACTCAATTCTGTAATTCTCAATTTTGGCCTCAAAATATTTTAATTATGTACAACGCTTATGACACTTGCCATTTCGCATTTCACACGCACACCGCACTCATGACACACACACACATGCTCAAGCACACACATTACATTTAATATGAACATCAACCTTTGTCACGTTCATAATCGCACTTATAATGTGTGCTGAGAACCGGCTGCTGGGCAACAAATGCCAAAATGGCGCTGATGTCTCCACACTTAACTGTTGACCTTGCTGCCTTAGACGAGGTCGTCGTCATCAGCATTCTTATACAATTCTTATGTAACCTGTAGCTTAGTTAAGGGGCAAGCAGGGTATTTTAACTATGCAAAAGTCGCTTAGCATCCTTATTATATTTTGATTCTCGAATCCTTAAAACCTACTTAAAATTAAAATATTATTTATATTTTTACTACATTTTTGAAAAATTCACCATAAAATTTAGAAAGACAATGCCTAGTTTTTAGAAAGTCATAATTATACATTTTATAAATTTACTTTCTGAATCGGACTAAAATCGTTGCGCAAAAAGCTTTTATCTCAATCAATTTTTTACCATTTCTAATTTTTAATTTTTTTTGTACCGACTGAGTTTATTTGACATTAAATAAATAAATACAAAATAAATGTAAGGCTTACAGGACATCGGCTAGTCGAGCATTCTCTCTCTCAGCTGTCCGTTTTGGGTACATTTGGTTGACCCACTTTTTTTTTAGCTTGTTTAAAATTAGACGCAACATCTATTGTCTTGAGAGATATGGGAGGTGGTTGGGGAGTGGGACGCAGCGGGGAACGTTGGATAAGCATACGCAAAATCTTGCAGGGCTTTGAAATTGTGAGCATCTCCTGCGGGCTTTCTATTGGCCCGTTGTCTATTAGAAGGCAAATTGAAAAATAATTGCTAAATAATCTAGGAAGAGAGAAAGGGAGGGAGGGAGAGAGAGAGAGAGAGAGAGCGAGTGCAGCAACAGCGTACAAATTAATTAGTGTTTTTCGCTTTCGCTTTGAACTTCGTTCCTTGTTTCGTTTTCTTCACTTCATTTGGTGGGCTTCCAACACGTTGCTGCTGGCAAAGCAACAAAGGAAATTTTTGTTGCCAGGACAACGTGACGCGCACGTGGCTGAGAAAACAGAGTGAGAGAGAGGGGGATAGATGGGGAGGGAGCGCATCATGTCTGGCCTTGCTGCTTGTTGCTGAGTGTACCTGATTGATTGATGAACGTTTGGATTGATTCAATCTGCCTGCTGCGAGTCAAATGAATTTTTGTCGCTTGTCTTTGTTCTTGACTTGTCTTGACTGTTTGTTTGTGCCTTGAAGTTCAATGATGCTCTCAGCTATTACACTCAGAAAAAAATCGCCGTAAATTGTACGGTTAGTCAACCAATAATGCAGAAAGTAATTGTCAAAATGTATGACTGTGACTTTCTAAAAATTACGATTGGGATTTCTAAATTTCAAGGTGTATTTTTCTAAAATTTTAAAAATGTGTGTCTAATTTTCTGGGATTTTTTTAAGGATTTATTATTTCTAAAAAAATAAAAACTATTTTTTAAAGTCGATTTTTTTAGCTGAGTGTACAATTTATATGCATTAGCCTGCCCTGATGAGCGCTCATTTGGCAGACAAACATTTGTCGTCCAACGGAAATTAAGTATGCCATTATTTTTAGACCTCTCTAGATTCTCTCTTTTCTTCTCCTGTCTCTCTCTCTAACTCTCTCTGTGGTCCCTTTTAGGCAGACGACACATGTCCTGCTCATTTACTTGAGCCAAAATTGGGTTTGACCACAAAACAAAGCAAGCTCTTAAATATTTTTCGTTTTTCTTTTCGGGATCAAAAAGCATATTTATTTCAGCTGGTCTTGTTCAAGTCCTGATTTATGTATTTATTTAAGTATTTCTTATGAAAAAATGCAATTGGTTGAAATTTAATTAATCTTGCTTGCTCTCAAAAGCAGCTGCCTGAAAATGGGTAAAAAGTGCTTAATAAAATTATATTAAATTAGGTAATCAGCTGAAGAAACCATCTACGAACCCATACACCATATATATTCGTATACCACAGACAAATCGAGATAGCAATCAAATACACAATTGTACAAATATAGCATTGCAATAATAATATAATATAATAAACCCAGACATATTATTGTTTAACTGTAAATATTTCATTAGGATTTTCTTAACTAATCTAAATGAAATTTGCTCGGTTATATTAAATATGTTCCGATTTTGTTAGCCATCATTTAACTACTGTCACTTTCTTGTTTGTGAATCAATTATATAGAAACTGATACAAAAGAATATACATATTTATTTAACAGTTATAATGTATGCAAGCTAAGCCACTATGAAATAACAAATCGTCTTCGCAAACAAGTTTATACTTCTCGAAAATATAATTTAATTACCTTTAATAAGAATTACCCTTCTTATAAGTTGAACACAGGTTTTATGCATAAAAAACCCCAAAAACTTATTTAAATCAAGCCGCAAAATATTCTTGGCCATTATTAATTCGTACAAAAAATATTGCCTCATTAGGACTGCTAAGCGCCTTCATAAATATTAATACAAATATTTTGTTATTGTTTTAATAAAATTAGGAGGGTTTTGCTAAACAACACAAGCATATATAAATAAAATAAAATAAATAAACACTTAACGAAAGGTTTGGGGAAACCCAGAAAAACATCAATCAAAGCCGAAAATTTAGAATTATTCGTAGTAATATGGCAATAACTTTAAGATTTAAAGTTTTTAAGAACATTATTGCATAATATGTTTAACTTAATAAAAAAAAATGTATAAAAAAAGAAGTTAAGAAGTTTTTTAGCTGATTAAGTCATATGATAAAATATTGAGTTGTGCATTGCTAAATGAATGAAATGTCTTCAACAATTTACTTTTATTCACTTTTAATATTTTAATTTAATAAAAAAAATATGTTTATAACAGAAAACTTGAAGACTTTTCAATTTGATTATGTCATCTTGTAGCATGTTTAATTATAACTTGAATGACATTAACACTTCACTTTTATTCACTTCGCTAGTCAGCTAATATTTATTGCAGTAATTGATTAGCACTGACAATATTTATTGTTCAGCAATGAAACTTGAGTTTGTTTTTCGTTTCTTATGTAATTAAATTTATATTTAAAATTTTAGAAAAATAAAGAAATCAAATGAAGCTTGAAATAAATTAAAAAATTGTTTAACGTTTGTAGCTAAATGATAATTAAAATAAAAGTTGAAGTTCAGCTCACTAAGCCATATTATATTATATATTGTATTATATATTATATTATATATTATTTATATATATATATATTATATTACGTTATATTTTACTAAATGACTGAAATGCCAAGAACACTTTACTGTTATTCACTTGGCCAGTCAGTTAATATTTATTGTAGTAATTAATTCGCAGAGACAATATTTATTATGCAGCTGCGCGACTCGAGTTTGTTTTTCTTTGAATTTTCTCTTTTGTTGTCTGCTCGCTTCGCTTACCTGGTCTGGGGAAATTTCTCGCTCCGGCCGGACGCCTGTCGCTGCAGGCAGAACTTGTTAACCTTCATTCGCATGCTGAAGGGCCAAACACGTTTGTGGCTCTCTTCTGTCTTGGCCCGTTCACTTTTGTGGGCAGCTGATCTGTTGCCGTCTGTAGTTGGGCTTAAACGTTGACTTAATGTTAACGCTTGTCGCCGTTTTGTTGGCTTTTATTCAATTGGCTGTCGCTTTGTCAATCAGATTGGATTGGCCTTAATTCGCGTCTCAGCTCTAATTAACCCAAATCACAAATAATTTCGCGATTTTATTGTTAATTATTCTTTATTATGCTCAAATCACTCGATTCCAATTTTTATATTACTCAAATCACAATTTATTTTTAGACTTGTTTTAGAATTTTATTATGGTCTAATCACATGATATTTTTGCACTTGTTTTATACTTTTTTTATTATTGTTAAATCACATGTTATTTTTTGACTCGGCTTAGTTTTTGCATGCGTTTTTTAGGACAGGGCTCAATTTTTGTACATTTGATTTTAGACTCTGTTGAATTTTTAGATATATATTTTTTATTTTTTATATTTAGTTCTAGACTCCTTTTTATTTTTAATTTGTGTATATTTTACTTTTCGTCTCGTTTTAATTTTTATTTAATATTTTAGACGTGTATTTTTCGTTTGTACTTATTGTTGATTTTTCTCAACGTTTTTTTATTATTAATTTTTAATTTGTGCCGCAAATTTGCGATTTTCCTGCGGCTTCAGACCTTTCTCTTGTACATTTTGTTGGAGTTATGTTTAATGTTGTTTTTCCTTCTTCTTGTTGCTTGTGTTGCTTCTGTATTTTTGCTTAAAATGTTTGGCACGTTTTTCGGGTTGTGTGCGTCACTTGAAATGTCACTCGCATATTACGCATACGCCACGTTTGACAGCCGGCTGCACTTGCGTCAACTTCGAAGCTGTTGAAGTGAATGAAACGAAAACTCAACAACTCTGCTGCCTCCCACTCGAAGTTCTTCATGCGGCACGCACAAGCAACAATAATAGCTGCAACAACAACCACACTTTTGTTGTCGCATCAAATAAGCCATGGATTAATAATGCAAACAAATTAACAAAAATACTACAAAAAAAAAACCGGTTAGACAACACGGCCAACATAAAATTGTCGAGCAAACAGCCTGTCATTTCTCAGAGGGGGCGAGGGGAGTGGCAAGAATAGGGGGTAAGCTCAATTGATTAGAAATCAATGGATCAATATTCGTTTACGCCTTATTTCCCACATTTCTAACCAATCCTAAAAATCATCAGGCACAACACAAACACAAATACACACACACAACTCACACACACACACACATACACACACACACACACAAATATGGTTCTTTGTAGTTGGGAGCACGTTTCTGTGATCCGAAAGTTTTCATTAAACCCAGACACAAACACACACAGACACAGTTGGGAGTGTGCGGCTACACTAGCCAACAAATTTAAGCAACTTTTTGCAAGTGCTAAATGAGAGTCAATTTAAGCAGTTACTTAAAGTAATTTAATGTCTCTTCATAAATTTATAATAATTATAATTGCTTAATAGTTATAATTCATCATTTAATGTCTTTACTTATAACCAATTAATAAATAATAATAAAAAAAATAATAAAATGCACAATTTAAATTTAAAATTAAAAAAAAATGTAGTAAAAATTAGAATTTATAATCTTAAGTTCCATATTTATAATATATTTTAAATAGTTTGAGACATGTTAAAATGCTCTAGTAGAAAGAGCTCATGTAGGAGTTACCCTGTAGGAAAGCTTTCAAATATATAGAAGTTTTGTGATCTTATGCTGATGAGGAATATATGTATACTTTATTTATATATGAATAATATGAAGTACTTTATTAATAATACTTTATTAATAATAATAATAATCAGACTTGTATTTGAGTAGCCTTAAGATGCTTAATTACTTCCCCAAGTTTTCTTGAATAAGCCATAAATCATAAACTAAAGTTGATTTTTTTTTGTCTTTTTCTGTGCTTCAATGTCCTTGTTGACTAGTGTTTCTGAGTGTTGTGCAGTGTATTTAGGGAATATTATTGTTTTGGGTCTTGTTTTTGGTCACGTAGTGCATTTGGTTTGCCACCCAGTTTGTGTAATGCGTTCTAATTTCGATTTGATTATACTTTTGCTATTATACTATCGCCATCTCTTTCCCCACCTCTGCCTGTCTGGCTCTCTCTCCCCCCCCTCTTGTTCTGCCACACAATCTGTGTAATTATTGGTCAAATAATTGAGTAATTAGCACCAGCAACCGGAAAATAATTGCGCTTGTCTGAAATAATTAAAAATGTGCGGGTAGCAAAAATATTTATTGTTATTGTGCGGGTTGCTTTCAAACTATGCAGAATAACTGACCGTATACACACACACCCCACACACACCACCACACACTTGACCACACACACACACACACACATCCCCACACACACCCGCATACACACATGAATTAATGTCACGTGCCTGGCTTTGGGTCCTGATATGCACATCAAATAGGATTCAGGCTGTATGTAAAATATAGATACGCAGGCAAGCGAGTGACCTAATGACCCGTCTCAGCTCACCACACACACACACCCACACACACAAACATGAGTATCTAAATATAATATGTGTGTGTATTTATCCTATGTAAATTTGCCTTGAATTCCTTAATTATGCAGCCACTTTAATGACTTTCAGATTTGCAAAAACCAAAACAAACTTTTGACATTTATACCAAGAGAAAACAAAAAATAAAATAATAACATTTTATACCAGCACGTATTAAGTTGTTGGTTTTTTCGGTTCCGCTGGCAATCAGTTCAAAAATTTATGAAACTCTGTCGAAATGTCCACAAAACGTGCGAAAATAAAATCAACCCAAAAAACAGAAAATGAAGCAAAATGGAAAAGTTTTGCTCCGAAGCAAAATTGAAGCAGAATGCGAAATGAAAGAATTTGTTCTGTCAGCAAGTCTAAAAGTTGCCAAAACACACACACACACATAGAAACAGACAGCTTAATATGGCCAACAAGTTGGTTTTCCTTGAAGCCAAGTTAGTCAAGTTTGCCAAGCAGCTGACTTTTAGATACACTTTACTGATTCTGAGTCACTTTTTTTCAGACTTGCAGGCAACATTAATTTATATAAATAATTTATATTATAACAAATTATTTTTATTAATATTATTATTATTAATATTATTATTCTCTTAAACTTCTTTTAAACTATTTGCAAAAATCTTTGTTGGATTGAGAATTTCTACTCCGAAAAATTTGTAATATCCTAAGAAAAAAATGATTAACTTTTTAAGCCGAGTTTTTGAAATATATTCCTAGAATACTTCATACTTTTCTGGCTAAGATGACATTTTCAGCTCTACAAAATCGGCTGTTTCCCCAATATACATAGTTAAGATAGCCTCTTCTATATTTTCTACCTCTCACTCCTTCTCTCTTCCTTTTAAGCTCGTTTCAAATTTTTCATAACGTTTATTTTCGTTTTAAAATTTTCAATTTGAATTTATTTATTAATTTTTAATTTTATGTCACTTTATTTTTAACATTAACTTTAATTTTAAATTGAAGTTCAGCTTTTTTAACATTCTCTTTACACATTAAATAAAATTTGTAAATGAATGAAGGGACCGCAAAGTAGTCAAAGTCAAAGTCTATTCTCTGCCATGAATATTACGGGCTTAAATCGTTTTTTATTATAGCTTCCCATGGGGCATCAGGCTTGACTGAGCGTTGTTGCCTCTGCCAAGCTCAATTGCCGCAAATTTCTTGCCTCGCTACTCAGCTGCTGCCACATTGCGTGTTTTGCCATGCCACAAAACGGTTCTGCTTTTGAATAATAAACGTGCAAAATATAAAAGTTATTTTTTGCAGACAAACGTCAAAATTAAAATTTAATTTTTAATATTTTATATATTTAAGTATATTTCCACAAATTTACACACATTTCAATAGAAATAAAACCAACTTTTTTTTTAATGTAGATTATTTAAAAAGCATTAATATTTTACTATTATATTTTTATTCATGTTTTTGAAATTTTCCTTTATACTTAAAAATTAAAAGTTATTTTCTGCATCTAAATTTTAAGGGCACAAAATATTTGCAAAATGATATATAAAATAATTTAAATTAAATTTTAATTGAAATATTTGTCTACAAAAACCGTAAGCTTTTGGAAAATATATTTTATATAAAAAAAAAGAAAGCAAAGTCAAATTAAATATTTTTGGCACTTATGCCAAAAAAGTCAATTTAATACTCTAACCGAAAAAGCTGAACAAACTTCTCAAATTGCAGTAGTTTTAATATGTTTAGCTATTCATGTTGGCAAATGGTGCGTATGTCTGTCTGTCTGTCTGTCTGTCTGTTTGTCCAACTGTTTGTCTGTCTATCTGTCTGACTGTGTGTGCCTGTGTGTGTGTGTCATTGGGTTGACTACTTTTCCATTGCCTACTTTTGAGGGCGTATTTGAAAATAGTCCTTTTGGGATTTTGGGTTGGTTATCTTCTTGGTTGCCCAACTTTTTGTAATTTTCTTAATGAAGCCGCGAGTCTTTAATAAAATATTTCTTATTTGCTTTGTTTACCACAAGAACACACTTGGTTGTAGCTCTGTAGATGGCAATCAATTAATATTACGTGAATAAGGTGTGCTTCCAACTTGTGCCATAAAACTTAATCGAAATTATTGATATGAAGTGTTATTTGAGTAAGTTATTGATTGTTCTATTAGCCGGGTCAGCACCACTAGTTTTGAGAATGTAGGCCAACGAGCCTAATTAGATGTTACGAGCAGCTGTTAACACTTAAATATTTCGCATACCATATTAATTATGCATCTATTAATTGTCCATAAATTTAACATTTAATTTCAACACAGAATATTCGCACTTGTTTAGGTATGAATTATGTCAAATAAATCAGTGGAAGACATTTGATTGACTGTTGACAGGTAATTAGCCAACGAGTTGGAGCTAAGCTGGGGAGTGCTCGGCCAAGGGTTGCCCTGTAAATAAATTCTGCTACAGATGCTCATTATGAACATAAATCATAATCAACTATTATTTCCGCTAGCAGCCGCAAAACTTCAACTTAGCCGGTTGCCTTCAAAAGCACACTTTTAATTTCACTAAATTGGATCTGTTTTTTCGGATATGTTTTTAAATATTTAATTTATTACTATTTTTGATTAGTTTCCGGTTGTGTGGGGATTTTTTGTATTTTTTTTTAATGTTTTACATTCAACTGGTTCTTAATTTGCGCAGCTTATATTTAATTATGTGTTTCTATTTTGCTTTGCATTATTTTTTTATGGAATTTATAGTTTATTTATGTGAGCGAAAAAGTACCGACAGAAGGCAGAAGAGCTTCTATTGAAAAACCGCACACGTCCGTTCCGAGCGAAAGTTGGGAACCGAATAAATCTCGGATGCGATGCGATGTGTTCCGTGTGGCGGCTCCAACAGTTTCAACCAGTTTGCCCGGTTTTTGTTGCTGTTGTTTGTGTTTGTTGTTGTTGCTGCTGCTGCTGCTGCTGCTGTTCGTATTCTTGTTTGCCGATTGAAAGCAAACGATAGTTGAAATGGTTGGAAATTGTGACGCGAAGCTTTCAATCGGTTTATTTTTTTTTTTTTTTTGGCTTTCAATGCATGCATCAAGCTGTTGAATATGTTTTCCATGTGCGCTGCGCGCGCTCTCTCTCTCTCTCTCCCTCTCTCCCTCTCTCTCTTGTATTCCAGCGAGCGTGTCTCTTTGACTTGAACTTGAACGCTGTAGAGGATTCCCAACAGCCCTCAGACATAGAGAGAAAGAGTGGGGGTGTGTGAGAGTGAGAGAGAGGGAGAGGGAGAGAGAGAGGGTAGATGTGTACCTACATAATGGTCGAAGCGTTGTCTATTCAGCTGTGACTAATCAGCTGCCATTGTGATGTCTTTCCTTATATGCATTCGATTCGTCTAAATACTTATTACACACTTGTGCATATTGATAAAGCATTTCAATGACTCGAGTCGAGTACCTAAAAAAATAACACGACAATAAAAAGAGAACAAAAAACAAAAGAAAAAATAAATATTCAACGAAAAAACCCAAATTGTTTAAATACCAAAGTTCTGTTCATTTTGCGCTGGCTTTTAATAATATTTTCTAAAAACATTATTTTTATGTTTATCTATTTTTGGCTTGTTTGTACCTATACCTTTTGTTTCTTGTTATTTATTTGTTTATCTCCAACTTCACAGTCACGCAGCAGTCCTCTTCAATAATGATGTGGACATAAATTATAAATTTGTGTTCAATTCGGATAAAGTATGCATAAAGTTGTGCCCCTTTCTCCTACTTAAATCTCAAAGCGATAAGTGGGAGATGAAGTCATAAAAAACAAACAAGTTAGAATGTAATTGACGAGAGCGAACTGGACTGCCAGATACCCAGCACAGAGCTGCTAAATTCTTAGAATTTGCTTATGGCAGTGAAAATTTATTTTTAAGATTTAAATGAATTTTTTTTTAAATAAGTCTGGGTAAATTGTACATTACATTATAAATGCAGTTAGTTGTAAAATAAATTCTAGTTTTAGTGACAGATTTAAAATTTAAAGTTTAGCACACCCAAATGTAAGCAAAGGTATTGATGGATATAATAAAAATTATGCAAGGCAATTTTTTTATCTGGATGAAATTTATGCAGATTATCAACAATATGTTAATATATAATGTATAAATAACGATTAGAGTGCTATATATATACTATATACATACTATATCTGTATACACTACATATAACCGAAATATTTTTAGTTATAGATAAAATGAAATAAACTTAATCTGCCCATACGAGAATTTATATTCCAACTTTGAAATCCCTAGTCTCTGAGAACGATCTTTTCATATAGCTGAACAGTTGGACATAGCCAAATCAACTCGACTTATATCTGTATCAATAATATATGTGTGTTTATAAATGCTTCTTCCCACCTGTTACATACTTTCCCACAACTACAATATACCCATTTTTAATGGGTTATTTTGGATAAAGTCGTGCCCCTATCTGTTGCGTATATCTCTCGAAATCGATGAGGAGCAGAGAGCAGCCAAAAAATCCCCCTCAAAAATTCCCCGAATTGAGTTAAAATGTTGTCAAATTGACAGCAGTAAAAAAAGAAAAAAGAAAAAAAGAAAAGAAAGATAAAAAATGGCTTGCATTTATTTATAGACTAAATAAAAAATGCCGAAGAACTCAAGCCTTAAATCCCAAATGCTCTAATTCTGCTTATAAGCTCGCTTAAAAGATAAATTTAAACAAATTTGCATCTGTGTGAGTGTGCGGGTGTGTGTGTGTGTGTGTGTGCGTGTGACGACTTTTGATGTGCGTGTGTATCTCAATTCACTCGATGTCTCAATTTGCACAAGTGTTATTGAATACACAAAACTAAAAAAGTCCCACAAAAAAATGCGCAAAAAGTCTGTGACAATGAAGTAAAAAAAAAAAACACACTTGTGGATGTGACAATAGTTATAAACATACATATATATATATATGTATATATACACATATATATATTTATATATGTGTGTGTCTGGCTGGTGGGGCACATGCCGCCACTTGAGTACCAGGCTATCCCTGGCATCCCAGGCGTATGCGTATTATATTAACCACACGTTGCTAGGCTGCGTATACCCTGTAAGTGTGAGCACAAAGGGCAAACTACATTCCTTAACCCTACTTATACCCTCACCATTTTCTTCCTCATTTTTAATTATGCCCATAACCTCTAAGCAATTTGTCACTGTTTAGTAAATTAATCTCTGCTCTAGCTTAACTTTGCATTTATAATTTATGCATCGATTTCATTTTATTTTCCCACAAATAAAACTTGTTTTTAGTTTACAAATTCAGCCCAAAAAATATTGTTTAAGCTTTCGCATAACGATTAATTTTTCGATTTTAATTTGACAACTTGTTTTTAAGTCAAAGTTCAAGCTGCGATTTGCAGCCAAAAAGAAATGGTATCTTATCAGCCAAACACTGCTGAATTGTTGCTTTGCTGCTTGTTGTTGTTTAGTTGTCACTTAGTTGTTGTTATTGTTGTTGTTGTTTCGACAGCCACGCGCTGTTTGTCACTTAAGTCGCTTTCAAGTGGAATTTACGCTCCTTTATTTTGCAATTTTCCGCACGGGGCCCAGGGCCAATAATGAAACTGAAAGGCGCAGTAGATGTGAAGTGACTGCAAAAACGGTGCCTGTCTGTCACTCTAACGGTGACTTAATAACACTCTGCACTCGCAAAAAAATCACCTTAAAACTAGCAAGTTTTTGCTAGTTTTTAGATATTATTTGTCAATATAAGAAAATAAATTTCAAACTGGAAAAGCTTACTTAATTCAGTAATCAAAAAATATGGCGATAATTCTACATTTTTATTCATTTTAAGAATTAACTTCAATTATTAAGAAGTGCATTTTAAAGCTTAAAATTAAAATCCTTATACTTAAAAAATCTTGTGTAATATTCACAAATAAATAATCAAATTTACTGCCTCAGATTTTCTATTAGAATTTAGCAGTTGTAACTTTTTTTCCCAATTTTAATTATAAGAAAATTATATATTAAATATTTATTAAAAATATAAGCAGTAAAAAGCTATTGTGAAACTCCTTTGTTGTAAGCATGTAAAAAACACACTAGATATTAAAAATATATATTTTTTTAATTTTTAATAAATGATAAAAAAGCAGAACACTTTTTTGAAATATACTTTTTGGATAATAAGATGAGTTACCTTTAGAATTTCTGAAACTCAGGTTGATTTTTTTTCTGAGTGTGCCTGTCTGGCTGCCAATGTGTGTGTGTGTGTGTGTGTTTCAAGGCTCAAACAGTTTGCCATCATTGAGCTGAGTATGGGTACACATATAATATGGCATGTGATAGTCTGATAATATGCCATGTGATAAGTGATATGCCATGTGATATCTCTTTGCTGAGCTGAGCTGCAGCTGCAGCTGTTGAATGCTTGTGCATTTGCTCATTCCCTTGATAATATTTGCATTCGAAGTGTTTGCTCTCCACATATGTACATGTATGCAAGCAATAATGAAGGCAACCGGCAAACAGGTAGCTGCAACGTGCCGAGGCAACTGGGTTGAAACACCTTTTAGCATAAGACAATAAATAATAAAGGCAATGCAAAAGTTCAGTTTACATTTTTAAATGAGAATATCTCAAGGAAACTTGTAATAATAATGTGAATAATAAATATTCACATAAAATAAATTGTAAATACCTTAACAATGTCCATTTGTAAACTTTGAAATTAATTCTTAACCCAAGCAGCTGCTATTTCTATTTAATTTAAGTCAGCTTGAGGCTTGAGGTTTGAGTCTGTATAGATAGCATTTTGTTTAAATTACAATAGATAGTTTATTATTGGTTCTTATCTGGTGACGATATTTAAATTATCCGTGCATATATTTTAAATAAAAAATAAAAAGTATAAAAAATCATTTAAAGAGTAAGAATAATTATCTAAAGATTATATGCGCTATTAGGTCGCAATCAAATTTATGATTTTTGTTTACCATATGAGGGCAGCATTTAAAAATTCATAGCTAATAAATTTGGTTAAGAAAATCTGATAAGCAAAAAAGTTTTTAGACAAGAAATAATTACCACTATTAAAGCCGTGAGATATAGTAGTTCGATATCAATTATTTGCTGTCCAAATGTAAGAAGCAAGACAATACACTATTGGATAAGTTTTGTATACATGTTTTTAAGCAAAGAAAGATTCTTTTTTTTATCAAAAGACACATTTTTCGAACGTTTGTTCCTATGCTATTTGATATATAGATTTCATCCTGCTGATTTTTACATGTTTTATTATTCAGACTTATTCACAAATATATAATATCCTCTTGAAGAGCATAAGAAGACCATTTAATTAGTAGCCTAATTTAATTGCTTAATATTCATCAAACGAGTTGACCAAGTTTACTAAAATCTAAATGTTAAAATAATTAGTTAAGTGAAATAAAATCTAAATGTTAAAATAATTAGTTAGGTGAAATAAAATTTAAATGTTAAAATAATTAGTGAGGTGAAATTAACTTGTTCCACAGATGCAGAGATTTTCCTATCGCTGCTCAAATTTCTCTCTCAACTTTTTAACTCTCTTTTTGACCCTCTGACATTTTACTTATTTATTAGCTAAATTGCTAATTACTTTTAGCAATTTTTTGACTCATTGTTTTTATTCTAGGGATTTTCCCAATGCTTGTAATAAATTAAACATTATTTTTTCATTTAAAATTTTAATATGTATTGCTTAATTTGTAGCTTTAATTTGCAGTTATTAAAATTGTTATTTTCTGAAACATTTTGTAATAAATTAAACCTTTTATATAAATTAAGAAAAATAAGTGGATATCTGGTAAAAATGCACAAAAATCGAATTATTCTTAAAAGCCTGCCCCAAACAAATAAAAGTTGCCGTTCAGGTTCGATTCTTACACCAGTTTTAATGGAGTGCTTAATGCTTATTTATTTAATACGTATTTTTATTATTTGAATAGCGTTTAATACGCAAGCCAGGCCGAAAGGGCACGCACACACTTAACCAGCCTTACGAGTGCCCAAAACCCTTCTCACACACAACAATTGCTGCAAACAGTTGTCGGAAAATTCTTAACGGAAAACCCACATGTACATTTTAGGGGGCGGAAAACCAGAAAAGTGGATAGCAGAAAATTGGAAAGGGGAAACGAGAAAAAGCAGAAAGCGTGTTTGACATGTTTCCGCAAACTAAACACACACGCAAAAAATACACACTTTGTGGCCAAGGCCCACCTACATATTGACAAAGACACGCCTACTAATATCCCCTATCCGCCACTTACCTCCCAGCACCCCCTCACTTGTGTTCACCTGGTCATCATCATATTAGGCCACCCTCTTCTCTAGTTGCCGCTTCTGCGTCTTATTCCCCATTAAAAATTGATCACAACGTAATTGCTTTTGCCTGTTACACTGCATGTGTGTGTGTGTGTGTGCGAGTGTGTGTGTGGGGGTGTGTGTGTGGGGGTGTGTGTGTATTTTTTTAAACAACTTTTATGTGTGGCTTTGATATTGATAGCAACTTCGCCACCAGACACCAGACGGGTACTCAATATGTCAATGCCAAGGCCAACAACTCTGACCAAAAACCAGATAAAAAACGCATTTGGTAAAAAACAACAACAAAAAAATCCACCCTTATTGAAAATTAAATGACTTTGAAGAAGCTTAAATAAAATTAATAGCTATAAATATTAATAATTTTTTTTTTTGTTATTTATATAAACAGCTTATAAACATTTTGTGCAACACTTGTAAAAAAACAAGTATGAATGCTGTAGTCGTGTAAACTTGACTACGATATACCCTTAAAAATAATATATTAATTATATTTTGTAGTTTTTTTTTTGCCATTTTTTTCCATTGACAACATTTTTGCACACCCAAATGTAAGCATGCGGGAATGTGCTCCTTTTTTTTGAGCAGGCAAAGTTACTAAAACGTAAAAAATGACCATATGAGAATACGTTTTGGACTATAACTTGGTTGCATCTTAATCGATCTGGATGAAATCTGGATATTATATATAAATATATTAATTTAAAATTGTAATTTTTATTAATATCGAAAATCGATTTATATAGTTTTGATTACATAAATATATTTTATATATTTAACATGTTTTATATCTTTTATAAATATATTTATATATACATATATACCCTTTTTATTCATATTGAATCGGTATTAATATCTGCGAAAATGTTGATTAAAAATTGCGCTGTAATCTTTGTCAATTAGATTTAAGTTTTGAGTCGCTCGGCTTAGTTTTTGAGCTAAACGGAACTTTTAATTAAAGATAACGAACGCACTCGAATGACTAAATTGGTATTTAAATGGCCTCAAAGCTGGCGTTTCATTTCGGTGCCCCTTGTGCCCCTTATCGCTCTGCATGGTATTATGGGCTATATTCATAGCGCCATCAATTGTCGTGACTAGATTTCTACGATCTGCTGCGTCATGTTTATATTTATTTGTAGGCATTCACTCGACTCACATATGAAAGATATATATATATTTTTTGCTTGTCACGTTAGTGGAGAGATTTTAGAGAGTTTCGTGAATGCATAAACTATTCCTGGAAGTATATTCGCCAAAGGGTGCGGCAAAGTCCATTAAAAATCGATACGTAAAACTTTAATTAAGTGCGAACACATTTGTTTTATCACCAGAAACCAGTTTTTTTCTCTGCAGTCACTTAAGCATTTTTTTTATGTATAATAATTCATTAGAAGTACATCGAAATAACACGTGCTTTTTGCATTAGGTAGTTGCTTGGAAGCAATTATTGACAAGTTGTTCTGCGGATTATTTTAATTTCAAACACAGACAAGGCAAATGCATTATAGAAACCAAGTTGCGGATCTCGATTCAGGAGAAGACAATGTTTATATTATTTATGCATCTACAATCGGAAATCAGCTATGTATATTCTTAAAACTGAGAATCAAAACAAGTTGGAATGCTATAGTCGAGAGAGGGGTCGACTGACAGACACCCTGTTTAATATATAGTAAACTTGCTGATGGAAATTTGATCAAAATGAAAATACGTTTTGAAATATGAAAACAAGATTTTCTTATTCCATCTCAAATTTTTTATAGTATTATTGTATATTATATGTTCATTAGAAGGCTATATCTGTACAACTGTATTATTTCTAGCTATCGATATTCGCAAAACGATTGCATTTATCGATAAAGTGAAATAAACTTTTAAATTGGAAGTCTTCTCTTGTAGTCTCTGAGATTGGCTAAATCGACTCGACTTTTTCTATAGATCAAGAATATATACACTCACAGAGGTTGCAGCTGCTTGCCTCTGCCTATTACGTACTTTATATATATTTGTTCACCCATTTTCATATTTTTTTGTTTATAGACTTAATGTTTATAGACTTAGTCTCCGCCTAATATTTGATTAAAAATTCATAATAAGCTTGCAGATTTATATACCATTAAATAATATCTCATTAAATAAGCTCACACAAATGACACAAACCTAAGCTCAGTAAATAATGTTCAGAATTTGATTGCAATTAGTTCAATTAGACAACATTTGAATTTTCCCAACCAAAAAAACAAAAAAACAAAACAAAAAGGAAATGTGTAAGTGAAAACCCCCGCGTAAATGCCTTGAAATGAAAACTTCTTAAGAAAAATGCCGTCGGAGTGGCGTGGCCAATATCATTAAGACCAATTATATGCTTGGTCAGTTTAATTAAAAAACTTCGTGGCCAAGCGCGAAGGGGAATGGGAAATGGTAAATTAAAAGCAGGCCACGAGGCGTATGCTTAATTTAAGTAAAATTTTCCACTCACCATCTGCGACGTTGTCTGGCACTGGAGTGCAGCCAATGTATTAAATCCTTCAGCTTGGATTTGCGATCCTCATCCTCATCGGGATCGTAGTCATCGTTGGCCTCAGCTGTTTCCTGCTCCAGATGATAGGGATCCTCGGAGTGGTCGGTTATCATAAAAGTGGGCTTTGTATATGCATAAGTCGAAGACATTTTGAAGCCACTTTTTTTATATATATTTTCACAAATGCAAATAACACGAAACCAAACACTTTTCACTTGGCCCTTGCTGCGCACACATTTTCCACTTGTCTAATTGAATTTATCAAATTGAGCTCCTCATTTTTTGCTGTTTTTCCTTTAATTAAAAAACGTTTCGTTGACAGGCAATTTCAACCGCTGGCGACCTCTGTCGGCCGTTTACTGTCAACACGCAAAGTGGATTTCGAGTGAAAAACACAGAAATTTGTTTGCTTTTTTGGAAAATGTCGTGTGGAAAGCGTGGAAAGCGGAACTAAACAAAATGTTTCTCTCTCTCTCTGTCTCATTCTTATTTCTCTTTTCCGCTTCTGTTATTCATTTACGACTGTGTGTGTGTGTGTGTGTGTGTGTGTGTAAATGTTGTGTTAATCTCAGTGGGGCACTTACCAGAAGCGTTATTTGTTTTCACTTGACGGACAAATTGATTGTTTTGCTTTGCCTTCACAGTACAAATTGTTTGCCAAGTTCAAGAGAACTCTTCGGCAGCCGCTAAAAGTAAGAGCATTTATTGATGGTCATTATTTGTCATTATGAATATCATAAGTGATTTATAAGTGATTTATGATGTGGCTATAACTCATCGATAAGGGAGTGGTAGCAGTGACTCTAACAGACTCTAATGATAATTATGAAAATGGTAGTGATAATGATGATGATGATAATAATAATAATAATAATAATAATAATAATAATAATAATAATAATAACATGACGCTGCTGACTATATTATAAGAGTCCGAGACCCAAGGAGAGATAAGTTTAATAAAACTCTGGAAAACTTAGTATGTAGCACATCAATAATCAACTTGGAACAACTAAGAAATATCTGTCAAATGTTGTGTGACCAACAACATAAAAAAAAATTGATCTAAGAAGAGCTGCTTTTATGATTAGCTATTTTTATTTACCATGAATAACTCAAGTCAAGATTCTTAACCAAGTTTATCTATTTTTCACAAACACATTAAAAAAATGGAAAAAATAAAGTTGTAAATAAATGTGTAACAAATAGAATGAAACATCTTTCATTCCATAAGGTGTATATACATATTCTTGATCTAGATCAAAATACGAGCGGATTGAACCCTGTCTGTCAATAAGCCAATTTCAAACTGGGAAAATAAATTCTCAAGTTTATTTAATTTCTTTCAGTTAACTTCAACTAAATACAATTTGTAATCGATGCTTCAAACAGACTACAATTCTAAGACAATAATGGTTATAAATACCAAGAAAAGACAAATTTTGAATCGAACACGTTTTTCGAATACTGAATGTAATAAATATATTTAATTAAAAGTTCCAGCTGATGTCAAACAACCAGAAATTGGCAACACATAGATCGACTAAGTTAATTAACATTTCTTGTCTGCAGTTAGTTCCAGTTGAAGACGACATGGGATAGCATCAGATAGATGGTCATTAGGGTCACCTGACCCAACATCATGGGCAGCATGGTCTTCAGATAGCGGGTGAAGGATAGCTTATAGCCATGTTGCTCGGCAATGCCGGCTGCGATGACATTTGCCGAGGCGCCATACAAACTGCCATTGCCACCCAAGGAGGCGCCCAGGGCCAAAGACCAAACCAGAGGTTGCAGTGGTAATCCCAGTGATTCCTTGGCAACCAACGAGTTGACCAACTTGACCATCATCGCCGCCACTGGAATGCTGTCCAGCACCGATGAGGCCAATGCGGATGTCCAAAGAATCATGAAAATGGCCACCGCCAATTGATGCTGTTCATTCACGGCCAGGATGACGTGCTCCGTTAACTCAGCAATGCTGACAAGTAGTCCAAGTCGCTCCACACACTCCATCATCACAAACATGGCGGCGAAGAAGAGCAACGTCGTCCACTCCACGCGATGGATCAAGTGCTCAATGTCCTCACGATTCAGCACAATCAGCAGCATGATGACACCGAGCAGTGCAACCCAACCAAGTGGCAGAGTTCTCCAATGTGGCACCGATTGCACTAGAAAGCACACAATGACAAAGATCAGAGCCCCAGAGGATTGCAGCAGCAATTTCTTGCTCTTGATTGGGTACTGTAAAGATAAGATTGGATAAGCATTTGGAATAAATTATTCTCTAACTGCTTACCTTCTGCTTCAGCTCATCGAGCGTGTGTGCATAGATCTCAGTGGATGCCACGCCTTGCTCCCTGCGTCTCAGCGTGCGCTTCAGGTGCTTCACTTTGCCGTGGAGCGTGCCACGCACCAGCTGGGCATCCTTGGAGCAGGCAGCAATTGAGTTCATGGCACGTTGCCACACTCGAATCTCGCGGCGCAACTCACGCAGCTCCTTGGGCTCATTGAGACGCAGTGCGTCAGTGTCGCGATAATGGAGACGCAAGTAGCTGCAACTCTGCAACGCGGCCAGCAACACGCCGGGCAACATATGTGCCACAAAGGTGAGGAAATTGATGCCCTAAAAATATGAATAAATAAATAATAAAGAAAATCAAACTCCACTCAAATCTCGACTTACATTCTCCACAATAAAATGATTGGTGCTGATAATGATGCTGATGGGATCCCCGATGGGCGACAGAGCTCCACCAATATTCGCATGGGCAATGATGCCCATCACAACGGGGATGGGATCCAGCTGCATCACTTCGCACAAACGGATGGCAACTGGTGTGAGAAGCAGCACCGTTGTCATGTTATCCAGCATACTCGAAACGAGACACGTCACCAAACAGAGACTGTAAATCATGGGCCAGATTTTGCCACCGGATATTTCAAAGCAGATGACAGCCAGATAGTCAAAGATGCCCGTCTCCGTCAGTATCAGGATGAGCAGCATCATGCAGAAGAGCAGCGTGAGCAGCTCCATATCCATCCACTCCTTCAGCTCCTCCATGTTGGGACGATCCTGGAACACGGCCAACGCTGTGACAGACAGTATCGAGCAGATCATGGCCACAAAGGGACGTTCTAGCTGCTCCCAAATGAGCAGGCCATAGAAGAGCAGCAGGATAATCCCCGCCAGAATGCTCCCAGTGCGTGTGTTGACAATCAGTGGATTGTAGTTCAGCTCAATGGCCAAGTCCAATGTGGCATTGCTGTAGATATGTAGCCGTAATTTGCTATCCTGTCGGGAGAGTAAATCCTGCAGCTCCTCATTTAGGTGAAAGGTGCGATTGCGAGCCACGGCGGGTGCTTGTGGCAAGTGCTCCTCGGACACCAGAGCCAGCTGCCAGGGCTCCAAAATGTTCTGTGCAACAAACAAAAAATAGTTAAAGAATCGACCTTAAATACAAATCGCTCTAAAATCTAAAAAAAAAATAATTTGTGCTTCCTAGAAATAATTTCTATATATGCGAAAAATTCTTTTACTCAGAAATAATTTATAATTTAAATAAAATCAATAATAATAATTTCTGAGTACACAAAAAAATAATCTTAAGATTGTGAAGGCTATTTTTCTATTTATTTTTAAATATCTTTCTATACTAAGAACTGAATTTCTAAATATATTTCTAAATGGGGTAAATCTTGTGTTTTATTTTTATATAAAAAAAACCCTCTGAAAACTCGAAAGAAGTAAAAATTATTCTGCGGGAGTTTAGTAATTGTCTGCCTTAAAAGTGAAGGTCTTTTTATAAGAGTACAGAAGCTATGTAAAATGTTTGTAATGTATGCAATCGTAAAAACTAATGTTCCATAATCAATTGATCAACAAAAAAAGAACAGTTAAAACTAATGTTTAATACAAATTGAGCAATAAACAAGATAATGCATTAGAGTGCTGTATAGACCTATAAAAATGTCCTGGAAATGAGACATACTTTTTGGTTTTTATTTTATTTGCCCTGGAACTAAGAGATGAAGAAACCTTGTTTTTAAATATTACTTTCTGAAGGAAATTTTTTAAAATTCACTTCGAATATCTTTTCTGAGTATGAAAAACTAAAAGTCTTATTTTAAATATAACAATTGTTCAGTTTATAACTGCAATTTTGCTGCAAATAATCATAATAATAAAATAAGAACTTTACCTTAAAAATTTGACTCCCATTGTTGCCACCATTTTCTGATATTTGCGGTTGCACAAACAGAAAATTTTGATTGATTGTCTCATTTGAATCCTGCTTATCCTCACTGAGCAGCGTCGAGGTCCTCTTGAAGGCGCCAAGCAGCCTCAACCTAAAATCCCCTGTGGGCTTCTGTTGCAGCTGGAAAACTAAAAGACTTCAAGAATTAAATCTCTATTCAGTTGTGGGTCTAGTTGCCACCCACATTTGCCTGGTTCTCCTCTTGGCACTTGCACGATCTTCTCCAGCAGATGCTTCTCACCCACACTGATCAGCACCGCGGCTGCCAATATCCACAAAATGAGCAAACCACTTCGCTTCCAGAGTTTATCCCGCTGCAGTTGCTCCTTGGAACGTTTGGATCTGTGATGGATGCGTCTAGCCAGACTTTTGGCATTTCCGGGTCCATTTGCATGCGGTTCCTGTTCCGAGTGCGAGTGCGTTGTGGTTGCCTCATCATCAGTGCTCTTATCCCCCTCACCACTGGGTCTCATTTTAATGTCGAGAAAATCGGAGCCAGCATAACTGGAGCCGGGTTCATCTTGCAACTGCAACTGCAACCGGTTACTAGTCCCATCCTCCTCCGGCTCCAGTTCAATGGTACCCAAAACGATGTCGTGGTCCTCTGCCTCTGCATCGCTGTTGCACGCCGTGGAACCTTTAATGCCCCGTCCCCAAAAATATAAAAATACACATAAATAATTCATGAGCCCATTTTATGAATCCTTGTCAAGTCGTTGTCAATTTATCGATTTGACACCGATTAATATTCGATTAGCTGGCTGCTTGTTATGCGTATCGGGATTCGTGTTATTCTCGCTCGACCCTAATTTAAGTAGAAAACATTTCGACTTGGTTTTCTGTGACGCGTAGTTTGATTTGATTAAATTGCGTGATAAGATTTATTTTTATTTGACTAGCAGAAGCAACCACGCATACACTCAGCAAAAAAATGTTTTAGATAGTTTATAAAATAATATAAATGAATTTTAGAAGAAAACTTTCAACCTTAAAGCCGACAGCACCTAAACTCTCAATAGTGAAGAGTTTCAGAAAAGACTTTTTCTAAATGTAAGAAATTCTGAAATTTATCTTTTAACATATATTTCATATATTTAGTAACTATTTTTGAAAACAAGTGCGAATTTTCTTTGAGTGTAACTCCTCAACTGCTCCCCTCACTCACCGTGAATGCGTTCGTTCTCCATTTGAAAGCTGGCCATGCTGGGATCGTGGCGAATCTCCGCTGGCAAAGCGCGCCACACTTGCAACGATTGCTCAGTGACCTGTGCCTGTGGCGCCACCCGAGCGTGCCCCTCCGCGTGCCCCTCCGCGTGCCCCTCCGCGTGATTCGTTTTATATTTGGTGCTGCTGCTGTTGTCGCCGCCATCTCGATGCTGTAGCTCAATATTGCAGCTGCCCCTCGAAGGACTGCCAGGAGTCAGTCGACGCAGTGTCTCCAACAGACCCATATTTAAAAGAAAAGAATAAAAAAAACTACGCAGTTAATGAGCTGCAAGTTTAAACTGTTCACTAAATATTTAATGAGTTTAATAAGCGGAGCGCATGTCTAAACATGTTTGTCGCGCTGGGCTCACAACTCGCGACTGTTCTGCTTGTGTGGATGTCAGGGAATTGAAACACTTGTGCGGTTTCCCGAGCATCGTAATTCCAGCCCACTCGCATTCAATATTGAATGCCAACCATTGTTTGCTACCCCAGCTGGCCTCACCTCCCCTCTCCGTCACTTTTGTTCGCTTTTCTCGCTTTCAGTTTCCAGTTCCAGGATTTGTTCTGGCGCCTGCGTCATAAATGTTTCTCTAGTTTTTCACATTTCTGTGTTTTGCTCGCCACATTCGTTGTTATCAACAAGTCTTACACCAGCGCGCGGCTTTATGTACTCGACGTGTCAGCATTTCGTTTCAGAATTCAATTACTTATTCACAGTTTTGTGCCAGCTTTTAACCCATTCACCAAATTTCATTTCTAACTGCACAGCGAACATTTAAAAATGACGCTGACGTCTGGGTGGCAAATTAAGCAGTGGGGCACGTAGCACTCTCGTCGAAACGTGTGTCTTAAAATCTAATAAAGACACACCAAAAAATGATTGAATAGCCAATTAATTTTTATAGCTTATCAGCAAACATCTGCAGTTCACTTAAGTTCTGGGCGGTAATTTGAAATTCGCAAATAATTTTTGATTTTTTAGATGTCTCTTTTTGCAGGCATAAAACGATTATATTTCCATATTCATGGTTTTCTTAAAAAGTCAGTAAGCAACTGCGGCTCAAATAAAAAGACTTTTTGCCAAAACTACAAATATCTAAATTATTTTATATTAATTTAATAATATTTAGAATTATTTCTAATCCTCAAAAATGTCAACTTGTGTGGTCTAGCAAAGACTACTACCCTCGAGTACCAGTTTTAAGCTAAGTTAAGCACAGACAACCACCTGGATGGGATAGTACAGCTCGCCTAGCAGCGCCATCCAACGGCAACATATAGCAGCAAGTGCATTAGCATACTCCCCACAACGCAATGCGAATAGTTTTTGACTTTGCTAGTGGTGCAAAGCCGCACTAAGCTCAGAGGTGATTTTAGCTAAACAGGTGTGTGTCTCGGAAATGCATCGAAATTGTGTGTTATTTTATTAATTATATGTTTGAATGGTTAATAATTGATAAAGTTTGCTTGGGCATGGCTTCAGTATGCATTTAACTATGCGAAGAATAAGAAACACTTAATAGCCCGAACAGAGATGGGATAAAGTCTCTAACAGAAGCTAAAAGTATCTTAAATCTTAAATCTTTGCATATTGTACATAACGATAAGGAAGAAATACTTTATCAATTATTTAATTATTGACAGAAAACTTTTTACCTACTCCTTTACTCCTACTCCTTTAGCAGTTTACCAGTTTACTTATAATCTGTCTAAAATTTCCACACTTAAATTGGGAATCTCCAAAAGAGATTCAGTTATTTTTTGTATCGAAGATGACCCTATTTGAAATCTATATTTTGCTTGTGGAACAAACTTAATGTTAAATTATTAAATTTCATGCAGAAAACTACATTTGATCCCCTCATAAGATTTTTTTCTTTTCTTTGATAACACCTTGAAAGTATGTCTAAAGTTGCAACAAAACATGAAATGGTTTGACCTGCTTAAGCGATGCTATCAATAATATTTATACCACACCCAATTCCGCCACAGCCCCCGCCATCGTAAATATTTGTGTGAATTAAATTCTCATTAGCAATAATTCTGTTCTAATTGAAAATGCAAAGCGCGAAGCGACCAAAGCAGTATTAGATGAGAGAGATCAGAGCCAGGCGAGTGGCTCCAATAATTCCTGACCAATTCTGGAGTTTGTTGACTGGGAACGAACGAGTTTTGCCATGCTTCTGCTGTTGTTGCCTTTCAAATTGTGTTGCGTGGACAGTTTGCTCGATGAGCAACGCTTTTATCAGTTGTCGCCTGAATTGCCTGCCTCCTGCCTGTCTGCCTTTCAGCTTGCTTGACTGCCTGACTGCCTGAATGGCCAAATGGCTGAATGTCTGAATGCCTGAATGGTTGACTGGTTGACTGGTTGAATGGCTTGTAGGGCCTGGTAAATCAATGCAATTAGTGTCACATCCTCTGCATTTAATGTCTATGTTTCTGTAATCGACTCTGGCGCCATTCTCCACTGTCCACTGTCCACTGTTCAGTGTTCTATTGGAACCAGTTCTGAAATGCCCTCTAATCGCGTTAATAGAACGAGTGCTGTTCCAGGTTTTTACATAAAGTTTTTGCTTGTGCTCGACCATGTCGCATTAATTGGCAAATAAGCTGTGAATGGGCCAGTAATGAACCCCCTTTTTTTTTGGTTAAAAACAAGTATTTTAAGTAAGTATAAAAAGCTGTTAAGCTTAAACAAATTTTAAAAGGGTTTTAGAAACTAAATTAAATAAAACATTTAAGTAAAAGAGTAATAATAATAATAATAATATAAAAATATAATCTTATATATTTTTAAATTTTGATTACATAAAAATGAGATTGAAATTTTTATTTATATAAATTATGTTTAAAAACTCTTTCTTACCCTACATAATGATATACCTCTGCATAAGCTCGACGAGAAAATCCGCTGGCATAATATTTATAATAAATATTTTGTATTCTTGATAGAAAAATAAAAACAATATAGAAATATAAAATGTTGTTGCTGGTCACTTTATTTAACCCTACAAAGCCGACAAAGAAATCAGCTAACTTTGTTTAACAAACTTATAATTATATTTTGTACCATTAAACCATATAAAATTGAAAAAAATCTGGCAAACTCTCCCTTTACTAATGATGAGCAAGCTGCACCTAACACATCAGTTAAACATTTAAATTAATGACAAATGCACTTAAAAAAAGAACTGGTCTGCTTTCTTTTCTTTTCTTCAACTGAAATTGCCTGTTTTTTTATTGCACAATATTTTTTCTTGTGCTCCGCAGCAGTTCGCTCAGTAATATCACATTTAATGGGAATGCATGTTTATGTAAGCCAATTCATGTTTATTTTCATTTCGCATTCATCCAGCTGCCATCTGCTATCAGCTAATATATATATTTACATATATAGGGCTGCTCTTCTCGTTATTAATGTGGTTGTTGTTGTTGTTGTTCTTGTTGTTGTTGTTGTGTTTGTTGCTTGGCTCATTTGTGTTTTAATTGGCCATTTATTGGCTGGTCGTCTTCTGCGGCGTCTGTTGAAATGGTGTTGCTCAGGCAACACTGCTTCAATTTTACTGCCTGAACAGATTCGGCATCAGCCTCAGCGGATTCAACAGCTGAACAAGTTGGCCAAAAGTGACGACGAGGCCAAGGTTTCCCTCTCAATGGCAAACAGTATAATTGGCAAATGGGCGTAACGCCCCCCGCCCATTTCGACGTTACCAGGTAGTAGCACTTTGTGGTCCTTTGTGGGTTCTTGAACCCGGCCCCGTCCTGGCCCTGTGACCAGGCAAGCATTCCATTTCCGCCCTGCTAAGCAAATTCATTTTGCCTTCTAGCAGCCAAAAATGGAACTGCAGCTGCAGCTGCAGCGATAGCTACAGCTACAGCTACACTCAGCAAAAATATTGCCCTGAAAATCAACCTAAAAACTAGAAATAATTTATATATATAAGAAAACAATTTCCATAATTTCATAAAAATCCTTCTGAATTATGCCCAAATGCCTATTTTTAGGCCAGTATTTTTACTTGTCTTCCGACCCAATTTCACGTTTTCAACTTTAAATGTAGGATTGATTTAGGTGCAAGACTATGATCAGAAAGCCCTCGCTTTTTAATCTAAGTTGATTTTTGACAAAGTTACGGCATTTTGAAGTTTCGACCTATGCCCTAATGACTATTTTTAGGCCAGTATTTTTACTTGTCTTCCGACCCAATTTCAAGCTTTCAACTTTAAATGTAGGATTGATTTAGGTGCAAAACTATGATCAGAAAGCCATCGCTTTTTAATCTAAGTTGATTTTTGACGAAGTTACGGCAATTTGAAGTTTCGACCTATGCCCAAATGCCTATTTTTAGGCCAGTATTTTTACTTGTCTTCCGACTCAATTTCACGTTTTCAACTTTAAATGTAGGATTGATTTAGGTGCAAAACTATGATCAGAAAGCCCTCGCTTTTTAATCTCAGTTGATTTTTGACGAAGTTACGGCATTTTGAAGCTTCGACCTATGCCCAAATGCCTATTTTTAGGCCAGTATTTTTACTTGTCTTCCGACCCAATTTCACGTTTTCAACTTTAAATGTAGGATTGATTTAGGTGCAAAACTATGATCAGAAAGCCCTCGCTTTTTAATCTAAGTTGATTTTTGACGAAGTTACGGCATTTTGAAGTTTCGACCTATGCCCAAATGCCTATTTTTAGGCCAGTATTTTTACTTGTCTTCCGACCCAATTTCACGTTTTCAACTTTAAATCTAGGATTGATTTAGGTGCAAAACTATGATCAGAAAGCCCTAGCTTTTTAATCTAAGTTGATTTTTGACGAAGTTACGGCATTTTGAAGTTTCGACCTATGCCCAAATGCCTATTTTTGGGCCGGTTTTGTTACTTGTCTTACGACCTAAAATCACGTTTTCAACTTTAAATGTAGGATTGATTTAGGTGCAAAACTATGATCAGAAGGCCCTCGCTTTTTAATCTAAGTTGATTTTTGACGAAGTTACGGCATTTTGAAGCTTCGACCTATGCCCAAATGCCTATTTTTAGGCCAGTATTTTTACTTGTCTTCCGACCCAATTTCACGTTTTCAACTTTAAATGTAGGATTGATTTAGGTGCAAAACTATGATCAGAAAGCCCTCGCTTTTTAATCTAAGTTGATTTTTGACGAAGTTACGGCATTTTGAAGTTTCGACCTATGCCCAAATGCCTATTTTTAGGCCAGTATTTTTACTTGTCTTCCTACCCAATTTCACGTTTTCAACTTTAAATGTAGGATTGATTTAGGTGCAAAACTATGATCAGTAAGCCCTCGCTTTTTAATCTAAGTTGATTTTTGACGAAGTAACGGCATTTTGAAGTTTCGACCTATGCCCAAATGCCTATTTTTAGGCCAGTATTTTTACTTGTCTTCCTACCCAATTTCAAGTTTTCAACTTTAAATGTAGGATTGATTAAGGTGCAAAACTATGATCAGAAAGCCCTCGCTTTTTAATCTAAGTTGATTTTTGACGAAGTTACGGCATTTTGAAGTTTCGACCTATGCCCAAATGCCTATTTTTAGGCCAGTATTTTTACTTGTCTTCCGACCCAATTTCAAGTTTTCAACTTTAAATGTAGGATTGATTTAGGTGCAAAACTATGATCAGAAAGCCCTCGCTTTTTAATCTAAGTTGATTTTTGACGAAGTTACGGCATTTTGAAGTTTCGACCTATGCCCAAATGCCTATTTTTAGGCCAGTATTTTTACTTGTCTTCCGACCCAATTTCAAGTTTTCAACTTTAAATGTAGGATTGATTAAGGTGCAAAACTATGATCAGAAAGCCCTCGCTTTTTAATCTAAGTTGATTTTTGACGAAGTTACGGCATTTTGAAGTTTCGACCTATGCCCAAATGCCTATTTTTAGGCCGGTTTTGTTACTTGTCTTACGACCTAAAATCACGTTTTCAACTTTAAATGTAGGATTGATTTAGGTGCAAAACTATGATCAGAAAGCCCTCGCTTTTTAATCTAAGTTGATTTTTGACGAAGTTACGGCATTTTGAAGTTTCGACCTATGCCCAAATGCCTATTTTTAGGCCAGTATTTTTACTTGTCTTCCGACCCAATTTCACGTTTTCAACTTTAAATGTAGGATTGATTTAGGTGCAAAACTATGATCAGAAAGCCCTCGCTTTTTAATCTAAGTTGATTTTTGACGAAGTTACGGCATTTTGAAGTTTCGACCTATGCCCAAATGCCTATTTTTAGGCCAGTATTTTTACTTGTCTTCCGACCCAATTTCACGTTTTCAACTTTAAATGTAGGATTGATTTAGGTGCAAAACTATGATCAGAAAGCCCTCGCTTTTTAATCTAAGTTGATTTTTGACGAAGTTACGGCATTTTGAAGTTTCGACCTATGCCCAAATGCCTATTTTTAGGCCAGTATTTTTACTTGTCTTCCGACCCAATTTCACGTTTTCAACTTTAAATCTAGGATTGATTTAGGTGCAAAACTATGATCAGAAAGCCCTCGCTTTTTAATCTAAGTTGATATTTGACGAAGTTATGCCATTTTGAAGTTTCGACCTATGCCCAAATGCCTAATTTAACACACACACACACACACACTTACAAAGGTGTTTCAACTTCAGTTTTTCAAACTGTTGTTAATTAATCAGCTTGCCATCGACTTTTTGAAGTCTGCAAACACCACTCAATGTGCCAATGAAAGTTGCCAGGCAGAAGTAGTTAACTTGTTAACAATACTTCCCTTCCCTTCCCCCACAACCCCCTTACCACTTAGTCCTAAACACTATTCTTAACTCAAAACCCATTTGCAGCTCTATTTTTGCTCACATTCTTTCTGTTTTGCTACTTTCAACTTTTTTTATTTTCATTTCCTTTTGACTTCTTTGTCTTTGTCTCCCAGCAGCTGTTGTGGCTCCCACAGGCATGTGCGTAGTGTGTGTGTGTGTGTGTGTGTGTGTGTATTTTGTGTGTGTTACATTTCTTTTGAATTTTAGTAGTTCAAAGCTGTCCTTATCGATTAAGCCACATGTGTGTCAAGCATTCAACTACTTTTGCCTTGGGTTCGTCCTAAATGTAATTGGTTTGAAGTAAAAAATTGATTAAAAATGTATCAGGAAATTAAACATGTTGATTGGGCTGTAACACTGGAAGGACTAAATTCATCACGTAAGCATATTTATTTTTCTAGACTCCTGTTTTGAATATGAATACATATTCTTGATAAGTAGCATTAGCCGAGTCGATATACTCGTACTTCTTCTTAGTCCTCAGTTTCAGAGATATCCTAATGAAACTTTTAATGTATTCGCATTTTTTGTTGAAGCCAGTACTTAGGTCAAGATAACCGGATTAGACCAATATATCATATATCTGATGGTTCCAATTATCGAGTTGAAGTTAAGCGTCGAAATAGATGCATAACTCAACAAATAGAAAATATGCAGTTACCATAAGAAAACTATAAAAATGTTTGATGAAGTCTGATTTCCTGGGGTATTTATGTAAGTATTTATTTTTATTTATTTCTTCCCATTTTCTCTGTTTCTTATAAGCATATAGACATACAGATGTCCTCAGATACATATACCCAGCATTTATCATATTAAAAGTCTTTCAGCTTGATTTCCTCGGAGCTTTAAGGACATGCCATGGCCAGGCAGGGGGTCGTCCGCTGCAAGGATCGTCTTCCTCTGCAATTGGAGCCAAATGGCGTATCTGAAACGGGCTTGCAACGAAGCAATTTTCAATATTTCATCATCATTATTGAATTTCTTCCTTGTTTTCTTTTTCTTTTTCTTTTTGTTTTTTTCTGTTGCTGTCTGTCGGATGCGCTGAATGCGCAGTTCATTGGAACGCTTTTTGCTGCCTTTCAAGCGAGTTTTTTGGCTTTTGTGAAACTGAGTCGATTTTATGCTGAGTTTTTTTTTTTTGTTGCTGGACTTTGTTTACTTCCGTTTCCGGTTGGTCAAAGGGGGCGGCAGACAGGCGCTACATGTGCAAATATTTTCAACATGATTGCATTTCGCTGTTTTGATTTCTTGCTTTTGTGCTTGGCCATTCAACATGGTCTCTCTTTCGGCGATAAGCCTGATTGATTCCAGTTAAGTGCATAATCAGTCTTCATAAATTAAAGATTTAATGTAAACGAAAGTTTCTTTAATGGCAACTTCAGTGGAAATTGAACTAAGCCTGCTGCGTCTGACTCAATTGGGTAATAATTGTTCATGGCAATAAAATACTTAAAAGTCTGCATTTTAAATAAGTGAAATAATTTGTACGCCTTAAGCAGATGGGGAAATTGAAGTGGGTTTGAAAAGGGTAGTTAGAATACTTCTTTATTTTATTTAATTACTAAGGAGAAGTTTAACAAGCAAACGCTCAACGCTCTGCTAAATTATGGGAAGGTGTTTGCATTAAAGACTTAATCTTGAGGCAACATATTTATATTATTCATAAAGGTGTCCATTAAAAATACTTTGAGAGTGTTTTCATTTTTTCCACATTCCTTTAATTTAAGACTGCTTTAAGCATTTCACAGGGTATCTCAGAAGCAAAGCTCTTCTTGTCAGTTGTTGTGACTGGCTCAAGTCTGTTGTATTTAACTTTTTCGCTCGTATTTTTTTTTGCTCCGCTCAACACGCTTAAATTTAATGAAATAAATTTGTTTATTTAACAAAACGAGCTTCGCACTTTTTACGCGCTTTTAAGCACATTTTGAGTCCTTTTTCTGTTTTTAGCCCGTTTCGCTTGAACACTTGAACTAATTAACTCAAATATGTTTGCACATGCCGCATGCGACTCTTTCCCACTAATTTCTGCTCCTGTTCCTGTGTCATGTAAATAAAAATGAAAACAAACGCTTTATAGCACGAACCGATTAAAAATGTGGTTGTGGTCAATAATTTAAAAGGCAGAAGGAAGCTGTTTTGAACCTATAATGTATATATATATTCTCGATCGCCATTAATGGGCGGGTATACTTAGCCATGTCTGTGTTTTTCTGTATCAATAAGTACATTTCGGAGTCAAATTTTGATTATCAGCTTATTTTTCGACAACTATCGATAGCTGCAGCGCTTAAGCGAATATCGATACAAATCGATTAGCGATAGCAATAAAAGACATATATTTTTGATCAACTGCAAAAGTTTCATTAGGATTGAATGAAAACACAGATTTTATAAACCAACACCTATTTTCATATTGAAAACTCTAGTCTTAGCAAGCTCAAATTGAATAGCGAGGTATCTCCCAGTCGAGCACTCTCGACTAGAGCATTCTAACTTGAATTTTTGTTGTATATCTTTCGTAAACGCAAGATGTGGGTACTTTGCGGGCAATGTCGGCAAGGTTTTGGCAAACTTTTTAAACGACTTTTTGTTTCAGTTGCGTGTGGTGAGTTTTTTGTAAGGTTTTTGAGACCGCTTTGCCAAATTAATTTAATAATTTAATAATTTGATATATGTTGAATTCTAAGTAGGTGGAGTTTGGTTTTAGTTTGAAAACTATTTATAAACCCCCCATGTCAAAGTGTCATTGACAGGCGGAAGCTTAAAAATTTATATCTTAGATTTAGCAGATATTATGTCATGATTGCCACAACTTAAGTGCATTATTTTACAAACTAAAGCTAAAATAATATATTGCTGCATTTTAGGCAATTAACAGAATTTGTTATTAAGTCATTTACGTGTTTAGACACAATTCGCAACACTTTGAGTTTTGCAATGTGAGGCATATGAAAATGTTGCACTCTGCCGCCGGCGAAATAGGGGCAAGAGAACGGATTGCAGCACAAACTGAAGTGGCATTGGCTACCAGTCTTTATATTTACTGTGTGCAGATATTCACAGACCGATAAGCTTGAAATGGGGGAATTTAGCAATGCAAATTAGTAGCCGGAGAATAAATTCGTGCTTATCGCGATGCAAACGTGAGATTTACAGGCCAAGATTACATTCCTGTTTTGACACACGCGATAGGCATATTCAAATTGGCTTTAATGTCAACATAAAAGCCAACAACTAATTTCAATTCCACCTGAGAACATCTGTTTGGCTCAAATATTTGACAAAGTCAAAGTAGCCTAAGGTTGTTGTTATATAATTTCAACTATTTAGCACTTGTTTGTGTGCTTTTCAATAAGTTTGAAGATGTTATTTGCAATAAACATATATATGTATATCTTTTGAGATATTGTATAAAATTAACTGCTAATTTGTAAATGACAAAATGATAACTCAATTAGCACCTCTTTTATTGAGTCAAAATCTCATAAAGATATCATAAATAGATTCTCAGATATTATCTGTTTACTGTCACTTAACACACAAAATAATAAGCAGTTTTTTTTTTAATTTATTTGTTAAAGAATTCTGATAAATAAACAAATTTAAAAAATATATCAAATTGTCGAATTTACTTCGTTCTCAAGGAGTAAAAGTAAGTGCTTACTCTAGCACCTCCTTACTTAAGTCCAAGTTTCTAAAATATGTTAGAAATAGTTTCTCAGATATTTGCCAAGGACAAAATCCCAAGCTGTAATTTTCATTTTCACTGGAGAAGATATCTCTGTTGAGTTCAGGGATATCTCGAACATATCTTAAATTGCGAAATTAATTTTGTTAAACTGTGCTTAAGCAGATGCTGAGACATGTCTTTTGTTATTGTGATAAAAGTAATTTAAAACTACAAAATCTCAAGCTGTTATTTTTAATTTATTTTTGAAGACCACATCCCAGTTGTGTTCCGGTAAATCTCCCTTGTCAAATCAAAAGAATTGCAAAATTAATTTTGCTTAGATGCTGACACATGGCTTTTGTTGTTCAACTTGAAGTTATTTTAAATTTACACACAATTATCACATTTAAACTTTAAGGAGAAGATGACACAAGCTGTTCCCAAGATGTGTTCCTGCGTTGAACCTAAATGGCCAGCGGAGTGATGGATGCATCATGGGCAGACTTCTGGCTCCATTGTCCTATTTGGGATAAACTCAAACAGCTGCTGTTGCTGCTGGAACGCATCCATCAAAAGCCAAACTGGCACAAGCCGGCAACAATGGGCACAAAGGATGCGTGGCGCTGCAGCAGTCACTTGGCCAACGTTGTCAGAAGCCACGTTGGCCAAAAGCCTTTTGTTGTGATTTATATTGATGGAGCGATAAGCTGTAGCTACCAACAACAAAAAACTCAAAGCCCAACCAATGGAGCCATGCTTCACGGGATATTGAAGCACTTGGCTGTAATGAATTGTGGCCTCAAGTTGGCCAATTTCATAATGGGAGTCCTTTTTAGCCTAGTGCTTAAAGTTAAAATTGAGTGGTTAACCAATCACTTTTTGCTAGCCATCAAAATTTAAACTACAATTATGACTCTAGCTCAGTTGAGGTTTTTTTTCTAGAAGAATTATAATTTAGATTAGATTTTTGACTTTAACTAACGGAAACCATTTCCATACTAATTTTAAAAGACTTCTTTTGGAAATAAGAATTATGTTTCTTAAAAAATATCTGTACAAAGTTGAAAATATCGGAAAAATATCAAATTTTCAAATTAGATATAATTAAATTCTTAGCAGAGTAAAAAGATATATTCAAATTGGCATAATTAAACTTCAGTCGATTAAATACTTTTCAACATATCAAGTTCCCGTGTTTTCCACTACGACCTTATCTGCATATAAACATTATTCGATTACTTAAAGAATTAAAAAACTAATCTCTTAATAAAAAACCCAAAGAAGGAGAGTTTTTCTAATAAAATAATTTATTGCATTGTTGTGCAACTTGGCTTGAGTTGAGTCTCCTTTTGTAATCTGCTGGCATCCCCAGTCGCAAGACGGCTTTCGGTTTCGTTTTAGAAAGTCGCTGGATAATGTCTGCATATATAAAAACCGTTATTTTCATTGGCTCCTTTCGCTGGCAACTAAATGCAAGTTATCTCAATTTACTGTTAGCTGAAGTACGGCATATTTTTCTTGATTTTCCGTTGAAGCTCACAATTTGCATTGGCCTGCAAATTGTTGAGTATTTTCATTTAATTGCTGACTAATAGGTAAAATGGTTAAAATGCCAACGAATCAACAAAGTTGCCACAGTAAATGACATTGATTGCCCAGTTGCATGCTATTTTACATATGGGAGTGCAGAAAGAGTCTCGAAAAGTGGCAAGACATTAAGAAGACTCTAAATTACCTTATGATTATTTTGTGCAGTGTATGGAAATGAGAGTTGTTTTAAATATTGTTTTTAGTTTCTGGTATTGAATAGTTTTAGATATGTATAAATTATATTATATGTGATCAAATATATATTTATGATTATTTTGTACTGTGTATGGAAACAGGAATTGTTTTACATATTATTTCTAGTTTAAGCTAAATTGTTGCTCAGATATATAAATGAAAAATATATAAATTATATTAATATATGATTACCTTGTGCTGTGTATGGAATCGATGCATATCTCAAATGTTATTTCTAATTTTTACATGTATCAAGTTTCACTTGTCTAAACTCAATAGATCCTGATTTATATATAACAAATATAGAAAAATGATGTAAAGTCGCATTGTGATTATTTTATTGAGACGAGATTTGTTTTTAGTTCCGCTTGTGTAAACTCGATATTAAAAAATGCTTTTAGTGATTGCTTCTAGCTTTTATTGGGTGCCTTATAGGGTGCTCTATTCAAGATGACTTTTCAAGGGTCATTCAAGCATAAATGTTTACCACCAATTAAATGATTGCCACGCAAAAAACGTGGCCCACGCTGAAGAAGAATGAGTTTTGAAGAATGCTCTAGATATTTAAATTAACTCAATTTGTCAGCTGGCACGAATGCATGAGTTGACCTTCAGGTTGGTCGGAGACTCGCTCTGACTCATCGGCCCTATTGACACCTACTCCCCCTCCAACGGATCGAGCTATATATATACGCTCGAACTGAAACCAGTTTGAAATTGCTTCTTTTTTTCACATTTTTCTACAGTTGCTCTGCGGTTGACATTGAAATCTTTGTTGATTTCTGTTGTTCCACGGCCCCATCCATGACGAGTCCCATTCATGAGATGCACAACAACAAAATAAAAGCAGCGACGATTTTCTTTGAGATGCCGATCATTTTAATTGGGTAGCTGCGTTGCGGTAGTCATTTGTAAGCCTTATCAATTTATCAAGATGCGGGCCATACGCATGTCCATACATGTTTGTGCATGTCATTTTTTGTGCCTCTTTTTTCTCTTTCTTTTCCGTTGTTGGTGTCTCTTTTTTTTGCTTTGTCTTAAGTTGTGTTGTTTTGGCAGCTGTTGTCAAAATAATGTCACAAAGCGATCTTAATTTTTGTTGTTGTTGTTGTTGTTGTTGTACTCTCATATTCATTTAAATTAGCAGGCATTAATTTGTACAAAATGAGGCTTAGCTTTTGAAAATCTGTTCAGTTGCGACAGCGTTATTGCTGTGCAAAGTTTCGACCCAAGCTTTTTCTGTGAGTATAATTTCAATATAGAATTCGATTCATCGGATCACTTTTGACTGGGCTATGGGATTAATGCCTTAATGCATCTTCAATCACTTTTGATAACACTTAAGTACACTCAGCATTAGAGTCTCTCGCCTATGCCTGATGAATGAAAAACATTTGCAGACTAAATTGGGTCTGATTTGGCCTATTTGTAAATGGACCATTGGGCACTCGATGGCTTTATTGCTTTGGGCCATTTATGCAAATATACCGTTTCTCTTGCATTTGGTCAACGACTTCAAACGAAGTTTTTATCAAAAGCGCTTATCGCATGTGCTTGGCAAAATTGCAGCTTTAATTGCAGTTCGTTTCTGGCTCCTTTGAGCAGACTCTAATCCCAACAAGCCAACTAGCACTGGCAATCTTCATTATTTGTTTATCTTTTGCATTTTCATTTGGCTTTTGCTTTTTGCCTGTTGCTTTTCGCATTTTGCATTTTTTTGCCAAATGGCAGCCTTTCATATGGACCGCAACCCGCCGGGCAGAAATCAAAAGCGATTGTCGTTTGCATAAATTGAATTGGTAAGACCTCGGGCCACGATCTGACCAGGCCATAACATACTTCGGTCATTTCCGCTGTGTGATTTGCACACCCTGAAATCGATCAAAATGATAGGGTATATTAGTTCAACACGCTGTGTCAACTTACTAAGAAGTTGTGTCTTTTAATGATTGAAATTTAAAACCGAATATTTAAATTTAATTTTTTTTAACCTTTCCACATTAATTAAAAAAGTATATTCATCATTATTAGCAATCATAATGCTCCACATAAAATTAAGGAAATTAAGTTACTCTCCATCCAGGATATCTGCTGGTCTGTCAGCCAGCTCCAGCTTGCTGTTAATTTGATTTTAATTGCAATTGGCAATTGTTGAGTATTATGTAATGTGACAATTGAAACATTGTAGACACTGGAGTGGGCTCCACTTGACACTCACAGCTGCCACTCGCCACATCTACAGCTTACCCCTGCCTTTTCTCATGCCACTCCCACAATCACACACATGCCACACACACACCACACACTCTTCTCTCTTTCTCTTGTAGTCATCACTCCATCAAGTTGCTGCTTGCAGCTTGTGGCTGATGTCATCGTTAGTCAGTTGCAGTTTTTTGTTTCTGTTTGTCTCTCTTTCGATTTTGTGGCAGCTAGTTTTTCCTATTTACATTGCATATTTGCCACATGCTAGACGTCGGTCACTCGAGGCAACAGCAGCAGCAGCAGAAGACTTGAAGTAAACCAAGTTAAGCCGTGGCAACAAAAAAATTTAAATACTGAGCAGCTGCTTAACATGTGCAAAGTGCTCGAATGCGACTCGAATGTTTGCTTTGGCTGCCTTTGCGTTTGCTTTTGGCCAAATTGAAATGATTTGGTCAGCAAAGCTGCTGTCCGATTTTGGCCCAGTTGCCCAAGGTGCAAGATAAGCAAATTTAGATCAAAATAAATAAAATGACTTGGAAAAAGATATCCAAAGTTGAAAACAGATGCAAAATGTAGTTCAAGCTAGAATATAGAAAATGGCATTTATAAATAAGTTAGATTATAATAATAGTTAATAATAGATAGAAGATAGAAGTTTTTTCAATATTAAAATAAGTCTTAGCAGATCTTAATAAAATTTATACAGTTGATGAAAAATATGCTTGGGTATAATAAATATTAATTAAAGGGCTCTACCTTTATAATAGTGCATTTTGTTGCTATCACTAATCGATTAATATCGATAATCGCAAAAAAAATAAATTAACTTGATCTGAGTATTACAAACGAGAGCTCATATCAAAAATTTGAAGTCTATAACATAACTGCATCGAAATAACTGTTAATGCTGATAAAAAATAAAATAGATGTGTATATATTATGGAGTACAAGATGATTATTTCCGCTTGTTTTACTTTTACTGAACTTGATTATAACCTTTTTACATATAATAAAACAAATTATGCAAAATTAAAATTCTAAACTCTTTCCCATCATTTATTTTTTTTCTCAATATATTTTCGACTCTCTCTCATTCATCCTTTAGTTTATTATGATTTAAACTTTTGTTTAATTATTTTCGTGTTTATATTTATTATGAAAGAACTTGTTTCATGCACAATTAGCAATGCACACAGAAAGATAGAAATATATTAAATTATAATCCATAATTTAACATGATAAATGCATGAAAATTATATTAGCCCGAATGCCAAGCTAACTGTCATGCATAAATTTAAATTTTAATTTTCATTGTACGTTCAATGTATTTCGGACAGAATATAGAGAATATTATGCAATCAAAATAAATTTGATGAAATTTTCATTCAAGTTGCAGAGGAGAGAGGAGAGAGAGAGGGAAAAATGGGGAAATATGGAAAACGAGAAAATAGAAATGCAATTTCACACATCACATTTAAAGGAAAATAAACCGAGATAAAATAAATGTCAATTGGCATTTGTTCATTGAACTGGCCTGGTTAAAAGTGCTTCACAGCTTGACAGCTAACAACTGGGAATATTAAAGTGAGGAGTGCTCGCCGAGTAGATATCCTGTGAGAAGTCTTTACTATAAATTTTAAAATTTTATTTTAATTTCTTTAAGAAACTTTTTGCTTAACGGTCCATCAATTTATATACTTTATTTGTGTATTTTTTAAAGCAGTCAACTTCTGTGTGTTGCATAAATTTTTCACTTTTTATTATACCCTTCACTTAACTTTGTTAAAGGGTACAAAATTGCATGAATGTATTAAGCAGAAATGTGTAAAATAAACAAGCAGACAAAAATTGAACAATCAGAAAGTACACAAGAGGCGGAGAGAAAAAATGGAGATGGAAAGAGAAAGAGAAAGAGAGTGAGTGTGTGAGAGAGAAAGGGAAAATATGTTTAAATGCGTAAATAAAACTAGCATAATAACAACAACTACAACAACAACAACAACAACGACAAAACTAACAAGAGTGCCAGTCAAAGTTGACAGGACAAAAACAAGCCAAATCCCAGTCCAAACCCAAGCCAAAAAGCATTGGCAGACGCTGTCAAATCTGGCGCGCTGACAATGACAGCCAAAGGGGGGCTGGAAGTATAAAGGGAACAGGGAAAGAGGGGAGGGGGTTGTTGAGTGGGGATTGTAACAAGTTTCACAGAGATAAATAAATTGTTTTCGCTACACAATTTTTTGGTGTTATGCGCGCCACTTGACTTGTAAATGGGCAATGGTTTCACACACAAATACACCCAACCAAAACAGACAGCAAAACAACCGTAAAAACAAAACCAAAACCATAACAAAAATAAAAGGAAAAGTAGAAGAGGAAGCAGAAGTCGTAGAAGAAAATGGCACAGAATGGGAATTCGCATTGTTGACCCAGTTATGAGCCACAAGACACTCCTCGAAACAAATAAAGAGCGCCTGGGAGAATGCTGCGAAAAGACTCCAAATATGCTTGGAATGCCTCGCTAATGACAGCTGCTCAACAAGCGGGGGGGGGGATGGGTGCTGAACAGTATGCTTTGACTGGGATATGCTGACATAAGCGGGGTGCATAAAAATTAAAGATATATGAGCCAAAACGCTGACCATAAACTCGCCACAAGCAGCAACTGTGGCAGAGACAGCGTGACGCCAGCCAAAGAAAACTTTGGCATAGAAAACAAAGTTTTCATCCTGCAGGATCTGCTCAAACACTCACAAAAATAAAGCGCCACGAAAACTAGAAAGTTTTGCTTTTAAAAATAATTTCTAATTATGAAAGAACTTTTTTTTAAATTATAATGTCTTGCATTAAGTTGAAAACCCCTGAAATAGGGTGATTTGTTAAATATTTTCTATTATTAAGGAATGCATTTCTAAGAAATATAAATGCAAGACATAATTTTTAAATAAATCTTTCTAAAATTCAGAAAAAAGTAATTCAATTTACTTTCTTTACTTTTGCAAGTTAAATTATATGAATTTATGAGCTAAATGTGAAATCTTAGAATTGTAATGTTTATTTATAATATTAGCAACAAAAAGGTATATTTTACAGTTGTTTCAAAAACTTACATATTCGTTCTTAAATTTTCGAAGAATTTACCCTAAATGAAATTGGTTTTCAAAAATATGCTTTTTGAACAATAAGGTGATTTAAACTTTAAGCTAAAAGTAAGGCGAATTTCTAAAATACAGGTCAATTTTTTTCCCGAGTGTATAAGCTCTTACACACGCACGCACACAGACACAGAGACACAGAGAGAGGGAGAGAGCTTTTAAGCAACTAACTTGCCACGCGATGCATTGCCCGATAAGTCGACTTGGACATAAATATGACTTTCCGTGCGTACTTAAATAAATTTGCACGGAAGTGGAACACATTTCACCGCAGGATTACGCTAAGTGAGTGCATAAAATATCACAGCGCTCTATTGCGAAATAATGCCAAGGAATAAGTATTAGACTAGAAAATGAATATAATACTTCCAACATTAATCATACTCCAAGTAAATGACATTGTAGACACTGTAGAAATACTCGGATAAGCCAGGAGTGACTAGCAAATAAATAAAATAAATAGTTAAATTATTTATGTTATCAAAATAACTAATGGCTTTGACAGATAAATCATAAATCTTAGAAATATGAATATATGTTTAAATTTTAACTATGTTTTTATTCATCAGTTTAAGTTCAGATTTTATATAAAACTGTTTGTTTATTTTTTTAGATTAGCTTCACACATTTCATCAATTAAATTAAGTTTAGTTCAAATCAGGTCGTCAAACAATTCATGTGTAAATCAAACTATTAAGTTTTTTTCGGCGATTTATTTTGCGACACTCTCAAATCATTTTTTAAATCATTTTTTTCAGCAAAAAACCTCAAAGTTTGAGTTTTTTATTAAATAATAAAAAAAACCCGGAACCGCAACTTTATTGATTTAAATCTCAATTCAGAATCGATATACAACATTTTTTAAGAATATTTAATAATAAACTCATCAAGCGGATCGAATACCAAAAAGAGTTTGAAATCAATTCATATTTCTCTGAAAACCTTTGCAAGAAAAGTGCAGAAGCCGGAACCAAAATAAAATTCGGTTTATTGTATTTAATTTAGTAAGAAAATCGGCTTTCGACAACTCAAACATTTAATTTCTCGCACCCCATCAATTGTTTTCATTTCAGTTAAATAATGAAAACTTTTTCATGGCCTAAACTTTCTTTTCGGTATATTTGTAAAC
Organism: Drosophila nr. fundita; assembly: GCA_035044245.1. Classification (NCBI taxonomy): domain Eukaryota; kingdom Metazoa; phylum Arthropoda; class Insecta; order Diptera; family Drosophilidae; genus Drosophila; species Drosophila nr. fundita. The sequence continues at coordinate 2,350,765 of JAWNMG010000654.1, forward strand.
ACTTGACAGCTTAAGAAGTCCATGCCAATATTTGGCATCATCAACAAACAAATTAATACAATTTGTAGACTAAGCGCCAAACTTAATGCCTACACCTAATCCCCCAGAAAAACATCCCTAGCCAAATAGAGCCCCATTGAGTGGAGTTTTCGTCTATTTGTCTAGTAATTAAAAAGTATAAAACCAGCAAATTAAACGCGCCAACTGTGGAGAAAGTTTTTCGTATTTTTTTTTGGTTGTTAGCTGCCGTTTGCGCAAAGTTTTTGGCACAAATAAACAAACAAGCAGGCATCGCGTCGCCGCACTTAATTAAATTAGAAAGCACCCACAGTGCGCACAGTGGAACCAACGCGAACGTAGCCAAAAAGTGACGCCAACCAATAACAACCTATTTTCGATAAGTGTGATAAGCTCAAAGTAGAATGTGGCATACACTGATAAGCTCGAAGAACTAAAGAGAATAAATATATGTAAAATAAATAATAAATATGATGATAAATATTTTATTTTTATTTTACTATTAATTAAATATAATGAACATTTTATGAGTGTTGGAAACTCTGAAAAGAACATTTATAATTATGCTAATGAATAAATGATACTGTATATTTTATTTAATTATTATAATTATTATTATTATTATTATTATAAATATTGCCAACTTGATAGCTACTTGAAAAGGGTATATTGAAAAGAAGACGTTACAGTCGAAGACGCCGGAAATCAGCAAAACTAATGCCAAAACTTTGGATTATGGTGAAGGAGGAGGAGGAGGAGGAGGAGGACGAGGAGCCATGACAGCTGCTCGGTGGTCGTGTAAGTTGAGAGGAGGATCTGCTAGTGGGTTCATCAGTGTGCTTAGAGTGTTTACTGTGGCGTAAAATAGCCGACGACTTTGTCTGCCCAGCGAAATCTCTTTTTCCTGTTTTTTACTTCTTTTTTTTTTGTCGTTTTTTGGCAGCAGCAGGAGACAGCCTTGAAGCTGGTGGGGTGGGCGTGTCACGGCAAAGTTTATCAACTTAATTAGAGGCTTGATTACGTTGGCGATGCTGCTCATCTCAAAAATGGCGAATGGCAGCCATTAAAATTAAATGTGGGGCAGCGCAGATTGCGGTCAGATTGAAGACAGGAGTCAGGCAGGCAGGCAGGCAGGCAACAGGACACGGTCTGCACTTTGACATTTTAAAGTCGAGTCTTATCGTCTGCACGTCTATCTACTGCCCCCCCGCCATTCACCCACCCCTCTGACGGTCGGACCCCCCTTGAGTTTTGTTATCAGCTTATGGCTGCCATTTGGTTAGCAGCCCTTTAACTGCCGGCCATTTATCCTAGATTTGATTTATGGCGCAATTAAAAATTTGCACAAGCCATGTGAAAATGGAGGGAGGAGTTCTGCTGGCCGCCTAGTTTCTGGGCGTGGCAGAACACACACACACACACACACACATAGTGGTCGCGCTCGCTTCGATGCAAAATTTATGGCAGCGCATTTATTGCCAAGCGGCGCGTATGAAAATTTAAATGTAGCTGCCGCCTGGTGGCGCCTCAAACGCGACAAATGCCACAAAAACTCGACAAATATTATGTGGGACTGCCGTGGTAAGGCCACATGAGATTCTCAATCTCTTTGCGTTGCAATATATGTGTATATATGTAAAACCTCCCCGAAAAAAACACTCGTTAAAGTGCAAGTTTTTTTAGTGCTAGGATTGTAGAGCTGGCGCGAGGGTAGCCACAATAGTTGCTGGCATATTGTTAAGGCAGCTTTACCTTTTACAATTATATATGTGAGAAGACTTTCCCATTTGCCCGATATGACTATAAGCTATCCATAGAACTGCTGTCATTTTAAAATGATTTAAAATCAAAAAAATCAGATAAGCTTGATACAACGGACTAAGATGGCAAATATATTTCTTATATAGTCCATTTATATGATAAATTCTGAATACTACAAAAATTCTCATTCATTTTTATATAGGTTGCAAGCCGTTAAGGCGACCCGCGCCCTTAAGCGAGTGTTGCCATTATCAGTTACTGCACGGCTGTGTCTCCTGCTGCCTGCCACCTCGCCCTCATCCCCCCAGTTGCCTTCTGCGCCCGACTGCCAGTTGGCTGGTGAATTTTGGCTTTTGCCTTGAACTGGCAGCTGTTAGCCTGCACTTTGAGTAATCGCTGCCTTATGCCGGCTTTTCCACTTGGACTTGTGTCAAAAGATACACACAAGCACACACTACACACACACACGCATACATATACATATATTGTTGGTTGTGGCATCGTCAGTGCAACATGTTGCCCGGGTCATGAAATGTATATAAATTTCTTATGCGGCCTGGCAACTCGTAAAACACGAGGTTAATGTGGTAAATGCTGTCGAGACTTGTAGCTAAAGCTCGGTTGGGTTGAGGGGTGTGTTGACGGGTTGCAAGAGGGAGTGAGTGGGTGGGGGTGGGGGTGGGGTTAGGCTATGTAGGCAACATATTGTTGCGACTGTAAACTATTAGAGCTTGTAAGTGGCATTTAATGGGGTTGCTTGATAGTCTTCGTGAGTTGTTTGCATTGCATTTGCCCAACTGTGTGCATATTTCAGTGGCAAGTGCATGTTCCAATTACAAAAGTGCTTGTGGGCGTGGTCAAGGAATTGCTCCAACATACACAAAACAATGTGCAGTAGAAGCCTGCAGATTGTTCTCAAATTCCTAAAGTCCTTGAACTAAACTAGACCCAGCATAAAATGAACAGCAACCTTTTTTCCTGGTTTCTAGATAGTAATTTAGATATAATGAGCCAGGTACCCTTTTAACAACCGTAAAGCCATTAAAAAGGGGGAACAAAAAATAGCTAACAGGCAGCAGAGAGCAGCTACGACTTCATTTAAATATATATATTCTGATTAGCAGCAGCAGCAGAGTCGGTTTGGAAGTCTGCGAACTATAAGTTTAGTTTTGCTAATATTAATAATTCATATTTAAAATTAAACTTTTAAAGGTTAATTTGACAGTAAAACTAAAATATAATATTTAATATTATATTATATTATTATAGCAATTCAGTAGCTGTCTGCAGAGTATATCCCAGTCGAGCTCTCTTGACTTGAACATTTAAAGTTGTGTTTTTATACACATTTGTACACATATCTAAACATTAATCTATTAGTAATTGGGTCGCTCTCGATGTGCAGCTTATTGTTGCTGCTCAACAGCTTCGCAACAGTGGCTGGCAAAAGTTAAGCAACGGCTGTTAACCCTTGCCGCTTTATGAGTGGGCAGACATCACCCAACCCACTCAGCTAATTATTATAAGCTGACAAATCTTGGCGGCGCTTATCACCAGCCAGCCAAAAGGCAAACGCAAACCAAACCAAACCAGAAATATCTAAGCCTAAGCAGTTACCCAAAATAAACTCTATTACAATGTCCTTGCCACATCCCCACACCCTTGTTACTTGCTGCTGTCTACTTGATTAACATTCGCACACAAATTTGGCTTAACTTTTTTGAGTGGGGTGGGGATTTGAAATTAATTTTCGACTGTGCTCCTTTTCGACATAAACTTCTAATTGGCAGCAGCACATTCCGTATACGCCGCGTTGTTTTTGGCCCCCGCTCAACTTGGTTGCAACAACTTTCACGTGCCACCAACTTGTGCCAGCCAACTTCGATGGATGGGGGTGAGCTAAAAAAGTTATAATAGATTTCTAGTTTCACTCATTTAGTTGATTTTTGTTTTCCTCTCACATTGTTATTTTTGGCCCATTTTACATTTCCGAGCAGAGCTCTTGAACCAGCAAAAATCTAACCATTTGTAGTTATGAGCAAAGTTGCGCTTTGAAATAATTTCGAGAGGAAATCATTGTTTTAATATGAATTTTCATGTTGTTGCAAGTTGTTCTTGCTGCGACCAGTTCAACATGGAAAATATATTCAGAATAAATGGCGCAAACCATGTGAATATTTTTAATGATGCGGAAAAATGGATATTCCGACGCATAACCAAATATTAATAATAATTAATTGGCAGTTGATTTACACACATCGAGAATTTTGTGGATTTTTTTTTGGCTTGTTTAAGTTTTTGTGCGAATTTTGCTATTGAATTTTATATTTTTGAATATCACGAATTTTCGTGTTGTGTGTGAAGCCTTCAATATTTCGTAGATATATAAAATTTTAATTAAAAACTTGTCGAACATAATAAATAATAAACATTGTTTGTCTTATTTATATAAATTTAAAATAAAATCAAAATAAAAATCGATTGAAATCATTTCGAAGAATATCAAGCAGCAAAAAAATAATATTATTATACGCAACTGATATCAAATTGTTCATAATAAGAAAGAAAGAAAAGCCATTAAATAACTTAATTAGTTTTCGGCATTAAAAATTACTTTTATTTTTAACCCAAACATGTTCAACTCTTTTGTAAATAGTTAAAAAGTAATTAAGGTTAAAGGCAGCGAATAATATTAAACATTTTTGTTTGTCATAAATATATTATTCAACTATTCCCCTAGCTATACCATCTGGTTGTTTGCTATTCCGTTTCCTATCCACTCTGTAAACTATCTTTAGTTGTGCTGACTATCTTTAGTTAGGGCAAATCACCCATCTGTCAGTGTCAGAGTTCACCTTCACTTTGGTGCCCAAAGTATTCGTTACAAAATATGAGAACCAAGCACATAATAATAATGGAAACACGTCAGAAAACGCATGTTGCCAACTTACAAGCTCCTTTTTGGCTCATAAGCTTGCCAGAAGCAAAAACAATTTATTTTCTCTTTATTTTTTGCCCCACTTGGCAAGCTATAACAAATATTATTCTTCATTTATGGCAACAAGCTGTGAACATTGAGCACTGAGCTTCTTCATTAAAAATCAATTAAAAACCAAGTGATTTTCCAAAGCAGATTTGGTAAATGCATCGGCTTGCAGCTATAAATACAGATGAAAAAATATTGCCAGGGTTGCCAAGCCAACAGGATATTGTGCTGAACAGTGCCACGCCTGCTACTGAAGCCCTTTTTGGCCCAAAGGGGACAATGTCAAGCGTTTGGCAAATTTCTATTCGATTTGTGTAACGAGTTTTCTATAAACATTTTGCTTTTTAAGGTTGGCAGTTGCCAGTTATTGTGAGTGAAAGAGAGAAAGAGAGAGGCAGAGTGGGTTAGAGAGAGAGAGAGAGAGAGAGAGGGTTGCACATGTTCACATTGCACATTGCAGTTCCATTTACTTTTATGGCATGCGGAGATTTGGTTTGGGCTCTTGCACATGTCCAAATGTGTTTTAAAGCTGTTTCTCGTCCTGGTTGCCTATTGATGTTGTTGTTGTTGCTGGTCGTGACATTGCCGTAATCCTGGCAGCTCATTTCGACAAATGGCCGACAGGAAGTGCTCTTTTCCAGCTGACGTTTCGATTGTCCATGGCCACAAAGCCAACACTGCAACTTGCAACTTGCAACTTGCACAACTTGCAACTTGAAAAGCTCTGACGCCATTTGTCGAATTAAAGTCCCACGAGCTCAAAGCCACAACTTGCCCATATATCTACTTAACAGACGTGCTCATCCGACAAAAAAAAGTATATATATATATATATATATATAGGAGAAATTGTTTTTGTTTTGCTTTTGGAAATTGTTTATTATGTTTATCTATCGAGACGCATTCAAGCAGCCCAAAATTGATTGAGTTAGTTCGGTTTTTTCCGGCTTTGTTTTTATTGACACTTTCATTGAATAATGTTTTGATATGAAATATATGCCTTGACACACACTCTAAGCGCGGTGTCTAACATCTAACACATATATTTTGGGGTTTCAGGCTTTTTTTTTTTTTGGGGGGGGGGGAGGGGCTTTTGGGGTTCAAGTGTTGCTGACCGCTCTGGTCGCATAAATCAACTCGAATCTCGAGTCTCCAATGTGCTTGCAACAACAGGCAATTTTCGAGCAAATATTTTTTTTACTAGCCATTGTCGCTGTCCATTCCCATCCCTGCCTCCCCCGAACTCTAACCATGCCACCCAACAACAAGAGGCAGCCACGGAAGCGTGACCCAAATATTTGTTTGATTTATTAGCTGCCGTTTTTTTATTTTTATTTTTATTTTGTTGTTTTTTTTTATGTGCCATGAAACAAGTTGTTGATATGTGAATATTTTGGGTAGTTGGACTACTTTTAGGCGTTTGCAATGCATTCCGGTATGTGTGTGCTGGGAATTTCAATTGAGAATGTTTTTTGGCATGGCTTATCTGTGCACCTAATAGATACAGTCAGTCATTTTTATTTATTTATTTAATGTGAACAAAAAAGCGAAAAGTGAATAACTAACTTCAAATTTAAAATGTACCAGAAAAAAATATTAATATGGCTATAACAAATTTGTAATAATCGAGATTATTTATATTTGTTAATAATTCAGGCATTCAATGAATTTGAAATTTTATGAAATTGAGATAATATTTTTTCAGGCTGTGAGCTGAATTGTAGTTCCGGTTCCGGTACGTAAAATGCAAAGTTTCTGGCAAAACTTTAGAATTGATTCGAAATTAATTCCGTTGTGTAAATGGATGGACTTAATATATCGACTTCTGTAACGGGTTCTTAAAAAAATAATTAATGGGTAAATTTCTCTGATTTATATATAATTATATATACGTAATTATATATACGTATATAATCAGTAAATTTCTTTGACAATATATTTTTTATTTTAAATAAACATATTTACAAATAATCTGTATAAAAGTTGCCTGTTACTTTAGTGCAATATATATTTATGTATTTTATATATAAAGTTCTCTGATTTAAATATATTTATTGCTTAACTCCAACACATGTTTATGCCGGCTTTTCATTCTAAAGTCATGTCTTTTTGTAGAGTATCAAGACTTCGTTTGTAGCCCAATCACTTTCCTTTTTATATGTTGCGTTCACTTCTTGCATTCTTTAAAAATGGAGTGCGACACAGGTGGCACAATAGTTCTGAAGTGCAACTGACAGATACAAAGCACAAGTTTCGACTAACTCGACAACAATATTTTGTGGCTGCACAAAATTCTCACCTCATTGTTGGCCGGCAGGCAGGTATTTAAGGTAACCTTAAGCAAAAGCCAACAGCCAACGGCAAAGAGCAGATGAGTAAGTGGATGAATGAATGGATGAAGTGCCTGCAATGAGGAAGCGAACGTTAAAGTGTCGATACAAGATAAAAGATACAAGATGCAACACGTGCAGCTGCATCTTTAACACTTGCCAGCCAGTTTCTTGTTTATTTAGCTTATTAGGGCCAAAAAGTGAATCCGCTGTGGCAAGTGTGCCCCCGTAAAACTTTTACGGTTCTTCGGTTACGTAAGTTTGCCGCACTGCAAGTGAAATTCAATTTCCAATCGGTTGACTTTGGTTTTTACTTTTTTCTTTCTTTTTGTTTTGGCCAATGGGGACTTTGGTCTAATTCAATTGGCAATGGCTTAGGCCACTACAAAAATTTGTGGCACCCAAATTTATGAGCTGTCCAAACGTTTTGTCTCTCCTGTTGCCGTTCGAGAAGATTCGTTACGATTCGAATTGATTCAATTCGATTTGGTTGCCATTTGTCACGCTTTTCCCCCCTCAGCCACTGCCATCACCTTTTCCAATCCTTGTCTGGGAAAAGTCGTCGCAATGTCAAAGTCATCGACGCCCCAACAATTTGCCGGAAACTTGTTGCCCCACAATTGTGTAGCTTTCTGGTGTCTGTTGTGATATCTTGCATGATATGCCCACGCTTCAATTATTCAAAAGCTTCAAGCAACATGAAGCACAGCACAGAGCTGCCCCTATATCCCCCCACACATCCACATCTACCCCGTAGCGACTACCCATCTTTGCCACTCCAGCCACAATTTGCATTTATCTGGGTTTTTTTTCCGTGATTCTAGTTTGCCTCTTAGCGTTTCTTTGCCCTTGGCATGTAACATAAAACTCGGCACAAATGGCGTCTAATGGATATTCAGATATTCAAGTCGTTTACGTGGTGGCATTCGAACCGCTCGATGAATGTATTCACGGGTCAGATGTCCAATCGAAAGTGACCTGCTCTCGAGCACTCAATTTGTTGTTGGTTGGCATTCTAAATGCAAAGCGAAATGCAAATGTTATTTTCTTTCATCTCCATTTGCCCAGCTGTAATTCTATTCGTTCGTGAATGTGCACCATAGCTTGGCTTTACTGTTACCAGATCTCCATCAGTAAGCGATTCGCTTTGAAAATAAAATTAGATAATATGAAATATATATTCAACTCATAGATGAATATAAATCGGAGTATATTGCATTTTAAAATCAGCAGAAATCATATAGATTTTTCTTTATTTAATTTAATATTAAATTTAATTTTTAATTTAATTTAATTGAATTGAATTTTTCCTTTTTGGTTGCCTTGACTGACTTTAGGTGACACTCAATAAATCAATACATTTGTATCAAATATTCCGTTTTGGTTTAAGGATATATAAATCGTTGTTACGTATGATTTATACATTCATCTGGCAGATACAAATATTAATTTTAATAAATAATTTTCATGTATAAATTATGCATAAATTATGATAAATTGGAATGTAAATGCACGCAAAATGGTCGATATTTTATAATGATATACTTCAACCATTATTGTGTGAATTATAAGTTGGAATATTAATATAGATAAAGTGTTGGATTAGTTAGGCATATTTCATTATTTATAAATTGGTATCTAAATAAATATTAATTAGCTTCTGCTAAAAGAAAGCTTCTTGTTTGAATTTCAGCTTTCTTCAATTAGCATATGTTCTGGTCATCAAGCACACATCAATCAGTCAATCAACTACCCTCCACATTAATTGCACAAATGCGTCTCTTATCCCGAGGCAATTGTAATTAATAAACAAATGCAAAATATAAATAAATTAATTGTCTTTCATTTTCAAGAGGGGGACAGATATATAGATTAATCGACTAGTTGCCAATTTAAAGAGATATTTGTCAAACACTGTCAGACAACGAATTCTCATCTGCTGATTGATGATGGCCCCAAATCGAAAGCGTCTGCTGGGAAAGCAGTCAACAACTGCTTGGCCAATTGGCCATTTCAATCAGAGAGCTGTTTGGCTGTCTGTCTGTCTGTCTATCTGTCCGCAACTGATGTCTTCATCTGTTAATCACTTGACTGCTCCATTTGCCAAGCAGCTGTTGACATTGTAAGTGCCGGTGCTGCAGGTGGTGGTGCAAGTGGTGCAGCACGGTCTCAAGAAATCTGTTTGATTTTGATTTATGCAACTGCAAACTTCAAACAGCAAATTGCAAACAGCAATTTGCTAACAGCAAATTGCAAACTGCAAGCAGCAAACTGAATACTCGATGCACCATTTCTAATAACTGGACTCGGAAGGTGCTCATAAATCAGCTGCCAGTTGTTGGTTGCATTCACTGCCTGCTGCATGTTGCAAGTAACAAGTTGCCTGTTTTCCGCCTGCCTGTCAACGTTGGCGGGCCCAAAACGCAAAATGCTAAACTCAAAACTCAAAACGTGTCTGCCATCTAATCACTGGCATCAACGGCCTCGCACAGGCGGCAACACACAGTTGCCACACATGCCACATGATTCAGATGACACTCCCAACAACAACAACAGCAACAACCTTCCCCAATGTCAACTTGGCATTCAAATACAAAAATTACTCGACTTTGAAATAGATTTTATGCGCAATTAATATAGCTAAAGAATTATATATTTAATATAATCGCATTGAAGTCATCTGGCAGCTGAATTTAAGAGTAATTTATGTAAATAATCAATAATCAATATATATTGAGATACTCGAAAATAATATGGTTATCAATCAATAAAATTGTTTTTATTATTTAAATTCTGTGAATCTAAGATATGTTTTTTATATTATATTTATTCAAATATCTTAATCGATTAAATATTGTGTAATAAGCTGGTATGTCTGGAGAATCATAAAGAAAGAAAGAGAGAGAGAGAGAAAGAGAGACAGACAGATAAATGTTCTCTTTATATATGTATAACTCTGATTTGATAATCTTTTTATGTAAGTCATTTTTATATATATATTCAGCTTATATTTATTGTATAATTAACTCAATATTTAATTGCACAATCTTGTTATATTTTTAAGGGGGCTAAAGAAAAAGAAAAGACTTGAAAAGAGCGCTGTTTTTTGGATTCTCTCTTTCTCTCCATCTTTCTCTCTCTTCTTAACTGTTAGCTTTATTATTATTAACAATTTTTTATTTGTTTGGTTTCTCCAAATTCTTTGGTAAATATACAAGATAATTTTTAAATTTTAAATTTAAATTTAATTATAAATTCGATTTTTTTTTATTTCATTGAATTTGTAAATTAAATTTCATATTTTTATTTTCTTAAATTCTTTTGAAGATTTTCTTTCCTTATTGGATGTCATTTAATTTGTAACTTCAATTTCAATATATGTTTTTTTACAAGAACTCTTTTAGGTTCTTTTTGTAGACTTTTAAAATACACATAAAAGCCTTTTGGATTCACTCTATATTTATATATATATATACGATATACCCCATTGATATGCTCATTTTTACATGGTATCCAATTAGCAGCAGCATTAAACAATGCTGCTTCTTAGCCAACTTCTGTTTGATTGAGACTTAAAGTTTAAGTGAAATGGCAGCCAGGCGCACAACTCCAAAAGTGTGTGTGCATCTATGTGTGTGTGTGTGGGTGGGTGGGTGGATGTGTTGGTTGGGTGGGGAGCTAGTGGGTGGTCCTCTGCATAATGTTTGCTCTATATGCAAACATATATACATAGATGAATATGTATCAGTTGCAGCAGTAGCGCAGTGTGGACACGCATAGGTGAGGCACACGGCCTTTCTTCTGCACTTACCCCCTACGCCTACGCCTCCCCCTCCTCCTCACTCCTCACGCCACTCGATCCATCAAATTGCACTCAGGGAAAAAGAAAGTGTTTCTTGTTTGCACACATAATTTTAATGATATAAGCAAAAAAGTGTCTAAAACTCATGTGAGTTTTTTTTGAGTGTAGCAATGCCATAAAGCCTTCCCTCTACACCTAACTCTGAATACACCTATCCTACCATTCTTCCTCACTCGTCCCACCCCTCGATCATTCAAGCTGAACTATAAAAAATAAAGTTTTTCTTGTTTGCAGAAATAATTTGTAGAAATAAGCAAAAAGTATGTCAAATTTCTAAGATTCATGGAGGTTTTTTTTTGAGTGCAGCTATGTGGCTCCTACCCCTGACTACGCCTGCTCCACACTCCTCACTTCGCACACCCCTCGATGCCCCACAAACCGAGCGCCGCGATTCGCATGCAAATTTCATGCAAAAATATGTGCAATTTTCGATTCTAGACGATGCCACTGCTGCTGCTGTTGCTGCTGCCTCTGCGTCGGCTGCTATTGTGGCAGTTGTTGTTGCCACGTTTTGGAGCACAGCTGATGCCTCTGTTGCCGTTGCTGCTTCGGTTGCTGCAACTTGTAGAAATTTATGGCGCTTGCATGTCTGAATTTATCTGCTTGTTTCACATGCAAATGCAACGCAGTTCCAACTTCGTAATGTTGATAAAAATGAAAACAACGTCGCCACGAGAGAGAGAGTGAAAGAGAGATAAAGAGAGAGAGAGAGAGAGAGAAAGAGAGAGAGAGAGAGAGAGGGAGGCAACCACGTAGAACATGGACAACAATGTCGCAGGAGCCATTCGAAATGCCTTTAACTGATTTTTTGTGTTTTGGCCACGGTTAAACGTAACCATGTCCGACCATGGCCAACAAAAACAACAAGAACAACAACTACAAAACAACTACAACAACAAGAAACTACAACAATGTTGGCAACAGCAGCAGGTAGCAGCCACAGCTTACAGTGGTAAGAATATGATAAATGTGCATTAAAATTTAAATTTGTAAATTAAACTTTGGATATTTAAAGACAGAAATGTATAATAATATATAATCGAATCAGTGGATCGCTAGAGAGAGACAGAGAGAAAGAGAGAGAGAGGGAGAGATGAAGATAAAGAGATATATAAACTCATAGAGAGAGTGAGATACTTAGACAGATTCAGAGAGAGAGAAAGATAAACATAATTAATGATAGTGTAATTAATAAATATATATAACAAAATAAAGAAAAAAATAGTGACAGAAGGTCATTAAGATATTATTATACCATTAATATATATATATATATACATATATATATATATATATACATATATATATATATTAATGGTATAATAATATCTTAATGACCTTCTGTCATATAGATATTATATTATATTATATATATATATATATATATATTATATATATATATATATATATATATAGGCAAAAAGAGAAAGAAAATGATATAAAGAAAATATGTGTTTGCTTTTGGAGCGCTTGGCAAATCATTTCCCCAAATTTCTATAAACAATTTAAGAAACATAAATAAAACTTTATTTTTTGATATTCCACTGAATGGAGTCAAGGCTAAAATAATTTCCACATAGTTTTCAAACTATTCTTCGATCTTTGCTTAATTTCTTTTGTTTGCCAATCCAATTGTTGGACATGCATATTTTTTGTTAATGGCTGCTTTTCAATATTTGATGCCCATTGTCGCATTGTGGTCGGTCGGTCTCTGCTGGCACATTGCTCTTTCATCATACGTGTTCATTCATAAAAATTGTATATTTATTTGCATGCACACACACACACACTCAAATATATACACACAACAACTCAGGCAGACAAACAGTTCAGATATAAACGAAGAGTTGCTTTGGGATTCCAATTTTGAATTCTGATTCGCTTCTGCCAGAACAGTTCACTTTGCTGAGTGAATGTGTGAGTGTGTGTTTGTGTGTGTGTGTGTGTGGGTGTGTGTGTGGGTGAGTGTTATTTTCTGACCTTGAGCTACGTGAGAGAGCCCATTCAGCAGCGGCTGTCCAGGTGGGGCGTAGGGGCTTAGTTTTGTGCGACTGTTTTAATATTCCTTTAAAAGCATAAGGTTCTCTGCTCTGCATGCACTCAGAAAAAAATCGCACCGAATTTCAAAAATTCGCCAATATTTATCAAATCATTTTTATCTTTTCTTAGTGTCAAAGTGAAATTTATAAAAATATTTTTTGATATTATAATTATTATTTGCAGCTGCCATTTATAAATTAATTCTTAAGACACGAAAAATAGGGCAATTGTTTTTCTGAGTGTGAGGATTGTTGTTGCCCGTGGTAGCAATTTTTTCAACTGTCCAGGTCTGTGTTCGTGCCCCTTGCCCTGCTTCACCTAGGCCTTTTATGTGCCCCTGTTTCCTTAAGAGTTTGGCTGCCTTTTTGCGTTTTATTGCTGGCAGTTATTTGCTGCCACCTACGTGACTGCCAATCGCTGACTGCTGGCTGCTGGCTGGCTGCCACAGACTTTGATGTGGACTCTGCGGCATTGCTTCATAGTGTGGCTGTGCCACGCCTCGCTTAGCAGCAGCAGTTGCCTTGGCATTCACTTTTAAGGCCACACATTTTAAGTTTACAAGTTTTAGGCCTAATACCATCAAAATTGACAAAGGCAAAACTAAACTTTGGACTCACTGACTGACTGACTGACTGACTGGCTGGCAACTCGTGGGCGGATTCTTAGGATTTGTTGTGCCTTCTGGGCCAACTTTCTAAATGTCCGTGTTGACTTTTAATAGTCAAACGTGTTTCACTGAGCACTGAGCAGATCACAGCCCATGTCAAAATCATTTTATCCAATTTCAAGTTGTAAGTCGCTTACTTTAAGGCACAACTTGACAGCATCGAAGAAGTTGCCTTTTGGGTTTACTTAGCTTGAAGTTTGCGGAGGAAACACTTCATTAACGAGCAGGCACAGCTTTTGATGAAATGTTCTTATCAATTTGTATGTAGTCAACTATATAATTAAATTTAAATTTCAATAAATCAACTCAATTTTGATAAGCTCCAAAACTCATGTGGGATACAAAATTCTTTTGGGTTTCCGTAAATTGAAGTTTGTGAAGGAAATATTTAATCAGCTTTGATGAGTTGCTGCTTCGTTTGCAGATTTTGTATTTTGTCAACTCTATAATTAAATATATATATTTATATCTATTTATTGACTAAATTCTTAAAAGAGTTTTGCTATTTTAGCTATACTAAAATACATAACAGATCATATCAATAAATTTACCATTTAATATTACTATAAAGATTTTTTAGTTTATTTTTTTTTAAATTGAGGTTAGTCTGTAATCTTGTCTGTTTCTGCTTCGAAGTACCTAAATCTTGTAACTAGGCTCTTCTTAGCAGCTAGAGCTATCCAACTTAATTAATTTTGCTTATATTTAAAGTGGATTATTTGTTTTCCCAACTCTGAGCTTAAATTGAATCCAATAACTTGGCCATACTTAGCAGCTTAAGTTCTCCAGCTTAGTGTTTTAATTATATTTTATATTTAGTTTATTTAACTAGGAGAAATTCATCTCTTTTTTCGCAAACTAATTTACTGTTAGTCTTTAATCTAGACTATTTCTTCTTTGAACCGTTTGGCTAAGTAGGCAAATTGAATTTTAGTTTGGACTCAAGTCAAGTGAATGCACTTGCGAACACTTTGGCCAAAAACTTTCCCATGACTTTGGAGTAGGTGTGTGCTTGAGTGTGTGTCTGAGTGTGTGCATATATGTGTGTGTGTGTGTGTGTAACAAGTTGAGTGTTGGCCCCTAAACTCTGCACAGTTGCAACCTGTTTGCCAGTTTGGCCCAGCACGCCCAACACTTCCGTCTTGAGGCATTTGCATGAATGGGTCGCATTGTCGATATATAGTGTATGGTGCTGTTGCTGTTTGCCACATGAGGCAAACAGGGAGCTGTTAAAATGCATCTTCAAAAAAGCATTATAGTCGACACAAAGCGATGCGTTCTTTACTACTACGAGCCAGACAGAGCGAACAAAAAATACAACAAAAAAAAAACAACACAAAACACAAAAACACAAAAACATAAAACACAACTAGCAGTTGGGGCAAGGACTGAGGCAAGACATGCGAAGAAACGCGTTAAACTTTAGTGTCCCCGGGGAAGCGGATGAGGAGAAGGTGGGCGGGGCGGGGTGGTAAGCATTGCTGTTAACAAGGCAAAGGCAAAGGCAGCAAGGATGGCTCCTAAACAAGGAAATTGTAACCCGACAGATAGCGAGATGCGTATAATGGAAGCACAGACATATTTTTCAGATTTTAACGAGGCTGTGTGGCAAAGGACTACCACTACTACTACTACTACGTCTAAGGATAGCCATCTATGTAATACACTAAGAGAAAAAAGATGGACCATAAACCAACTTTTTACTCAGAAATTATATTCCCAAAAATCAAATTAATTAATAAACTTTATTATTTCTTGAATTCAAGAAAGGATTTATTTCAAATTTTTAATTTAATAAAAGAAAAACTTGCTACAATTTTTAAGGCGATTTTCTAAAATGCATAGCTAATATTTTTTTTAAGTGTATGTGATATGTGGTGTGGGGCTTGTAGAGACAAGCAAGAAGCATTTTTCTCCGGCCAGTCCTTTGGCATTGTTAGATGGTTGGTGGCTTCAGCTGCTTCTACGCCAGAGTTGGTCAGAATTGAGGGCGTGTCAGTGGCACAGAGTGTGGCAACATTGTGCAGCAACATTGCTGTGTGATGTTAACTGTCGCTCCTATTTGTCATAAAAGGGGCTACAAAGTGTGCCAGGTACAACAAAAAAAAAAAAAAATAAAAAGGAAAATAGAAAGAAATAAATTTTGCAGACTTCCTAAGCGCATGTTGGTTGTCTGTGAAGAACAACATATTTGAGTTTCTGTTCTCACATTTAATGTCGTCCTGAAAAGATGCTACCACTTCTTTAAATAGGCTAAAAGTCACACAGCTTGTGCCTGATATTTAAATATTTTGCATTATTTATCAGAAATAGTTTTTTTTATATAGAGTGCTTTAATTAAGGAATGCAGCCTTTATTATTTTTTGTGCTTCCTACTCAGGCTTATCGCTGTATAGCTATTGATACACAATAGAAATGGGAAATCGTAGCAGAGCTAAAGTAAAACCATGAAAAAACGATCAATAACGGTATCCATCAACTCTGACCTATCTTAACTTGTTTACCGCTCTTGACTTTTTGGCAACGCCTTCTCATTGTTTCCAGTTCGAGTTTGTTGTGGGTTGCCAGCCAATTTGTTTTGATTGATTTGTATCTGTGGGCTAAGTTTTCCACAGTCAATTAAAAATGCTAATTAATGTCTACTTTTTGGGCTAAGTCTGTCCATTTGTCCAACTGTCTGTCTGTTTGTCAGACTCGACTTTGCCATGCGTCTAATTAACCGCTAAGCTCACAAGAAATAATTCATATTTAATTTCGTTCAGATTCAAAATCAGATGTATGCATTTCAAATGCACTTCAATTACAAATGGAGCATAAAACCGATTCGCTTAAAATATTTCGAATAAATAGCCAAAACAACCAAAAACAGTAGAGAAACGAAAGGAATACGTAAAAAAAGGAGTGTGAGCAGATTAAATGGATGAATAAAATGGTCAAAGGAATCGAAGGGGATTATAGAAGAAGCTATGAAAATATATGTAATATTTTGACAGCAACTGAATATTTTATATGTAATCTATGACAAAATAGATTTTGTAAATAACAACGCAGAAGCAAGAAACATTTTTTAAAATTATTTAAATATATTTAAAAGTTTATGGTTTGCTGTCTTTCATGTCTGCTCTTCAATTCTTCTAATTATTAATATTTTTTATATTTACAGGGCATTTGGCAGTCGTTCATACAATTATTAATTAATTAATAATTGCACTGCTTTTGGTTTTTATACATTTTGTTTTTCGTTTGCAAATTGCTGTGTGTTAAATGCCAGCTCAAATATTTAATTACCTAGCTGATATTTCAGTCAACTCATTAAAGCAATTAAAAAATGCTGCTATTTGTTCGCTGTGTGTGTGTGTCTGTGGGTGTGTGTGTGTGGGCATGTATTTTTTTTTTGGAAGAGGGCTTGTACTGAAATGGGTTTTTGGAACTTTTTGCATAGTTTAAAAAACATGAAAAGTTGTTGAAAAGTTTCGTTTTCTTTTTATTACATGGCGCTGTCTCTCTCAAGCTCACTCTCTCTCTCTCTCTCTCGCTCTCGCTCTCCCTCTATGACTATGTCAGCATCTGCCTGCAAGAGTTGCCGTCTAGTTGCAAAGTCAGCTTTGCAGCTTGTTTGAGAAGTTTGGTCAACTTAATTAGCACGTTGATTATTTTTAACGCCCAATCGAGCACAGGAAATGATTTCATTACATGGATGCCTGTCGAGGCAAGGAGTAAGGGGGTTGTGTGTGTGGGGGGTATGACTGGGAGTGGCTACCCTCCGCTCGCCAACACCACACTTCAGAATTTTGTCACATTGCTGATGGGATTTTTGGTTTGTCAAGTGCAGCATAAATTGCGCTATGATTATTTAATTGCCGCAAAGTCTTTCCACAAGTTGCTTGGCGAGACGCAGACATCGGTGGGTGGGCGGAAGGCGGAGGGGAGGGGATTTTTGCGGCATGCCAAGTGCAATATTTGGCCGAGAGTCGTTAAAGTGCTTGTAAACGTTGCAAATTAGTTGGCCCGCATATATATATGTATATATATGTATATATATATAAAGTGGCTGCCGTTTTGACCCATTTGAATTCTTGATGACACTTTGCAACTGTTAATTTGCATTTTCTATCCACAAATTGTGGGGCAGAGCACGATAAAATGCTGCAAATGAGGTTAATGCACCGAGGCATATTGACAAATTCCGTTTTGGTTCACCAAAGTGCATAATTAAATTTGTGGTATTATTATTAATTACGGCTTAAAACTGGCTTAAAAGATTACATAAAAAACATAAACAGTTGAGAGCTTAAAAAATTGTTTAGAGTTATATTCTTTACTTAAATTTGTACAGCTTCTATAATTTATATAAATAATAGTTCAGAGTTCAGAATTTAAATCAAATCAATTCAATTCGGTAAATATAATTTTTCTTGCTTACTTTTGTATAGTCTATTAATATTTATAAAAATAATTCAAGTTTATACTTTTACAGTCATTGAGAAGTAAGTTAATTAATGCAGTCCAACTTGTATCTGATAAATTTGACCAAGATATGAATTTTAAAGTTGACTCTTTTTTGTTATCAAATTCTATATCAAATTAAGCATTGAGTTAATTTCGATTTGGTGCATTATTTTCTTAACTAAATGCCTTTAGTAGCTTCTAGGGAAAATGTTGAAGGGATTTCCAAGTGAATTATTATTTTTTTTTTTTGAGAATTAATTATTATGAAAACAATTTAGTGTAATTTAATTCATATTAAAAGAAAGTAATTCAAAGTAATTCATAGAAATGAAAAAGGTTTATTTTTAAAATGCCTGTTTTAATTGCAATACTGAGAATTATTTATATTGAGTATCCATTATAAGCAACTTATGGATAGTTAAGAGTTTAATTTAAGACAACTACTTACACAAATTTCATTCATTTAATGCCTGTTCTTAGTGCAATGTGGAGAAGTAATTATTTTGTATGTAAAATATTAGACAATTTATAGATATTAAAGAGCTTCTACCTAAAAAAAACTTGAATTATGTTCTATTATTTGAATGCCTAATTTAATTGAGTCACACATAAGGCAGCCAGATGTAAACACGTTTCACTCTAACTATAACGGACCATATTTCATTTCATATTCATCACAGCCTGTGTCGCATTGTGTCGTCTTCCATTTGGTTTCATTTGTTGTCTCATTTAAGTCATGCAGCGTCTCAAATTAAGCGTTAAATTTAACACATAATACACGTTTTATGGCCCAAGCGCATAGCTTTATAGCTTGTTCTACACACACACAACACACACACCGCACACACTTACTAAGCCACCCCCCTTCCCACATTTTTAGCTGCTATCTGCGAGACTCACTTTTAAATGTAACTTGTTTGCCTCTGAGCTTACAACTGGCAAACAGCGTTCAACAAACATGCGAAGGGGAAAACTACAGAGCCAAAGAACCGAAGAACAAAGGTTGCAGTATTAAGAAATATACATACACTCAGAAAAAAAAGTGACCTTGAATTTTTAGAAACTCGTCATAGTTTTTTGCGGCCCAGGCTAACTCAGATTATTATTTAGAAATTATATATCTAAAAACCAGGGCATTTCTTTCTTCATTTCGGGATACAAAGTATAAAGCTTAGAAAATATATATATATCTAATTTCTTACGGTGTTTATTCATATGTATAAGACAACAAGCAACTGCAATAATAGCTTTTGTTGTTGCCTACATTATTGGTAAACATTAGTGTTTTAAGATTTCACTTATACAAACATTTTAGATTGTTTATAAATTCATATAACTTAATTTGAACAAACTTTCGTCGGCCAAACTGTAAGATAATATATATATATATATAATATCTACTACATACTACTATGTCTACTTTTTGGAAATGAGTTTCTTAATAATAGAAAATAGCTCTTAAAAATAACAAATATCAAATATGGTCAGCTGTTCTAATTTTTAGATAAGCTATTTTCTGAAATTGATAAATTATTTCTATGAAAAAAGAATACAATTCCTACAGTTCACTTAGCTTTTTGCTGAGTGTATATATAGAGGAAAATACATATATATATATATATATATATATATATATATATATATATATATATGTGTGAGGATATCCGTATCCCATATCATGTCTCATTATAATGTCTACTCAGGCGAGATTAGCAAGAAAAATTTGATCGCCTGACAAATCCTATTTGCACGCTTCGCAGGAAAATCAATTTTCTTCGCATTGTTCCTCTTCTTCTTCTAGGTCTTGTTGCGTCATAAAATCTTTTTTAAAACTTCATTCGGCTGCCTTGGTTTGGTTTTTTTTTTTTTTTTTATTATTATTATGCTTGCTGCTATGTTCTAACAACCCTTTTATCATTGATCATGCTTACTTACTGCTTGGGTTCGTTTCTTTTTTATGGACTTGCTAAGATGCGTGCAGCGCTTCCTGTGAGGCATGCCCCATCCCTGTCCCTTGCCCCTCTATTAAAAAAAATACTCTGACTCATTGCGGCAGCAGCCACCGCTTAATGGCAATTAGTTGGAAAATGTTGTTGAGCTGGTCGCTTGATCTAGGCGAAACTATATAGTATATATATATAAATATATGTATGTATATATATATATATTTACTCTCAAGTTATTTCCACAGAAATCACACCCAGAAAAAAATCCGAAACAAAAAAGAAATAGAATCATTTATTGTCTGTGGTTAGTTCTTGTTCTTGGGTTCTTGAGTTGAGCGCAACTGCCACAATTTGATTATGTAATTTTAGTTGCTGCCCACATCCGCGGTGGCAACATCATCAAGTGGTGGCAGACACATTTAAGAAATACACTCAGAAAAATAATACAAAATGAAAGACAACTAGAATTTTGACAGATTTTCTTGTTGACCAACTTTCTAAAACTTAGAATGGCTTGCTTTAAATTTTCTATTATTAGGAAATGCATTTCGAAAAAGTATAAATGCAAATTCATTCTAAAATTCAGAAACAAATTTAACAATTTTACTGGTTCAGCTTCTATATTAGAAATACTTGAAGGATTATTTTTTAGAATAAAATAATTAAAAAAATGCTAATATAAAAATTCTTCTGTAGTGATATTTGAATAGGTATTTGATTAGTTTGTTTATCAATTTTAGAAAAATCCACATTGAAATTTAAAAAGGCAAACGCTGGTTTTAAACAAGCCACAACTATAACTTTTTGAAATTTACTTATACTTTCTGAATAATTGGTTGACTAAAACCATTGGCGATTTTCTAAAATTGATATCGATATTTTTCTCAGTGTACAAACTCATTGACAGGCCATTGGAAAAGGAAGCGTTGTTTTTGTTGCTGTTGATTTTGAGCTGTTTTTTTTGTTGTTGTTGTCGTTGGCGTTTGTTGAAGATTCTGTTGCTGTTGTTGCTTAACACGTGGGCGCTAGAGAAGTTGCAGACGTGCCAGCAACATTAATCACATACACACACACATGCTCGAACAAGAAAAAAGTGCGATGCAGTTGATGAAAAGCCGGCTACGTTTGTGCCTTTGCAACATGTTCGCTAGCCAACATGTTCGCTCCTTGTAACTGCTGGCAGCACAACAAATGTTGCTGCGTCGCTCTCTTCCGCTCGCACTCTCTCTCGCGCAGCATGTTGCCTAGACATGTTGCGCTCTCATATTGCAATGCAGCAATAAAAATAGTTAAAAATAAAATTACAAATTACCTATTTAAATTTAATACTTAAGTAATTTGTTTGCCAAACTTGACTTGTCTTTGTTTTTAGTGCACTCAAGTTGCATTTCTGTAGCACTAGTTCATCTCCATTTGATTCGCTCAGTGTAATCGTACTTGTGCTCTCAACATTGCGGCGCATCAGTTTCAGATTCATTTGCTGGCCGTCAGATTCAGTTGTTATCTGTAAGTCGCCCCGTGTCGTCATATGTACGGACAATGCAGCAATTTTCCAATTTTCCACAAAGTGTATTGTTCAATTTTTTAAAAACATCAAACAAAAAGTCGTGAAAAAAATCCATATAAAAGCACTAAAAATAAAAGTGTGTCTGAAATAATTCTGTCAACCAAAGCGACAAATTGTCATTAAAATTGATTTTTTTTTGGCAGCCAAATTTGTCTGAAAAATTAACGCGCCAAAAAGTCGCGCGTCACTTGTCATAAATATCCAACAACAATTTTTCATGTGTTGTTAAAGTGAAGAAAAACAATAATAAAATAAAAATTCGTTTGAAAAATATTTAAACAAAATTGTGAAATTGTAAAAGTGTTGAAAGAGTGCCAAAAATTTTGACAAAAAGAAAAAACGCATTTAAAGCAAATAAAATTTCCAAGTTGCTAAAACGCATTTGAGGCGTTTTCAGTGTGATTTATGGCCACAAATAAAAGTGCATGCAACAAAAGGCAAATGCCATTAATAAGTGGCAGGCTGTAGAACGTGCAACAACAAAGAAACAAGAAATAAAAAATAGGTGCAGCAACAATGAAAATACGTAATTAAAAAAGATGCAACCAGAGCAATAATTACGCATAATAAAAAAGTAAATAAGCAATAAATATAAAAATAAAGAGCAAAGCAAAAGATACAAATAGCGGCACATTTCGGGTTAGAATTGGAGATACTCAGAGAAAAGATGCAGATGCACAGTTAAATTTCGAGCAAGAATTGCAGTTACTTTGAGAAAAAGATATTAAAACAAAAAAATAAAAAAGCAGAACAAAGCAAAAAGTGAAAATAAACCGTTAGCAATACATAGATACATTTCAGGTTAGAGTTGCAGATACTTCGACAGATACATAGTAATAAGAATAATAAATAAATAAATAATAACAAAAAAAGAACAAAGTGAAAAGTGGAAAGATACAAATAGAGGCACACATATACATTTCGGGTCAGAGTTGCAGATATTTGCAGAGATGGCTGCCTTCCGGCAGAGCAGCTGCAGCCGCAGCAAGGGCATCTTTCCGCTGATGTTGCTGCTGCTCCTCCTCCTCGCCGATCTGAGTTTCTCGGCCGAGGAGCATCCACATCGTCACTCGCACAATGCAACAACAATGAGTCCGACTCCGACTCCGACTCCGATTCGGAGCAACCGGCATAATCAGCAGCAACGTTTGCAGCAATTGGACGGTTTGGGCTTTGAGTTGGAGCAAAACCAACTTCATCATCATCAACATCATCAGCATCATTTGAGGCACGAGCAGCATTTGCGCGAGGAGCTCAGCAACAGGCAGCCACCGGTGGCAACTCTCAAACAACAGCCAGCTCCATTCCAAATGGAATTGGAGCAGTTGCAACTGCTGAGCACTGGGCCGGGGCAGCAACATCATTTGCGTCATCACAATCGGCATCATGTTGCCTGGGAGCAGCGCGTATTTCCCGGCCAGACAACAACTGCTACTCCACTGATCACCACAGATGCACCCAATCTGCTGACCAATAATGATATTAATAATAAAAGTCCCAACATTTCCACACGTTATTTTGATCGCGATGGCATTTATCCGGCTGCTTGGATGCAACCCCAACATGCCACACGAGCACCAAACTGGCAACAGCAGCTGATCGATAGCGATGAGGATCAGGATGATATTGATGAGGACGATGATGAGGATGAGGACGAGGAGGATGAGGATGACGAGGAGGCCTATGATGATGCCGCTGAGAATGAGGAAAGCTTGCGTGCCGCCGCCGAGTTGGCCAAACAGATGCCACGCTACTCGTTCTTCAGCCAAAAGTTGCCACAGATCAGTTCCACCGAAGAGGATTACGATGACTCAGATGTGGAGCAGGTGGGTAGCCACAAGAGGGCAACCAATCGGCATCCCAGCATCTCGGCGGGACATACTAAAGCCGCCGCCAAGCGAAACATTTTCGATTGGCTCTTCAAGGGCAACAAGGAAAAGGTGAAGCAAACCACGACAGAGAGACCCAAAATACAGGAGGGGCAGGAGCAGAAGGATCCGGTGGATGCATCGTCCAACAATGGCTTCTCCAATGAGCAGTGGAATAAAATTGAGCACGAGCATCATTTGATGAAGCAGCAGCATCAGAAGGAGTTGCAAGCGTTGCGAGACAGCAGCCGGAATCGAAATGTGCCACTGATAAGAAATGTGGCATTGGCACGCGGCAGCATTGATAATGAGGTAAGTGTTTCTCTGTTTGGCATTGCGCCCATTAGCAACAGCTGTAGCTGTTGATGATAATGATAATGATGTTGTTGTTGATGATGATGATGATGTCATTGGGTATTGTTAGAAATATACGCACAGCTGATTAAAGTTGAGCATTTGCATTCACAATCGAAACTCAAACGCATGATGAAACTGAAACTAAAACTGAAACAGAAAATGTGTGCCATAAAATAGGCCACAAATTGGATGGGTTTATGGCTGACTGGTCAAGCAGTTAGATTGATACGCAAACAGATAAACAAACTAACCCACAGATAGGCAAACAGACAGGCAGACAAACAGACATTAAATATTTACACTGTGCGAAAGCGAAAGTAACATGCCAGTGTTCTGAAAAATAAAATAAATTAATTAATTCAAAAATAATAAATTAATACAAAACATAATATAAATATATATATAAAAATAATATGAACATATTAAAAGATTTTTAATATAAATACTATAAATATAGTAAATAAATTTTAAACCAAAATAAAAACATGAATTAAATAAATCAAATAAATAAAACAAATGTAAATAAATTAATTTCCATTTTCATAAGTCGTCTCTTTGTCTTCTTGTGTATTAATTTAAGATGATCAAAAAATGTCTCAAGTTTGTTAAAATTAAATTTATTAAATGTGTATTTTGAATTGATGTGCTTTTTGTGAAATCTGAGCCCAATGGGAAAGGGAAATAATAAATAAACGAATTAATATATGCCAATTAAATAAAATAAATAAAGTAAATTAATGAATTAATAAAAATTGATTAATGCGAATGATTAATCAGAAATATTCATAGTCTTATGAGTGAATTAATTGGAATACAACAAAAGTCTTTATGCAAGGTCAACATTTTAAAAAGTACTTTTTTTCAATAGCAAAAATTATGAGTTAAGAGTTTTCAATCTCTGTTGTGTTAATTTTATACAGTTTTGAAATAGATTCGTGGTCTTGGACGTAAAAGACTTTCTTTTTGATAAGTTTTTTATCTCAATTAAATTTGTATTTGCATTCTTGCAGATTTAAGTATAACGAGCAAAAAATGTATCAAATATCTTGAAATTAAATTTATTTAATGTGCTTTTTGTGTTAATAATAATTTTGAAATATTTTGGAAATGTGCAACATATTTTTAAAAATTAAAGATGGAAAAAAGAAACAATAAAATATTTAAAAAATATTTCACTGGCATAGATTATATTCTTGATGAGCATATTTAGCCACTTTGCCAATTCTCATTCTAACTTGATTTATTTCAACTCCGGCAAACATGATAAAATTTTGTTTTCTCTCCCTGTGTATTTTTGATGTTCTATTTAACAAACAAGCAACAAATGTATAGTTTTTCTTGATTATTTAAATTTTAAAACGTGTGTTTTCTGAAATATGAAATTGTGCAATATCTCGAAATGTGAGCCATATTTTTAGTAGTGAGCAGTCTACTTAGAGTCCCTGGCAAGAAAAGGAAAGAAAAGAAATTCAAATTCAAATTATTTAAATTTGAAATATTTATTTATTCTCAGCGTTTTTACACTTTGCCCCTGTGCGATTATGTGCCTATATTTTTGGATGGGTTTGGCTCAAGCACAGTTGTGCATATTAAATATGTGAAAAGCACAAAGATATCTTTGGAATTCCAAACACAAACTTCTTAGATCTAAGATGAATAATATTTTATTGAGAGTCGTGGGAGACCTAAAAACACATTCAAGCCTTACTTTAAATGCTTTAAATAACAACATTTTTTGAACATTTGCAAAGATGGCGTAATCATTCCAAACATTAACTGTTTAGATAAGAAATGACTAATTGTTGGACCTTCAAGCATTAATTTAATAATAATTCTCTGAATAATAGAATTAACATTTGCAAAGATTGTTTAATCAGTCCAATCTCAAAATGCTTAGATAAAAGATGAGTAATATTTTATTTAGAGTTGGGAGACACATAAAATCACCTTATATAAATATTCACTAAATTTTAAGTCTACTATTTATAAGTTTGCTTAATTTCTCGCAGTGCACACTGCTGATAAGTTACAGATGCATAATATATACTAACTGGTGTACAATGCACGCACTGACCAGGGCTAATTTCGTTTGCATTTTGGCTGTCAACAGCAGCAACAGCAACAGCCACAGCAACAACAACAACAACAACTTGGCTCGTGTTTTGTTCAGTGTGTTGTTGGATTGTTAAATATTTAACTGACATTTCGTTAAAGAGGCAAACGCTGATTTTGTGAACAGCAGCTTCTGTCCAATTGTTTGGCCAGTTGTTCAGTTATTTGGTTGTTGTTTTTGTTGCTGTTGTTGCCCCTTTGCGGCTGGCTAATTGAAGCCAACAGCAGCAACCAGATGCAGCCGCGCACTTGCAACAATTTGTTGCATTTAATTTGCGCTTTTTGCAAAGCTGTACGTTGTTGTCAGCTTTTAATTGCATTTCGTTCAAATTTCATTTTCTGTGTTTCGTTTGCCATTTTCCATTTGATGCGTTTTACTTTTCCGTTTTTCTCGAGTTGCTTTGCACACCCACACACACACCAACACCCATACCTTCACCTAATTGAAAAGGACAAATTTAATTAGCCCAAATGCAAACAATTGTTCTGCCAGCAAGGGGGCGTTTGGGATGGGGCGTTGCGGACTACCCGCATCAAGTAGCAAAGTGGAACAAGCCCGAACGAACTGGATAAATGGCTGACAAACCAAAGAAAGAAGGAAATTTTCTTTGCTTTTTTTATCAACTCGCCATTTTTACGACTTGAGCAATTTTGTAGTTCTTTGAGCAATTAAATGGTTCAAGTGTTAAGAGAGAGATTCGCAAGGCGAATAAACAAACTTGAATAGAGATTTAAGGACTCACATTAAAAGATTTAAAATGGATACACACGAGGAGAAGAAGTTTATAACACATTTGAAACTTTATTTTCCTTTATCCGAAAAACAGGGTCAAAATCTGCATGA
This sequence comes from Drosophila nr. fundita, assembly GCA_035044245.1. Classification (NCBI taxonomy): domain Eukaryota; kingdom Metazoa; phylum Arthropoda; class Insecta; order Diptera; family Drosophilidae; genus Drosophila; species Drosophila nr. fundita. The sequence goes on from JAWNMG010000654.1 coordinate 2,377,572, forward strand.
GAAAATCTTGAAACAAGTCAGTTATTTTATAAGAAAAACAAAAACTGAAGTTTAACTTTGTGTTATTAAAAGATTTAAACTTTGCCTTTGCAAAACTTTTCAAAAATGCAGTTTGCTGTAAAGTTTTCCTTTTTTTTGTTGTTGTGTCTTTCGAAATATGCTTTTTAATGAAATCGGCGTTTTAATCCAATTTACACAATATTTGCATTAACCAAATGTCTGCTGTTTGCTTAAAAAGTCATTAATAGCTTGTAAAGTTTAATTTGAACATGAAAAGAAAATCATTTCTCAAATATTGTTGGCACAGCTCGACTTCTGCTGCTTCTTGGCTAGACAAATAGCTTCCTCTTCGCTGCCAATTGCCACTTGCCACTTGCCATATGCCACTTGCCACATACATACATATTTAATTGGTAAGAACAATTGCCTTCATAATTATCGCATAATTATTATTGCACTTTTGCCGAGTGCCGCAAGTAAAATAAAAATAACAAGCAAGAAAAAACTGAAGCGTGCCATAAAAATCAACTTATATGAAATCAACGCGCGGAAGATAAAAAAAAGACAAAAAAATATCGCTCGAAAATATTGTAAATATCAAAATAAACAGACACGAGAGAAAATAACAACAAAAACAAGAAAAACAGCAGCTGCTGGAATGAAGACAAACAGCTGCAACAATAACAACAACAAAGGGAGGCATTCGGGTTGGGGTTTAGGTTGGGGTTGGGGGGTTGTTGTATGGGGCAACAAATACGAACAACAAAAAAAAGAATGCGACAGGTGAAATTGGCGTACTGCCATTGAGATGACAGATGAGGCGCCTCTGATCCGCAGCCCTGCCCCTCTGCTGACCATCAAATTAATATACATATTTACAGTTGTCTGCGGATGACGCCGTGGCGCTTTTGTTTCCTTCCTTTTTGCCCCAACTCCTCATGCCACGTCCCGCCCTCCACATCCTCTTTGTGCTCAGTCACTCGCAAAATGTATCTCAATGTTTGCATAATGCATTATTTGCATGTCGCACTCATTGCTGTTGATGTTGTTGTGGTTGCTGTTTGCTTGTTGCTGTTGCACTTAATTGCAAAGTTGGTTAAACATTTTTTTAAACATTTATTAATACCCTTGAAATGCTTACTAAGGGGTATGTGAGGAATACAATTATGATTGAGATGGCGAAGCTTAGTTTGGGTTTCATAACTCGAGATTGACTTAAAAATATAAAGTTTTGGAATTATTTTGAATGCACACACAGAAATAAAAAAAAATACAAATTTGGGTATTGGGAATCTTGATATTTGAAATCCATTTTATTTATTTACAATAATATTAATAATTGTTGTGGAAATTAAAATTGATTGTTTCTGGACAAGTTTATAAATTGGTTTCAATTATAAAATATCAATTATTAAAATTATACAATTGCATTTCTGTTTTTCGATTCGAATCCAAATTTCAATCGGTAAATTGCAGTTCCGATTTGAATACCCTCAACTAATCTGAAACATGTAATCCTCATTTAGGCTACATTTCCATAAATCCTCTAATTTAGATACAATTTCATAAATATGTTTATTTGATTTTACTGATTTATTGCGGATTTATTTACATCTGGCAATTCGAAGTTATGACAAGAATATTAAATTAATTTACAGGAAATTCGTAAGTCATCTCTCTATCTCCATCTCTCTCCTTCTCTACCTCCCCTTCTCTTCCACTGTCTGACTCAAGAACATTGCTGGCTGCTAGTTGGATTTGCAGCAATCTCTGTTGCGCTGTTAATTAACGCTTGAAGTGTGGTTAACCCGGGCGTATGCGCAACGTGCAGCACTCATTTAAAATAGGGTGTTAATCAGGCTAAAATGTGCATTAAATTAAAATTGTATCTCTTAATTACAATTGCAAAGGAAATTAAATTTGTTTGGCAATTAATTGTCCCAATGGAATTTCAATATTTTCTCATAACCAAAATAAACACATGTGCAAATTGTGCTGATTGCTATAAACAATCAACACTGTATTATCAGCACTCAAGCGTAAAATACATTTTTATTCTTTAAAATTTAAATCTTGATTTTTTAATATTTTTTTAAATACATAAGGAAATGAGCAGCAAAGATAAAAAAATTATCCATTATTTATTTATCAGTCAGCATTGTGCAACAAATATAAAAAAAATATAATATGATTCGAATGACGAAGATTTAAATTTTCTTTGAAATATTTAAGAACGGTATTCGAAAGAGTAAGAAAAGCTTAACATTGTAAATCTATGAGCAAAAATTAGGCAGAGGCGGTTTTTTGAAAAGCCAGAATATTCAACTAACAACTTTTAAGATTATAACTAATAATAATGTCGATCGTCTTTTATACATTTTTTATTTAATTTCACATATTCTATTATTGTTGTTATACATTTTTGAACTTGGAAACAGATTTTGGATCACTTTTTCCAAATTGTGCTGGAACTAACAGCTTTGCTTTGGAAGTAGCACAAAACTGACTTTGTTGCTAAGAGTCGCATTAAATAGTTCTGCTCAGGCAGAAAGTGTATCTATTCACTTTAAGCTCACTTGTCAATAAGCTGCATATTTTGCATGGCCAATTTATGATCACATCACATTTAAGGGGCATGAATACGAGCAATTTAAGCTGCATTTGTTGCATTTGTTGCATGATGCTTGCTGCATTTAAATCGCTGGTCTAATCCCTTAAACAGCTTTTTGATCAAAGATCTACATTTCAACTAGCAGCAGCAAAAATAAATGGCAAATAAATCGACGGCAATATTTGACCAAAAATAAAATGTTTGCATTCGAATGGATATTTTTGCGGTTAACCTTTTTTTGCTGGGCTTTTGCGTTTGGACCAAAATGGGTGTTGCACAAAAATCGCACGCAGTCGAAAATATTTGCCAACATTTTTTTGTTTTTTTTTTTGTGCAATTTGCAATGCTTTCAATTGCTGTTCAAATGTTGTTGTTTGCTGTAAGTTGTTGGTTTTTAGTTGTTAGCTGTTGTTGCTACTATTGCTGCTGCTGCTGCTGCTGCTTGTTGTCTTGTAAGCTGCACTCATAAAAGAAAGCTGCAAGTGCAGCTCACCATATTATTCATAAAGTGTGTTTTTAAGATCCAGCTTATTTCTTTTCTCAATTTCAGTGCACAATTTTTCTTACTCTTGTTATTAATAAATATTTGTATTTTAACATTTCACTTTTGCAAACATTTGGCGTAGTTTATAAATTCATTTAATTTATTTTTATTTAATAATAATAGTTAATAATAATTTGAGTAAAAAGTGGAGTCAGTACATATCTAATGATATTTAGAAAGGTTTTTTCTATTTAGATTTTTTAATAATAGAAAATATTTATGAAATCATATCTTTGGTATTATTTACTTAGGGCAAGTCATTCAATTCTTAATTTTTTTTTTAAATATTCCCAAAAACAAGAAAAACTGTCTAGTTTTCAAGGAGATTTTTCTAGCTTACATTTTACATTTTTTTATTTTTAGGCCAGTTTTTTTACTTGTCTTTCGTCCTAAAATCACGTTTTCAACTTTAAATGTAGGATTGATTTAGGTGCAAAACTATGATCAGAAAGCCCTCGCTTTTTAATCTAAGTTGATTTTTGACGAAGTTATGGCATTTTGAAGTTTCGACCTATGCCCAAATGCCTATTTTTAGGCCAGTATTTTTACTTGTCTTCCGACCCAATTTCACGTTTTCAACTTTAAATGTAGGATTGATTTAGGTGCAAAACTATGATCAGAAAGCCCTCGCTTTTTAATCTCAGTTGAGTTTTGACGAAGTTATGCCATTTTGAAGTTTCGACGTATGCCCAAATGCCTATTTTTAGGTCGGTTTTTTTACTTGTCTTACGACCTAAAATCACGTTTTCAACTTTAAATGTAGGATTGATTTAGGTGCAAAACTATGATCAGAAAGCCCTCGCTTTTTAATCTAAGTTGATTTTTGACGAAGTTACGGCATTTTGAAGTTTCGACCTATGCCCAAATGCCTATTTTTAGGCCAGTATTTTTACTTGTCTTCCGACCCAATTTCACGTTTTCAACTTTAAATGTAGGATTGATTTAGGTGCAAAACTATGATCAGAAAGCCCTCTCTTTTTAATCTAAGTTGATTTTTGACGAAGTTACGGCATTTTGAAGTTTCGACCTATGCGCAAATGCCTATTTTTAGGCCAGTATTTTTACTTGTCTTCCGACCCAATTTCACGTTTTCAACTTTAAATGTAGGATTGATTTAGGTGCAAAACTATGATCAGAAAGCCCTCGCTTTTTAATCTCAGTTGAGTTTTGACGAAGTTATGCCATTTTGAAGTTTCGACGTATGCCCAAATGCCTATTTTTAGGTCGGTTTTTTTTACTTGTCTTACGACCTAAAATCACGTTTTCAACTTTAAATGTAGGATTGATTTAGGTGCAAAACTATGATCAGAAAGCCCTCTCTTTTTAATCTAAGTTGATTTTTGACGAAGTTACGGCATTTTGAAGTTTCGACCTATGCCCAAATGCCTATTTTTAGGCCAGTATTTTTACTTGTCTTCCGACCCAATTTCACGTTTTCAACTTTAAATGTAGGATTGATTTAGGTGCAAAACTATGATCAGAAAGCCCTCGCTTTTTAATCTAAGTTGATTTTTGACGAAGTTACGGCATTTTGAAGTTTCGACCTATGCCCAAATGCCTATTTTTAGGCCAGTATTTTTACTTGTCTTCCGACCCAATTTCACGTTTTCAACTTTAAATGTAGGATTGATTTAGGTGCAAAACTATGATCAGAAAGCCCTCGCTTTTTAATCTCAGTTGAGTTTTGACGAAGTTATGCCATTTTGAAGTTTCGACGTATGCCCAAATGCCTATTTTTAGGTCGGTTTTTTTACTTGTCTTACGACCTAAAATCACGTTTTCAACTTTAAATGTAGGATTGATTTAGGTGCAAAACTATGATCAGAAAGCCCTCGCTTTTTAATCTAAGTTGATTTTTGACGAAGTTACGGCATTTTGAAGTTTCGACCTATGCGCAAATGCCTATTTTTAGGCCAGTATTTTTACTTGTCTTCCGACCCAATTTCACGTTTTCAACTTTAAATGTAGGATTGATTTAGGTGCAAAACTATGATCAGAAAGCCCTCTCTTTTTAATCTAAGTTGATTTTTGACGAAGTTACGGCATTTTGAAGTTTCGACCTATGCGCAAATGCCTATTTTTAGGCCAGTATTTTTACTTGTCTTCCGACCCAATTTCACGTTTTCAACTTTAAATGTAGGATTGATTTAGGTGCAAAACTATGATCAGAAAGCCCTCTCTTTTTAATCTAAGTTGATTTTTGACGAAGTTACGGCATTTTGAAGTTTCGACCTATGCGCAAATGCCTATTTTTAGGCCGGTTTTTTTTACTTGTCTTACGACCTAAAATCACGTTTTCAACTTTAAATGTAGGATTGATTTAGGTGCAAAACTATGATCAGAAAGCCCTCGCTTTTTAATCTAAGTTGATTTTTGACGAAGTTATGCCATTTTGAAGTTTCGACCTATGCCCAAATGCCTATTTTTAGGCCAGTATTTTTACTTGTCTTCCGACCCAATTTCACGTTTTCAACTTTAAATGTAGGATTGATTTAGGTGCAAAACTATGATCAGAAAGCCCTCGCTATTTAATCTAAGTTGATTTTTGACGAAGTTACGGCATTTTGAAGTTTCGACCTATGCCCAAATGCCTATTTTTAGGCCAGTATTTTTACTTGTCTTCCGACCCAATTTCACGTTTTCAACTTTAAATGTAGGATTGATTTAGGTGCAAAACTATGATCAGAAAGCCCTCGCTTTTTAATCTAAGTTGATTTTTGACGAAGTTATGCCATTTTGAAGTTTCGACCTATGCCCAAATGCCTATTTTTAGGCCAGTATTTTTACTTGTCTTCCGACCCAATTTCACGTTTTCAACTTTAAATGTAGGATTGATTTAGGTGCAAAACTATGATCAGAAAGCCCTCGCTTTTTAATCTAAGTTGATTTTTGACGAAGTTATGCCATTTTGAAGTTTCGACCTATGCCCAAATGCCTATTTTTAGGCCAGTATTTTTACTTGTCTTCCGACCCAATTTCACGTTTTCAACTTTAAATGTAGGATTGATTTAGGTGCAAAACTATGATCAGAAAGCCCTCGCTTTTTAATCTAAGTTGATTTTTGACGAAGTTATGCCATTTTGAAGTTTCGACCTATGCCCAAATGCCTAATTTTAGCTCAGTTTTTTTACTTGTCTTACGACCTAAAATCACGTTTTCAACTTTAAATGTACGATTGATTTAGGTGCAAAACTATGATCAAAAAGCCCTTGCTTTTTAAAGCCCTCCCCGAGAAGGGAGTGATGTTCTTGGTGCTACTCTTTAACTCAATGGTTCGCTTCCACCACTTCCCCACTCCATGGAAGTGTGCTGTGAGTGCGATGATTCCGAAACCAGGCAAGCCGGATAATCTTGTCTCGTCATATCGACCGATAAGCTTGCTGTCCACTTTCTCCAAAATATTTGAAAAAATATTTCTTGGAAGATTGTCGGCAGTAAGTGGCTTCCAGAGTGCCATTCCTGATCATCAGTTTGGCTTTAGGCATCACCATGGTACACCAGAGCAAGTTCATCGAGTAGTACAGCACGTCCTCGAGGCCCTGGAAAATAAGCAGTACAGCTCTGCCGTCTTCCTGGATATCCAGCAAGCGCTTGATCGCGTATGGCAAGATGGCCTGCTTTTTAAGCTTAAGTCCCTACTACCATCGGCGCAGTATTTACTGCTCAGGTCCTACCTGCTTGGCCGTTCTTTTATGGTTGAAGTTAGGGGCGAGCGATCAAACATCCGCCGCATCGGAGCGGGTTTACCGCAGGGTAGTGTCCTTGGACCTGCCCTGCACACATTGTACACTGCGGATTTGCCGATTCCGGTAGCCAATAACACGCTGCTTGCCACATACGCAGATGACACAGTGTTCCTTGCTAACTCCTCCACTGCCTGGAGAGCCTCAGCGGTTACGCAAAGGTTCTTGGATGGTTTTAGTACCTGGGCCAACCGGTGGAACATCTGTATCAATGAAAACAAGTCTCAGTACTGTACGTTTGCGCTCAGGAGTGGTAACTGTCCAAGCGTCCGTCTCAACAACACGATCATACCTCAGGGGAATCATGTTCGCTACCTGGGTATGTATCTGGACAGGAAACTTACCTGGCGAAAACACATACAGGTCACGGCAGCAGCGTGTAGATCCAAGAGGGTGAAACTCAACTGGTTGCTGAAGTCATCCAGCAAACTCAGCTTGAGCAACAAGCTACTGGTGTACAGGAGCATCACCGTGCCCACATGGACATATGGGATTCCATTTTGGGGCACAGCGGCAAAATCGTGGATTAATCAAATTCAAGTTTTGCAGAACAAGGTGCTAAGACACATCTCTGGTGCTCCATACTATGTTAGCAATTTGACACTGCACAACGATTTCAGTGTACCGACAGTCATTAGTCAAATAAACCGACATACAAGTCGTTACAATGACCGGTTGCATAACCATGTCAACCCATTGGCCTGCTCACTATGGTCGAATTCAACCCGCAGACGCTTAAAGCGCCTCCACACCAGCGATCTCTGGACAGTTGGGCGTTAATATTTTCCAATTTTCTTATTAGTGTTCTGCAAATGTTACATTTAATGTTAAATTGATGTTACGTAATATTGTAACATGTTAATACCAATTATTTGTTTATGTTATTGATTAAAATCCGCTGTCATTATGTATATATTCAAAACAATATTTTATAACCTTTCAGTAGGTTGATTAATATTAAATTAAATTGCTACATAAAAAAAAAAAAAAAAATTTTCTTACTCTTGTTATTAATAAATATTTGTATTTTAACATTTCACTTTTGCAAACATTTGGCGTAGTTTATAAATTCATTTAATTTATTTTTATTTAATAATAATAGTTAATAATAATTTGAGTAAAAAGTGGAGTCAGTACATATCATTGCTTCTTTCTGAATTTTTGAAAGGTTTTTTCTTTTTAGATTTTTAAATAATAGAAAATATTTAAGAAAATTATATTTTTGGGATTGACTTAGGTCTTTCAATTACTAATTTTTTTTAAATATTCCTAAAAACAAGAAAAACTGTCTAGTTTTCGGGGAGATTTTTCTAGCTTACATTGCAAATTTTTCTAAGTGTATGCTGTTGTTGTTGCTGCTGCTAGTTTTTCTGGTGTTGCTACTGTTGCTCTTCTTTGACCTTTTTGAGCTGTTTCAATGAAGCTCTTCATTTGCAAACACACACACTCACAGTCTTACTCACACACTCGCATACCCCACAAATACTTTTATACAGCAGCAGCAAGCTGCCACGCCCCCTTCGCCCACAGCATGTGGCACGCCCACGTTATGCTGTCAGTTTAGCTACAGATTTGATTGCTGCTGTTGCTGCTGTTGCTGCTGCTGTCGCTTTATCGTCTCTGGCATTTGTAGTTGCAACTCGTATCTTGCTGTGTTCATAAGCTTTTAACAGCCTTTGTGTGCGATCTTCCCCCTCTTCCCCTATCTCTTGTCACTCTCAATTGCTATGGCAACTTCCCTGCTGAGCTGCTTCCCTTCGCCTCCCAATTCTCCCCTCTCTATCCCCAATGTTATTCCCCTTTCTGGTATTCTGTTTGCCTTTTAGCAAATGTGTGTTTGCAACAGAATCAACAGCAACAGCAACAGCAGCAAAAGCTGATGGCCAAATTGCGCTTAGTCCGCACTTCAATTGGCAAAAGCGGCTCACAGTGAAATGAAAACTAACCACAAAAGTGGCAAACAAAGCCGCTAAGCAACACCAGCAGCAGCAACAGCAGCAATTGCTTTGACCTTGACGTTGAGCTGTGTTGCACAGCAGCAGGCCACACGACTTCAACAGCTTTATGCAACACACATTGTTATCGCTTAAGAAAGCAATCATCAAGTTGTGTAAATCTCTGTGGAAAATGCGCGAGGATGGCTAAAAATGTTTGATGGCAACAATTCCGTCAAAACTTTACCGATTCGTTTAATGGTTTTACTTCTAGAATATTTAATACATTTAAAATTGAATTGTTTTCTTTCCAAGATTAAAGTGCCAAAAAGGCAAATAAAAGTCAAAAGCTGGACAAGGTAAGACTCTCAACAGCCGTAACATTAGTCAAAAGTGAACCAATTTTGAAAAACCTAGTTAAAATTCAACTTTAAAAAACAAGTGGGAATTTTCTCATTTATATATTTTTATTTTAAATTTTGACTCTAATTTGATTCTTGCTGTCAGCTGTTGTTGCTGCTGCTGTTGCTGTTGCGTGTTGCATGTTGCTGCTACTGCTGCTGCTGTTGCTGCTTTTTTTAACTGCTTCATTGCAGTTGCGCTCTTGTGGCTATTGATTATTCTTGCTTGCTGTTGCATGTGGCATGTTGCTGCTGTTGTCGCCTTGCGTGTTGCTGGTACGCTACCATGTTGCATGGCAGTTGCTGCTGCTGCTGCTCCTGTTGACATTCACCCGCATATCATGCTGCAAAGTATTTTCTTTAGTTTTATTAAACATTCCATTTACTTGTTTGCCATTTGGCATGCTTTCCCTTTGCCGCTGGCATTCATTAACAACAGTTGCAGCTGCAACAACAGCAGCAGCCAAGCTACTCTTTTGTGGCTAAAGTCGAGAATAAATTTCAGCACTTGCAATTGCACAACTTTTGCTTATTGTCGCTATGAAATTGTTTTTCATCTTCCTTTGCCAAGTTTAGCCATTTCTAATTTTCATTGGCTGCAAAAGTCGCCAGAATTTATTGCTGCATTTAATATAAATTTTCACAAATTCCTTTCCAGCAAAAAGGCAACATAAATCCTCACAGCCAATTGGCAAAGAGCTCGCTTCCATTTGAAGTCAACTCGATGACTTTATTAGCAAAACTAATGGCTGAGAGGAGGTAGATATATATATATATATATCTATATTTATAGCTGTGTTAATTTTATAAGCCCTTTTATTTCAGCTCTTTACGTAACCAGAAAAGATAGAAGCATAACAAAAATTGACTTTTCTTAAAAACGAATTTCATCAGGTCTTTAGAATGAAAGTGATCAAATACACATTGATTTTTATTTTTTTTTAAATACTATTCAATTAATGCTTTTCACTAAGAAAACAAAAAGGGAATTAAGAATTACGAAATAAACCTTTAATAGTAACAATTAATTCTTTCTTAGGTAACTGGTCTCAATGTTTACGTTATTTTAAGCCAAAACAATTTTTATCGGCATTTTAAGCTATTACTTGGCTTTTACTATCAGCTATTATTTAAAAGCCGTCTTTTTAACTAGATTCGTCCACGAAATAAAATAGTAAAATATTTTTCTTTCTGCTAAATCTTTTTTAACAGTCAACTAAATTTCGAAATTCACTAAAATCATTTCTTTATATCTACATTTTTCATGACCATGGCTAACTTATCTTTTCTGTCTAAGAATTAATGAAAGCAAGTGTTCTTTTTACGATTTGTCTACAACCGTAAATGCATAAAATATATATATATATATATGTACATCTCTGATAAAGAAGCCCACTCCAGTTCCCATTGTGCCACACATGTTGCATAGCATTCTTGGAATGCCGCTAAATCTCTTGCGGCTGCAGCGGTTTCATCACTTTATAAATCATCATGCAGACATATATAAACATATATACATGTATCAGAGTAGAAGGCAGACACACACTGAGAGAAAACGACGACAGTTTGCGAGCTAATCTGACAGCAAAACTGTTTGTCGGACAACAACAAGAAATTGATATGTATCTTTTTTGCTGTGGCAGCATTCGCATTCCCTTGAAATCAGTTACAGCATTTGCGTCAGCTTACATACGTATACATACATACATATATAAATATATATACAGATATGGTTTGTAGTATAATCTTGACGTTTGTCCAAAAACTAAAACAGATGTCAGCGGGAGATGTTTTGTCTTTCTCAGTTGATGCCGACTTTGTTTTCTTCAAGTTGATGATGATGATTTTGATGAGTTTCATTGGAATGCATTTGAATTTTGCCTGACTGACTGTCTGTCTGTCTGCACTCGAATTGAGGTCAAGGTGTTTATGCATTGCCCACTAATTAAATACCTTTCCACTTGATTACAGTTAGAACTGCCTGTGTGCGGCGATCTCTGCTCAGCGATCACGTGGCAATGACATAAGAAACAACCAACAATCAAGTCACATAAATAAAACTATTACGTGACTGGCAAGTTGAGCCTGTGAATTTATATAGAAAATGCGTGAATTTCCCGCCACTTTTGGCTGTGACAACATTAACACCTTTCCGTGACACCATATTGAGCTAAGGTGCTTACTAATTTGTGCATAATGCTTATATATTGCCTAACTTCTTAAAGAGCCACAATCTTATTTTTCTAAATTCCATATTTGCAGTTCCTTATTGCCTGTATTTTTGCTGGATTTTTGTCTTTACTTTAAAAAGCATTTTCTTATTTATTTCTGTTGCAAGTAATTCAATATTTATTTGTCCAGCAAAGTTGATTGTGTTTTCTAAGGCATTTTCTATGTTTATCATTTTAAATTTGAGTCTTTTAAATTTTAATTTACTATTTAATTTACCAATTTTGTTTTATATAAATTTGAAACTTTTAAGCCTGCATTTAAACAAGTAAATAAATAAAATGAGCTGCGTTTTATTCAAAGCATTTTTGCAGTTGTTTAAAAGTAATTTTGTTTGTTTTGTATCTAAATTTGGTATTTTTAAATCCCATTCTTCAACAAAAAAAATTCTATTTGGAAAGTTCATCATGAAAATAAAGTTGGATTTAGCGTGAGTTATTTTCACTAGTGGATCAAGGGCATTCCAGTATAACTAATCAACGTGCAAACACACGCACACACATATACACACTCACCTCAAAGTCACCAAATATGTGGTCCCCTCCCCCTCGTCGTTAAAATTTTGGTTATTTCGTACGCAACGCTTTCAAGTGACAAACAGCAATAAGAACAACAAAGGCGACAAACGACAAGCGACAAGCGACAAGAGACAAGCGACTGGAAAATAATATGCCTGTCAAAAGCGCAAAAAACAATAAATCATGACAGCAAACGCAATGTGTGTGTGAGTGCGTATGTGCGTGTGTGTGTGTGTGTGTGTGTTTGGTGTTTGGTGTTGTTGTCCATTTGGCAATCGCCAAACATGCCCAGGCCCAAAAACCTATTCCCATTTCCGAAAGCGCCAAATAGTCACATATGCCTCAGAGGGTGCAGCCAAAAACTGAAGCAACAACCACAACAACAACAACAACAACAGCAATAATAACAACAACATAAATTATTGTCTGTTGTTGGTTTTTGGGTGGTTGGGGTTCACAGTTCAAATATTCCAGAAATGTAATGAAGCCCAAATAGAAAATGAGAGCAGTGAAAAAGTTCAACTCTAAATTGTTGAATGCTTATTGTTGATTGTCGATTGTTGATTGTTGGTTGTTGATTGTTGCTCAGGTGAGCTGTAAATAACTGTGATGCGACTGTTGTTGTTGTTGCATTCTAATTCATCAAGCGTTGCACATAAATCAAACCAAAACGTCAGTTGGCCTCTTTTGTTTAGGGAAATCAATCAAATCCAATCGAGTCAAACCCAAACCGAAAAACCAAAAACCAAACTCCAAATTCAATTGCCAATGTCACCTGCTGTTTTTGAAAATAGTTACCTGTATTTAATGCCAACTTTATTATTCAGCTCTGCATTGCACCTGTTTGTTTGGTTTGATAGTGCTTGTGATGTTATCTCCCGAATAAAAAGGACAAAGGCTGAACTGCAAATGATTTTATTGATGGCAGCAAAAGGTTCGCTTCATTAAAAAATAAACATAAATCTTGACATACACTTGGTCACCTGCGTGTGTGTGTGTGTGTGTGTGTGTGGGTGTTGGTATGTGTGTCAAAGAGACGTCACAACACAAATTGCGGTGCTATTACAACAAAGTAAAAGCCACGTTTAGACGCTGACAAAATAATGCGACACGCCAAAAGGGGCAAAAATCAGAGAACCCAAAAAACACACCCAACTGTCAAACGACTGTGTGTGTGTGAGTGTGTGTGCAAGTGTGTGTGTGAGTGTGTGTGTGAGTGTGTGTGTGTGTGTGTGTGTGTGTGTGTGTATGACAGAGTGTGTCACTTTGTGCTGTATGACAAGTGTCACCCAGTTAAACAGCACAGTGGCTGCGAATCTCAGCTAGTACTGTGAAAAGATACAAAAGTATCTTTTTTTTCATTAGCGTTGAAATGTGTAAGTAAATTGAGATTTAAATAAAAAGATATTGTATCCATCTGTGTGAGAGGAGGAATTCTTCTAAGATATCAATCAAAGTCCGAAGAGCTAGAATGTGAACCAGAGTTAAAACATGAAAGACTTCAAATTGAAAATTAAATGCAGGGAAAGAGTTGGTTTGAGAAATTTTTCATCAAAGTTTTAAGAGTTCAAATATAATTGTAAATTGAGATTGATGTGTAAGAGAAGGAATTTATCAAGGAATTCAATCAATATTTTAAGAGTGAAAACAAAAAAGAGTTAAAATATAAAAGTTAGAAACACTTTAAGGAAATTGTGTTCTGTCAATGAATTTATCTGCAATATCAATCAAAGTTTCAAGTTTTTGGGAAATTCTAAATTAAGTTTTCCCAATTTTCAGTCAAATCAATAAAAAATTATTATTTGTATAAGAAAGAGATGTAGGTTGTGTAATAGTAGAGGCATAAGAAAAAATGTAATTGAAATTGAATAAGAAACACAGATTTGATTAACAAAAACAAATTGTCAATTTGCGCAAAACTAATATCATAAATAAGTAGTTCTCATTTGCATGCAAATAGCTGCCAATTTGCACTCATTCAAGTCCAATTTACCAAGTAGACCGTAAATTTGGTGATTATCCATTTGACTTTTGCCATGTTCGTTTTGAGATTGCGTCCACGGTGCGCACAATTATTTCACATGCAGAGTTTCTGTTGCACTCAGTTCGCTCACTTTGACAACAAAAATAAAAATAAAAAACGAGGCAGACTGAGTGTGTGGCAGCAGTGCATTTGGCAGGTAACAAAAAGAAGAAAAAACAAAAATCAATAAGCATAACTCTTGCCACTGACAAGATCAACATTGCACTTAACCGAAATGTTTGTGCGATTTTCTGCCTCTGAGTGCCATTTGCAGTCGAATGAGTTTTTCAATTAGTTGATGACTCAATTTCCTGTATCCCAAATGTCAAAGTTTGTTATGCGATTAAAACACGCTTTGGGTTCAATTTAATTTAAGTTTTTGCCTGGTGACCAGTCAAAGACAAAACTGACAGCAAATCGAATGCCAATGCCAGCGAACCATCAATAAAATCATAATTGAGTCGATTCAATGCGATTGTCGCAAACACAAAAAGCAGCAAGAGATAAAGACCAGTAGCAAAAGTTTATCTGGCATATCGGCGCTGGTCTTTTTGTCTATATAGTCGTTGCGTTTGCGCGTTTCTCAAATGTGTCAGCGAAGACAATCACGAAATTGAATTAGAAACTTTCAACGTCTCAAGTTGCAAGGCGCTGTTGCATTATGCATGAGGAGTCGTCATCGTCATCGTCGTCGTCGTCGTCGTCGTCGTCGTCGGTTCGTTTGACTTGCGCACAATGCAACAATAAATTTCATCAATATTTCACTTTTTTTTGGACATTTTGATTGCTGCTTGCAGCACGTCGTAAACATTTCTTACACAACTCAATAACAATTTTATTGATTGAAACAAAACACTTTGACACTGAGCCACCGAAAGAGGTGTTTTATTATTGGTATTTACCCCACACTCCACCACCTTTTCTTCTTTTTTCATTTAACGGTGCTTTCTAGGGTGTGGCACTGGAAATACTAGACAATACTTTATTTTACAGTTGAAGACTTTCGCTTTTCGTACAGCAAATTTCGTAATTTTCAGATGAAGAACTTTTTTTCCCTCACGAAATTTCCCTCAACCGGAACTGTGTGCACACTAATTTGTCTGTGTGCTGTGTGTGTGTGTGTGTTGTGTGTGTGTTTTCACTGTTGCACAGAAAACAGAGCCAAGGCCATGTCTATAATTATAAATACCCCCTCACAAAAAGAAACACTCGTCTCGTCTCTGCGGACCACTCAGACTAGTTGTTTCACTCGATGATTCATAATTGCTAATTGCGTGCGCTTTGCAGCCAAGGCTAAATCTGACACATAAAAATAGATTTGAACTTACTTTGCACAACTATGAGCAGGGCAGGGTCTGATAAAGAATTAAATACAAAAAACTATGTTTTATTTGTGTTTTAAATGGTTTGCAGCATTTAGCGTTAATTATTGCAAATATTCAGTTTCTTTGCTGAAATGTGAGAAGCAAAGTGTGATTTGCATTAATTATATATATTAAAAGTGTCTAAATTGGTAGACATTTTTGCGCACCTATTCAAAATTAAATCATTTTGAATGCTTAAGTAGAGACTGCTCGAATAGAAGATATTTTGCAGCAGCTATTAAATTATGAGTAGAGTATAAAGTGCTTAGCAAAATCTGAGTTTCTTATCTGATCTACAAGTAATTTTTATCAGTTTTTATTTTACAAACACAAATTGATAAAAATTCGATAAAATGATTTTATATAATATGGAAACTAAATTTGAAGTCTTCAGCATTAATAACTCCAGAAATCGGCATTTTAATATAAAAGGACAGACGGGCAGGACTAAATTAATTTGTCCGCTGATGCTAATCATAATGTCTGTTAAATAATTTTTCCAAATTTTATTATACCATTTTTGCCATCCTTAACATTTTTGGCTTTATGATAATAGCCCAATCTTTGCCAGCTAAAAACCAATTTGCTTAGACTAATTCTCTTTCCCAATATTCCCTTTAATACTCTGAAGAGTTTAAGGACCATAACTTAGACAGTTATTATACTAGCAGCTATAAAAGCTATATTTATTAGTTGATATATAAAAATCGGTAGTAAAAAAATGCATATTAATTTAGTAGTTGTTTTCAGCTCATTTTGTGCCTCAACATTGTGTTAATTATATGCCAACAAATCGCTTGATGCTAATAAAGCAAATTAGCTACTTAATTGCTCATCGTAAAACCAAACGAAAACATATGTATTTATCTATATATATGTATATGTTTATATATATCTGTATCTATTTGCATATATTAATGTTTACAATAGCAGATTGCTGTTGAGATAGATCAGTGATTAACGCTAATAAACAGAGAGCTTTCGAGCAGCTTCAAGGTTTGGTTCATTAAGAGCATTGCCCTTCGCTGGATGAAACTCAATTTCCAATACGCAATCGGTATTCAATTGTGGCATGCACCTGCTGTGCTTAGGCGAGGGGGAGGCAACAGCATTTGACCCCTGGGCAATCTCATCAACTAAACGATATCAGGCGGGGCAGAGGGGGGCAAACAATTGTTAATCACTTCATCAACGTCAGATTCGCCAAATGTAAAATGCAAAACGCTAAAATTCTAGCAAATCTAGCAAAAATGCAACAAATCAGAGTCGGACTCAGAGTCAGAGTCGGAGTCAGAGTTGGAGTCGCCACAGCCGGCGGCGCAGCTAAACTTGTTGTTTTGTATCCATGTATCTGTGGCAGCTAGATATATGTATCTACACGAAACCCATACTCAGACAAAAACTCAACGTCATCGAAATTGTTTGCGGCCTTCGTGTGTGCCCCGCTTTGTTGCAAGCAGCAGCCACTGCTTGTCTGGCTTTTGGTTCGGGGCAAGACTCTTGGAATTATGATGTGCTCGTGCCTGGTGAACTGCGATGACTGCCAACTAATAATTGCCAACTGCAGGCGACACACGTTGTGGGGGGCATGGCAAGAGGGCGCGGGGTGGGGTTGGCAAATAAATTTGCATAGAGTTGCAAATCACTTGGTTGCCAGCGACTACCAACTGACAACTTCGCTCTTTGGCGTTTTGATACACTTGCCAAGAGGGCACTTTAATTTGGTCACGAACTGTGCAACGAAATTAGAAAAAAAAACGAGAAAAGAACTTTGCGAAAATATAAATCAAATCTTGGCTTGAATTGTTTTCGGTGTAGATGAGTCTTCTCAACAGTAGAGAAGTGATATTAGCTGTGCCCTTTCTTACAGTTAACAAACAGTATTCTATCTGAAAGTCTAACAGTCAACAAATGTAGATAGGAAAAATATATAAATATATATTTACATTCAAATTGATTAGAAAGAATTGTATGTAAAAATGTATTTCTTCAATTTATCAGATTTCATAGATTTCATTCATGAAAATCATAGGTCAAATGATTTTCAGTAATATTATTAACTATTTTAGTATTTCATAAAATATTTATTTTATTTTGTTAAAATAACTAAATTGTAATTAATACAAATGTTTCATGATTCTTACTGGGATTATTCAAATCTGAATAAAATATTTATACTGAGCTAAAAGAATTCGACAGGTCTAAATTGTTAGCCCAAAATCAGCTAAAACAGTTAGTTAACTGTGAGTTAGGGTATTCGATTTTCGTCTTGTGCAGAGTTCGGCTATTCTTTCATGTTTCATTTTACAACTGTTGGTTTCTGCTAGTTGTTGGTTTTGTGTTGACTTGTTATTTGTTGCTATTTGCATTCCAAAGATTTGTTTATTTTGCGCACAGCTTTGTTTTTTGTGTTTTGCGATGATGTCATATGCAGATGCAAATACTAAATGAGTGGATGAGTCGAATGATTCGAATGGGTGACACTCAAAACAGCCAAATATCTTATCTGGTTGCTAATCTGTGCATTGCCCCGACCCCAAATGACAAAGGTGATGCCAATTTGCAGCGGTTGGCTCAAAGAATTTAAATTGAATGCCGAGTGCAGGAATCCTACAAGTATTTAACAATTGTCTACCAGCTGTCAGATTTGCCGAAATGTTTTGCCAACTAAATTGTAATTTGTTATTTGCATTCTTTTCGTTGCAGGTGAGTCTTTTAACGACATTTCCCAAATGCCAGCTGGCATTCCAAGCAAGGCACACTTTGACAAAAATGCGGTGAAAATGTTTTTAAAAAATCAAATCAAGGCAAGTACACTTTGAGAAAAATGCGTCAACAAATTGAAAGGCAATGAGGTAAACGCTTAAAAAAATAAAATCTTAAGAAATAATTAAATTATAAACACAATAAGAAATAATTTGACCAGTGAAAAGTTTTCACTAAAATCTGCAAGCAAATTTCTACTCAGCTTTTGAATTCCAATTTGCAAGGCTCAAATTGAAGCTGGCTTATAGGGAATATACAAATATGTTACTAACTGTGGCTCAAATTGCACTTACTGCTTTGGCTTTTGTGTTGTACAATTTGGTGCCTTAATTAGGCAATGTCTTCATATATTCCCCACGCAATTTGTCACTCGGCTCAGCTCAGCTCATCTCGAGCAACATTTCCCCAAAGTCGCTGCATGAACTGAAACCCACAAAAGCCAACTCGCTGTTAACGTCTTTTGCTTTTGTTGGCAGCACCCGGCTGACGGCCCATTAGTCACGTCAAATCAACACACACACACACACTTTCCCGGAGAGACACTGAAAACAATAAACTCAAAGTGATCGTGTCCAATTGTTGCCATTTCTGTTACAATTGCTGTTGCTGCTCGGCAACCAAAGCCAAACCAGCGACAATAACATGGCTTGCAAATATTTGCCCAATGTTGACAAACTTGTGGGCCACTCTCCACCCCATTCACTCCCCTCTCCCATCCACTCTAGTCTATTACATTTTGTCCTGCGTTTGCCCAGTTAATCCCAGTTGACCTCCTCCCCAACAAGCTGGCCTGACATTTTTCTGTGTGTGCTCTCGGGATTTTGGGTCTGGGCTGGCAAAATGCGCAGACTGTCCATCAACTGACCGCAAAATGTCACTCAACTGACGCCTCGATGAAATGGCTGAAAATTTGTATATTTTGTTAACTTTTGCGGTGACAAATAATGTTCATAGAGCGAATATCACAGAGTCAGGATAAGCCAATTTTGTGTGAGCAAAGCCTTTGGCTCTTAAAAGTATTAGTTTGTCATCAATTGCAAATAGTTTATATGAAAATCTATCAGATTTTTAAAAGAATGATAGTTGGCCTATACTTCGAAATAATGCGATGTGAAATCAGATATTAGTTAGCAAATAGTTGATGTAATGATAAATAGGGTTGGTAACAGCATCTCCAGAAAGTTACTTAGGTTATGCTTCTAAGGGATCGCATATGATAATAAGTTGAGACTTAGATCACAACTGATGCTTCGAAGAGAGAACATTATTTAAACTTATCAATAGAGAGAGAAGAATGTTACATAATATAAATCAACTAAACTCAGTCGACTCAAAAGAAGTAAAAAAAAAATTTATTTAATTAAATAAAAAATAAGTTTTACACTTAATTTTAGGCATTCTTTTCTCTATCACAGATTAACAATAATTATTTGTAGAGTATTTTGTAGTCAAAAACATTAAATTTTAAAATCAAACGAGACTTTAGTCGCTCTGTAAGCCTTCATCAGCATTCATAGAATCGGGAGGACTTTTTTTTATATAGGTTTAAATAACAGGTTATGCATGGAAGCGAAAATCGAGATGAATGTTTATCCTTATATATAAAAAGAAAAATGTTAGCTGTGTATATATAAGAATATTTATAACTATCTATAAGATATCTATCTGAAAACATTATTCACTCTGCTTCTGCTTAGCTATTTCCTTGTACTTATCGATAAACATTCTGCTCTCTTATACTTATCGATAGATACTCTTCTCTTTTTCACAGCTTGGCAATAGACACATAGAAATAGGGTATTTTGTAGTCAAGCTTGTGATGTTTTTCCTCGACTATCTTTAAATATTGTATTTAAATGTGACTTTGCCTGCTCTCACTAATTCAGAACGAGTATCATCAACATCCACATTCGACAACCTATTCAAAAAAGGCTGAACGGAAAATTAGATTCCATTTTGTGTGTGTTGGAGTGTGTGTGAGGGTGTGTGTGGATATGTGTGTGTGTTTTTGTTGCTGTTGATTTGCGAATTGAATTTGCATATTAACATGCTGACTGGCATGCAAAAATATTTGTCCCATAACACACATTTGTATGTATATACCTGTATGTCCGCATACGTGAGTAAACACACACACACACACACACACACACACACACACCACCACACACTTTTGCAGCAAACCAAATCTGTTTAAGGCGCACGCCGCTTCCTGTGGACCTCTTCTTCACCTCGCACTTAGCTGCCCGCTTCTGGAATGTGTGCAGCATGCCGCAAAATGAATTTTCGAGCAGATATGCCACAAACAACAACAACAACAAAAAAAGAGTAGCCATACCCAGAAAAAAAGCACTAAAATTTAGTAAATTGCCTTAAAAACTAGAAAGTTGCTTAAATAGTTTTAAAATATAAGAAAAAATGTTCTAATAATTAGAAAGTCTTGCTTTAAATCGACAATCCCAAAAATATAAATACATATTTTTTTTTTTAAATTGAAAAACTCTAAAAAATTGAAATGCAAGCTAGAATTTTGAGAAACAAGCTGAAAATCAGAAACAAATTAAATAATCTGAATTGAAAAGCTGTCTAAAATGTTTGCATGTGTGAAATCTTAGTATGATTATTAATATTATAAGCAACAAAAGCTAATGTTATATATAGTCCCTGCATCTGAGGAATATTCTACCCGAATAACAAGGTGAGCTATAGCCAGAAGTATGGCGAATTCCTAAAATTCAAGGCAACATTTTTCTGAGTGTAGCTCAGCCTGTCTCATTTTTTAAAAAAACATCCTCCAAAAAATCTGTGACGCGCAGCTTTTGGCCAAACTGCTGCCTTATACTCTACCCGCTGGGTACTAATGGCATTTTAGGTGGATTTGTGAATGTCAATTTAAAGCATATTTAGAAGCGTTATTAATAGCGAGAAAATGCTTAAAAAAATAATATTAATAGTCATAAATTATGAAAAACTAGCAGCCAAAATGTTAGTTTTAGTTTCAGAGCATTTTGCTGCGGGTTTATCGGGCGAATGCTGGTTTGATTCTTATTTTGTGTGCAGCAGTGAAATGGGTTTAATGCATTCTCTTCTGCTTCTTCTGACTGCCTGACTGGCAGAGTCCTTCGTCCTTCGTCCTGCGTCGCTTTTGGCCTTCACTTGCGCCGAGCTTCGCATACAAGGCAAACAAACACAAAACTGCGGCAAGAAATTTCGGAGCGGGAGGCGTTGGTGGGAGGGGTTAAGTTTACTGCGTGGACTGCCAACGTACTTGCCACATGTTAGACATTCTCGATGCCACACGGTGGACAGGGACATGCACAGGCAGCAAGCAGCTGCTGCTCCCAACCGGCCCACTAAATCGAGTTTTGGCCCACGACTTGGAGTTATTTGCATAGCTGTGAATTTAAAGCGTTGCCAGGCACTTAAAGATTTTGTGTGTGCCGCACACACACGCAAGCCAAGTGTGCGTGTGTGTATCAGTACCAAATGGTCACTGGTCAGGCAGTAAAAAAAATACACACACAACTTTAAATTGAAAAATCAAAAATCGCCATAAAAGAAATGAAGTGAAAAAGTTTTTTGATTTTGTGAACATTCTGAGTGATTTTATTAATTCGTTATTAAATATTTCAAACACATTTTATGGCTATTAAAATTTTAATATTTCTTTTAGAATGGCTGTTGAATGAAACGGAGGCATCAAGTTCAGGTTCAGCCAAAGGAACTTTCGAGAACTTTCAATATTTATTGAAGTAGCTTTTGGAGGGGGGCGAAAAACAATTAAGATTCAGAGAGAGAGAGAAGGAGAGACAGAAATTGAGAGAGATGGGTTACTTTAAGGCTTTGCTTATTTTTCTGATATTCTTAGAATGTTTATTGAATGCATTTTGTAAATTGCGTCCATGTTCGAGTAAAGAAAGTACTCCAGAGAGTTTCACCATGTGTTAACCATTTTCAGTTCATTTTGAAAGAGAGAGGAAACAATTAAATTTCGTAGCATTTTATAGCTTCAAACAAATTTTATTTCAATTATAGAGCGAGACAGAAAAATATATAGAGAAACGGTTTTCATGTCCACTTACATATTACTTTTCAAAGAGAGAGAAAGAGAGAGAGAAAGAGAGAGAGAAAAGAGAGGGACGATTTTCGTTCCCATTTAAATATTATTTTTAAGAAGACATTAAAGTAAAAAAAGCATTTTTCATTTGCTTGCTCATTCCAATTTAATTATTACGCCTAATACAAAATATCTGCACAAAATCAAAACAAAGCTTTATCTTCTGAAATTAATTTTTCAAAATGTGAGTCAAATACAATATTGAATATATATAATATGAATGTGACAGCATTTGTTACACTGTGCAGCCTGCTCAGCTCTAGCTGGAGAGTTGTTGACTTAAGGCAATGTCGTGCTCCTAAGCCTTTTGCGGGCAGGGCACCTCGTGAGCTGCAAAGTCCTGGGAATACCTCAACTAATCCTCGTGCCACAAACAGACCCCACTGAATTGGAAGTCGAAGCTGGAGTCGTGGCTGGAGTCGGAGCTGCAGCTGAAGTGTAAATTCCGTCATAATGCGTGTACCGACATCAGGTTCTGCCTCAGCTCCAACTCGAGCTCCAGCTCGTGACAGGCACAGAGAGCTCGAGTCATCGTCATCGTCATGGCCAATGTCCATTTCCCCCGAGAATCCTGGGGCACGTGCCTGCTCGCGAGGGGTGTCGATAGGGGGCACGTACACTCACAAAAATAAGTGCACCTGAACTCTAGAAGTTCGCCACACTTTCGGAAAATAGATTATAATAATAAATAAAATGCATTGATTTTCTCATCTTATTTTAAAAGTAGAGTTTTCTAAAATTTAGAAAAAAATGTCTAAATGAAATTACATACTTCTGAATTTTAGAAATGATTTTTTTTTAATAATCAGTTTTTGCAGCTCTACTTTTAGCAATGTATTTGTTAATAATAGAAAATATTTCTAACTAAAAAAACTAGCATAATTTTGTCGATTCAGGACAACCATTTCTACTTCTCAGATTATTTTTCTTTTAGTTAGAAATGATTCAATAAATCAATAACAACTTTCACTTTTTATTTAGAGTGTAGGAGTACGAGGCTGTTAGTAGGGTGGCAAGTTCGCCTGCTTATTAGCCATGCAGTTGAGTGCGTGTCATGTTTCAGTTTGCCTTAATTAATTTCAGTCAGCTAAGTAATCTGAGACTTCACACAAAAAACCGTAAAGAAAATAAAAAAAAATGAAATGAAAAGCGGGCCACAAACAAAAAACACTGCATACTTTTTCCAGCACAATTTGCAATTTGCCAGATGGGCAGGCGAAAATGATTTGTGTAGGGATGACATAAGATAACTTAAGGCCATTCTGCATTATAATCCAGTGGAACCATTGGAGTCTTAATAATAAACTCAACACTTATCAAGAGCGTGCTGAGAGACCATTAAATGCAAATTTGAATAAATACAATTGAATACAATTTGAATGGCATTCTTAAATTAATTTCTAAACTAGGCAAACATTTTTAG
Source organism: Drosophila nr. fundita (assembly GCA_035044245.1). Classification (NCBI taxonomy): domain Eukaryota; kingdom Metazoa; phylum Arthropoda; class Insecta; order Diptera; family Drosophilidae; genus Drosophila; species Drosophila nr. fundita. The sequence goes on from JAWNMG010000654.1 coordinate 2,401,245, forward strand.
TTTCAAATCGCTAGTCAAATATTTGCAATTGCGCATTTGTGCCATTTGTCACGCTGTCAAGTGTTCAAACTCAATTGAGAGATTGATCGCTCCAGCAAATTTTCGCGCTAATTCGTTGCGAAATTGTATTCCAAATTGGAATTGCAACTCTGAAAAGCAAAGCAATTTAACCACTACACAAACACACATATATATGTATGTATGTATATCTAGATATAGATATTGATTTAGAATGAGTGTTTTATCGCTGGATTCCGGCACAAAATCCAATTGCTTTAAAGCACTTGGCAAAGCACATCGAACTTTTGAAAACGCGTTAGCTGCATTTGCAGTGCAATTTTTGATTACATTTCAATCGCCAAGACTTCATTTCGTCTGATAAAAATAAACAATTTCGAATGCGACTGTTGCGAGAGCTCGACGAGCAGATACCCTAAAAATAAACTGTTAGAATATGAAAGAATATTTGAGTACTTTTGGAATTACCAAAAGTTGTGCTCTAATTGCACTTATCAAGGTATAGAATTGATCAATTGTAAGGCCAATCTTTAAAATTATGTCACTTATTACTATCGATTTTTATCGATATTCGCAAGGCGGGAATATGTGAATTTTGTCTGGTTGTATTCATATAATAAATAAATTATACACCTTCTGATCAACTCCGAGATTTCTTCCGTATGTCACATATTTTTCCATCATCAGACCCTTCTTTCCTATTTTCAATGGGTCTGGGGTATACAGCGATGAAGTCGACTAGCTGGCAAAAAATGGGTCACGTGCCGAGTGGAAAGCGTTTGAAAAATGCCAACGCAAACACTTGCAACAAAAATGGTTCACAGCCAGCACTTCTGTCTGTAGGCGTGGCACGAATCGCAGAAACAGAAAAAGAAATAATTGAAAGGGGAGTGGAAAAATCACATAAAGTGATAAAGTGCAGCTAGAAAAATATTGATAAAAATCTATCAAAATTATATTTCAATTGCATCGAAACTGAATTGCTATTTTTTGAATAGTCCTCGACGAACGCAGGAGTTTTTCCTTAAATCAAATACAAAACCATTTTCAGGTCGGAAAGTGATTTAATTGAGCGTGGTGGAAAATATTTAGGTTTCTCCTTCTGCCAACATTTTATGCTTGTATTTCAAAGCGGCAAAACTATTTCAAAAATACTCAAATAGCAAACCACATTTGGGTGAATGCTTAAAATATCAAAAGTTCACAAACGTGGATAAAAACAATAAATGTGAAATAACCAATCTGTGACAATAGTTTTAGTCATTTTTCAAAAATATTTGTTAAATCTGACATAACTTTTAATAGAAGAAGTAAATTTGTTGATTGAAAAGAAAAATGTTTTTTTTTTTAAATAAAGTTTTAATTAATTTTATTAATTTAATATGTTGGTGTTTGTTTCAATGTTTGAAACACCGATTTTTTCACAGATTTGCATAAATTTTGGGAGTGAGAAATAAAACTACAAATGAAGTCCACAGTCCAGAAATTATTGTGCTTAAGTTCTGTCTGATATTAAAGTAAAATCAAATATTATCTCAAGTTTGGTTAACATCTTCTAATTTTAACTTTCAATTCTAATTTTAAATTCTTGTCGAATCTTTTATCTAAACGCAAAAACATCGTCCTGCCTCACTGTCATTTCTATTGGTAACTGTGACGGCAACTGCCAAAAATATGCTGCAAAGTTGCAAAATGATTTGATTTGTGGCACTGATTTGTCGGCATTGTTGTTCTTGTCGTTGTCATAGAATATTCTCGCTGCGTTTCCGTTTTGCATGCCAATGTGCAACAAAGGCAACAACAAAATCAGCTTAATTTCAGCTTTAGCAGCGAAGCCAAACTCTGGCATCTGCTAAACAAAGTGCGCATACGCCGTGTTGTACGTGCAACGATATCATATGAAAAGCGTGGCTGAAAGGGAAAACTGGCTCTGCAGAGTTTTTCACATATGTGACTGACTAAAAGGGAATGGAGGCGTGGAATGTTATCTGATGTGATGAGTGGATTAGATTGCCATTGATACACTCTACGTGATTGATGCCTGCCACGCCCGCAAAGCTATTTTTGTAGGGCTTCCCTGTTAATAGACGAATTGGGCTTACTTGCAACAGGCAAGCCATAAATTCATTTCAAAATTTCAAAATGTGGAGAAAGTTGACGACATGACTCAACTGAAGTTGGTATTCAATTTAATCTTAATGTTATCAATAAAAGTCTTTATTAATCAAACAGCTCATTAGCAGACTTGGAGGACTTATGAGATTTTGTAGCCACATATTTATTAAAAAAATTTGTTGGCTAACTCAATTGTGCCGCTTGATTAAGGCACAAATTCGTTGGTTTTGTTGAAAGCTAAATAAAATTCTTAAATTTTTTGATAACTTTGACTATAAAAAATGTAAGAAATTAAGAATATTTGCTACTTAACAAATATTAATTTGTAAGCTTCTAAATTAATGCAAACACTCAACCAGCTCAAGGCCTTAGCTGATATTGCTTTTCAAGCTTTAGGTAAAATAAATAAATAAAATATTGCTTACTTTGCTCAAGGTCATATACAATTTTTATGAGCATTACATTTTTGATGAATTATCTTTTAGCCTTAACTGTAATTTTGCAAAATTTACTATCAAATTCTAAATTTCACATTCAATATAAAGTTAGCTTAAAGTTTTAGCCAGTTTAATAAAAATAAATAGATAAACTATTGCTATCCTTTGCTACAGGCTATATCAATTTCTCATCAGCTGGATATCGTTGACTCTCAATAATTTCAATATCCACCTGGATGGCCTCAGTCGCAGTGCTCTACTCGAATTGCATTTGATAATAGCTCCTCTCTGGCATGCCTTAAACCCATCTCGGATTCGACCGTAATATTAAACTTTGTTTTACTTCCACTTCTGTTTTGGCTTTGATCTGGCGCATAATCCACCAAACACTCTCAGCTCCATGGCTCCATCCCTGTGCTCATCAGCCGAGTTGCTTCTAATGCTGTTTGGACAATCCTTCGAGTCGCAGTCACACCTAATGCTCCACCTCCCTCCCGCCTTCTGCCACTCTCCCCTCTTTTACAGTCTCTGTGCTTATCTGTTTAAGCTTTGGTCACGTAACAAGCAGCTCATTTCCCCAGCTACCGTTGGGACAGCAGCAGCAGCAGCAGCAGCAGTTGCACATAGATAGCTGTACACTCAGAAAAAAAAAAACACAATGAAGCTTAGAAAATCGCCGTGTAAACTAGAAAGTTTTTTTAATTTCTAAAAATAATTTCTAAACATAGGAAAAAACCCCGTAAAAATTTAACATATATTTTTTCTAAATTTTAGTTATTTTAAATTTCTCAAGTTTAGTTCGATTTATTTTTTGCTGAGTGTAGCTGCAACTCCTGCTGACTGATTTTTACTTTAACCGGTTGCGTTGTCTCCTTGCCACGCTCCCCGCCCCTTGCCACAGTTTAAGCATCGCAGCTCATTAATCAACTGGCGCTTCACACGATGCGACTTCTTCGTCTTTGTCTTTTGCTTTGTTTTGGTCTTTATCGTGTTGACGTTTCGCCTTCAAACTGTCGCTTCCTGGGCGTGACACTCGACACTCGACACACACACACACACACACTCCCATCTTTTGTTTTAGCTTGATTAATTATTTAGTCAGTGATAAGGAGTTCTGCCTCCGGCGACTACTCCGCCTTCGTCGTCCAATTAAAATGTGCCCAGCTGAGCGATAAGTCACACGCGAATATTGAATATCGAAAAAAGTGAGTGCCATATTTTGTGTGCCGCATGCCCCAAATATCGGCATCAATTGGCTGCCTTTAATGCAGGCAATTTTGACAGTTGAGTGGTGTCAGGGGCGACAGTTGGGGTTGGGTAACTGAACAGTTTGTGTTTCAATATAACCCGTCAACACTCGTTATTGCCACTCCAGTGATGAGTTCTTTCACAGGCCAAAAGAGACAGAGACAGAGTGAGGGAGAGAGAACGAAGGCAACCAGCCAGGCACTTGAGGCATACACCAAAAAACACACTCCGCACACACACACGCTCTGCACACACACTCCGCACACACACTCTGCACACACACCCACAATAAACACCCGATTGCACTTGTCTGAAATGCAGCTCACAATTTTTGCTGACTTCTGTACACAGTTGCAGCTACCCTGTAATTGCTGCAGCAGCTGGCATATGCGATTTGGTATAACTAAGACTGTGTTCCTTCAAAAAATTATTATTATTATTATTAATTATTGAGAAATTATCTTATTTCCATTTTTAATGGAATCAATTAATATTAAAAATTTTCTAGTTTTTCTATTTTTAATGTCAATCTATTCTTTTTAATATCATTTTATTAGTCTACACATTTTCACAGCTTAGCTGACTACATTATTATTTATGTTCGGTTTTGATGGCGCAATATATTTGATGGGTTTATAATAACCATAATAACAATTTAATTTCAATTGATTTTCAAGACATGTTTTTTAATAGTCATGAAATTTTCACACCTTAAGTTTACTTTGTTGGTTTTTGACTTCTGATAATCATTCAATTTTCCAGAAGTTGAACTTTATCGAAGTTTGAAAAGTTGTGTTTCCAAAACTTTACTTGCGTTGGCATATCCACAAATCAGAGAACAAATCAGTAAATCCTCTCATAGATTACCAAATAGAATCTCCAACAATAAAAACTTAGTGAATTGGATAACTTAATCAATTTGTTAGATCATTAATTTAGGGACGATTTTTGACTGGATTTGAGAGAAGTGTAACAAATTATTTTAAATAACAAACAATTTTTTTTTGTACATTTGTGGACTGCCTGGAGTTAAATCAATCATATTATGTTTATTTAACAATATATATTGATACAATATTGATTGATTGGAGCCCTGGAAATAGATTTTAAATCAAGAGAATAAAAAGAGAGATTAATCTATTTATAAGCTTTGCTGATTGTAAAAAATAAATCATGATTATAAACTTTACTGATTGTGCTTCGACGAATTGTAAATAAAAATGACAACAAAAAAGTTTATGCAAGTTATATTTAGCATTTACAGACTAGAGTCTACAGTTCATAGGGTATCTCAGGGTGCACCCACTCCCCCCTCTGCATTACTCATAGACTCCTTTGAGCTGTTGTTCGTGGCTTGCATCATTGAGTTTTGTTCAAGAACAATTCTTTTACATGGGCACAAAGACTGTGTGTGTGTGCGAGTGGGTGTGCTGGTGTGTGTGTGTTTGACATTGTTTGAGTGCGTTTTGGTTTACTGAGTTGAGTGCTGGTGTCTGTATGTGACTGCAATGCAATGCAATGCAGGTTTTCCCACTCCGTCATCGTCATCATCATCATCATCCTCGTTATAAATGTCGCTGCTTTTGCAATTTTTTGGGCAAGATGAGAAATTTCACTGGAAAATATTTCATGATTTGATTTGATTTGCTTTTGGCTTATTTTCTTTGCATTTTCCAACATATTCTACATTTTTCTTAGTACATGTGAAACTTGTATCCGTGTTCTCAACTTTTTTACACACACTTTCAAAGAGCCGCATTTCATTTTACTATTTGTGGTTAGCAAATATTTGCAAACTTATATTTGAAGAACGTGCTTAACTTTCGGATATTTTTTCCTCATCTATTTTCCGCTGCTTTGTCTGCTTTTTCCTTCGGAAAACGTATTTTCTAATTTTCGCTGGCTGCTTCTAACGGCCTGTCAAATAATTTCAACACTTTGCGGCATTTCTCTAGCCTTAGAAAACTTTTTCGCACAATTAAGTCGCTACCATAGGGGGAGCAGGGGCAGGGGCAGGGGCTGGTTAGGGCCACGCCCATTAAATTGCGGCCTCAGCAATCTTCTTCTTCTTCAGGCTGCTGCGACGTCGGCTGTTGATGGCTTCTGTTAGCTGCCGCAAAAATCACAACAACAGAAAAAACACAGAAATTTAATATCCTTGCAAATATTTTTACATCAACTTTTATTTAATTTCTGAAGTCAAAGTTGAGCACAGTTGAATCTCAGCTGGCGCCGAAATGGTTTCCATTATATTTTTTCGTGACAATATAGTCAAGAATAATTTAAATAGAGATGAGAGAGACAGGCAGAATAAGAGAGAGAGAGAGAGAGAGAGAGAGAGACGATTTTTATTACAAGTAGTGCAGTTGACTTTAAGAAAACTTTTCTAGGTAAAAACTATTTACCCTAAAAAGCAATCTGCTCTCTTTCTGGTTGCATACTGTATTTATTCAATATTTATTGAATATTCATTCCACATTCATTCGACACTCATCAAATATTTTATTCAATATTGATTTCTCAGAGCTTAAACTCACACAAGCAAAATAAAAATACAAATCTCAACAATTTGAATGCCTTTTTTTTATAGATATTTGTATTTATTATTCTCTAATTTTATAACAAAAGCCAAGTGCAAATGAAGGAAACGGGTATATTGAAGTATTGCAAAGTAATGTGGATTATCGATAAAAATCAATTATCAATGGCATTAAAAGTGACACATTTAAAAATAAAGGCCTCCAATTAATGTATAACATAGCCAGATATATGATTAAGCAACTGTAAACATTTTATTAAGATCGTGTAATTGAAATAGAAAAATCTTAAAATGTATATATAATATACATATATAAAACAACATCCACCCATATTAACAATTAAGCTGAAAGCTTAAACTGAGTTTTATTGCTTAGCATTAGAACGACGAGCAATAAAAATTGATTAAAAAATTAAATTAAATAATATTCAAAATTAACAGCTGATTGCTGGGTATCTGCTAGTCGAGCCGTCTCGACTACTGCACTCCAATTTGTTTGTATTTGCTTGAATGCTACGTCTGGGTTGTTTTATTCTCGAATCGATTTGTAAGCAAAGTAATTTTCATTTAATTTCACTTAAAATGCACTCAAATTGTTTCGTTTTGTTATCGCCAACGAAATCGACGAGTGTAATAAAACCAAAGACCAAAACTAAAATGAAAATCGAAATCGAAATGGAAATGGAAATGGAAAGGTGCAACAAATGGAATGACTTGCTTGAATTGTTGTCAGTATTGTTGTTGCTGTTGTTGTTGCTGTTGTTGTTGCTGTTGTGGGCTGCTTGTTTACATTGATTGCTGGGCAGATAGAAGAAAACAACAGCAACAACAACAACAACAGAGAAAACACACAAAGAGCTGCTGAGTTGAACAAGAATATCCTGTTTATTTTTACAACTAAAATGAACAGTCAGCAAAAATGCGTTCGCCTACCTGAGCAGACAGACGGACAGACAGACAGAGGGACAGACAGAGGGACAGACTGAAAGCGGGCTCAAACTGAGCCTGGTCAGGGATTTTTTTGTTTCGGTTAAGCATCAAACTAATCCAATTAGTTAAACAATGCTTGGCCAGTTGCATTTATATATCTTTCTACATATATATATATATATACATACATATATTTTTTTGTGTGTGTGCCACGCCTCTTCGAGCAGAGTGCGTTGTTGCCTCGTGCTTCAAATCGCATCAAAGCGGATCGCATCGGATCAGTCTGTTTCTTTATTTAGAGTTTTGTTGGCCTTCTCATGTGGCTTATTGTGTGGCTATTGTTTGGCAGCCGTTTGCGTTTTGGCAGACCCTCTTCTGAAAGACCCTCCATTGTCTGCCATTTACTACACTCAATTAGAGAGCACGTAGCAATCCTCAGCTGGGCCATCATCCATCAGGGCATCCAGTGCATTTGGCGGTGTTTGCGGCACCAGCAATAAAGCCATTTCAATTTGGCCCACAAGCCACGCACGTCTCAGCTCATAATTATGGCTTCTATCTATGCATAGATAAATACACGCAAAAAAATTGTCAATAGAATAAACTCACTGTCGCTTAACATACACTCAGAAAAATAATCAGCATAAATTGTAGCAAATTGTCCTAAAAATGAGAAACCTTTTCGTGTGTTTAGAAATAATTTCGAAATATAAGAAGAATTTTTCTTAAATAAGGCTTTAAATCAACAATAGCAAAAATATGTTTTTTTTTTCATTTATTAGAAATATTTTCTATTTTTAAGAAATCATTTCTAAGCGCTCATTTTTGGAAAAAGCCTTTTGTTATTTTGTACACTTATCAAAAAACAAAATGGAAACTAGACATATTTTCTCAAAATCTTAAAAAATACATTCTGAATAATAAGTTGAGGCCAAAAAAGTACTGCGAATATGTCATATTTTTTTAGGAATATATTTATATTCATCAGCGTCAAGAATGTATATTCTTTATATTTATATGCTTATCGTATGAGTATTTATCTGAGTGTATGCAAGTATTACCTGGGCTTTAACTAACTCGCATTTTGTTGCCCGACTTGGCAGCTACTTTTCATGGCATCGGTTATGGTTATTGTTCTGCGTTCTACGTGGCTGTTAACTGAAATTGGCCAAATTGTTTATGCGGCTTAGAACGTGGCCAACGTATGCAGACGATAACAGCAATAGAACATTATTTGGCTTACAGTTGTCTGGCCAAAGGGTTGAAGGGGCAGACGTTATGTCTTTATGTTTTTGGCCATGCTGTGGCCAAATTGAGTCATTTGGTAGGGCCAATAACGGGTTATGTTGAATACATTAGACGCTCAGGCCGTCATTTTAAATAACGCCAAATGACGTTGTTAAAGCTTATGGCCAACATAATCCAATATTCAGATAATTGAATAACACAAGCCTGGCTAAGCTGCGTTTCCTGTCTGCCAACTTATATTACGATCTTAAAAATATTCACTAACTGAACACTTTTACAACTAACTAAATGCAAACTATGTAATTTACATGTGAGATTGTAATTGGTAATTGTTAGCATACAGTTAATTGTTTAAATGATTGTTTAAATTGTTATGCTGTCTCTTATCGAATCTTATCTTTAGTTATCTACGCAAAGTTAAAGTATTTTTAAAGGTTTATTTTCTGCTTACTCTTTAACAATTTTCAATTGTTGATGTATAAAAAAATACTTCAACATTTAAATGATTGCTTCAAATTTTGAGCTGTCTCTTTTCAAATCTTATTTCTGAAATTGAATACTCCTCATAATTGCAACATTTATTGTTAAACGCTTATTTATTGCTTACTCTTTTACAAGTTTGAGTTGTTGTTTATGGATAGAAAATACTTCAACATTTCATTGATTGTTTGCAATTTTAAACTGTCTCTTATCTAATCTTATCTCTTTTCCGCATATTCAAAATATAATTTGGCGCATTCCAAATCAAGTTTCAATTGCTTTGCAAACACCTTCAAATAGTTTCCCATAAAAATAACATGTTTAATTTTCATGGTTTGAAGTATTTTCTTCCATTTTTTATTATTGAATGTGGCGAGTGCAGTTAAAAAATGTGCCCCTTCTAAATTTCTCACAAAAAGCATTTCCATTTTAATCGGCGCACACAAACAACACCTCAAACCCCGCCGACTTTGACTAATTGCTTTTCAACACTGGCGATTGTGGTTTTTATAGGCTCCTTTAATTAGCCTGCAGGTGTGGCACAGACTTCAACTCCCAACTTGCCACCAACTGTTGCAGTTGCAGTTGGCGTCTGTTATTGTTGTGTTATTGTTGCAGTTGCAAACTGTGTCATTGGGTTGTGGATTCTGGGTATCCGAGTGGCATGATCTGCCCAACTTGCCACCCGTCTCGCGTCGTCTATCAGCCGCATCAGCGGCATCAGCCTGCAAAGGCTGCATCACTTTTTACTGCGCGTCTATTTACATATTTTAGCTGAAAATGCAGGCGAACTGCTCTGCGCCTGCCCCTGCTTCTGCTTCTGCTTCTCTGAAATGCATCGTAAAAAACTGAAATGTTTTCCCGGCTCCTCCTCCTCCGCGGCTCCTCCCTCTCCTCCTCCTCTTCCAGTCACTGGCAACAGATTTCTGTTTTTTGTGTCTGAGTTTCTTTTCCACTTAATTATGTATAGTTACAAAATTTTATTCTTGTACGAAATATAATCATTTAATTACCAACAATTAGCTACGGGTAATTGAAGTAATTAACTAGATAATAAAGTTGGAAACACAATTTCCCAAATTTTATGAATATTGATTTAGAATTCCTTTTATTTATTTATTTAGACAAGTGAAGTCTGTTTATCAGGTTAATTTGAAATTAATTCCATTTTATTTTGTGTAATTAATTATAATCATAGTCATTTAATTATGCACAATTAACAACTCGAAATTCTAGTAATTAAATAAAACTTAACGTAATAAATCTAAATGTGTACAACTTATGCATATCAAAATTTATTCATTTTATGAATACACATTTCACATTTCAAGTTCACATTTCATTCAGTCTACATTTCTACATATCATTTTCATTTGTTATAATAGATAAATACACACACACACACACACACACACACACACACACAAAGAAGTGTTTTAATCTGATCTTCATCTGATGCTTGATTTGCATATCAGAAATGCCCTCGTTTATTTGGCTGACCTTTGACTGCTTTGCGCTTGCCCTTTCAATGTCAGCTTTTCTCATGAAGACGACCAAACAAACAACTGGCTAACATTTAACTCCCCCTTTGGCCACTCATCCCACACACACACACACACACACAACATATACACACGCAAACCCATGCCGGAAATTGCGTTGTTCACCCTTTTTTCCGTTGGCCTTGGGCCACATTATTTGAGTTAAGCCAAAGCTAGTCAAAGAGTCAAAGAGCCAGGCAGACAAACAGTCGAACAGTCTGTCAGCTCTTCTTCTTCTTCTTCTTCACTTACTTTATCTTAAGTCAATTTGTTGCCCCTCATCAACAGCTTGAAGGGAAGATCATCATCGTCAGCATCATCATCATTATTGTTATTTTATCACTAACTTCATCTGCTACTTTGTTTTTGAGTAACCAAATCTTAAACGGTTTTAATACACTTTGTTTGCAGGGTGACAAACTGAGTATATAGGTTATGTATAATATAATATATACATATATATATATACATATATATATACTTATATATACATATATATGATATCGGGTTGCTTATAAAGATAAACAGCTATGGATAAGTCGCGTCAATTCTTAAAGCTACTCAAGAATGTTTATACTCACTTCCTTCTGTATGTCACATACTTTTCCGCAATTTTATCATACCCATTATTACATTTTAATATTTTTCCAGGGTACATAATACAAAGTAGTCACAGATCAAGGGATCTGTCTCTTTTTCTCTCTCTCTCTCTCTGAACTCAGCGTTGACATATTTATGGCCAAGTTGGCCCGCTGTTAAATGCGATTTCCGTAAACAATTAGCGGGGCAACCTTTGACAGCGGAAATGACTGCTCAGAGCTAGGGTTGCTCTATATATTTAGGGGTGTTCAGATACTTAGGGGTTGCTGTCATTATCTGTGCTCCTCTTCTCTGCTCGGCTGTGATTTCATTAGGCTTTTGCTTAATTTGGTTTCCTCTTTGCCGCTCATTGTTTTCATTCACTGCACCTTTTCCTAGGCATTGACTTTGGTTTCCATTTCAATTCTGATATGTCAATTATTTAGCAGGATATACCAGTTTCCCCCCACCCCTCCACACCCCCTTCTATCCCCTGGGAGACGCTTTCAATTTGATTTTTATGATTTTTATTCCTTTTTGCGGCTCATTTTTTGTTCTGCTTCATTTGCATTTTGTATTGAATTCGTATTTCGTATTCGTATTCGTATTACTTTATGTAATTCACGTACATATGTATGTATATATATATATATATGTATTTGCATTTGTCTGCGGTTTGTCTTTGTGGTTTTTGCGGCAGCTGCTGCTGTGGTTGCTTCCTACAGCTGCCCCCTCTTGTGGCAGTATCTTTTTCTGTGGCATTGCAAATGGCAACTTAGGCAAATTGAAAGCGTAGCAAATGCGAGAACAATGCCAACAAGGCACGGCTAATGGGCAAAAACACTGGGGAGCAGCAACTGGGGAAACAGCAGCAACAACAACAACAACAACAACAGCAGCAGCAGTTGATGATGATACAACTCCAGAGCCAATACAATCTTTCATCAGCAGCGGCAGCAAATTTGATTTCCATTTCAATTTCCAATTGCGAAAAACTTCCTCAACTGTTTCACCGATCTAATTGAGGCCTGAGTCCGCTGCTGACCTTGTGCACATATTTCTACATAAATATTCTTGGCCTGCACAAGTTGCACAATGTAAGAAAAAAAGACATTGGGAAATTCATTTTAATTAGCGGTGAAAAATGCGGCATCGCTGAAAACCGGCAACATCGCAAATATATTTCCATTCCGCCCCAAACAAGCAGCGCTGTCAAAGGTCTCAGGCGTAAAAAAAATAACAACCAGCTTCTATATCTTTTACTGGTCACCAGCAGACAGTGCTGCCAAACACTATCCACAAAAAAGCTAAATTTATTAACTTTAAATTGAAGTCTAAAATTATTTGTTTATCCATTTCAGTCATTTATTAAATAGTGTGGCAATTGATATGGTTAAAATTTTGTGGTTATTAATGCATAATAAATGGAAACTTCAAGTATATTTTTTTGGCTCTGAAGGAATTGTAAATGGAATCTCAAATATTTTATTTAAATAAATTATAAATAAATTTATTTAAATATATAAAATAAAATTATAAATAATTATTATTATCATTTTTGAATCAGATTTCCTTTAGCTTAATCGGACATTAAAAATAGCCTTTTTTTTACGGGAAAAAGCGCGCATCTCAGCAAAAAACACTCCGATATACTGGCTCTGTCTGCCACAGATTGCCCCTCAGCACACAGCCACCTTGCCACACTGCATTCGCTGCCACAATCGGCGCCTGGGTGGCCAGCTGTAGCTGCCCTCTGCTGCTGCTGCTGCTCTATGTGCAACATAATAATTTGTAAACATTTATCAATTATGCAGCAACAGCGGGAGCCACAACACAGCAAAAACAACAATGCTGGCTACTTGCAACGCCCCAAAGATGCCCCAAGCGAGTCGAGCTCAAGAGTTAACCGAGCTGGCAAACTGGCAACGTCCAAAACTGGCCACATATATTTTCCACATAGGCCACGCGGCAGGGCGTCTCCACCTTCCCCTCCCCTATCCACCCCTCTTCGACTGTGGCGGTTGGGTTTTGGGGCGTTGATTTGCCTTGCCCCAAACACACAATTAACTGCAAGTGGGCAACACCTCATAATCATCAGCAGCAGCACGAGCAGCAGCAACGGGGGACAAAGTTGGAACAGGTGCCACCTGAAGATGACGACTCTCACACCATGTTGCACTTGCACGCTGCACGCTGCACGGTGCACATCGATCTGCGGTCAGTCAGTCAATCGATCAATCATAAAAACTGCTGCGTGACTTGTTGACAACCGCAGCGAGCAACAATAACAGCTTAATCCAATTTCACACAGCAGCATGTTGCTGAGCAAATGTTGCCAACGAGTTTAAATGAAGCGAGACTAATTTTAATTCAAGCGGATATGAAGAACTTTACTTCTAGGTAAGGTGAGAGATGGAGAAATTTATTCGTGGAGAAAGTTAAATAGTTCTAATAATGAAAATTATTTATAAATATATTTTTTTATAAAAAACTAGTTGAAATGCGAATCGGAAAGATCGTGCTTTTCAAAAGTTATGGAAAATTATGGAAAATGTACAGCGGCTTCTAATGTTGGATGAGTAAAATAGTAAAAAAGGAAATTTTATTTTCTGAACTTTAAATGCATTGTTCTATTTTTTTTTTATTGGCCGTACTAAAACTAAGTAAACTTAGAGGTATTAGTAAGTCTGTAATAATAATCTTGGGGTGAATTTATATCTTGTGGATTATATAGTGGTAAAGGTGATTGTCAATGTTTGCATTCTACTTGGTAAATATTGACAACTGAACTATAAAATCACAGCAAAGAACTGATCTTAGCAACATGTTGCTTAGACAGCTACACGCACGCAACATGCTGTGCAGCAGCCAGTACGCACTTAGAGCCTAGCAACATTTGTGCTGGCTGCTCTCACGCACTCCCCTCCCCTTCCAATCATACGACTTCACTATCTCTCTCATTTGCTCTTTCTCTCTCTAGCGCTCCCTCCCAGTCACTGTTTATGTTCGCTGCAAAATCAGCTGTTTTGTATTTTGTCCAGTTTTTGGTTCGATGCAACCAAGCAATTGAGTCGACTGCAAACTTTCGCCGTATGTTCGCCCAGCGGGCGAATAAGCGCTTCAAACGTCAGTCGAAAGCGAACGCGTGCACATCTCGCGTGCTTTTGCTTATTCACATGTATGTTGGTGTTAGTGTCGGTGTGTGTTTGTGTGTGTAGTAATGTGCGTGTATCTCAGCTAATGTTGCTATTTGCTTTAGCTGCATTGTGCAATAATCGACAAAATATTTCTGCAACTGGTATACAAAGTGGAAGTTTGCTTCAAGAAGAACACAAAGTGGAAGTTGCGCTGGGAGAGAGAAAGAGAGAGCGATATTTACACATTTAGCAACAGTTTTTCAATTTAAATTTCTCAATTTTCCCAAAACGAAAATTAGTCCATTTAAAATACATTTGCAAGTGCATCTGGCATTCAAAAAATACGTGAATAAATGTTGACTGGTTAATAATGAATAATGCGATGCATGATTAAAATATTTCAAGAGATGGATATAATTGTAAATATGTAAACACATTTTTTTTAATAGTTGGCAATAGTTTTCCCACAAAGCAAACATGTTTAATAATTAATTCAATTGCCACTCATTAATCAAAACAAAACTGCATAAATTTTAGTTTGCTGAATAATGCGATGCGAGTTGAAAATATTTTAATTTCGAAATAAAAATATGTATAATTTTCAAATATTTTTTTTCTTAGTTTTACCTTATCATTCACAATTGATTCACTTAAGATAAAAAAGTGAATACATTTTGGCTGATGAATAATCGAACTCATGTTAAAAATATTCAATAGAGAGCGAAATCAACATTTTAATATTTGTCAATAGTTTTTCCGATTGTTTTGTCATTCATGCATTCATTTTTATTAACGAATAGCAAGTAAATAAAAAAAAACCGCATATATTTCGAATTAATAAAGAACGCGACGCATGTGCAACAAATTTCAAGAATTTGCCAATTAAAAAAAAGAAATACCAAAAAACCGCATAAAATTATTTTAGTGTCGACAACGCAGTAATTGAAAAACAACCAGCAATTAATTAAGGAAAAAAAAACTGAAACAAGCGAATTGCCAGCATTTAATTAGAAAGTCAAAAAAATAGAGGAAAAAAAGAGGAAATGCAGCAAGGAGAAAAGTTGTTGATGACTCGAAGCTGGAGCCTGATTCTGGCTCTGAGTTTGACTTTGACTTTGAGTCTTTGTCCGCTGGCCAACGCTAATGACCCAGAAGACAACCTACCCATGGAGGAGGTGTTGCCCCAACAACAACAACAACAACAACATGATGAAGATAAAAGCTACGATGTGGAGCTAAGAATGCTGCAGGCAGTGCCCAGCGAGAGGCATCAACATCAGCATCATCATCATCAGCATCATCATCACCATCAGCATTATTTGCGGCATTTGGACAAATATCAGCTGGCGTGGGAGCCACAAAAACAGTTGCTGCAACAGCGCAACAGGAATCATCATCAGCATAAATCGCAGTTGCCACAAACAGAACGGCAAAGCTCAACAGGCACAAACAATAAAATGGGGCAACAGGAGAAGGAGGCGCAGGCGGAGACGGAGGCGCGGCAGGCATCCCAGAGGTTGCAACATGAGAAAATCATCAAGTGGTTGTGGCCAAGGAACTCAAGATTGAATGGCAGCGTCGCATTCGGGATTAACGATGTGAGTAACTCAACAACAGCGTTGCAAGTGTTTGATTTGCCACCGACTGTTGCATAATATTCATGGCACATTGTATATGCCAATTTTATGTTGCACGCAAGTTCTCCAGTTACTCTTGCACAGCAACAATTTCTAATGGGTTTCGGCTATAAATATGCATTTTTGAAATTACATTTTTTAATTTTGTATTCTATTTTGATTTAATTTTTTATTTTCTTGTAATCTATAATTTACAAATTTAATCTTAAATGCTTAGCAACAAAGCCTTAGCCAAGGAAAAAAGTATCTTTTATTCAGAAATGCAATAACTGTTTCGATTGTGAATCTGCTAACAAAGTGTGAAAATTGAAGTATTGCAATTATAAAGCACAAAAGACAAATGGACTTTTAATTGGTAAAAGCGCCACATAAATTTCAATTGAATCTGAACAATTATGCCGGGGAGCAGTTTATAACAAAAGCGTGCCACAAGCCGAGCAATCAACATGCAACATTCAACAGTCGACTAATCTATGGCTAAAGATCTCCACGAAATTGAATGGAACGTGCACTGCAATCCCAATAGTAAAACTCTGAATAAACTTTGAATAATCAATTTGTATGCCAAGTGGCAGACTCGAAACAGAAACTGAAACTGAGACTGAGACTGTGAAAACTCTCGAGCATCGACGAAGGCGAAACAATTTGCTTATCATTTGTTTTGTTCTATATACAATCAAATTAAATCCAGGGGAATCTGTAGAGAAAAACATAAAAGCAAATTCTCTTGCAATAAATATTAATCAGAGCCTCAATCACAGCACCTGCAATGACGTCATTCATTGTGAAATAAATACTAACTTGATAGTTAAACTTAAAGTCAATGAACTGCAAATGGAGCAATTACTTTTTGTGTGTAATATTTAATGGGAAATCAAATAGATAGAATAATTAATCGATTCTCATAACTGAGATTTAATTTATTCATAAGTCAACTGCAGGAAAACAGCAAAAGTCACAAAACCAGAAACATTTCTAGTAAGAACTTTAAATCTCATTTATGCAAGACAAAGATAGACGTTTCTTAAATCTCACTTAAATAATCCCAAGTCAAGCTCAAATACAATAAAAATATGTCAGTCTCTGACCGATCATTTAGCAATATAATTAATTTAAATTCTTCATGCTTAATTGCATTTGGAAGTATAATTCCCAATTGAGATTAAGCAATCTTAAGTTTCGTTTATTTACTTTTTTTGCATATGAAGTCATTAAGGAACCACTTGAAAATTGTGTGGCAACATCTGCATATATATATTTTTTTATATATATATTCCACTTTCATCTGGCTAAACTGTTTGCATTATTAACACAACATTTGTATTTATGGATTATTTTCCTATCACTTTTCACACTCGATTCCCGAATCAACACTCAACTTTATTTGCTGCTTTAATCGAAGCCGACACAATTGTACCCGTGCCCCTGCCACCGACACACTTTCTTGATAGTTTGTTGCAACTTTTGGATTCAGTCTATTGCCTCGCTTCTGCTTCGGTGGCGACTCCACTTCCACTTCAAACATTTTGGCGCAAGTAAACAACGCACAAAATCAGCAGCTGCATTTTCAGTTTCACGGGGGATTGGGGGGACTGGCATCGAGGGGGGCCTTTTACTGATGTTCAATTAATTCAAGGCAATTAAGCGGCTGTGTGGCTTTATCGACTTGGCACACTCCACGCCCCACTCCTACTCCTGCCCCACCCCTTTTAGTATGTTTCTTGTGACCCAATTTTCACACAAATTAGTGCAGCTAATTTTTAATGATGATTTTTTGTACTTATTTATTTTTTTTATTTTTATTTTGAGTAACGCCTTTGCGGCTGAAAACTACTTCACTTGGTATTTTTTCATAATTTCCATTTTTCTTCATTTCTCTGGCTTTTTTTTACGCAATTTATGAGAATTCTCCACCCACCACCCCCAACCCCTTCTCCCCCTTTATCCATTTGCCTTATTGCTCAAAGGCGTCGTTGCGCCGACAAATGCAATTGAAATAAACATGGAAAAAGAATGTTGTTTGGTCTGCTATTTTTAGGGGGGCTCGCAGAAGGAGAGGGGAGGGGGTGGTGTGTGCAGCAGGCCCAGAGGCAAATGACGCCTTCATCATATTTTTTCAAGGGTGTTATGGCCCAGCCCAAGGAGGAGGCGGAGCAGTTGAAGCTAGAACCATGGCCAACATTCAGCGACGCCTGCATGCGTTTCAACTCATTTGCACCTAATTGTCATGCAAGGGCTGCTAGGCAGGGGAGAGTAGTAGGGGGCGGGGGTAAGAATATACAGCCTTATGCACAGATATATAGACATATATACAAGTAGCTGCATCTGCTATCTTCATATATCTCTCGCTATCTACATCATCTCTGCATCTTTTCTGCTGCACTGCACAACATTTTTGGGTGTTGAGTGGCGCAAGTAACAGAAAGGAACAACAGACAGATAGGCAGACAAATGGGTGGACAGAAGGACAGAAAAATGTGGCTTTTCTATATAAAAGTCAGCTCTCAAAAACTTTTAGAAACCAGACACATTCAATTTGGAATAAAAGTTCTCATCTACAAATAACAAATTTTGATTTATCGATTAACAAACTGCTATCAGAAAGCCAGCAGAGTATCAGTAAGTCGAGCATTCTCTACTGTAGCATTCTAACTTGTTTACTATATATAATATATATATCTGTATACATATGTATATATATATATATGCTGTTATGGCTATATCTGGAGGTTCGCTCCGTCACCAGCTGGCTGCCACATTTTTTATCATTTGTTCCACATCTACTGCTCTATCTCTCTCACTCTCTGCTCCTATCTGTCTCTCTCTCTCTCTCTCTCTCTCTTGAGGGTGTTGGGCATGTTGTTGACTTAATCTGCATTTTTTGTAGCCTCTTTTTGCTATCTGCTATCTGCTATTTGCTATTTGCTGGCGAATGTGTTCGCATTTTTGTCGCTGCTTTCCTGGTCAACAAGAGTGAAATTTGCATAGTTTCCGGCTGCAATTCTTAAATTTTATTTTAAGCCAACCGCAAAATACCAAAAAAGGAAAGCAAGAAAAAGTTAAGTTAAAATATCAAAACTTATTAAAAAATTGTGGAAACTTGCATACAACTATTAAGATATGTGTCATAATCCTTACATCTCTTTATATACAAGCGGAAATAACACTGGCCTGTTAAACACATAACCTCATTAGATCCCTCATTTATGCTTAAACTTGTTAAAACTCGGATTCTTCTCAAATGCACACAGATGAACAGATTAAAGTTGAACTGAACTTTTACTTGTCTAAACCCTGATTCTCCTCATTTGCATATTATGCATTGCATTAATGGGAATATCTGCACAATCGCACATTATGAGAGTTCTATAAAAACTGAATGCTGAACTGAATAATCAGACTAAAAATAACACATACAGATTACATCAATGATTAGTTCAATCTCAAGAAAACACCTTGATAAACCATAAGGCACTTTAAATCAATTCTGGCAAAGACTTCAACTCAGTTCAGCATCCTTCATCCCACTTCTTCTAAAGTTCTGTAACCACCCTCGGCATTTTTTGGTATCAGTTTATTTATCAAATAAATTATAATATAATTATATACAATTACTAATTCGGAGCATATATTTATTAAACTAATTTTGTATATTTACAATTTGTTAAAATAAGCCACATAAGCCCAACAAATCGAATACTAACCAATCAGTTTCGCTCATGCAGCAGTAATTTCATTATAATTATCAAATATCCATAAATTTTAATCAAATTCACTGTGGGTCTATATAAAGTGGAATCTGTGGGGTGGAGGCAGCTGCCACCTGCTCATAAAAAGCACGCCGCATACGAGCGATTTATGCTTACACTCTAAATGAATGCTAATAAATTATAATGTCATCCTAACATAAAATATATATAAATATATAATGATTTATATATATTTAGACAGGCTTTGTGCAGCACTTAAGTGCATAAGATAAATAAAGAGAAAAATTATTTGGCCATCTAAGTTATTTTTTCAAATTCTTGATGAACGTGTTCTCATTTTTTGGTAAGTCGAGAAGAAACTATCCACACCCATAATTCCTGATCAGCATCAAGAACTGAGCCTATATAGCCACATCTGTTTGCTCAAGCTTATCAGATGATAAGTCAAATTATTATCCATTCTTTGGAATGTCAAGAAACTGTATTGTACAAATGTGTCACTCTATTGTTCTTCCTCTTTTATCTCGTCTGGGTTTTTGTGCAGTCAGCATGCAGAGTATGCCCAGGACTCCAAGTCTTGTCCAGTTTTGTTCGGATTTCTCCTGCTTTGTGCAGATTCGTTGCATTTCAAGCGCTGCTAATTTTTTGTCACCTTAAATGCGATAAAGTCCTCTAACCTGGCAGTTGCAGCTCTTTTTTTTCTATTTGTTAGCTTTTGCTTTGTCCACTCAACTGGGCCTAAGCAAAAAGCTGCTTTGACACGCCTCTAACCTCCACTCTATGTTCCGCCCATTTTTGCAGCCAACAAACGACGATTTTCCATTTTTCTCTTTATGGTTTTTCGTTTATGCAACCACTTTTTGCATTCGCATTTATATTTCGACAATGCTC
Organism: Drosophila nr. fundita; assembly: GCA_035044245.1. Taxonomy (NCBI): domain Eukaryota; kingdom Metazoa; phylum Arthropoda; class Insecta; order Diptera; family Drosophilidae; genus Drosophila; species Drosophila nr. fundita. Next base: position 2,421,755 of record JAWNMG010000654.1, read on the forward strand.
GCAAATGTTATTTTTATTTATTTTTATTTATTTCTGTTATTTTTTTGCATTTCAAATTGCTTTCTACTTTTTCCATATTTGCGTATTTATTCCGTTAGATTTAGTCGTGTCGAATTTCAATTTTCCTCTTTTCCTTGAGCACTTTTCACACAGGCTTCTTTTTCGGAATTCCATTTGTGTTCTCGTCGCTTATCGCCGCTTTGGGGCTTTGGGGGCCTTTGAGCCCAAAGCGCTTTTCCTAACTGTAATTTGCGCATTTTCACTTTTAGTTTTAATTAACTAAAAATTTGGTGAATATGCGACAAACACGTTGCTGCCCTCGCTGCCCCTTCTCCCACCCCCTCCCCTGGGCGTCGCTTTTCTTTACGAAATTTTACCCTTTTTCAGTGAGTGTTTTTCTAATTTTGTCCAAAAATGTGCAAAGGAACTTTTTTCATTATTTCCACAAAAAGGTTCTATTACGCAGAGTTGAGCAAATATCTTATATCAAAAACATATCGTTTCAATATCAGTTTCATCAAATCGGAACCGTAACCCGATTGATTTTCAAAACAGGAACGGGAACGGGAAGCGAGATATGATACGGTTTAACCATCCAGGAAATTGAAAAGAATTTATTTAATCTTGGTGTAAGTGTTATAAGTGTACAGATATAGTATTATAATATACAGATAATCTTATTATTAGAAATTTTAAATTTTTCCATTTCATAGCTTTCCCTTGCATTACTTTTGCCTTTAACCATCTATCAAAACTGTTCAGGTTTACATTACTATTTCGTTCTCTCTGATCCAAAGAATTGCATTTGGTTAAGTGTATTTTAGTCTGGCTTTTCCAACTGGATTTTCTCGCTGGTACACTTTTTATATTATTTATGCATTTTATTTGCATTAAAAGCAATTTTTACTACTTTTTCTCATTTTGTGTGCTTAATTTTTTTTTTGCCCATTTTTGTTTTGCACACAATTTTCCGGCACATTTTCACAGCAGTTTTCTTCTGGCTGCCAGCCGCACATTTTTAATTATTTGCAAATGGAAGGCTTTCTGGGCGGTCTTTCGGGCTACTCATTGGTAATGGGCCTCAGGCCCTTTGACAAAAGGATCTGCTGCCTGGGGCTGCACTCCAGGCAGTCTCTCCTCATCTCTCTCTCCCTCTCTCTCTCTCTCTCTCTCTCTCTGTGTTTAACCCGCTGAAGGCCAAATTGTATTTTTGGGCAACGCTCAAAGTGCAAGTTTCGTTTTTGATTCAGTTTTATTTTTGTTTTCTGGTTGCCTGCTCAGCTTGCGGCTTTAATTGTAGTCGATGGCAGACACTCTTTCAATGTGCCCGCGGTTGCCACAACAACAACAACAACTGAAACAACAACAATGAGAACATTTCTTTTGTTATGTAAACTAATTAAACATTGAATGAGGAAACACCCAATTCATCCTCTTTCTACTCTTTGCCCAGGTGCCCAATTGTTGTTCTTACTTTTGTTGTTGATGCCACACTATTAATTTGTTTTTAAATTGTTTCTTCAGCGTCTTCTTCCACTTCGTCTTCTTCGTGTTTTTGTGAACGGATTGAAGCCATGGCCAAAACTTGATTAATGGCCACGTGGACGTAACTTCATTTTGATTGCAGCCTGTCCAATTGGCCGGCACATCATTTGTTCTTACCAACAAAAAAAAAATAACACACACACAAATACAAACAGTTCGGCCAATATCAATAGAAAACAACAAGAAAAACAACCGAAATGCGTTTGGCTTTTCAATTTTCCGCCGCAAACGGCTTTTCCTGCTCATTAATCAGTTTCCAATTTTTTTCCACATTTTTTTCTTTTTCGTCCGATTTTTGTTTGTGTGGTCTCTTGGCCAAAACAAATTAGCTGGGCCGTCGATTTCAATTGGCTCGTGAGTATTTTTTATTTGTAATTACTTCAAATCCGATTTTGGGCCAACAACAAAAAAAATGCATGCGTTAAAGTCACGCTCGAAACATGGCCCAAATGCGAAGTGGACATGTTTGAGTTTGTTTTACTTTCAAGTGTTGAGCAATTGTTGTAAGTGTTTTTTTCCCCCATTCAGTTTTCATGCGTTAAAGTTGCGTACAATTTCATCATATGCAGATTAACGTTATATAATATTACTTTATTTTTGGGTAAGTGGAAATGTGTCGAAATGCGAACAAAATCAATATAGAGACTATCAGTTACATTTAACGGCATTATTCGATGTACACTTCATTTAATGCATGTAAGCGCCATAAAAAATGAGCCAGATAAAGGCAGAAAGACCCATTAAAAGCAATAATTCTGATTGCTTTCCATTTCATTTTCATAAAATACCCGCATTAATTATTTACACACTTTTGTCTACAGCAACGGAAATAAAGAAAATCTTGTTATGCCCTGAACCCATTAAAAATGGGTATTAAGGGTATGATGACATTTTGCAGAAGTATGTCACAGGCAGAAGGAAAAATCATCATCAATAAGGTCTTACAATTGATATAAAATATAAATTGTATATATTATTATATTGCCTATTCATTAAAATTGCATAACAAAAACAGATTTCAAGCTACTAAGAGAAAATCGACTAGGTATTTTACAGGGTATCTCCAAGTTGAGTTCTCTCGACTAGAGCAACCTACAAATTGAGTTTTGCTTGTGAATATTCTTAACGCAGTTGAGTTGTCCAACTGATTGAGTGATTAAGGCCAATCCTCGCTCAAATATTAGGCAACATTATTTATAGGTTGCCAGTTTTGTTTCTTTTAGGATATTTGGGGATCAATAATAAATAAATATGCATAATGAGCCGTGAAGTAATTAGCAAATGGTTTCAAATCTATTTATTATTTATATTGGTCAATTATCAAAATCACAAAAGATTCGCATTTGCTTTTTTTTTACTTATATTTGTCAAATTTATTTCATTTGCTTTGCTTTCTTAAGTCAACAATAATTTAATTCTACAATAAAATAAACAAATAATGAACACAAAAGTCAGACACATAAAATCTAATCCAAATTATATATTGCTTATCTGATTCTTGTTTTCTGGATTTTAGACATTTTGCATTTCAATACACCCAAAAATCTGATAAGTATTTCTTATTCTTTTTAATTAAAATTGAAATTATAAATTGCATTTTTAATTTTTTTTGTTTTGCTGTGTGGACCAATATTGGTTGACATTAAATAAATAAATAAATGCCTGATAAGTTTATTGTAGCGGTTTTCTCAATTTCTCTCCAAATGCATTCTGAATCCGTTTATTTGCTTTCTAACTGCTGCACATGACTTGCACTTTTATGCGGTTGAATGTTCTGCTTCAATTAGCTTAAAAGGCAGCCATAAATCGAATGACACCTTGAAGAGATAAGAAGTTTATTCACAGACACAAAAACAGGCAGGAAAGCTGAGCTGACTTACTTCAAAGAAGTTGTTGTTGCATATTCAGTAATCGGTATAGTTGCATCGACAGCCGAGTGAGGTTCAATGGCCGGGCCAATGCCACACTTGCCACAGTTGCACCCCGTTCCCTTGAGGCAGCTGTTGCTGCGAGTGCAAGTGGCACTTTTTACTTGCAATAAACATGTAACAATAACAACAACTGGCTACACAAAAGTATAAACAAAGCAATTTGCCGCTGGCATAAACAAAAGGCCTGCACTGGGTAATACCTGACAGAGAAAAGGGGATAGAAAGAGAGAGAGAAAGAGAGTGAGAGAGAGTGTGAGAGAGAGTGTGAGAGAGAGTGTGAGAGAGAGTGTGAGAGAGAGTGTGAGAGAGTGTGTGAGAGAGAGAGAGAGAGAAGCGGGTTGAGAACAGCACACAAAGTACGATAAGTCTAAAGATTTTCACTTTACATTCGTGTTCTGCTCTTCTCGGCTGATTTGATGACACACTTTTTTTGGGTACACTCAGGAAAAATCTTTTATTCAGAAAGTAGATTTTAGATTATAGATCATTTTTAAACTCTAATATAAAAGCCGAGCCAATAAATTTCAATAATTGTCTTTAAATTGTAGCAAGGATTTTTTCCAAGAATCAGGATATGCATTTCTACTTTTTAGAAATGATTTTTTAATAATGGAAAAAATTTCTTAATTTTTTTGGGATTTTCGACTTGCGGCAAGCGTTACCAATTTTTGGATTTTTTTTTTTTATCTTAATAAATTATTTCTAAAAATAAGAAACGCCTTCCGGGGTTGAGGGCAATTTGTCTTCAGTGTGTTTCAGGGAGGAGCAGAGGAGGGGCTGCCCACTTTAGACTAGGTCGAAGCTTTTTGGCAATCCATTAAATATGCTCGCCCCGTTGGACTGCCATCTAAGCAAATGTCAAAGTGGAAATATAAAAGGAAAGAAGAAAAACACAGGAGTTAATGAAGCCCAACGCGCATGTCGAGCAGCAAATGAAGCCAATCGACGAAATTGCATGAAAATTCCATCACAGAATATTTTTCAGCAAATGCAAAAGCGACAAATTCACAAGAGTTGACGGGCAACCAAAAAAAAAATAAGAAATATTACAAAACTAACAACGTGTGGACATCATTAAAATACAAGTGGAGTTCGCCGAGGTGTTTTTAATGGTGCCAAAATAATGAGCCATGTAAAAATGTTGCTTGTTAAAAGTTAAATACAACATAAATTCAACAATTTAAAGCTGATCGTTTGGTTAGATTTATGACATATCTATAACTTGTTGGTAAATAGATTCCTGTGGACGCAAGTTTGTGTGTACAAATATGTGTGTCCAAATAATTTGCTGAGCAATTTGTTAAATATGAAAATACGATTTTCTTTCGTGTTTCTAAGTCAATGTTGGTAAAATAAATAAAATATCAATGCCAAGTCAAAGCATATGCATAACAGATATTTCTTAAACAAAAAGTGTGGCTTTTATTGACAATGTTAATTGATTTTGTTAGACATCTGGCAAACGGACCAAACTTAGCGATGAAATAAAATAAACTTGATCTGTTTAGGGTAAATGAGAACTTTTATTTCGAATTTGGAAACTCGTGCTTATAGCCTCTGAGATCAACGTGGTTAAATCAACTCGCCTTTCGATGCTGATCTAGAATATATACTTTATGGGCTGGGACATGCTCCCTTCTGCCCTTAACACACTTTCGCACAACTTTATTACACATTTTCCAACTGTAAAGGGCATTGGAATATAACTTTTCTCATAGTCATAAATTCAATGACTCCCAAAATAGAAGCAAGCGGAAAAATAAATGTAAGCCAAAATCTGAAAAACCCTCTTTTACAGCAAAACAACTATTCTCAAATCATTACCAAAGTCTGATTAAATCTTATTTTTATTTGGACTGCCCCTATATTATTTGTATACTTGTGCCGTAATTTATTGCTAGCGTTAATTGCTTGCCACAGGGAACAAATGCAATATTTCATCATCTAGCTCAGTTATTGGACATCCTGTGTATTTGCTTCCCAATTGTTGCAACCACCCACACAGCGATTGGTGTGGCACACAAATGCTGTGTGTTTTAATTGACAAGCAGAAAGGGCAACACTAAAACGATGAAACCCCTGTCAAAATCTCGCCATGACGTAAACGGATTGAATATGCGGGCGAACAGACCACAACTGCAACTGCAACTGCTATCTGTATATCTGAGTATCTGTGTATCTGAGTATCTGTGTATCTGAGTATCTATTGGTTGCATGCACTGCATGCACACAGTAGCCGTAGCTCAAGTTGCCAAGTGCAGCACGCATTGAATCATTCAGTAAGTGTCTTTCAGTCAGTCTCTCAGCCAGTCAGTCAGTCAGTCAATTATACAATGTTGCCTGGCAACTGGCAACTGGCGACGACCATCGAGATGATATCTATTAGATACATGATTTTTTTCTCCCTCTCTATATCTGTTTTCATTTTTTTTATGCAACGCAGCTAACTGAATTTATGTCAGTTTCTATGTGCGCTTTACATGCTACTGGTAACTTGCCCCATCATCATCATCATGATGTTCTTGTTGATGACTCCACTGACGTTTCATGAACGTTTTTTTCTGTTTTTGTGTTTTTTTTTTTTGCTTCTATCCCGGGGCTATACACATGTTGTGTGGCAAGTTTAGCCATTGCTCCTCTTTTCTCGTTTCTTTGTCATTCGTCAGCTGCTTTTGTTTTTCTTTTTTGCCTTGAATGCATTTGCAGTTTTGCAGTCTTGCTTCTAATTTGCAACATAATTAAATCAGAGACATAAAAATCAGAACCTGCCCACGCAATGCTCTGCAACATTTCTGTGTCATAATTTGGCCTGCAATTTATGGCAGCTGCTTCGATTCGAGCTAAGTAAAGTCAGCCATAAATTAGAACTCGAATCTTGCAGACAGCAAAATTTCGAAGCCAAACCAAAAAGCCAACAATAAATAACTGTATATGCAAATGGAAACAGTGTGGCCAGACTTTGCCCACTCTGACAAAAAGCAGCCGACAATTGACATGAAATAATAAACTTTTTAGTGTTTGCTTTCAGCCATAAATAGAGAGATGAAAAAAAGGCAACCACAACCGTGAAAACTTATCGCAGAATTTGCAATTGCAAAAGGAAAAGTGAAGAAAAATAAATTTTCCTTCTTGGTCTGCTTTGTTCTTTGTCAAATGGCGAATGTGACCAAAGAATGATGAAAAAGGCTCAAGAAAAATAATTGTTTGCAATTACTTTCACACGCTGTGGCAGTGATTGAGTACTGGCACAAATTAGAATAAGTCTGAAATGGCAACACTTTTTCTTTACTCTTTTTAAATTAACTTGGAATAAAAGGTCACAGTTTATTAATGTGCCCAAGTTCTGGAGAAGTATACTTTTTTAATCCAATATAAAAATCTCCGTTTGGGTGTCGAACAGTTGCCTTAAGAGCATGTAGAAACTTTACAAAAATTATGGTTTGTTTTCGATTGATTGATAAGACTAAAAGTATATAATTTATTTAAGAACAGAAGACCTCTTTCATTAATCAAGACTGATATGAGGGCTGTGAACTCTGATCATTAATTGATTCGCACGCAAAGACTTAATGCAAGTTTATTTCCATGAATAAATAAATAATCCTTCTGCCAAACTTCTGCTCAGGTATTTCTTGATATCGATATTTTATGTTTCAACTTCCTTTGAGAAATCTTAAAAACTCAAGTCGTTTCTCAAATAGTGTTCATTTTCCCCATACCCTAATGTTATCGGCTTCTCGAACTTGGTCAGAGTGATTATTAACAATGGGCCGCGTCATACCCAAAGCCAACTCGAACGCATTATCTTCTACATGCTTATGTTTATTCTTTGAATTAAATTATATTTAACAGACAAGTTATTTATAACTGAGTATTAGGCCCCATTAAGATTGATCGCTCTCTACTTGCTGTCATAAGATACTTCTATGGAAAAGTAAGACAGGAACGAACTTTTGCCTTTAGCCATATCACATGCCTTCTTGACTAGAGTTCATCGACTGACATCAAAATTGTAGTGTGAAATAAAGTTTATTAAATATGAAACAATTATTTTATAAAATATTCTTTTTTATTTAAGAAACAAATATTTTTATAAACCAAAAATAAAAATAAAATAATCAGATAGTCTAATTGGCAGACTGCTTGGCTTATGTAGATCAAGAATATATATAGCTTATGAGCTCGAGGCTGTCCATTTCATTGAGTTACAAACTTCACAAGAGACTCATAATACGCGCTGGCTACAAGAAATAGGTGCTTAAATGTGAAGAGCAAACACTTCGCATACCAAAGCACAAAAGCTGAAAAGCCATTTGGAATTAGACACGGCGCTTGCAACATCAACTCAGCTGACAGCTGCCTCCGCACAATGGAGGCACATCGGAGCTGGCCACGAACTCTGACCCAAGATCAAAACGATGAAGATGAAGATCAGCAGGCCTTGGCTTGGCTGGGCACTTGTCATGGTCAGTGGTCCAAGTGGATGCCACATGCAACCAGTCATGGCATGCCCCGTTTGGAAACGCCCATTCATTAAACACACGCAGCGCAGAAGAGCTTCAAATGAATTGGGTCTGAAGGAAAGAAGCCCAAATGCGACACACACTTCAAAACTGTCAGCAATTTGATGTTTGCGGCACGCAACCAATGCTTCAAGGGGGAGAGGGAAGGGGGCATATGATGACTACCCAACAAACCCAATTAAGCAGTTTGATTTGTCGTTTCACTTGCCACACGCACCCAACAAAGAGGCAGCCACATAAACGAACTCAACCTCTAATCTTGAGCTATAAAACTTGATGCAGCGCATTTGAGGCGACATTTGACACAATGAAAGCCCAAAGAGTTTTTCTGTGTTTTTATATATCTAGGCGGGGAGTGGGGGGAGATATATATATATATATGATTTTTACTATCGATAATAAAAAACAATTTTCACTCTTGTGACCCACAGTAGTTGACTTCTGTTTATGGTTTTATGGCCAACAAACTGTCCAAAATCAACCGACAACAAGGCGCCACGTCTCAAAATAGAGTCAATTGTTCAGTTTATCATTCAGTCAGTTGCTCAGCTGGCTTCGTCAATATTTGCATACGTTACGCCCTTAAGATTTTTATGACTTTAAGTCGGCCAGTCAACGCCGCTTTAACGTAAGCTCAATGTAAACACACTCGTAAATAATCCAAAAAATTCAAAACAGCAATAAAAAATATGTAAGTCGAAAAAGTGCTTGAAATATTAAGCAAATATTTTTATTTTTTTCGAACACAAAAGCAAAAACTGAAAGTTTCACACACAATATGAAAAAAGAAGAGGTGGGCGTGGCAGCATAATTAGTCAACTGTTGTTTGACCTTTTGTTGGAGCCGTTGAAGATTTATTGACACCTAATCGAATGCAGTTTCCACACTCAACGCATGTTAACCCATTGTTGCCCGGCCCTTTGTCATTGAATAGGCAAACATTTGTCACGCCACAAAAGAAACTTTGAACTGGGCAAGCTGAAGTTATATCGACGTCGGCAGCAGCAGTCGTTAATCGATATTTAAATTGAGTCAATTTGTGCGCAGCCCCCATGAAACCGCTCAGAATATTTGTTGTTTACAGCGCGTAAATCGTTTCCCAATTTGTTGACTCAGTTTCCCATCTTCTCGCTGTGAAAATTCACTGGGCATCATCCATTTGAACTGTGCGTGTCTGTCTGTGAAAGCTTTAGCTTCAAATCATCAAACAAATGACTGTAATTTCAATATTGAGGCAAATAACAATTAAAACAATTAAAATAATTCGCTCAATTCAAATTAAGTTAAACAGGCTAAAATATTCTAGTCGAGACAGAGCATAACTACCAGATACTCTGAAGATACTCTCATGTAGAAGGTAACCTGATAGTGGAATTTTCTGTATAAAAATACACTTACAAAATACAATTCTACACATTTTATTTCTTTTATTTTATTCAGTTGATAATATATAATAAATTGAACTTATTTTAATGTCATTTTTGTGCCAGTTTGTGCTCTTCCTTTTCTGTCAGAAATGATGACAGATATATATATATATATATAAACAGTTGTTCTCTATTTGCTTAGGGCTTAGTCATTTTGGTCTACTGAATTGGTCGTAGTCTGACAACTAGACTGACACTTAGATATCTGAGTATCTGGTCACAAATACAGCTACAGTCAGCACTACAGATGCAGATACACTCTGAATAAAAAGAAAACTGAATTGGGGAAAATCGCCCTGAAAACTAGAAAATGTTTCTTATTTTCTAAATATGAGAAAATTAAATTTCAGAAAATTAGAAAAAAAAAAATATATATTTTCTGAATAATGAGTTGAGTGTCCCTCGGCGACAAAAGTTTGGCTAATTTACAAAACTCAGTGAGATCATTTAGCTGCGTGTACACAGATAGAGATAAGCAGCTAAATAACGGAATAAAAAACTGTCGATTGTCAATTGTGGATTGGGTAGGTGGACGCAATGCGTAACTAAAGTTCATTGCTTCGAGTCTGCACTTGAAATTGCTTTTTGCTGTAGTTGTTGCTGTTGCATTTGAGTTTCTGCTGTCGTGTTTCGCATGGGCAGCAGCCACATTGCATTATCTTGTCAATTCCAGAGCATATCAAAGTTTTTTTTATTTTTGTTTTAGCTTTTTCCGTTTTTTGTGTAGTTTCCATAGACGCTGAGCTAAGTGCTGGGCAACAGCATGTCAAATGCCCCAAAAACACAAGCCCTACACAAACAAGACTCGACTTTGGTGTCAGTTTGGAGTTCAACCCAAATGCTTCGAGGGCACGTCGAGTGTAAAAAATAAGCTTAAAAGTATTTGTGAATGGAGCAGAGCAAAGCGGAAAAAATGCCAAAAACATACCAGAAGCTCAGCAAAAGGCAACTAAAAGGAAATCAGTTGCTCGATAAGTCAATGTTTGTAAATGTAGCAAAAATTTATATATATTTATATATGGATTTAGTTTTATTGGCTGGCAGGAGGTATTCGTATTTTTTTACGAAGAATCCATTGAATACATATATATATTCTTGATTGGCTGATAAGCTATAACATATCAAGTCGGCGAAGAATATTTTAATATTTTTTTCCTTATAACTTTGGGCGATTATCTAAATTTCAGAGAAATTATTTTTCTGAGTATAGCGAATTAATTCTTTAGCTTCCTAAGTTCAGAACAAGACAAATAGCTCAGATCTAAACTTATTTATTAAAAACATACAAATATTTCAAAGTACGAACATCAGTTTAGTCTACAAGAGTACAAAATATTCGGCTTACCCAAACTAGTCGTTCTCACTTGTTATTACAATCATTAGTTTGATGGGCCAGCAATCTGCTTGGCATCGCGCCAGTTGCTAGTCAGCCAATCGATCTGCCCATATATTATTCCAAATTTATTCGAATGCTTAATAAAAACAGCAAAATGCAGAATAAATAAGCTACTAAATCCGTTCGATTTATCAAAATGAATAAAAAACTATGTTAAGCATGTGGATATGCTCATGTAAAAGTATTTAAAGACCAACTAATTGGCTATTTAAGTTTTGTGTTGGACATAGAAATATGCTTCTATATATATTTATGTGGCACATTTCCTTAAAATGTATCACATTTTGGTAGTAATTAATGTTTTTATCAGGGGAGAGTCAAACTGTGCAACAGATACAATTACATATCTCTTGACCACAACTCATTTCCAGCATTTCTTCTAATAATCAGAATAATAAAAATAATATGTACAATTATCAATAATCACTGAACAGCTCGCTGCTTGAGTGTTGAAACTTGTCAATTGAAATTGGATGCGTTTTGCTTATCGCTTTCCATAAATTTGTCACGCTTCACACACAGAAATAAAACCCAAAAAAAAACTGAGATCAACACTCTATAAATAAAGTCACAGAACAAACACGGAATTATGACATAAGCCAAGTGCACAAACAGAATACAAAATAGGCAACAAAAAAATAAAGAAATTTGAAATGGGAAAGACAACAAAAACAACAAAAACAAAAAAGACATTATCAATTACGCCACTTAATTATTTTTATTGGAGCATAAAATGCTCCATTTCTCGTCAGAGCAAGGCGACAAAATTATGCGTTGCAAAGACCGCTGACCAATTTTCTCCCCACTCGAAATGTGTGAGTGTCTGCGATTGTGTGTGTGTGTGTGTGTGTGTGTTGTGTGTGTGTTGCTGAGCATGTTGCACATGTGTCAATGATGTGCTAATTGTCGCGTGCCCACTTTTGACAGACTTCTCGGTTTCGAGGCCTGAACTGTGTGGCATGTTTGCTCCCTCTTGTTCTTGCCTCTCCTCTCTTTCTCTCTCTCTCCCTCTTTGACTGCCTGTCACTTTTGTGGCATCGACATTTTGCATATTATTTTGTGCGTTTACCGTTAGCTGTATAGAAAAATCTGTTGCCAATTTTGGGGCTTGGCCCAGACAAGAAACCTAAATTGTCAAAGGCGAAGGCGTTTCACACTTTCCAATTCAATTTGGCCCATTTGCTGCAGTAGAAGATTGGACTTGGTAAATGGCTTAAATGGGTTATTAACTAAAGCACCGAAAAGTTAACAAACAAAGAAACAGACGCATAAATACATACCTTAAAATTATGTCAATTTTTTCTGAGAAAAACAGAGCGGAAAAGATATGTCTATTAAAACATTATTTTTCATTAACTATTTTTTTATTTTTATTTAATTATTTTTATTTGATTTTTAATATGATTTTTTTTTGTTTAATTTTCATTTTTCCATTTAGCATCAGGCAATTTATAAAAATTGTTTATTTAATAATTAAATATACAAGCGTGCAAGTTTTTATATATAATTGGATATCAAGTTTATTCCGGATCCACAGAAAAAAACACTCAAAAGTAACAAATCAGCGCCGCAATTAGCTCTATTTTCAGTTTTTTTTTTTTTTGGCTATTTGCAACATTTGTTGCTCTTGTTTTTGCTGCAGTGGCTGCTGTCATTGCTGTGGCAATTAAAAAAAATAGCTTGTCAGCAAGAAAAAATCACAAAAAAAAATGTATTTATATAAACTTGCAACAGCAGGTCGAAGCACACATGTGGCATGCATAATTCAATAGCGCAGCTTAATTGTCTTTTTGCCTGGATTAAAAACAATTGCAATTGCTGAATTTTTATGCGCTATTTATTTATAATACGCTTGCCGAAGTGGGCGTTATTATTTTGGCATGAAATGTGTGACATAAATTGGATAATATGATAAATATATAAAGATTGTTGATCAGAGTGGATATATATATAAAATTATCAGTGTTAAGTTGAGTTCTTGTTATGCAAACCAAACCCATTCAATATTTATATTATTATGATTCTCACATCTGCAAATTTCAACTACTCTGTAATATATTTCTCATAACAATAATCCATTTGTTTTTTTAAGTGTATTTAATCTGCTGCGTGCTGTTCTCTTTTTAGTTTACTTTGTCATTTATATGTTTTTTGTTGCTCAAGTAATAATTTAATTAAAGTGCCGTCAATTGACGCCCACGCGGCAAACCAGAAAAGCAAAAAAAGAAAAATAATGGAAAATCATTGCAACAAAAGCAAAATATTAAAAAGTGATTTTTGATGTTGATTTTGTTGTTGTTGTTGCTGCTCAAAATAAATGCAACAAATTGTTGCCTGTCTGCAGACTGTAAAAGTTTTGCGGCATTGTTTGCGTGAAAGTTGCCAATAAATTTTTGATAGGAACCTGGGAAGCAAAAGCCAACAAACAGCAATAGAAAGAGATAGATATAGAAATATACAGAAAGAGACAGAGAGAGATGATGAAGACAGCTTGAACTTGAGTTTAATGTTATACATTACATTAAATCGCAATTAAACGTTGTAAACGTGCCAAGCATTTCACTTGCCACACATTTGACAAGCAGCATACGCAGCTGTGCAACATGTTGCCAACAACTTGCAGCAACAACAACAACAACAGCAATTTGCAACAATATTGCATTTGACAACAACGCCCAAGTGCGGACAGCGAGGCATCAGTTTGGTGTCTATTGGCTCCGTTTTTGCCACTTGATTGATGGCCCATTTGCCACATGAAGAAGCAGCAGCAGCAGCAGCAGCAGCAGCAGTAACAGCAACAGCCGTTGTGCATACTAAATAAATGCCGCATGACTCAACAAGTTGCAACACACACCAACACACACACACACACGCATATTTTGTGTGTGCTTTTTAAGCCTTAAGCAAAAAGTATTTTTGACAGCCAATTGCGGCAGGTAAACGATAAGTGTTGTTGCCACACATCAGTAAATACCCTGCAACATTCAAATAGTTGTTAGTCTGTCGATTCGTTTGGATTTGTATGCAAATCACTTGAGCTTGCGAGCTTATCTGCGAAACTATTTTATTTTAATTAGTGTTCAACTCATGTCAAGTATAATAAATTATTGCTCCCACACTTTGCCGAATGTGAATGAGCTCAATGTGATGAATGAGCTGAATGTGATGAATGTAATGAATGTGATGAATGTGTTAAATGTTATGAATGTGATTAATGATCCACTTGTCACCATGCGCATAATATATTGAACTCTGTCAATTTAAGCAGAGCAAATATATTTGAAACTATTTATGGATAGATATATAAAAATGCAGAAGAAATGTTTTTAGGAATGAATATGTTTTGTAATCTATACAACTACAGTTCGTTAAATACCCATTATGTTAGAGATAGTTATAGGATAGGATCGGGCATAGTTTCCCTCTAGCTGAACTTAAATTCATTATCTGCCTCCGCAAATTGTGTCCAATATTTATTTACTTCGAAAATTCTGACCTAGCAAGAAGTACAAAGCATAATGTCTTTGAAGGAGTTTCAAACTGGGCCTTCGGCTGTATTTGGTGTATATATTTATAAATCCACCTCAACTTTCTGCACCACCCACTCCCTTTGTTAGGTCTACAAATTTCCCTCTTTCATCTAGAGACACGCCATTTGTATGCCAATCTTGGCTGACATCCCAACTAATTGCTTATCATGCACAACAAAGCGAAGGTGTTTATCGGAACGTAATTGAATTTGCTCAAGTTGAATGTCGAGGGCGATGTATTACATCGTTATGTTATGCTGGTTGCATGTGCAACACTCGAGTAAGTGGAGTACTTGCCACATATTTTTGCAGCCTGGGTGGCTCGCAGATAAAGCGCTTTACGTGGAACTTGAAATAATTGTTGGGTCTCGGGGCATAAAAATGGCATGAAATGGACTCGTTGACCATAAGCCACAACTTCTAAATTCCAGCTAAAAAAAGCTTGCAACTCCCCTCTCTGTGTCGGCAGTTGCAACAAAGTATATAATTATTCTAATGCTTATTTTTTCAACTTACTCTGTTGCAGGTAAGTGCTGAAGACACCAACCGCGATGATGGGCATGTGAGTAACAGTAAATCATGAGTGCTGCTAGAAGGCACCACCTACATGTGTTGCATGCATCAGCTGCCCCTGCCCCCACCCCCATGGGTGCTCTCTGTGTGGTCTGCAATTGGCACAATGATGTGAGCCACTCCTGACAACTGTCGTCACTTCCGCTGAGAAAAAAATGTAAATGGCAAATGGCAATTGTGCAAAGCATTGAACTTGCCACAACGCCCCCAACAAAACAGACAACACACACACACACACACACTGCTACACATGTTCTGTGTCTGTCGATCGAGAGAGGTAGTTGAACCCACAATGATCCCACTCTAAACAGCAGCAGCAGCAACTGCAACCACAACTACAATCAATAAGCAAGTTTCCAGACACAAACAAACTCGACTTGTAGTTACCCTGCACTAGACAAAGAATTTCAAATTTAATTTCGACTGCAAATACAACTTTAAGTGTTGTTAAATCTAAATATCAAACTCTTATTCTGAAAAATTCAGTTCAGTTTTGACAAACTTTTGCCAGTTAAAACTTCTGACCTATCGATTCATATCGATAAATCTGTAATCGCAGATGTGATTGCTAAAATGGAATAACTAGTTCTGCACATGATCAACACAAATTTGAATTTGAGGTTTCTCTGATACTGCTTTACTATTGACTGTGCAAACTACCCTTTTGAGCAATTTCAAATACAGGGTATTTGGAGAACAACAAGGCGGTGGCGTCTGTTTAACGATCGTGACCAATTTGTTGGTCAAATCAACAGCGACATGAGCAAATATTTACATTCTACGATCGTCTGTCTGAGTTTGGTTTGCTCTCAGTTCGTTGCTGACCCCTCCCCCACCCCTCCTAACTCCCATCCAATCGACGCCACTGCCTTTTGCGGGCTTGTCAATCAACTCGGGTGCCGCGAATACTCAATTCATTTATGAATGCTATGTCTGAGTGCTTTTTTAGTACAGCTAGAAACTGCAATAAATTGCTGATTGTTTATGGGCAAATTTGATTTGCAAATGAGTTCGCCGAATGTAGTTGGCTTAATTGAATTGTTAACTGGAAATCTTGGGCGCTGATTTGACGACGAGTTATGTATATTAAACAACTAAAACAGAGAGATGAACAGAAAGTGCTACCAAAAACTGAAACTAAAACGAAAACCCTTTTGACCCACTTACAAGGTAGCTGGCCCTTAGGACCAATGGTCCTTTCAAGTTTATGGCTAACAATGTGGTACAATGTTTACGTTGCTCTGTGGTTGTCCTTTTGGCCAGCAAACGCCAAAGCAACCGGCAACAACTGAAACCTGAATCACAATTTATTATCTGTGGCATACCAAAGTTTAGATATGCGTTTACAATGCCACTTAAATAATGTGCTCTTACCCAAATTGCTTAACAAACACTGCAAACTGTTTCGAAGTTATCCCAAAGGAATGGGAAATAAAACATTTATGTTTTAGCTACTAAATTTTGTTACTTTAGTTACAGCTATAAAGCAAAATACCTGAAATAAGTCCGACTAAAATCAGAATGTGTGCCAATAATTCTTAGTCTGCCATTTATTAAATATTTAAAGTTTCTTCTTTGGTAAAAATGAGATAAGCAAGAGTAAAACATTTTTATTTTATCACTGTTCATTTTAAGTTTGTTCATCTATTTTTCAATATGTCTTTCGCTCCAAGTCAAGTGTTTTTTTTATATATTACACTCGACATCCGCAACACATTTATAAATAAATAACAAATAAATATCTCGCTGTCTAGGCTAATAACTTTTTATGATGCACAAATATTTAATCAACAAAACTGTCACAATGTCTGTGTATAAAATGTATTTTTTCAGAAACCCAGCATATTACTGCATAAAATGTCATTTTGCATTTGGCAGCGTGAATTTATTTGACCGTAGCCAATTTGGACTACTGTCAAATGCAGTCAAATGACAGCAAACCAAATGCGATATGTCAACGAATGCAGGGCGCACAGCAGGAGGGGGGGCGTGGCCATTAAAATGACCATAAAATGCATACATACACCCACACACATCCAAACACACCCACCCACACCCACACACACGACACTCCTGAACAAAAGGTCAACAAGAGTGGCAGCAGCAACAATGACAACGAGACAACAAAATTAAAACCGTTTGTAAACATGTTAAACATCAGCGAAAATATTTAAGCCAATATTTGCGAAGCATGCCAGAATACATGAAATATGCACAACTGGCGCAAGGGCAAAGGGAAGGGAAAGCAACTAAACTGAAATGGGCAGATTTTCAATTTGTAGCCACGTTATAACTCCGAATTGTTTTGATTGCGAAAGGCCTTCTGCCTGGATTGGCTCAGTGGCATTATCCGTTTGAATGGCCAACACTTTTTGGCCAAAGCACGCCATAACTTGGCTGAAACCGAAACGAGGCAAATATTGATATATTAAATGAAGCTCTGCTCTGCTGAAATTTGCATTTTAAATAGCGCGCAAACATTTGCTGGCCAGCATAAATTATTAAATTTGGTTTGCACATATTTGTATTGAATCGCCTGCCTGAATCTCGTCTGCGAGTTTTAATTACTTTTTTTATGTTGTCGTTGCAAGCGTTGCAATTCACAAAACAATAATTTCATAATGCATAAAAAGCATTAATTTACCATGACACTTTATGTATTAACCGATGGAAGTCAACTAAACTGAACTGTGAACAGCAGTTCAAATGAATTTAAATTCATTTTTGAACACCCCAATCATGTTGTCAATATTCAATTTAATTATAATTGCATGCAGAAAAACATGTTTGGGTGAAACTGAAATTAACTTTTAAGTTGATAAACACTTAATATTAGTTAATTTTAGTTTGTTTAACAATCAATCTTAATGAAATGTTTACAGTTGATTAATATTATGTTATGCTGAACTATGTATCAATTTTCCAATTATGTTATTGTTATGTTGCTTACATAGCTCTATTGACTATAATTTGAAGTACATCTAGTCATATTCCCATAATAATATAATATATTGTGTGATTTTTATATCAATTTCTATATTTCTAAAGCCGATCACAGATTCCAGACAGACAAAATAAGAATAAAAATAAATAAATTTACGCATGCTGAGCTCGTAATTATTATCCAACAATTGTAAGCACCAACAAAATTCTGGAAATGAAATTGATCCGATAACTGATGAGCAGACAACACTTGAGCTTGTAATTGATCCACACACAGTGGATAATGAATTAACGCCACATGAAGAGTGGCTCGACTCCTTTGCCAGCCGCAAAAGGATCCCAAAACCACAACCAAAACCGGACTCAACTCCAAGAATTAAATGAGCTGAACACAGAATCTACCTGCTGACCGTGTTGGCTGTCTTCGAAGTCGGAATCGTGGTCGGAGTCGGAGTCTCAGTTTGAGTTCTCGCTTCATTAGAGTCCATTAGAGGCGGCAACAACAATGGAAACTGCTGCAGCTACAAATGGAAAAGGGAACTGCTGGGAAGGGTGGGGCAAGTTTATGGAGGGAGTGGAGAGGGGGGCAATTGTTGAGTTGAGCAAACAACGAGCCAAAGGGTAGCAACTGGGAAGCCACAACGAGATACATTTTTTGGGCTAGTGCAAACACAAAGTTCAAAGTGCAGTTGTCGAAAGGGGAAGGGGGCAAAGGGAGGCAGGTCGGCTTTGTTTTGTAGGTTTAATGCACGATAAGCGAAATCGAGTATTACAAAGAAGAAGCACACTTGAAATAGCAACCGATAAGGCCCAAAAATATATAAAAGCAACTCAAGAAGCAGAGCTAATGAGGCGTGTGGCTTTGTCTTGTTCCTCGCCCTTGTGGCTGCCACAACAGTTCAACAGTTGACAGGGGACCACATAAGCCCCCCTTTCCCTATCCATCCCCCCATAACAAATAATAATAATTATAAGCTGAGCCCATTGAAAATGCGAAAAGGGGCATAATGCTGCTGTGCCAAGATACGAGTATGTCACTGGCAGAAGGAAGCAATTATGAACTCATCAATTATAAATATTCCTGATCTCAGAGATAAATACTTTCAATTTGGCATAATATTTATATAGTTTTATATATTATACATATTGTAATTCTTATTTATAATGCTTATATTCTTATAGGTGGCTGTTCCCATAAATATTATGTATGACATTTTAGTTATGTGGGAAAAAATTATTCAAAACCCAAATGATAATTTTTTAGATGTAGATTTATGGCTACTTAGAGCTGTCTTTTATGTAACTAATTCAACAATATATAAAGAAGTGCAACAATTACATCTCTTGTAAAATTAAAATTGTCTAACCTCTTGAGCCTTTCCCTTGTTCTTTCAATATTTGCACTTTCATGCGGATCAATGTTGGAATGATTCCAAGGGTAAATTTAAGATCAGTTTCAGAACCTTATTTAGAGCGATTTGAATCAATAAATGCTACAGCTGATTGCAGGGTGTCTGCCAGTCGAGCTCGCTTTCTAGTCTAGCATGCTGAGCAGCTCAAGTCAAAAATATATGGATTTCAAAAGTTTTTTAATTAAATGGCAATCAAAGTAGCAGCCAAAAACAAGTTACAACTTTTTGGCCCCGAGATGTTTCCAAAACTATGCACACGGAGATGGAGGAAGGCAAACCGTAGCCAGATGCGCTTAATTAAGGCGAGGATTTGTACTCGAGTGAAGCCAATGCAACCAGAATCGATGGCCTGTGTTCAGCTTGGTGAAAGATGAGATGTTCTTGAGAAATTCACTCAGCAACTCGAGAAATGTGCTTCTAAAGCTCATCATCATTTATTTAAGAGCATCTTTGCCTGCTGCAGCGTCATGTTTCACCAGATAAGCATTGATGAAAAATTAAATAAAAACTCGAAATCAATAAATTGCAAATGTCTCGAAGCAATGCGATGCGAATCGCCCATCGCACGACTTGCTACAAGCTGTAAAATCCCAAAATATAGCATCATTAAATATGCACATCAATGTGTATATATGTATATAATATGCATATATTTGTCTGTTCGGTGTATGTGGCAGATAAGCGAACGAATAAAATGCAACATAAGAAATAACGCCACTGAGAAATTCGATGAAATACGACAAAAATTGCATAAATTATGCTCCACCCAAAAAATATTTTCGTCTGCTTGAAAATGTTTGCAGGCGGGCTGCTCAGGCGGCGTAGCTTTTAATTATTTGGGAAGTGATCGACTTAGAGATACCCTTTTTTAAATAAAATACAATTTTTACATACGCTGAAAACTGTGAATTAAATTTAAAAAATTTCTTTTTCTTAAACGTCTTCAACTGTTTAACAATTATTTAGAAGTTTTTGGAACTTCCAAAATCCAACTTAAGTTGCGAATGTTTAGAGATATAGCTTACTTATTGTTGGGGGAACATAATTGAATAAAGGGTAAGCAATTCAGATTTATGCCGAGTTTACGTGACATTTTTAAGGGATCTTGAAATGCATCTTCAAAGTCAAAATAAGTTGTTTCCACTAAGATTTCACTCGACAGTAAATCGCGTAAGGAACCCTTGTGCAACGTCAGCGGCAGCAACTTGATCTCAATGCAGCTCACACGAATTTATTTTCAATCAATGTCGGCCACGCCCCCCGCCAGCCCCTTGTTGCTGTCTTGGCTTTGCCATGTGCAACAACTTTGTCGCCTCGATTTTTTCTCCCACTTTGGCATTGGGAGCGCCACAAAGCGCGTGCCTCTGGAATATTTATGAGCTGTGTCCGTCAACGAACGACGGCGAAAATCAACGTTGACCCACTTGGCAAGTGACAAGTGGCAAGTGGCAAGTAGCAGGAGGTAAGCAGGCGGCAGCGACAGCTCCCACTACTACGGCCTCCAACTTGGAGGGAGAGCAAGTGAAAGTCAAGAAATTAATTTCGCAGCAACTCATTAATATTAAGTACACAAAAAAGGAAACCCCAAAAAAGGACATCAGACTTGCACATAATGATGAGTCGTGGCAAGTCGCCTTTTTTACTCGCTGTAATTGCAGCAACATTCATCACATTCATAAAAACATACAATGTGAACCTGAAGCTGAATCTCAGCTCCAACATTGAATGTTAAATTGAAACAACTCGATTCCTGCTCCAATGGCATTTGATTTCCGTTTCCGCTGCGTTTCCATTTGCGCTCAATTGTTGCAATGTTTTCTTATTTTTCCCACATTTACTTTCTCCTTTTTGGCAACCCAACTCTTTGACCTCTCTGCTCTGCCGTACCATGCAAGTTGTGATTTATTATATGAAATTTCAGCGGCTGACAGCTAGCAAAAAATACAAAATATAAAATTCTACTTGGCAGGCAACGGTTTAGTTATGCTCTTTTATAATCCAATATGAAATTGGAATAAAAAATATTATTTTACATTGAAAAACAAATATTATTCATATTTTCGGCATCTAAATATTTGTGTAATTATTTTTAAATTGAGTTACATTAATTTTATTGCATTTTAACAATATTTTTGGCATTTTTTTAATGTCTGAAAAATGAATTCTTTGAAATATATGAAAAGTTAATTTGGGTATTTAACGAAGCTTTTTACAAATATTTTTTTTAGTATTTTTGCAATATTTTTTCCCTTTTTTAAGATTTAAAGTAAATTTCTTCATTTTGAAATTGCATAATAATTAATTTGTTATATTGATATTTACATTATATTAGCATGTTTGCCCATTCAGTGCTTTTGTATATCTTTTTTTGTATCTAAAAAAAATGTGTATAAGCTTTATTTTTTTCATTTTCATACTTATATATGTATGTATATGTGCTTGTACAAAATCAAAATAAACCTTTTATGTAAAGAATACATGAAACTGAAATGAGTAAAAATTATTCATTCAAGCCCCAATCAATTACTTAATTATTCATATTGGGATTTAGCTTAAGGCGTGGCATTTTGCTGTATGTTGTTATCAAAGAATTTAATAAATCCCCAAGGTTTTTACATATCTGAAATTCCTCTGGAAATATTTTTTAGATAACTACCTGAAGTGCTTGCTTCAAGATAAAGTTTTCAACCTTCTTTTTTTAATTCTCTCTTTCTCTAGGTCTCTATCTTTGCTGCTATCTGCTAGAGTATCGCAGAGGAACAACTATTTATCGCCGTTGGCTTTTAGCTTGGAATTTCTCTTTTCTTTCTCTCTTTTCTGATGTTTTTCGTTTTGTGTTTTGTCGGATTTCCGGTCAAATCGATATCAGCAAATTTATGAGCAGCGTTGCCATACTAAATGAATTTATGGCAATCGCTTAGCGCTGGCAAAAGAGTTGAGGGCGGCACAGGCTGTGGGGGCGTGGATTTAAGTCCTGTACTGCAAAATATGCGTAACTTTTGCCCGCACTCTGTATGTGTGTGTGTATGAGTGTGTGTGTGTGTGTGTGTGTGTGTGTGTGTGTTGGTTGTGCCCGCAGCAACAAGCCCGCAAAAAGTTGGCAACACTGAAAATTCATTTTGGGTTTTTGGGCTTGTTTCGTTTTGTTTTTATTGTGTGTGTTTTCATTTTACTTTTTTTGGTGCTTTGCTGAGCGAAAAGTTTTTGCGGCTTGTGTTTTCGCCTGAAAGCAGACTTTCAACTTTGCATAACCTGCATAACGCAGCAAGCAGTAAACAGAATGGCGAATCAAGCTCTGTCTGCGGGTCTGTGCCACAATACTGGCTTGCCCCTTGGCCGTCATGGTGGCAAGTTGCAATTTTAAATTTGAGGCGTTCATAAATTTGACACTTTTTGGCTTCATGGCCAGTTGGCTGCCAGCTGCTGCACTTCTGCACCACATGCCGCTGCCACATGCCACATGCCACACGCTACACACACAGTCAGACAGACAGGCAGCACAAGTTGCCAAGTATTTCTGCGGTTTTATCTATGCAAAGCAAACTTTTGCCGGCCAGTTGAGCGAACTATGGCTGGTCATACAAACCCAGACCCAAGGCAAAGACTGAGTCTGAAACTAAGACTTAGAGGAAGACTCCTTGAGGAACTCCTTGTTGCAGCAGAGTATTAATTGCGACGAGTTTATAAATTAGTCTTAGTCTCAGTTAACAGTGGCTCTCTTTTTGCACTTGAAATGTTGCTCACTTCAGTTCTGGCAAGTTGCCTAATTAATTTGCAGACAGATTTGCCAGCCAGCTTAGAAACATGATTTATTTTGCTCTGAAAGTGTTGAAAACCTCAATAAATCATTGCTTCCGCAGACTATTATAATATGGCTGAAATATGTTCCGCATATAAAACGCTGAAATATACATAAATAAACAATGCTTTTCTTAAACACTTGCAATGCAGCTGCCTAAGTAAACATTTAAATTATACAAATATAAAATTGTTTTTTGTTTGGAGAGTCAAATTAAAAAAAACGCTTTTGTTGCATTCAATTATACACATAATAAACAATAAACAAACTACATAAGAACACAAAACATCCCCATCCATTAAATGCCCCATTCCAGTTAAAGGTGAGAAATGTGAAATATTAAACTAAGTAGGCACTGCCCAACCAATCTCTGATTCAATCCGTCAATGTTATTATAACTTTATTTAAGTTTGTATGCTCAAAGCTATTAAACTATTTGTATGCTCAAAAACATCAAGCCTTTAATAAAAGAAAACTAGCTGAAAGTGTGCAACTCAGACGGAGGTCTTGGAGCCAAAGCAACTACTGCAAGTCATAAGCGTCAAAAGTACATACTGAATTAAAAGTATATTTAAAGTTTCTTTATTTAAGTCACACATGAGCCAAACTAAGAGCAAATAATAATTTATTCATTATTTTGATTAAGCTCTCTTGTCTGTTATTTTATCAAGCAATATGAAACTATCACAACAATTATTTTAAGCTCATTTCTTATGCGATGACAAAGAAGCTGAAATCCCAATTGGAAAAATTCCACCTACCCCAATCAGGTTGCATTTCACTATTTAATCCTGCGACTGGCAAATATTAAAACCTGAGTGGATTGCTGTGCAACAATTGATGGCTTTCTGCTTTCAGTTTCCCATTTGCTGCTTTAATCAAATCATAAATTGCAGCCTGATGCTGAACATCATCAGCAGCAGCAGCAGCAGCAGCTGAGGAATGCCTTAAATCTAATTAATGTCTGCACAACTGTTGATGACACTTCCGTTACCGCTTCAGCTTCCGCTCGACTGCAACGAGTGGCAAATTTATTACCTTTAGCGCTTAGCAGCACTTTCAATTGCTGCACTCAACACAAAGCACTCAAGGGGGCAGAGTGGGGGATGGAAAGGGGACAAAAGCTGTCTGTCTGTCTGTCTATTTGCTTGTCTGTCTGTCTGGTCTGGTCTGTCTGTCAACAAAGTTTAGCGCCAGGCGTTTGCTTATTAAAAATGCTGAGAGCTGCTTCTTTTGAGTGCTAAAATATGGCCAAAACGGGACATTCCTCTTCCAACTGCTCCTCTTGCTTCCTCTCCTCATGCTCCTCCTCCAGCGCCACCCCTGCCTGGTTGTTTGTCATATTTGCGCGGCTTCAAGTGGCAAACGGCGCTGTCAAGTTGATAGCTCAGCGTTGCAACGAGCTTTTATTTATTGGCCGAACGCGAGTCAGTTGCAACATCAGCCACAGCAACAACTACGCACAAATCTACTTAAAACATGGCACTTGCCATTTTAATATCCTAAACTCATTTAAAGTTAATAATGTGGAAATAAATTAAATATACTTATGCAAACGTGTGCAACATACAGAAGGAGGCATCAGCGATCCCATAAAGTATATCTATTCGAAGCCGTCTATCTATGACTTTAAGAAACTGATCTGCGAGCATATACGAGTTCAAGACTTCAGATTTGAAATATGAGATCGCAAATCTTGTTTTTAATATATATATTAATATATATACATTTATATATATAAAATTACGATATTTATCTACAAATATTTCTAATTTGCTTCACCATAAAATACCCTCCGCAAAAAATTGAAATAGTTTCTAGTTTGTTTACGTCTTCTTCACATTCTCCTTCGCATTCAGCTGTGGTCTGCAACACGTTTAGCAAATTGTTCGCTTTTCGCCGCACGTTGCCTGCTTTGTGGCGCCTTCTGGATTTTAGTTGGTTTTTGCTTTGCCTCGACTTGCATTGCATGCAAATTGCGCATACGCCCTGCATAACAATTACATTTTCATTTTTAATATTTATTTGCATCACAGAACTTTGACATATAGCAAAAACTACTAAAAACTTTGTGCGCGATAGTCGCAAAAGCAAATCGAAAAATATATAAAATAAACCGATGTCAAAGCTCAACTGGAACTTCATCTGAAACTGGAACTAAACTTGCTAAAACCAAAAAAAAAGGAAGCAAAAAATACAATAGAATTGTCAAAAATTTACTTTATTTTGTGGCAAGTTTTGCTGCAAAACTTTTGCAAGCAAACAAATGGAAATAGAAATGTGAGGAACTATTGTGGTATTTATAACAACGAGTCGATGCTCTAAGATAAGTTGTAAATATCACTAAAAAAAAAAAAATATAAATAAATATTAGAACAAAAAATAATGTATTAAAAACATTTATTATTTTAATAAAAGAAACACTAAAACATGTTTTTATTTTCAGCAGTTTGTGCTGTATGAGAAAATAAAAAATAATATTTATAGTGAGTGTTAAGGTATAAATATTTCAAATCGAAATATATTGAAATATATTTTAAGCAAGGCTTCAAATCGAAACGGATATAAATTATGAATATTTTCGGTTTTCGGTTCCATTACGGTATAATATGAAATGCTAAACATCGATTATGGTGCTGAATTTCTGACACTAAAGGTGAATTTTCAGTTACGATTCCATTTCCGGGTTGACAAGCTAATTCAAAGTAATAAGAATTTAAATAAGCTCAAACTGTCTGTAGTTGTCAGATATTCTAGTTGGTAGTCTCTTACCATGTTTTTGTCTGTCTTTTAATACTTAAAGTCTGTGACAACAGCAAATAGTTCCAGACCATTTCCCAAAACAGTTGTAGCAGTTTATAGAACGTGTTTGTTTTGGCCAAAACTCTTTGAAATGTGTTGTTACGAAAATAAGCTGCTTTTGTGAAGAGTACACAGAAATGCAAGTCAGAAATGCTTCCTAATTGTTGTTTACACACAGACGCAAAGTGTCGAGGCAAAACACACACACACACACATGCACACACACATGCACACACACACCAACCACACACCCACACACTGCGCTTGAACTTTAACCCTTGTTGGCCCTGTTTGCCTGATGCGTTTTGCAATGCATATAAATTTCATTTGTTCAACTTTATAATGGCAATGAAGTTGATGTTAGCACTAAACTCTCTTTTATGTGCAGATCGAGTGAGATAGAGAGAGAGAGAGAGACAGTGGGGGATAGGGACACAGAGATAGCGCGAAAGAAATACATATTCAGAAAAAGTTTTGTTGTGCAAAAGTTGATTGTTCGCAGCAAAAGTTTTTCTTTTGAGGTAACGCATAAATTTGTATTATTTATTGCCGCTTGTTAGGAGGACAACGCTGCAAACCCGGCTGCAGCCCACCTCTGTGGTTACATCACGGTGGCTTAATCTATGTGGTTGCTCTGCCTTCCATGTCGGTGGTCTCAACTCCCCCTCAATTTCCCAACGGCTCAATTCCCCAATTGCACTTTAAAGCTGCCTTTGTGGCAGATTTGATTGTGTTTTTTCCCCTTATCCCTCTGGCATCTATTGACAGCTGAATCTGTTCATTGAAGTTTTTATTGCTCATATCACCCTGTTTATTCATAGCAATTTTTATTGCTCATATTTTATAATTTTATAATTTTATTATAAGAAATGTATATAAAAATGTCGGCAGATTGTAGATTTTTTTTTATGCAAATTGAAGTTATTTAAAAAAATTTACGACTGCATTTATATAAGATTTTTAGTTAGGGGCAATAAAAGAAAATATTTAGCAATATTTTTTTTCCTTTGGGCTGAAAGTGGTGAAATTTGCTTGGGATTATGAACTATGTAAAAAATGAGATATTTAGCTTTATAGAACTAATATTTTGGGCATAATTGTAAAGATAATATTTGAGAAGGTTTCGGTTTTTACAAGCAATCCACCTTCCGTTTGTGGTAGTTATGGGCTATATTTCCTAGCAGAGCATTATAATTAATAAATAAGTCAGCACATTTCGTAGAATTTCAATCTTTATGTGCAATATTTTTTTTTGCAGACAAAGCATTTCGTTTAAGGCTTTGCTCGACTCGAAACGCCGCAAGCTGCTTATTTAGTTGGTGTTGTATTAATGTTAGAATAATGTTGCTGTTGCCCAGTGGGAGACTTTAGCACCATCTGCAAGAAACACATCACTTCTGCCTTTTGGCATTTGAAATCTAATTATAGCTCATACGACACGTATGCCCAGGTAACTATGTTATATTTATATATATATACGTACATACATGATATATATGTATATATTTACCCACAGCAGGTAGCTGTTGCTGCTGCTGCTGCTGCTGTTAAAATTATTTATGAGCTTTTGCGCAAATTTCCCAAGTGCCTGATTGCCAAGACCTGAGCTCAGTTCGAGTTTAAAGAACTGGTGAACCTTTAAACTTTATGTTCGAGTACATGCATATTTGATGAGTGTATGAGTACTTGCTATCTGCGTCTTCAGCCCTCCAATATCCTTTTAGTCCTCTTTTTTAGCTGCTGACGTCTCACAAGGGATGCATTTACATGCGTCTGTAATTCAAATCGGGCTTAACTCGCAACGCTGATGACCAGGCCGGCAGGTCACTAACTGTAAAATTGTAATGGTGGCCCCAACTCAACCCTGCCCCTGCCCCTTCCCCTGCCCCCGCCCCCTCTTAACCCTTCTCGATTGAAGCTGTCTGCAATCGCAGCTGTTGAGGCAAGACTCCTCGCCTCACCTGCCTGCCACTCACAAAGCTATTGTCAAACACAGCGTTGCCTGCAGTTCATTGCTAAGTTCATACACTCAAAAAAAAAAAATGATGACTTGAGTTTTAGAAAATCGCTCTGAAAACTAGAAAGTTTATCTTAATTTCAGAAATATTTTCTGAATAAAAGAAATATGATTATAAACATTGGGAAGGCAATCCCAAAAATTCTTAGAAATATTCTTATTAAATAATAAGGCGAGACTCTATGTATTCAGTTTGATTTTTTTCGAGTGTAAGCCCAAACATTTCAAGTTGAGCCCCCAGTGAGTGTATCAATCGCCTTAATTTAGCCAGGTGCACCTTCATTGTCAGCTCTCCCTGCTAAGCTCCCTTCGACGATCCAACTAACGAGCCGCTCAATTTAATCAGCTTTTGTGCAGAGATAGCCACAGAGGAGGAGGAGGGGGTGGACCTGGAGTGCTTATGTGGGGTTTACGTGGTTGCAACTCAATGAAGAGTGTACTCAAGAGCACTCGTGATAAGCATATTAGGAATATAGAGGGATCTGTTTCGAAGTGTGCAAACTATTGCCTGCAGACAATCGATATATAAATATATACAAATGGGACAACAATAATAATAATAATTAATTTGCAAAATGCTAAACAGAAATAGTTCAAATATACTATATACAAATTATGCAAATATTATATGAAGACAAGCAAAATTAAAAGATAAATAATAATTAACAAAGAAAAGTCGTTAAATTTATCACAAAAATATTTAGTATTTGGTTGCACAGCCGTCGTTTGAAATAACTGTCAAATTGTGTCCTATTCCAGTGGGGTATACATATATAACTATATATAATATAAAAGTTGACAGAGTTGCCATTTATGTTGACCAACTCGAATCACTGGCAGAAAATGTGTTAAATATTTTAATCAATTTACAGTTGATTCGGCAAGTTAATTTAATTGAACTACGCTTCACATTGCATATTTTTATATGGTTTATGATTGAATTGGAAATTTATCCAAACGGGATTATAGTTTCAATTAAATTATAATAGACGTGTGCATTTAATTGAATTTAGCTAATGGGCAGGCTTAATGGTATAAATACCCATTAAAAATGGGAGGAAGAGCATAATTAAGTTGTGCAAATCATATGCAACGGGCCTCTGCCACCAGCCGGATCGATTTGGCCATGTTCGTCTGTCTGTCTGGGTGCACACGACGATCTCAGAGACCATGAGAGCTATTGACTTTAAATTTGGAATATAAATTCTTTATTTAATAATGAACAGCTTTATAAAGGGTATATTCTAGTTTAGCTCTCTCGGCTATAGTTTTCTTATTCATTTTTTCAATTTACGCTATTAATTTCTCCAAATATTTTTGTTGAGGAACTAATTCATATTCGCATTTTGTTCAGATTCAACTCAACTGAAGAGCTTATATCAGTAAGTATATATATATATATATATATATATATATGTATATATATATATATTTATTAACTCCTTCCCTCGCTTTACACAGTTCTTTGCCAATTCCAAATGTTACCTTTGTTTTTTTTACGGCCATCCGCAAATCCAAATCGTTGGCCAAGAAACGATTTATGTCAGCCCAATGGCTACTGCAACATCAACTTGTCCAATCAAGTGAGCAAGAGGGATTGGGGGACAGAGTGTTTTAATCAAATTGAATTGGTCTTAATGCCTGTGGCAATGGCAACATGTGGCAATGGTCAATGCGGCTGGCCATAAAGCAAAGCGTGGCACTCCAAGCCAAACAATTTCATGTATTTGCGCATTAACGCCACATTAGAGCTTTTCGAGAGCGGGCAGGAGAACGGAGGTGGGGGTATGTGGCAGGGGGCGGGGCAGGGGCCACAAACAATGGACCTATTCATAAGGCGCCAAGGTTAAACCGCTAAAAATCATTGAGCAACATCAAAAGAGCCATTGTTTTTTTTGGCTATAAGCCAACACACACACACACTGCAAGGCATGCTAAGCCAAATGAAATGAAGTAAAGTCAAATGAATGGAGTACAGCAGCAGCAGCAGCAACAACAAGAAAAAGGCCAAGACGTTAAGATTTATGCCAATTGCTTTTGAGCACCTTGGCGCACCTTCCCTCCTCTCTCCCCTCCCCCACTATGCCCACCACCCCTCCTGCCACAACCAAACACTTGCAACTCCTGTGTGACTAATGAACTGACGCAGTCTTAAGTCTTAGGAATTCGCCTTCAAATACACTCAAAAAATATACGAACTAAGCTGAAGAAATCAAAATTGAGCTGAAAAACTTGTTTGGATTTTTGAAAAGTCCTTAAAAATAATGCACAATATTTATTTATATATTTAAAATAAGTGTATTATTGTATATTAATTAACTATTGATAAATATTAATTATTTCTATACATTATTTCTATACATATCCACCTTTTCTCAGTGTACGCCTTCAAGTCTCCGCTGCGGTTTCTTTGCTCATTTTCGTACATTTTGCCGCCCGCTTTCGGCTTTTATTTAGCCATATTGCCGCCCACATCGCCTATCGCCCACGCTTCTAGTAAATGAACTGTTATTTCTGCTCATTTCTTTTAACGCTTCCCAACACTGCTCCACTGCACTGTGGTCTGCCTCTGTCTCTGTCCGTCTGTCTGTCTGCCTGTCTGCCTGCTCATTAATTTCGCTTAACTTCACAAATTGCCAATTGTGCGCATTGGTCAACATTTTTTTTGTTATTCTTTTTAATGTTGCTTTTGTTTTTGTTGCTTTTGTTTTATGTTTATGTTGCTTCTGTCGTTTTGTTGGTCTACGTCTGAGTTCTGTGCAGCATTGTTCTCAACGGCTGCGTTGCTCGTATTTATTGCCAGGCCTCCCAATTTGTTTTGTATGCTGCCATTGTTATAAATAACACTGGCCCCAAAGAAAGACACATTTTCGTGTTGGCCTCATGATTTGATCATTGTTTTTGTGCCTTGACTTTTATTATATTGGATTTTTTATACCATAAATTATTGTAATATTTTTATACCATGTTATTACAGTTTTATATAGCACTGACCAAAGTAAATTCCTTGAACCTCTGTTTTTGGTTTTTTATTGTAAGAGATCAAACTGTAAAAAAGCATTATTAAGCAGAATTATCTGGAAGCTCATTCAAATTTTTAAGTGAACTATATAAAATTATTTAAATTTGGAAACATAATCGCAACTTTACCGCTTGAAAATTATTCAGAATAGTAACCTGAAATTCAATATTTTCTTAAGAACCAGTTACAGTAGTCGATATTAGAATTCATTCTATAGAATAATAGTAACGGAACAGAGTACATATAAATATATATGAAATAAAATAAATGTTTATGTTTTTATACTTTGTAATCAATTTTTTCCATCTTACTAATTTTCAATCATTAACATTTTTTGTCCAATTTGTATCTCTAATGCTTGCTGTAAATGTTTGTCCATTTTAAATGGCCTAAATGAATCTTAACTTTCTTCTGTAAAATGGTTATAATGAATTAATTTCTGCAATATATTTCATGTTGCTTAGGAATAAGTAAAATCACAGTTTTTAATTAAAACAAAGAAAATTTTAATATATTATTTTTATAATTCCTAAGATGCGCAAAACCAAAATAAGCAAATTCCCAGTTTTAATTAGACAATATTATACTTTCCGACTCATTTTTTTTGATTCCTGAGTAGCTTAAGTAAGGAAGATCCCAGCTTTAAAGAATATTAATATTCAACTGCAAAATGAATTTTATAAATCTACTCTTAAAGTTTATTTTGCTATATTAAATAATAATTAAAAATTCAGTTAAAAACAAATTCTCAATTTACACAAAGCCCTTAATTCTCTTAATTATATAATAGAACAATAACACTTAAAAAAAAACTACATTACTCTCAATTATATTACAAGTTCTTCAAGCATGGATAGTGCATTGCAAATTCGTTGTTGAGCTCTAAGCTTTTGCCAACTGCCGGCGATTGTTGTTCCAATTGTTGTGCCGACTGTGGACACACATGAATTCTTAGTTTATAAAGTTCTGCAGCAATTGACCAGCTACCCATTTTGCTGTATCTGCCAGTCTCCCCTCAGTCAACCCATCCAGCTGTGGGACAGACAGACAGACAGAGTTGATGTTGTTTGTCTGGCAAACGTTACCTGAACCAGGGCATTTAAGTGCTGCCTTCGTTTGTCTGGCCTGGTCTGTGCTGGTCTGGGCTGGTCTGTGCTGGCCTGGTCTCGTCTGGTCTGTTAGCTGCAATAAATATTGTGACAAATTGCCATCACACGGCGAGGCAAATGGGTCTTTTATTTAGTGATGACTTTTATGTGTTGCACATGGCGTATGCGTAATATGTAAATAAAATGTGTCTTTAAGCTACGCCCAAGTTGACCACACAGCTTCACAACTTCATCTCACTTTAATGAAATTCATTAACAACAAAACCACAAACTTTGCATTAATTAAAATTCTCTTTTGTTTTTGGTTTGGTTTTCGCAGGAAATTGATAACAATAATTATGTAAGGAATAATCACATTGCTGGCACGTTGACGGAACGCAAGGAGAAACTGTTGGGCAGACCAGAGGCAGTGATCGATGCACGTCGCCAGCTCGACAAGGACAGGGGTATGGCATACACTCAGCGAAAATTGCGTGATCTTTACTTAATCTCTTCACCTTGCAGCGCTGGCCAACAAGCATATGGAGGAAATCAGCTGCGATAAATCGTGCCTCTTGCCACAGAAACGTTATGTGTCCGTTGCAAGCGATCCCTCCAAGATTTACACGCCCCACTGTACCAGTGTTTACCGTTGCGCCGAGGACTCCGGCTGCTGCCCCAGACGCACGGAGATCTGTGCCCCAAAACGAAGCCACAAATTCGAGAGACGCGTTCATGTAAGTAAAAATTTTCATATGCCTTAAAGTTGCTAGAGTCGAGAGAGCTTGAGAGGGAGTTATCCCACACTCAGCTGCTAAATTAAAACATCGACTACACTAAGAAAAAAAAATCGCATTGAAGTTAGAAATAAGTTCTGAATAAGAATAAGCAAATATCCAAAATTAGAAAGACTTGCCCTAAATATGGTGATTTTTCCATTTTCCTTTTTTTACTAAGAAAACCAATTCCCAAAAGTAGAAAAAATTATTTATAAAATTCAATGCGATTTTTTCCAGAGTGTAGAGAAAATTCAGCACCAAACTGTTAAATATTGAGTAGAATTGCTGACATAACGTTGTTCGATATGCTGATATGTTTTTCCAAGAACTGTAAATATATATTATTTATATGTACATAAATATATATATTCATTTTATACCCTTTTACCCATTATTAATGGGTTCACTTTGTAAATTTTCACAACTTCCACATGCAATATAAAATGCATATCCGCTCATTTGTGTCACCGCCAACTCGTTAAATTTTGTTAAATTGCTAATTAAAAGAAAATTGTGATCACAAGCAGAGCGAGGCATGAAAATGTTGCCGGCTACACACCTTAAAAATTATAATAGATAAATTAAACACACACAAACAATGCATAATTACATTCTCGATTTCCACATATTGAATGCTCGTTACAAAAATAATACAAGAGACAACAGAAACAACGACAACAAGGGGCAACAATATCATGTGGCATAAATCAGCAACAAATTGAATTATCATTGCGTCATTAAAAACTCATTTTGGGGAGCGCACAAGAGCAAAAAGTAAACTGAAAAATATGTTTGTACAAAAGAAAAAGGTGAAACGATATAATTATGTTGCAACATGGCGCCCTCAAGCATGACCTGTGACCCACGCCCCCACTCCAGACGACAACAATCAGAGCAATTACAGCAACAACAAAACGTGGGTGGCTGCCACAAAGAGCAGAGGCGGCAAGCGTGTGGCACCGACTCTTGACAAATCGTAACAACTTTTCAAGTGCTCCAAGCATGCATGCCTATAAATAAATATACATACGTGTTTGAGCAAATGGAGGAGTTGCTCGATTTTGTTGCTGTTGTTGGCCGAGCGCAACGATAGGAAATTAAAAATCAAATAATGATGAAAAGGGCAACGGGTGCAATGAGTATTGAATGAATAATAATAGTGGGGCTGCTATTCATTCATCTATTCACACCCACACCCACACCTCGTTACCCGCATTGTCTAACTTTTCATCATTTTGGTCAGCCACAAAACTATAACTTTAATTAAATGCAGTCTAGTCAAAACTTTTTGCATTGGGGGATTGGAATAACATTTTGTTCCCTCGACCGATTTAAATTGAGAAACTGATTTTATGGCAATGGTTTTTTGCTTGCTATCATTTTGTTGAAAAACAAAAGTTTTTCATTGAAACAACTTCCAACGTGAAGGTTTGATTTAACGATTGATTGCACATTTAAATTAAGAGGTCAATTTACCATTTTGCCTTGTTGCAGTTTACATTTTTTGACTTGGTCTTAACTGCACTCATTTTCACAATGGGCATCTCAATTAATGCAGCATTTAAATATTTTATTCTCATAAAAAATACCTAAGAACCTAATTAAATTGAGCATTTCAATCAAGACTTGGCTTAAAATAAATTACATTTTTAAATTTAATTTAACGTCTTAGTCTTCATTCCAAATATGTGATATAGTTGTGCCCAAAATGTATCCCATTTAGTTGCGCTTACATTTTTGTCTTTCATAACTTAATCTTAGCCAAAAAGATTCTAATAACGAATACAGATTCAATTTTTCTACTTCCACAACTTTGTCAAAAACTGCAAATACTCTTTTATTATTCTGGCTATTGTCATTCCTCAATAATAATATTTAATTTAAGTTTTGAAACACAGTCCCTGGTCCAAATGCAAATTAGTCTCATACGAACAAATTTCAAAATGATGCACCTCTAAAACTAAAATGTTTTTCCATAATAGAATAACTGTTTGTTGTTAGTTTGAAGAGTCTGTCACCTGAAATACTAATACAACTTTCAGCTAGTTGAGTTCACTTCCTTTGGGGCAGAGTGCATCAGTTAACACCTTGTCCACGGCTCATGCGAGAGATCTAGCAAAAAGTGCTTGCAAACAAACTGAATAATTGAGTTTGACAAAAGTTGGCCAGAAGTGCATGTAGGCCAGGTTAACCCTCAAGTGCTTCATATAGCAAATTAGTCGAGCACTGGCCCAAGTTTTGTGCACTTAAATATCTCTTCAATCCCCCTCCTTTTCCTACCCCTCTGGCAACTGTCGAATGTGCTCCAACCGTGTGTTGAATAATTTTTGAAAATCTGCAACTGTCGTCGCTTCTTTATTTTATTTTGTTGTTGTTGTTGTTGTTGTTGTTGCTGTTGTTGTTGTTGTTGTTGTTGTTGTCTGCATCTGAAAGTTGGCGCTGAAAGTTTTGTGTCTGCTGCATCCGCTGCCACATTCCCATTGCTCATAACACGCAAGCCCAAGCCAACAACTGGGCTTTGGGGAGCTACCCCTACTGTACACTCTCTGGTATGCACTGAGAGAAAAATATGCTCTATACTATATGCTATATATATTCAATAGCATACACTCAGAAAAACCGTCTTGAAAGAGCTAATCTTAAAATGTTTATCACTCTTTCCTTTTTTCCTTAGCTTTTTCTTACTTTTATTATTATTTACCATTTTATTTTATTTTTTATTAAAAAGTCAAAAATTTATTAAATTAAATTAAAAATAAGATTTATAATTAAATTTAAGTCAAAAAAAATAGAGACTTGGTTTCCTCTACTTCTCTGGGATTTTACTTTAAGTTTGGACGTTGCCTAATATTCTAGTGCTCGAATTTTTCTTCGAGTGTAACTTCTTGCACTCCATTTGCTGTTACCTGTTTACGCGCGGCGGCAATTTGGTATTTGCTGGCTGCTTGGGAATTTAGACTGGCGAAATTGCATTACGCAGCGGATGTGTCACGATGTGCCACAGCTGCACCCCTCACACACACACTCGAACACACGAACACGCACACACACACACACACACACACACACGAACGCACACCCCCGCTCATTGTTTAATAAGCAATATTAATGTGAACAAGTCTGCAAGCTGATTATGCATGACGATGCCTGCCAGCAGTGCAGTGAATCGTGCCACATTTTGTGGCAAATTAATTAAACGTTCGACGAAAAGGACAACAATGGACAAAGGACGGACAACGGGCGAGTCTTGTGCCTGTCAGCCAACTGACTTTTACTTTGCATATTTTGTTCAGGTGGGCGAGAAACTGTCTTCCATCTCTCTCCCTCTCTATCTCCCCCTCTCTCCGCCTCTCTCTCCCTCTCTTTCTGTGTCTGGACCCCAATTGAAACTGCTCTTTTTTTGTGTTGGCGTTTGGCTTTCACGTTCAGCTTTTCTAGTCGCAACTTCTTCGGGTGAAAGTAATCACAACTATATACCCCTCTCTCTCTCTCCCTCTTTCTCCTGCTCCCCCTCTGTCTCCATGCCTGTCTGTCGCTGTGTTGTGGGTGCATTGAACCCAGAACTCAGGCAAAGGCGTCATAAATCTCGCTGAGCTTATAACATGTGCCTGGGCCTCGACTTCGGCTGCAGCCTGCCAGTTTTGTGTAGTCTCCAAAGCGCCGAGGTCATTGAACTCTTTTTTGCACTGGCCAACAATGCAGAGTGCATATATACATATAACCCCTTCGCCTCCCCCACTCCCAACCCTTGCCTCGTCTTGCGCATCTACCTACGAAAAATTTGCGCAACATAAATTATGTTTTGTAAGAATGTGTTTTTTTTTGTTGCTGCCGGGTTGCAACTCTGTCAGGCTCGTGTCCACTTCCCCTCTGCCCACGCCCTCTCTGACTCCTGCTTGTTCCTGGCTGCCAGGGTTCTCAAGTTCTCTGTTTGTTCTGCCACTTGACACCTCTCTCAATGACAGCCGCTGAGCTGAGCTGCGTTGTGTTGTGGCTTGTATGTTTAAACTTTGGCAGACACAACTCCCAGCCACACACCGCCCCCTACCGCTCCCCCGCCTCCTTGCAACACCTGCTTCTGGCCACAGCTATTTTTTAATGCTTTATGGAGACATCCAGCAAATGGGAGTTCGTGTTTTAATCTCTTCTTCGTTTATTTTTGGTTTGTTCAAGCTGACAACAAACATTTTCGCACACTTGCAATTTTTTTTGCGCCCCATAGAACATTTTTGACAGCATTTTACCCTATGATTAATTCTATGTGTTCTTTGGACTTTTCTAGAAGATTTTGTAATTTCTTAAAATTGGAATTGCCTCAATTCTTAACTCGATTTTTTTAGGAGTAACGATTAAAACTACTAAACATATCCAGATAAAATAAAATATAAAAAGATAATATTAGATTAGAATGCTCTAGACAGTTCGACTATAAGATACTGACTTTCTGATTATAGTTTATTTAAATCTGTTTTTCGATTTTTATCGATATTAAGAAAGCGAAAAAAAAATATGACAAGCATTAAAAAAATTATTGTGATTAAGAAAAATCGGTATGAAAAAGGTAAACGTGGAGATTTTGATGAAGAATATCTTTGAGATGCTTTCCTCTAGAATTACTTTTGATTCTACTTTTAGGCAATCAAATTTCCCATTTCGAATACCATTTAGAGTATACAAAATTCGACTTGACAAAACTCGAGTCTACTTTTTTGCTGCTTGTGTACAAAATGTTGTCCGCCAAGTTGCCGCCTTAAAATTGTTAAAATATTCGCTAGACTTTCGTGGAAGCCTTCGCCCTGGCATCATTTCTGTGGTTTTGCCTAACTTTAATTGGATAATTAAGCGCTGCTCTGCCAAGTGTGTGAGTGGGCGTTTTGTGGGCGTGGCATATCTTGTGGGTTATCCTTTTTTTCTTTGCCCTTCAGCAACTCTGCTGCGAGTGTGTTGAAAACTTTATTTGCTGTCAGCAAGCGCAGCATAAATACATGAAAATTGAAAGCTCTTTCATAAGTGAAGTGTCGGAAAGGGTGAAAGGGGGAAAGAGGTGGGGGAAAGGAATTTTCTCCAGCTTATCTGTGGCTACATTAAAGTGTGGCAAGCACACGTAATTATAACCAACGCAAATCTCTTTGAAAATGGAATTTTGCTTGAAGGTTTTATTTTGAAGGCTTATGAGTTGGAGTTTTTTGAAACTGCATTTGAGTGAGAAATGAAAGTGTTAAAAATATTTAAAATTTAAAAGTTAATTTTCATTTGCAAAGCAAACACAAAGTTGATTTCAATGTGTCTAATACTTTGTTTGCTCACATTTAAGCTCTTTATTTGAACATTCCATTTTGCCCATCCATTCTAACTACATTTGGGAAAAGTCGGAATTTTTGCTTGCAGTTCATGTTTTATATATTTGTTGCACTGTGAAAAAATCTGGTAACTGACATAATTATTTTGAAAAAAAAATAATATTACTGAAAAATATAAAACAAAATGCTTTTTAAGGCAGTTTTTGCGTATGTTTAGTAATTATTTTCAAGCATCCAAAAAACTTGTTTCTACACATCATTGGACTTTTTTTTCTGAGTGTAGGCCCACATTCCTTTTGTTCTGCTAGCATTTTGAACCTCTTGTATTAAGTATGAGTGATTTAGACAAACAAAAGCCAAAGATTCCTGTGCAATTCCTAAAACAATATTCTCTTGTATATTTCCTTGATTCCCTTGCAATTTTGCACTGCATGGCTCTTAGCCCCTTGAGCACAACATCTCTATTATTTTGTAGCACAAAATCTGGCACTGTCAAGTGGTGTAAATGGCATAAATGCCCCGCTCACAATACTCTATATATAATTGCACCACATTTAATATGCTTGGCTTGAGTCCTTGCCTTGGGTCCTTGTGTAGTCTCTTGAGTGCCACACAGCTCGTGTCCCTCTACAGAAGCAATAACTGACTAATTGCTTGAGTCCAAAGTGCACACTTCTTGCACACACACACACAAGCACACACAGCACACACAGCACCCACAAACAGTCACAGCACACACGCACAACAAACACTCACAGCACACACATTTGCATACATGCGGCAAGCTATGCTCAATTAAGGGCAGGGTCTAAAGTAACGCCATCTTGAAAAACTAAATACCAACCCTACACCCCACACACTCACACACTCACACGCAAACTATTTATATGTATTTATGGCTCGGCATATATATCATGCTGAAAACATGAGACTCGAGAATTT
The DNA here is from genome assembly GCA_035044245.1 of Drosophila nr. fundita. NCBI lineage: Eukaryota > Metazoa > Arthropoda > Insecta > Diptera > Drosophilidae > Drosophila > Drosophila nr. fundita. The sequence goes on from JAWNMG010000654.1 coordinate 2,460,784, forward strand.
CACAGCAATTTTCGATGCGGTTGCAACAACGACAACAAGAACGTTGCAACAACAAACAACTAGAAAATAACATCAACAACAACAACTAGAATGTTGAAAGTAACTGCAGCAGCACTTTGCACTTCCGTTTCCGGCAATTATTGTGCTCAGCAAGCTGAGCAAGCATTTCTTTCCTTTTGCCATAGCACAATTTTCTTGAATTTTATGTTTTACAAAAGCACACACACTTACACACACACACACACACACTTAAACACACTCCCATACACACACAAAAGTGGGCGTTGAGCGGCTTGTTTGAGCTTGAACAACTTTTTCAATTCGTGGCATTTTGAAAAATTTGCATAAACATTTCCCGTACCAACACCCCAAGAAAAGATAATAAAGCTTAATCGGAATTTTCAGTTCTCATCTTAAAAGTTCAACAATTGTTTTCATTTTCTTTTTGATCGCTTGACAGTTTTCTGCTCTTCTGCGTCCAATCCAAAGCTCAGCAGTTCAGCAGAGAACACATTTCCCCCATTTTCCGCACATAATTCGGCTGCTTGATTTGAGACAAGCTGAAAGCTAAAGCTAAAGCTACAGTTACAGCTACAGTTACAGCTACAGCTATTTGCTTAGCTTGATTAATAGCCTCGCTTGTAATTTTAATTAAACGAATCGCGCTTAATTTATGCAATTCATACAGCATTTCATCATTTTGCACTTGTCATGCAACACAAACTCGCCACAACTCAGACTCAGACTCAAACTCAAACTCAGACAACAACGTTTCGCAATAAGCGAATCAGAAGCATTTAAAGTTGTCGCCTAATGCTTAATGCCAGTGGCTTAGTACACGCAAATTGACGAGGGGCCAAATCTATAATTGGATTTATATTTTTATTTTATATAACTAACTATTGAGATATGCATAAATTAGGGGCAAGTAGAAAGTTTTCAAAAGTAAACTCCAACTTACTATTTATTGGACTTGAAACTTGTGATTGGTCTTCGATATTTGATTCACTTAAGATATGCATTTCAAGCAGGAAACCTACTAGAAAGCGTTTCTAAAATGTGCGATAGATCTCAACAACTTTTAATCCATTTCCTTATTTTATTTAGGATCTGTCTGTGTACCATTTCCAAGAGAACTACTAAAATATTCTTAAAATTTGTGATAGATTTCAAAAACTTCGTTTGTTTCATCATTCAAAATCAATTGTCTTAATTCAAGCACATATGTATAATATAAATCTGTTCTTTCACTTAAATTATCAAGTACATGATTCCATATAGACTAAGCTGCAACTAAACCAGCCCCAGTCAAAGCAGAGCCCCCTTGAAATCTGTGCTGACAACGCCCGTTTCAGTTACAAATAGCAAACTGACAGCTGACAACTCATTTAGCATTACAAGAGCTATGGCAATCAGAATAACAATGACGACAACTTTGATGAGCAGTCAGCTTAGGGAGAACTCAGCACACACTCCACACACACTCCGCACACACTCCACACATACATGGCACACACAGATAATGTTGAATTATTGGAACTTTGGCATAACAATTTCCATATGCAAATTGCGCTGGCATAATTAACTCGGTCAGCTTGTCATCGAGACAGCCTGTGCGAGTATGCGTATGTGTGTGTGTGTGTGTGTGTGTGCCTGTGTGTGAATAACTGTGTGTCTTATGCAAAGCACTTGCATATTAAGAGCCAATTAAATGGGGAAGCTAGGCAAACACAAACCTGCCCAATCAACATAGACTTTAACACTTGACTTTCCCTCTTCTTTCTTTTTCCCGCTCGCCCGCAGGTGAAGGGACCAAAGGACAGACGTTCCACGGTGGAGACATTGATCCTTGTCAACCACACTGAATGCCACTGCATCGAGCGGAGCAACTATTATGCCGAGGGAGCGTTGCAATCCAATAATCCCGTCCTGTTGCAACGTGCCACAATTTTGAACTGCAATTGTCCGGCGCCCTTCGAGAAGATCCTCCAGGATAATGGACAGTGCCGCTGCGACTGCTCCTCGGGCAACGATGGCTGCGAATTCCTCAAGAGCGGACGCGAACACTTCTCCATGAAAAATCGCAAGTGAGTGCAGTACTGTAATATTGCCTGGCAATAAACATTGTTTTTTCTTTAAGATTCGACATTTACAATTATTTTAGATAGTAATTAATCGATAAACAGGTGCATAGAACCAAATATACAAAAATAAATATAAATAATAATAATGAAAACGATTACAAAAGATAAACTCAAAAAGGAGTTCTTAACTATCTAATCGGTACTTTGTAATCCACAACAGGTGCATACAACATGGTCACTGCAAGCCGCCCACCTGTCAGTATGGAGAGTATATGAAGAAGCACGGACGTTGCCCCAATCAGCAGGAGCAGCTGCCCCAACACCAGCAGTTGAGCTACAACACTTTGTCGTAAATGAAGTATACGCCGGATAGAACCGAACAGGAAGCGGAACTTAAGTATTAGTCTAAGAGCTGTTTAACAAAATGTGGAATCAGACAAGAGAAACGATTCGAATTCGTTTCGGCTGCCTGGCGATTGAGCAAAGAAAGAGATAGAAAGAGATTGAGCGAGGGGGAGAGAGGGAGAGAGAGAGGTGAATTTAGTTGCATATCCTACCCGAATACGAGAAACATATATCCGCTGATCGAAATAGCTAATCAGTTAGCTAACACACATTTTTTGCCCTTAAAAGATCATCTTAAATAGCTGTAAAAAAATACAAAAAAATATATAAAACGACTTTTAAATTAGCATTGTTCATTGCAGTTTAAATAGAGAATTCAACTTTGGCCAGCCGAAGATGTAATACTCTTACTAAATGTATTATTCATCGAATATATAGTAGTCCGATCCAGTCGCATATTAATATATATCTACCCAAATGAGATTGCTTAACGAACAGAAATGTTTCATAGATCAGATATATATATATACACACATATATACTTAATGGCATCGAATATATTTCCATCCAGGCGATACACAGTTGTAATACCCACTGTAAGGGTATCCAAACGAATGCATATTATTATAATACTAAATAAAAACAAAAAAGCAAAACTCAATAAGTCTATAAAATTGTATGTAAGCAAAAATATTCCAAAATATAAATTGACTGCGTTTTAGTTTAAACTTACTAATGTTATGTTATTTAATTATAAAAACAAAACTCAAAACAAAACAAACATTATATTATTAGCAATTTTAAACACTATATACACATACAAAAAAAAAGAAGTAAAAACTATCACTCAAAAGCCCAAACTCGAAACTGCTCAGAACTCAACAAAACAGAAGCATTTGGTATCAATTAAATACCAATCTGAGGAAAGCAGCAAGATAAGCATTTGGTATTAATTAAATACCAATCTGAGGAAAGCAGCAAGATAAGCATTTGGTATTAATTAAATACTAACTCGTATACATTATTAATAAAATATTTTTAATTTCTAGTCAAAGTTTTTTGTACATGATTTGTCTCAATTCCTTCGAGTTGGCCTAGGAAAAGAAGAAACCATCTTGGGTCAGCAAAAAAGGGCATTTAAATAAATCTTTATATATATGAAAATAGAAGGAACTACCATATAAACAATTAAAATACATACGTATATCGGACTGCCCTTACTGTCATTCTACACCACTCTGCAAAGAAAAGAAAACCAAAACATTAAAATATATATTACAAACTTGATATTAATTCAAAAGCCATTAACATAACACAAATAAAAACCCACCAACAACAACAATAACAGCAACAAAGACAACAAATTTGAATTCGGGTTTAAATTGATGATTTTTATGCATTTTCATCATCTGTAGATTTTAGTTCTTAATTTTAGTTTCAGTTTTTCCCCAAGTTAATTCTTCTCGAAATTGAGTTGTGAAAATTGAAACAATTGGCAATAACATGCAAAAGCAATTTATGTTTTAGATATACTTAAAATAGTGATTAAATTGTAAATGATTTCGTATATTAAGTTAAATCGCACAAAAATCCATTGCTTGAGCCAGGGAAATCAATAATCGAAACTGAGTTTTAATCGATTCACAGTCAAAGAATCAGGCAAAGTTAAATTTCGATTTGTTAACGGATCCGGTCCTAGTTCTATTTCCAGTTTCAATTCCGTTTTGATTCCCGGCTTAAAACAATTTATTCATTATTCAACCGCACACTCATTGATCCTAATGCAATCCAAAAACCGAAAAAAACAAAACTAACATTATAAATTCATTTAAAAATCAATTAAATTTACTGGCAAAACAATTAGCCATTTTTCGCACATACTCACATTTCATTTGCCATCATTTATTAGAAATTTATTTATATTTATTCAACACGCACATACACACAGAAAAACTGGCACTTAAATGAGCAATTTAACACACACATAAATATTGCAAATTGTTCGTATTGTTTATAAATGATATAATAGAAAATATATTCGATGCAGAAAGAAACAAAAACAAAAACAAAAACCAAACATTTCAAAATGATTTTATTTCTAACTTTAGCATAAATTTTAATGTATTGTATAATAAAACAAAACAAAACTCTGATAAACGAATGCAAAACAACAACAAAAACAAAAACATTTAAGAGCATCAAGCAAACCCTACTTATAAATAATTGAACAAATTATTATTACTATGCGAAAATCCAAATAAATATGATGAAAATAAAATACAAAAAAAAAAACAATATTAATGATGTTTTACTTGTTTTTATTAAAGGCGCCGAGCATATAGAAAATAATGGAATGGAATTAATTTTTTATATATTTTATTTATAACTTTGACATGAGAATCGAGTCGGAAGAAGTTCTGCTTTTTGAAAATCGAATCACTCTTGACAAAGATTCTACTAGTTTTTAGAAGCACTTCTTAAGGCTATAATTTTAGATTGGAAGTCGAGCCAGAATCGCAATCCCGATTAAGGTTTTTAAGGAGGGGTAATAATTATGGAAATGGAAATCTAATCAGGATCGCATTGAATGAAGTATTATTGTAGATGTCAAACCATGACACAAAAATCTAATTAATAGTTATTTATAATAATAAAAATAATAATAATTACAACAATAACAGCAATAACAAAATAATAATAATAACAATTACAATAAAAATAATAATATTAATAATAATATAATAAATATAATATTGTTAGAATAATTTAAAAAACATATTTATCCATTTTCAGCTTCAGTTGGCAAGCGCCACCTGTCGTCCACTTTCCCTCCCTATCTCTGTCTCTGTCTCTATCTCTGTCTGTATATCTTGTTTGTTCCGAGCTAATGCTTATGATGATGGCTGAGCACCTGGAAGAACTTCTAATGAAAATGCATAACAAATCGCTTAGCTGTTAACCCATTTTCACACACACAGCCGCAAGGCGAAAAAAACACACGCAGCTCACGTAGTGACCACAAATGAACACGTACACACACACCCACACACACACACATCCACACACACACCGACAAATACAAATAAACATTGTGGTTTGAGCATTATGATCTAAAATTTATAGAATTTATAAACAGGCGGCGTAACCCAAAAGGGTTAACGATGATGATGATGATGATGACGCCCCCTGGCGGCCAAGAGGCCAAGGCAACCAACAAGAAACAACCTCCAGTTAACTGTGCAATTAGAGAAAGATAGAGAGAGAGATAGAGAGTGAAAGAGACAGAGAGAGAGTTAATAAAAACAATTAAAGTCGCAATGGAGAAATGCTTGAATTCTCTTGTGAAATCCATTCGATTTTTGTAAGCGAAATCACGCGAAAATACAAACAGCAGCAAGGGGCGTTAAGTGGGCGTGGCAAAAGGATCAGTGCACAAATTAAAACCGCACACGCACACACAGAGAGAGAGAGAGAAGGAAAAAGAGAGAGACGGAGAGAGAAATGCAGGCTGAAATACTGCACAAGCAGCAGCAAACAGCAAGTGGGCGTGGCATGGGCGGGGGGCAGCAATGATGCTTGCCCACGATATGCCTGCATAATTAATTCCCCTGCACGCCCACAAACAGAGGCACATTGGCAACGGGGGCGGTAAGGGGCGGGGGGTGTGTCAGAAATACAGGTGGCAGTTGAAATGCCGACAAACAGCAAATGCCGCAGCGCTTAAATTGAAACTCTCACACGCAAACGCACACGCACACGCACACACACACTCAAACACATTCAGACAGAAATTTACATAGAGCAGCAAAGTTGGGCCCCTTTTCCCACACTTTCCCCCTTTTCCGCGTGGCGGACGCTTAATTTCCCGTTGGCAACTTTTTGTATACACTTTGTGCGGCATGTTCGGTTGCATATGTTATCTTTCTTATCAGCCACAAACTTTTGCGGCACAAATTCAACAGTTTAAGTCTATGATTTTTATATGCACGAATTGCTTCTCAACTGTAATTCAATTCAAAATGCAGTATTATTAAATGCCTGTTATAAGTTTTGATAAATTCTTATTTACTCAAATTTTAAGCAAATTTAGAAATATTTATTTACATAAGATAAGAGTATTTGCTATTCGATGAAGATGCTTTGTTGCATATATTTTTAGTGCCATTGTTTGCCTTTACAATGTTGCATTTGATGAGTCTCCTGTGTGTGTGTGTGGGTGTGTGGGTGTGTGTGTGTGCGTGCTAATTTTTGTTTCTGCTTACATTTGGCAAAAAAAAAACACAGCAAACATTTATAAAGCATTAAGCATTAACACAATTTGCGAGAACGATTTGCATTTAAGGCCCGCCGCAGCGCCAATTTTTAATTGCGTGCCACATATCCAAATGCAAATCCAAATGGAAACAAATATGAAACCGAGAATGCAATAATATGCAACAGCAACCACAACAATTGCAACATTTGAATTGTCTGCATTTACGAGACATTTTGCAGACTGTTTTTATTTAGCACAATTATCACGATTTAAATTCGTGCTGATTTTATATTCAATTTTCTTGAATAAATAGCTTTAAATTCCTTTGGATTTTAAATTGCGTTTTACTGGTCCTCAAAACAACTCATGTATAACAATAATGTAAATAAATAACACCAAAAACCCTGCACTCTACAATAAAGATAAGAAGATCAGAAAAATATCATTTAAAAATGATACTTTAACTCAAAACTATCCCGTAAGAACAGAAATATTATCAAATAAATATTTAAATCAAGTGAACCAAGTATTTGATTTTGACAATGGTTCGTGTCTCAGCTATTTCTATTGTCACTGCAAAAAAAACCAAAAATATAAAAGCAAAAAACTTTATTGCATACTTTTTGAGGCAAGCCCCACTATTCTTATATAATGGATTAGTTAACATCGGCGCACGTTGCATGCCACAGATAGAAAATCGCACGTTTTGTTTTTTTTTTTTACAAAAAGCACCTTTCAACCGGAGAAGAAGAAGAAGCGAGCAATGTAAAAATGTTGTTTGTCCACATTTCGAGCGACCTTGACTTGTGTTCGGCGAATGTGGGAATGCTAAGTGGGAGATCGTGCCGGGTGCGACATTGACCTTTAGACCCCACGACAACCAAGCACGCACCACACTTGCCACATCTCCCCACACACCCCCCTCTTTTATTGTTGAAACATTCGCGATTATCCTCGGTCTGGGATAAAAGAAAACCCAACCCAGGCCCAACTGCCTGTGTCCCATTGATATATGATATGGTTATGCGGCTCCTCATGTGCCACATCCCACCGCCAGCCGCAGACCCTGCCCCCTTCCGCATAAGGCAGCAGCTAATAAAAAATATTTACACATGCGCGCTTTTTGTGCTTGTGCAGAGTTGTAGATACAAATGTATCTTGATGTGAACAGCGATGAACTCCTCCCCTCTTCTCCCGTGGGAGAACTCAACGAGCTTGTTGTCGACTTGGTTAATGTTCAGCTGAAGCAGGTTGTGGAGCTTAAGGCTGGGGCAAAATTGGATTAAGCGAGAAATGTTTACAGCCGCAGAAAAATGTGCGAAATTTGTTGCGATTTTAAAGATGAAAGCCAGAAATTAATAAAGATTTCCGACTCAATTATAAAAAGTAAGCATTGTAATTGGGCATTTGTTAATATCCATTTAAAGCAAAGCAAAAGTAACTTTACACATTTATTTCTCAATCCTAAAAGAATCCCCTTTTGAAAATATGAACTATGTAAGACAAGAATATTAAATCCTTTTGATATAATTTTGCACACAAATACTTGATGCACATTCTTCATAAGTCACTTACTTTAAGAACTTACACGGCTAAAATTCTTAAGCGAATCAGAATTGGTTAACTGAAATTACAACGACTTATTAAACTCAGATCAAAAAGAATACTCTCAGCCAAACTTCTAATCTTATAACATACATTAACAGAGCTCAACCAAAGCCATAATCAGAATTGTGATGGGAATCACTCTTTAACTAAGCAACTCAATTGTATATAGAGACTTAACAATAACTATCTTCTGTACATAATAACTACCATTACCAGCACTTAATTAACATGAAAGGGACTTAAATTTAGTCTCTAGAAATACATCATTTATAAATTCACTGGTTGGAAGCAGATTTTATCAGACTTTTGCTTAGATAACCATAAGGCAGCTTAAGCATTAGGTTCCCACAAAGACTATAGAGACACCAATTTATATATATCTATGTGGAAATAAGTTCCCAGATGATCCCACACTATCCCAATCCTCTTACAAGCTACTCCAGTTGTTCAAAGTTACTCAAAAAATATTCGATACCAGTGAAGGAGGTGTTCCTATCTCTTCGTTCCTTTTATATAAATATTCTAATTTTTTTCAATCGTCTTTTTGACATCATTTTGGAAACGCATTAATAAAAATTAAATTTGAACAATCCTCCAGTTTAACAAGCTGCTTCTACCAATCAGTTTCCTTTAAGCAATTCTGATAAAAATGTAAGATTTTGCTGTTTAAAACAAAAATAAAAAATTATCTCGCTTCACATGTGACTTTAAATGTACACAGCAAAAAACCTGTAAAAACATTTAATGACTTTTACAAATGCTCAAAATCGTATAAATTTTAATTGACTTTGATCAGGCAAATTATTTTCCACTTAAATGAGACATAGTTTTAAGCTGCTCAGCTTAATAACAATTTCAATGATTTCGTCAGTTGAAACTAATTAAAGTTGACCAGTTGCGATTAAGATTGGAATACGCATAAATACAGTGCTTAATTATGACCAGTTCTTTTCAGTGCAGTCGAGTTCTCATCAATTGAGTTCTGTTCAGCTGAGTTCAATTATCTTCTGAGCTGTATTTAGGCCACATTTGGGGCTAACCGTAACGTAACGTTGAAGCCATTAAAAATCCTTTTACACACACATACACACAATGTGTGTGATAGCTAACGTTTTAGCTATGCCCAAAAGGAACGAAGCAAGGCAAAAGGAGTCAAAAACAAACCCACAATTGCAAACCAAACAGTCGCCGTTCTACAGCAACAACTGAAACAACAGCCAACAACAAGCAGCAACAATAACAACAACCAACAACAACTGAAACAAGCAACAACAAACAACAACAAACAACAACAAGAGTTGCTGCTGTGTGAAGCGTGTGCTAATCTTATTTTTATGGTCTCGACGGACTTGGACTTGTTTTTTTGGCGGCTCATATCATGTCAGCCAGCAAGTGCCGGGTGTGTGTGTGTGTGTGTATATCTAATGTGTGTGGCTGCATTTGAGCCAAGTTAAGTTATTGGCAATGTGTTTGTTGGCGCTGGCTTGTTTGCATATTAGTCACAACACACGCAAAAAGCCACAACAGCAACAAGGCGCGAGCTGGGAGTGATGGGGAGAGCAGTGACCGACTAGCAGTTACTCTGTAAAAAACTGAACATATATGTATGCATGGGGTGCATAGGGTGAGAAGGTTTCCCATTTTGCTTTTCTCTGTTTGCTGGTTTTAGTTTTTTTAATATGAAAATATTTTCAACAAATTGGCTTATATATGATCGAGTCAGGAATAAGTATATAAATTTTAAATTAATATTGATTATCTTAAAAAAATAAAATAGTCAGATATACACATCTATATACTATACCTATAAATATATTTACTTTCTCATATACTTCTTTGTCTTCTCGCTACTTACCCAAATGCCCCTTCCTTGATCAATTTTAAAATCGTACAGGGTATAACGATGACGACTCCATGCAGCAAGACAGCAGCCGCAGAGTATAGAGGGGAAGCGGGAGTCTCAAGAGGGGGATTTTACGGGGTGTAGGATAGAACAACAGATACTAAATTGAGTATTAAACGAAAGAAATGATGTCGAGGCTGCACATCTGAGGCTATTAGAATTAATCAAAAGGATTTGTTAGCGCTTTGCGACCGCAGGCGGTTCAAGTAATAGAGAGCAGCCTCTGCTAGCAAAGAGAGGAGAGGAGTGGAGTCTGGGGAGGGGAGTGGGGAATGGAAAGGGGCATAGAGGAAGCAGTGTGGGCTGTGAGTTGGTTGCTGGCAGTCGGCAGTGCCTAGACTAAACACCAGAACAGCTGAAGATGATGATAATGGTCAAAGTCGATGATGTTGTTGCTGTTGTTGCTGGTTTTTCTTGCTGGGATGTGCGCGGTTAGCTCCATTCTGAACACTGACAAAAACTAATTGCCATGAAATGAAAATATATCTACAAATTGAAAATAATTTCCAAATATTAGTAAAAATACTTATACCATTTAGAAAGGTTTCCCTAAATTTACTAGATTTATAAAAAGAACAGCGTTGCTTAATGACATTGTGGAGATTATTTTTCTGAGTGTAGTAGCTGCTGGCCAGAACCAGATACCGTCGGATAGGATGCAAGTTTTCGCATTTTGCGGTTACTTTTGCTAATAAATTCGTGCTGGCTTATTGATATTTATGATTAGCCCCGGAAATTGTGCTCATGTCTGCCCCCAAACAAACATATATCGTTGCAATAATGTACAATAATCGGCGATGGAATGAATGGCACCTCTCAAAACCTCCCAAAGTCTCAAGTCTCAAGTCTCAAGTCTGCTTCCTGCTTCTGATTCCAATTGATTGCCATTGGTCGAGGCTAAACATCGTGCTTCGATTTTGTGTGGGTTAAGTGGGTCAATTCACTGACAAAGGGGTGGCAACTAGAATTTAGCCAACTGATTTTTATTAGTTGTGCCATAAATAAATAACAGCATTAAGCTATAATTTACGAGTTCTTATGCAAATTCCGTAGTAGTTTAAGCCTAATTCGATTGTCGCAATCTGCAATGAACCTTTATAGAAATTAATGGGGAATTTTGACGAGTTAAAAGTGGAGCGGAATTGGTTGGTAGCAAAAGGCTTAAGCTAATAGCCACAATCTGCCACTAAATCAATCATTTTTATAGTAAAAGGTGACTTTTATCTAAAATGCTCACACTTGGTATTATTATTGGAGGTTTTTCGTGTAAATCAATCTATTAGAACTACTTCGAAATTTAATAAATATTTTATTAAGCCTAAGTCTTGAAGGAGTCTTTATCCAGTTCAGGATTTCTATGTCTTCTTGGTTGATCGCTTATTTCAAAATAAATATCTCGCGCAATTTTAGAAAATAGTTCTTAAGACTAGAAAGTTTTTCTTGTTTATATAAATAATAAAAAATAATAATAATTTCGAATCATAAGAAAGCGAAATTCGAGCAATTAGAAAGGATTTTTTATATTTATATATAAATGTACTTCTAAAAAAAACGTTGCAATCGTTGAAATATATTGTAGGGATTATAATTGGGACATAAGTGTTCTCCACTAAAAATAAAACGATAAAAATATAAAAAAGCTCTTAGGTAAGCGTGTTTGAGAGTAGTGCTTAAAAATGTAATAGTTTTTTTTAATGCCCTGATGGCCATAGAAATAAATGACAGCCAAAGGTCTTGACCGATGTCTGGCTTTTACAAAAAAAAAATAAATAAACCTCTTTTCAGCCTACGCCAAAAGTTGACTGTTAAAAAATACGAATTAAAACCGCAAAAAATAAAAAAAAAAAACCGAATTTCAATTTCGCATTCGATTTTTCAACGTGTTTTTTGCCGGCTTTCAATTTCAAATGCGATAAGCGACAACAACGAGCAAAACATCTGCCAGTGGCTGTCACAATAAACGCAAAAGATTGCATCGTGCCCCCAAGAGGAGAGTAGAGAGAGAGAGAGAGATAGAGACAGAGAAAGAAAGAGATAGAGAGAGAGGGAGAGAGGAGGCGATCAGCATTCATATTCATAATCAAATTCAAGACCAAATCGAAATCGATTTCGACTTCAACGATCGACGCTTTGGCATCTTTGGCCTTTGGGCTCTTTTATGCCTGTTTTCCGATATCATCTTGTTGTTGTTGTTTTTGTTGTTGTTGTAGTGGCAATTAAATTGCGAAATAATCATTTTTATTGCTCGCTCGCCAAACCAGATGAACCCGCAAATGAAATGAAAATCAATTGCCGTGCTTTATTGTATGCGCTGGCAGAGTGCAGAACAGGGTATTCGCGATTTCTTAAACAATTCATAAATGCATAATTAAATAACGGAAAAAAATAGTAACTAAATGAAAACTAAAACTAAGTGTTTTCAAATGAGTTATTCAAACGGTATTCGCAACATAAGGTTTAAAAATAAAATTGTATTTAAAATGATAAGGACTTAAAGAAATTTGATCTGACTTGATTATACTTTGAAAGCTTACATTATTGATAGAGATTTTTATGGGAAACTGAATAAAAAATATAAATCAAATCAAATTCATATAAGTTGCTTATGAGTCAATATTAAAATCTAACTGTAAGTCAATTTATATTATGTTTCAGATGTCTTAGCTCAAAAACCAAATTTAATTTCTACTCTTCCTAGTGTAATCTTAATATTTGCTTTATATGCATTTGCTAACAGACCAATTAAATTTAGAGGGTATTTAATTATCGCTGCTCCTGTTTTATTATCTTGTATGTTGTTTTATGTGTGTTTAGTTATATATAATATTTCTTTTATTATAGACGACAGCTTGTTAATTTGGCGTTTATCCAACTGCGGCGTCTGCGACGTCTGGGCGTGAACAGGTCGCAATAATTGGCAACAGGCAACAGTCAACTGGCGTTTGGCAACGTGCAACAGACAACAGGCAGTTGGCAATTGGCAATTGGCTTTCTCATAATAACTGAGAAACTGAGTGAAATAAAAAAAAGATTCGAGTGCACACCGAGACCTTCGAGACGTTCATTGACCCGTCGAATGTAGCGTGAGTGTGTGTGTGTGTGGGTGGGTGGGTGGGTGGATTGTTATGCTAGCATATGTCCCCTAAATACCGCCTCCCCCTAACGCTCACCCACATCCCTACTCTCTCTCTCGCTCTCTCTCTGTCTCTGTGTCTGTCTCTTTCTATTTAAAACCCACAGACTAAGTTAAAGTGGCATGCGATTTAAGATTGCTGTGGCAAGCATATGAAAAGTAAAATGGGGCGATAGCTTGTTAAATGATTAAGAGGCGTTGCATTAGCATTTACACCCCTCCCCCTCCCCCTTGCACCGCGCTTCTGCTCCACTTTTGTGACGGCGCTGCATTAGAAAGTTCGTGGGAAGTCTTTTCAAGCTGCAGCGTTGTAAATGGCAGTCAAAAGTTTTTGGCATGCAAAAACCATTTTCATAAAGGAAGCGCGGCAAAAACTTGAGAGGTGGTAATGAAAAGCGCTAATATTGCCAGCCAAGACGGACGACATGTGTACACTTGGCCAAAAAACCCACTTCGAACTCCAAATAGGTTTCGAAATTAATTGCTACATATCCTTAATAAAATATATCTCTTATTTTTCAACTTTTCCTAATTTAGTACTCGTTTCTTGGTACACAAATTAATCAACCTACATCTACAATATAAAGTTATTCTTGTTTTTAGAAATAATATCTGAATATTAGGAATGAAATTTGTGAAATCTAGAAAGGCTGTCCCTAAATCGACAAGCTCAAAAATGGAATGATTTTTATATTTCTAAAAGTGTTTTCTATTATTAAGAACTATATTTCCTAAAAGTGGAAGCCCACTTCATACTCTGGCCTTTAGAAAGACACAAGCATAAATTTTCGAAACTTGCTTTCTCAAAAAAATTGTGATTTTTTAAAGTGTACTTATTGCAAGCTAATAATTTTATAAAGAAATAAAATATATCAAAATTGTCCTCAGACTTTTACTCTGAACTATTTGGCTGCATGTTCTCCATACTAGATTTGACTGGGAAAGTAACTATTATTTTTTAGAGTATACGTGACATGTGTGTGTGTGTGTTGCAAGTTTTATGTTAATTGAGGCAATGCGTCAATGGCATTCAGTGCTCTTGGTGCTCTTGCTGCTCTTGTGCCATTCTGTCGCCAGCTGCTTCAACTGCAAAATGCAACTTTGGGTTATGTCAACTGTGAAAAGCGCCTTGAAAAGGTGACAAACAGTTGGCAGCGCTCAACGAGTGGAAAACTTGTCTGCCTCGGCTTGATGATGATGAACTGAGATGATGCTAATGCCGATGCAGATGCTGATGCTGATGCTGATGCTGATGTGTGTGTGGGCTGTCTTTATGGGCCACATGCTGTCTGCAAAAACACACAAAAACACAAAAAACCTATTCAAGTTTTCAAGTAGAAATTAAAAAAGTTTCTTCAAGCTGCGACACACAAGTGAATCAGCATAAAAGTTATGCGATTTAATTTGATATAGTTTTATTTAGAATTAATCAAGTCGAATGCAAGACACTTAATTGATTGATGGCTCCAGAGAGTGTTGAGTGTAAAAGTTACTTTCTGTTGGTGTTTGTTGTTTAACAACTTAAAAAACGGCTGTCATTTATATACCTTTGAAATTAGATGTTTCTGACATTTAAACTATGCGAGATAAAGGTTTAAGCCACTTAAACAAATGAGCCTGCCCCAAAATAGTTTATTCCTTTAATTTATTTAATTTAAGTTTAGCAAAATATTTCTAAAGTATTCGCTTCCTCTCTTTATTTATAATGCCATTAAAAGCAAATAACAACAAATTAGAAATCTATAGTCTAGTGAATTGATGCTTATACACATCTAAATTATGCCACTTTAATTGAGTAAAATTTATTAGCAAAATATGACAACTTTATCAAGAATTCGTGCATTGAAACGCAGCAATTCCCAGAATTCACACAATAAATTTGAATGCCATCGACTATTGATGCTTGGAAATCGAGCAAACAATATTCTTGGCAGCTGAATAAATGCCGCATTTATAGGAATCAAAATCTATTGATAGTCTGAATGAATATCAAATTAATACTTGCAAATTTAACATCTAAAGAAAATGTGAATCATGCTGAAAAGTGATTGCATAAGAAAAGGAAATACATAATAAATATGTATATAAAAATATTAATATATGTATATATGTATATATATATATAAAACATCATTTTTATTTGGGGCTCGCCAATTCCACATCAAACATTAAACCAAATTGTGCTAATATTTTTTGTTGTTGTTTCGAATTTTTTTGTTTATTTTTGGTTTTTTAGTATGCTTGGCAATTTTCGAGTGGGCGCCAGCGGTTGCCAATTTGGCGACAGACTGTGTCACGCGTGGCAGCTGCAACAAGTGCCACAATTCTGATGATTAATGCTGCCTATTTTTGGCTGGCTAAAACAGAATCTGCCAGTTGCCAAAGGAAGCCACACAAAACGGTAGCCCCCAAGATTTGTGACTGCAAACTGGGTCAAGCTATCCCCGCTGGGATCTGGAATCTGGCTGCTGCTGCTGCTGCTGCTTCTGTCGCCGGCAGTTCAAAGTTCTGACCCGACCCGGATATGCAGACACAGAGGACAGACAAGCAGGGAGAGGGAAATGTCAGGGCAAAAGCAGGGCCGCAACCCAAACACAAATCCCAAACCAAACATAGTAAAACTCAAAGAGATGCCATCAAAGGCGCGCCCTTGTCCGCCTGGGCCAGACCTGATCTCGAGTAATCGCCGATGTCTTCGCTGTTGTCTCCGTTGTTGTCTGGGAGACCTCCTCGCCTGCCTTTGAGCAGCATTCAGTGATCTTGGGCATGGCTGCATTCTAGAGATGAGCGCGTGAGTAAATCTTTTGACAGACTCTTATAATAGTAAATTATATTCATCATCTATATATTACATCTAATTCAAACTGATCTCTATCTTATCCGTGCAAGTTCTTCATAGTCCCTGCATTAGCCCAACTATCGCTGATCGTTTAGCAATTTCTCCCATCTCCAAATAAATCTAATCTCTCTTTTGTGCATCTCGGACTGTGGTCTGGTCTGGTCTGTCCTGGTCTGGCATTGTGTGCACAATGTTCAGTTGTTGTTTCTCGTCTTGTTATTGTTTGTCAAACATGCCCGATTAGAATCGACAGAGGCAGCAGCAGGAGGCGGAGGAGTGTGCGGAGGGGCAGGTGGGGTTGCTCTCCGACAAACGTGTAAAAAGCGTTTATAACAATTATCTCTTATCTGTGAAACGCCTCAGGTTATGCAGCGCTTAATATATACCTTTATATATGTATATATTTATATCTCCAATTGTTTATCGCTGCGCGCATATCTCGAACAGAGTTCAAGTTCAAATAGCAAAACATTGAAAACCCACGTTGCCACACGTTGTGGCAACCTTGTTGCGTCAAAATGGAAAACAAGACTCTAAAGCAAAGAAAAATGTTATTTTTATTTTTTGAAAATAAACTGCTAAAAATACAATTAGTTGTTTGAAAAGTAATAATTGAAAATTCTAAGAAAAAAAAATACATATTTTTCTTGACTTTTCAAAAAACTTTTCACTTTTAAGAAAGATTTTAAAGTTTTAGAAATTAATTTCTAAATGCATATATGTTTGTTATATTTTATTTTGACATATATTATTTTGAATTTAAAGTCGAATTTTCCACAGACAAAAAATATTCTTTTGTCTGTTTTTCTTCAACTTCTAGCTCATATATTTTGGCGAGTGTATCTACTGATAGTTAAATACGGCGTAATGCGATGCACGTGAGTCAAACAATGGATGCGTAAAGCCTCCGTTGAAAATTATGTCAAAGCAAACGCTTACTGTGTAAGTGAGTGTGTTTATGTGTATGTGTGTGTGTGTGTATGTGTGTGTGTATTATGTGTGTTTGTGTGTATGTTTTGTTAGCTAATAAGCAGCAGAGTTGGCTGCAGTTGGCCACAAAAACTGACGAGACGAGGTCGCAGTTTGATTGATTGAATGCAATGCAACACACACACACACACTCTCTCAAGCACACACACACACTCAGGCACAACAAAGCGCTTTTGACAGCTGTTGCACTTGGAGCAATGATCCCCTCCCATTACCACCCAATTAGTATTGCTTGTTCATTTTTCGTTGGGGTTTTTCATTTCTTTTTTTTTTTGGTAAGCCTCATCTATCACTCCTCCACTCCTCTACCCTACCTCCATCCCCTCCTTCCCCATTTATAAGTCTTCCCTTCCGTACATGCAATTTGATTAACAAAGCGTGGCCAAATTTCTGTGTCAAAATGCCAAAAATTGTCGTGTCTGGGTTTTAATTTGGCAGATACCCTTAGAGAGGGTATTATGAGTTAATTGTTAAGAAGAAGAAGTTCAAGAAATATCTAAAACCTAAGAAAAATTCTTCGACAAGTAAGAAACAGCTGTTTTAAAAGGAAATGGAAAAGGAAAGTCGCCTAACTGAAAATTATAAGAAATTATTATATTTCTTTTTCAATTCTTATAAAATACTATTTACTTTGAAGAAAGTTTTTAAAGTTTTAGAAATTAATTTCCATTTATTATATTTTATTTATAAATAATTTATGGTTATTTGTACAATTTGTGATAAATTAGAAATATTTCTTGCTTGTTATATTTTCATGATCAGCCTTTTTATATGAGTCGATCTAATCGATATGATTTCTATTTACCTTTGTTTCTTGATAAAACATGAAATGCTTTCTATTTAAGCATAGATAACCATTTAGATGTGGATATAGATATGAATAAAGATTCAAAAATAGAGGGTATTTAAGATTCGGCTAGTTGTAAATTACATTTTTGTTTATTTTAGGCGCTTTGGCTTAATTGCCTTGGGGCCATTCAGGAGGTTTATTATTACCGGTTGACCTTAGCGCCAAAACATTTCTTGCCTCATCTGCATATGTGTGGCAGGGGCCACACAGGGGTGTGGCAAGGCAGTGGCGGGGGGGGAGAGGGTGTGTGATGGAAACTGTTGCTGCCAGCTTCGATTATGAAATCACGCGTTTTTTGCATTTTTTGCACATAAATTGTTTGCGACTGTTGACTATTTTAAATTTTTCAACTGTGATTTTTGTTGAGCGTGTGTGTGTGAGTGTGTGCTAGTGTGTGTGTGCTAGTGTGTGTGTGCGAGAGTGTGTGGTTTGTTGTGCTGGTTGTTATGCGCTTGTCTGGCAAACGAGTGGAAAAATGAGACAATGTCTGCAGGCTCGGCTGGCGACTGTGCAAAATATGACTTTTATGCAAATTGCTTTTGTAAATTTGCCATATATTTTCACTGTGTGCGGTTTTTCCTATATACTATATACCCCTTTCCCACCCCTGCTCCTCTTTTCGACCCCCCTCACCCTGTCCCTGTTTTGTTATTATTTGAGTCGCTTTGCAGTTATTGTAAACCAATTTGGCAACGTGATTTGTCTTTTGTCTTTGCGGCAGTTACTTCTTGGCCATCGTTTATTGGCCAAGTGGGCGTTTCTCTTCTCTCTCTCTCTCTTTCTCTTCTCTCTCTTCTCATTCATCTCGCTTCGGGCGTTTAGATGCGACGCGGCTTGTCGGAAGTGTCGGCAAATGGATGCCTGACTTTTCACAGTGCTTTTCGCATTGGGTGTGTTTACTTCGTCAAAAGGTGTTAACGATTTTCCAGGTTTTTATTTTAGTTTTAATATGATTTTTCGAACAGATAGGAATCAAATCCATGCCTACAGGCGAATGATTGAATTATCGTAATAAATCAGAAATCTTATTAATATACATATATTTCTTAAAATTCAATTTTAATATTATAATTTATATAAAAAAACTTATACAAAAACTTATCTTTCGATCGATTTTTCCTAGAACAGCTATATAGCTATATATATATAAATAATGCAATAATCAAATCACCTCTCATATATGAACTGCCTGCAGCAAAATGAATGCAGACAATTTTAAAACTGAGATCAGATAGGCGGGGAGATGCATACACTCTAAAATATATATATTCCATAGCTTTTATGCTGATCTTAAGTAAATACTTTATATATATTTATTGCCAAACTAATTAAGCATTCTGCAACTGTTATTCAAATGCCGCACACAAAATCGATTTAATTTCAATCCAAAATTACTTTAATCAGCGCATAAACTTGGCTATTCTTAGTACAACCAATTTAATCCGCAATTAAACTAAGCAAGTTTCTGCTAATGGATCCACTTTGAGATGGCTTCCATTTGGAATAGACCCCGTTAAAACTGGAATATGCTAATTTATTTGGCTACTGCTGCTGCCAAATTGGCTAAAATGACGCACTTGAGTTGCCAAAAACTGCCACAACTTTGATCATAAAGCAAATTAACACTTGCGCTTATTGCCAAAAATAAAGCAATTCATTTCATTTGATATCGTTTCATTTTAGATGCTTTTTGCTTTGTGTGTTGTGGCCCACACAAAACGCAAACCGCAGGAGTGGTCAGAATCGTTGGCCCACAAAACTGGCGCAGACAGACGAAGGCAACGACGACCGAGTGTCTCCAAATATAAATATATAACAGAAAGTGCACCCCCCCTCTCCCCCGCAATCCCCCCACCCGTCTTGTTGCCAACTTGTTACGCATAACGGCTAAAGAGACCCAATTGAAAGACGGCCCAAATCCGAATACGAATCCGAATTCGAATCCGGCAATCCAAGCAGGCATCATCATTAACAACAATCGTTGTCATCTTTGTTGTTGTTGTTGTTGTCACATGCGTTGTTGTTACTTTTGTTGTTGTCATTTTAATGTTGCGGTCGCCAGCATGTCTATGTCTACACATTTATTTTATTTCAGTTTATTTTATTTTATTTTTGCATCTGTTTTGCCAAAAACTATTTATCGACGCGTTTACTTCATTTCCATTTGGGGTATTATAAATTTGTCAAGCGGGCTGTTTATGAAATAATTTATAAGTATTTTAATCGCCATTTCTTTAATGTGCCATATTTCATTTGTTATTTATCAGGTTTTTATAGATAGTTTGCGATTTTTAATTTGCTTAAGCAATTAAAAGAAACTAAAATATACTGAGACTGAGCTCAGCTAGCTTAAGACAGCTGGAGACTTGCAATTTGGAGTATTATATATCGATAACTGCAACCGTTCCGCTTATATCGACATTAATCGTTTTTCGATAGGCATAAAAGAAATAATCAGCTGTAAAAATGTTGTCAAAATCCTACAAGGATCACAGACTCTGTTACCAAAAGATTTATTTTATTTTAAGCAAACTACATTCAGCAAACTACTTTCTCCATCTCTCTCTTTCTCCATCTACTTCCTTATCATCTCTTAAATGTTAAGTAATCCGATAAACCACTAAGCCATATTTAATGTATATTATCAAATATTGTTATTATTAAATTTAAAGTAAATCAATTTCATAGAACTGTTGAACCATAAATAATTTGAAATAATTGCAAAGTCTAATTGAAGGCCTCACGAGATAAATGATTAAATAAATAATTTAAATAATTTACTTTGAAGTAGATCTGATAATATGTGGCTTACAAATTGCAGTTGAAGAGTATTTAAGTTTCGTTTTGAAAGCAGTTGGAATTTCCTTTTGCATTTTGTTTACTTTGCTGCCAATTTTTGCATTCGCTGTTTTTTTTCTCTAGTGTTTTCTGGCCAGCATTTCTTGGCAGCATTTCTGGGCTGGTTTCTTTTCTTCTTCCTCGGTTTTTTGTCTTTGTTGGCCAGCTGTTTGCCGGCTTTTAACTAGTTGTTGTTATTGTTTTTGTTGCTGTTGTTTTGCTTTTGCATTTGTATCTCAATTGAGTTTTTACCTTTCTGTGCAGAACAATTTGTCTTGACCATGTTTTAATCCCGGCTCTCGTCCGCTTATCGTGACCAATGTGGCCAATAAATTTGTGTCTCTTAAGTCTTAAGTCTGCCCACAGGGCCGATAATTTGTGTGGCGCATTTGCACATTGACCATATTTTATGGCCAGAATGGCCTTTGCGCCAATTCTGCACTTGCCAGCAAATAAAAAACAAACAGCAATTTATTTAAAATGCAGTCAAGGTAAATAAATCGGAGATTCTTAATGTCAACGAGTTTTGGAATAAGTTAAACACAGTGACTAAATTATTTAATGTACTCTTCATCTTTATTTTTATCTAATAAATGTCTTTATTTATTTTTCATTTTCATTACTTAATTGATTAGCTTATTTTTTATTATATCTCTCTTAGTTCTCGTTTTCAATACTAAATCGATTACTTTTTAATTAAATTGATGATTTTAATTTTGGTTCATGGTTTAATTTTATTTCATTTAATTTATCATATTTTATATGACTATTTAGTTATCATTTTGAGTGTTCACAATCTTAATCTAAGTTAACATATATTTTAAATATTTTAACATTTCTAACTAAATGATTTCTTATCGACTGCAATTTAAGAATTTGAATCTTATTAAACTTGAACTTCGCACAGTGTTTTTCTTTGAGTGTACTTAACAAGTGGCATTCGCATTCACTGCTATGGAAAGTGAAAAGTGAGCCGAGTTCGGAGCCAAAGTGCAAATCATGTTGAATACAATTCTCACACGTCTCGAACAAGATCTCAAAAGTAAGCCAGAAATCCACAAAACGAATTCATCCACGAAAGCATTTAGTTGGTGTAAACAAATGCAAGAAACTAGCCAGGGGCGGTGTGCAAAGGGGTGCAAAGGGGGCCAAAAGCGACACTTCCACTTTCACTAATTGACAATTCTGTAGCTCAATCGGAAAAAACAAAAAAACATAAAAACATAAAAAAAAACCGCAGACACCAAGCACACAAACAAACAACAACAAAAACATGGAACGTGCTTTCAAAATGCAACAAGCAAAATGCAATAGATATACTGATGTAGATAAAGACAGAGATAGAGTGAGAGAGAGAGAGAGAGGGAGAGCAAAAGTTACACTTGACGCCCCCCACAAAAAATATAGAAAAACCAAAAATGGGTTAAGCATCGAGCTTATCGATAAATGCATTCAATTTAATCATTAAACTCAAAAGGAGACCGCAAAGTGAGCAATATTGTTAGAGGAAGGGTGTGAAACTGGAACGCAACAAGTGTTCCGGTTCAGATCACCAATCAAAGGAAATCCACAAAAGTGATCAGTATTGTTAGAGGAAGGTTGTTAAACAGATGCCGAGAATCATTAGTCATTAAATGCAAATAAAAATTAAGAAAAGATATAAATAATTATCGAACCGAAACGAATTTATGTTTCGGTTCCAGTTCAGGTGCTGGAAATCATTATCCTCATCATTAAACGCAAATAGAGATCGTAAAGTGAGCAATTATGGAAGAAGTAGAGTGTCAAACCGAAACGCATTAAGGGTTCCGGTATTGGTTTCATTACGTAATTAAATTAAGTATAGCCTGTAGAGATTTTGGTACTTTTTTAAATTATTTTCGATATTCGGTTCTGTTGCGAACCGGTACAAGATAAAGAAAGAGCAGGTGAGAAAAAAAAAAATCTAAATTAATTCCATTTATTCATCCTTAATAAAAAGTTGCATTTCGTTCATTAATGTTGAATAACGTTCCGGTTCCTGCTCCAAGCGGTCGTTATGCTGTACCGCTGTTGTTGAATTTACTTTTAATGTATTGATTTTTATATTTAATAAATTATAAATTTTAAAAAAGGTATTTTATATAATAATACACTGTCAAAAAAGTATCTGTGTATCTTCTGTAGACTTTCTACGTATTTATTTTTTACTCCTCTGCTGGCAGGCAACTCAAAAAATGTATCTGAGTCTCGTTCTGATTGAGCCTTTGAGAACTCAACTTGATTTCCGTTCAAACCTGCCACACATTCCACACATATTAAACACGCGCACACACACACACATTCACATACCACATTCACACACACACACACACATACACATTCACACACACACACAGGCGCATGCTCACAACAAATTGAAACATTAACAAAAAAACGAGTGATTTTTAAGAGCAATCTGAGGGAAATGATCAGACCCAAGAAACATTTGTTGTTGTTGTTTAATGTTGTTGTTTGATGTTGTTATTGTTGTTGTTCTTGTTCTGCTTGTTGTTCTGTTTGTTGGCGTGACTAATGCATGAAAACATGTCAAACAATTAGGAGAAATGCATTAATCATTTTAAGACCACAGATCGTACAAAACGCCCAATAAACACACACCCTGACACACACACCCAGCCACACACACACCAAGCCACACACACACACATACAGATGAGCTGTCAAAGCTTGCTGCTAGAGAGAGAATGTTGTAGTCGAGTGAGCGAGACTACGATATATCCTGTAGTCAGCTGTTTGATTTACATATATTCTAGTTTAATTGCCAAATTTCACTTTAAATTGTTTTGCACACCCAATTGTAAGCATCTCAAGACAGCGCATATATATATAAATATATATACATCATGTAGAAAAGAAATATGTAAATATATATATACAAAAATAATATAATATATATACAGAAACTACTTTTGTCTGTTGATAGAAATGAGATCAATATGAGAACACATTTTCGAATATAACTTGGATATATCTTACCCGATCTTAATGCAATTTGTGCCGTTTATCAAGTATATGTCAATGAATAATAATTAGACGCCTCTTCTTTTATTGCTATAGCAAATCAATATATATCGTTGAAATAAAATAAACGCGAACCTATATTCCAAATTTAATGTCTCTAGTTTCTGTGGTCTCTGACATCAGTCTCTGATAGCCTTAGACAGTCGGAAATGTCTATATTGACTCGACTGCTAATGCTGATCAGGAATATATATACATTGTGAACTCCTCCTGCCTGTTACATACTTATGCACAAAACCAATAAATCCTTTTCAATTACTTTTAATGGGCATAGAAAAGATGAGTTGAATTAAACAAGTCCAATCAGAAGATGGCTGAAAGACATGAGAAGAAACCGCAAGCAGATAAGAATTGCTATATCTTATCTGTATATATATATATACATATATAGAGAGAGAGAGAGAGAGAGAGAGAGGGAGATGGGAGGGCAGAACTTTTACTCCATAGAAAAGGCATGCAAATTTCCAGTGCTCCTCTCTGATGCCTAAAAGAAAGAGAGAAACTTATGTCATACTTTGTATGGGTGTGTGCGTGTGTAGTAGTGTGTGTATGTGTGTGTGCAACATAGTGTCAAATTTCAGCAGAGTTGGGCATTTAAAAAAAAAGAAAGAGGTTTAGCCATTGTCTGCTGGCGAGACAGACAAATCGACTGCCGGCGTTGAGAGTTGTTGTCCATCCACAGAGCAAAACACGCGACTAGAAAACCAAGTTGTTGACAGAATGACAAAGCGACAGACTGACAAACTGACAGACACACAGGCTGCCTTTAAATACACGCAGAAAATCGAAATACTTTTGACGCCAACTTATTATGCATAAAATATATCGCTCAAATTTTCGGCAGAGTTTCTTTAATGTACTCATACACTCAGAAAAAAATCGAACATCAATTTAGTAAATTGTCTAAGAAAATATAACGTTTTTCTTGTTTTATAATTAGAAAGACTTGCAATAAATCAATAATCCAAAAATATGGTATTTTTTAAAGTTCTTTGAAATATTTATATTTCTATTTTTCTATTTTTATGAAAAACATTTCCAAAAAAAATAAAAAATATAACACAAATAATAACATTTGTAATAATATAATAATAATAATATAATATTATGTAATAAACACAAACACTCATATGTGATTCCTTCTATGGTTACGCACATAGAAAACCACAACATGAAAAACACACAAGTTGTTCTAAACTTAATAAAAATTCAACCTCAATTTAAGAAATGCAAACAATGGTTTTTAAAAAGCCGTAAACATAAATTTTGGAAATTTACTTTGCATAAATTTAGCTAAAATTAATGGCTATATTTTTTCTGAGTGTATATATATATATATAAATATATATGTTCTGCATATTAGTTGGGGTGCCGTGCAGTCACTTGACAAGATCATTAATAAGATTTATGCGCTATTAGCTAAAGCAGCCACAGGCCATAAATAAAATGCAAGCGAAAAGTCCAACTGAGAATTGATGGAGAACTGAGAACTGACTGAGAACTGACTAAGAACTGAGAACTGCTAAGAGGCTTGTGAGTTGTTTGGGGCATCTTTGGCCTAGGCCCTGGAAGAAGACAAGAAGATTAGGCGTCAACAAACCCGTTGACAGACGCACGCCCCTTTAACTGGCTCCCAGGCAAATCAACTGACACCTCGCACCACTTCCCATGAAAACTATCCATAATGTAATTCCCAAGAAATATATACATATATCTATAGGTACTATAATGTTTGAAGCCGCTTTTCTGCTGAACTCTGCCTTTAAGCTATTATTAAATCATTTATAAGTTATTATTATTATTAGTGTAAAGGACTACTTGTGAATATGTAATATGTAAAGAAAATTGTTTCTATCATTAAGATTAATATTAATTTAGCGAATCCTAACTAAAATTATTAGAAAATTGGCGAACATATTAACTGTAATGAAAATGTCAGTTTTTTAGCTGGGCTTTCCCTAAGTCATGCAACAAATGTTGGACAATTTTCAGAACTCTTATAAACATTTTTGTTTTTTCTATTTTATGTTTAATTTCATTTTATATATTTTCTGCTTATTTTATATATTGCAATTGATCACGCTTATTTAAATATATTATTTAATTTAATATTTCCTGCCAGTAATTTAGTCATGCTAATTGT
The DNA here is from genome assembly GCA_035044245.1 of Drosophila nr. fundita. Classification (NCBI taxonomy): domain Eukaryota; kingdom Metazoa; phylum Arthropoda; class Insecta; order Diptera; family Drosophilidae; genus Drosophila; species Drosophila nr. fundita. Next base: position 2,486,835 of record JAWNMG010000654.1, read on the forward strand.
TATTTGTCACTTTTACATACTCATTAAATTCGCCTTCAACGGAAATTGTCAAATTCGTGACTCATTTGATCTTTTGCCATTTCATTCTTAATAAGCAATGAAATTCATACTTAATATCAGTAAATACTTTACACACTCTCTCGGGGCATGCTCAGAACTGAATTGAGTCCAACTGAATCATTTTCTAATTTCAACATATTGACAAATTTAAATGGGGCAACTTTGAACATTTGTGGCGCGATTCGCGATATGCAAGTGTAATATTTTTAGTATACTGTGATGAAAATATAGAAAATGCGAGTGTGCAGTAACTAAATATATATTAGAAAAGCTCGTGAATTTTCAAAATAAATCTGATGTGCGTAAGTTCTAAGATCAGGAAAAATATTAACTATTGCAATACCAGATAAATAAATAAGAAATAAATAGGTAATAAATTAATTAATTATGAGCGAAGCTGGCCTAAAAGTAATTTAAGTGTTTAATAATTTATAAAGAAATAATTAAATAATAAACAAATTAAATAGTTAATGAGATGATATCACTGGAAACGAGTTCGAATTTGCAGCTTAGGGGACGAACATAGAGAGAGGGGAAGAGAGAGTGTGTTAGAGTGAAATATCAATAGCTGTAGTCAGACATCGAACAACAAGAATGCTTCATAAAAGCTTTTGCAGCTTTGCAAAACTCTGATTTGCCAGACAAACATTGAAATGCCGTCGTCGTTGTTGTTGTTGTTGCTGTTATTATTGGCGCCACTTTGCCTACCCCACATGCTAATCAGACTGCACAAATACGTGCATAGGTGTATGTGTGCATGTGCGTATGTGTGTGTGTGTGTATTTGCATAGCAAAATGCATTCGCAAAGTCGTCGAAATAAATCACTTTAATTGTCGCCTTTAGATAACAGCGGCAACGACAGCGCAGCAGCAGCGCAGCAATGCGTGCACTTTTATTAGGTGAAATTACACACACACACATACGCATGCGCGAGATGAGATCAGCCAATCAATAAACTATAAATAAATATGAGACAAAGTCGACTGCACAATTCGGGCGCAGGCGCTGAGTCATTTGCGAAGCAGAGCCCAAAGCATAAAGCAGAGCAATGCTGCGCTTCAAACACGCACACAAACGCCGGAAACTAAAGCAAAGCCGACGCAACCACCAAAAAAAAAACGATTCACACGCACATAGACAGCAAGAGCGCACAAGAGCGAGCGAGAGATTGTCTGGGGTGATTTGCATGCAAAGCAAGTCCTCCGTTACATTTTGACACCCACACACACACACACGCACACACAGACACACTCTCCCAATCAACGACACGCATGCGATGCAGTCGCTGCGCGCAAGCATGCTTGCGCTCACACGCACACAAGCGCAACGATCGTTCAAAGAGAGCGCGAGAAGAGAGAGCAAATTAACGAAGCTTTTGCTGCTGGCTGCTGGCTGCTGTCTACTGCTGCCCTCAGAAAGAAGAGAACTCGAGACGCGTTCACATCGCACTAAAAACGAGCGCGCATCGTTTTCGCAACGAACTAAAGAAATTATTTAAAAAGACGCGTCTTCAACACAACAACAAAATAATGTTCATCATTTGAAAATAAAAGTCAAGCGTGTGTGCAAAAATTAAAAAATATACATACAAAAAGTGGAGGCAATCTAAAAGTGTAACAAAAAAAAAAAAGTCGGCATGGTACACATAATATTTTTAGCCGTTAAACAAATGCCAATTTGACAAGCAGCCGGTTCACAAATTGACAGCATTTTTTGAAAAATTATCAAAAAAAAAAGAAATAAATAAAAAACTGACAAATATGTCGAGTGGAGTCTAAGCAGCTGCTGCACAAGAAAAAAACCAATAAAAAATAGATCGACATTATTTAGCAAGTCTTTTTTTTAAATAAATCACGCAAATTTGTGCGCAGAGGTATTAAAAAATATGTCAAATATTAATACAAGTAAATATATAAGCATAATTAAATAAACGACAATTTTGACAGAGGAATCAAGTAATAAGCGAAATAAAAATAATAACAATACAATAAAATAAAAATTAAAATAAAATAATAATAATTATAAAATTATAATTAAATATATGAATAAATATAAATTTGTATATTTTAGTTAACTAAACAGACATAAATCAATTATAATTCAAGACTCACAAAAAATGTCCGAAATGTGGCGTGTTTTATTTTTGTTGCTGCTTTTGTTGCTGCTCAACGCGTTGGTTGGCGCACGAGAAGACAGATCGACTCCTGCCACAAGTGGCAGTCACTGGGTCAGCCTGAGAAGTGGCACAACAAATGCGCTAAATCAAAACAGAAATCAGCTAAATAATCATAAAGACGATGACGATGAATACACTGATGAAAGTGATGCTGATGACGATGCTGACCCTAATGATGATGATGTTGATGCAACAAGTGATTTGGATTATGCGACACAGAGACGCAGCAACAATAAGTACAACTGGTTGCACAAATCTGCGTTGCCCCACTCCTTGCCCCACTCCTACTCCTCCTACTCATTATCCACTTCGCCCCCGCACCCCTTGCCACATCATCTGAAGCGCGTGCCGCGTCATCAGCAGCACCACAGAGGAGGCATCATCAGTGGCAGCGATAATCGCTTGGACGCCTTTCATGAGGTGAGTTTTTTTTTATTTCTCTTCTGCTTCTTCTTCTTCCTTACTGGGTGGCCGGCAAATCGTTCCACGGAATCCATAAAATCTCTGTTATCTCCCTGCGTGTATGTGTGTGAGTGTGTGTGTGAGTGTGTGTGTGTGTAAATATTTGCCAGAATGCAGACAGAGAGAGAGAGAAAGAAAGAAAGGGGGAGAATGAAGCGTGGGTTGACTCTAGAAAAATCATTTAATTGCGCTAGATGCATGCAAACGGGGAAAGAGAAAGAGAGAGAGAGCTAGAGAAAGAGAGAGAGAGATGAGTAGAGTATTTCTTCTCTTTATAATTTATAATCTTGTTTCGCAGCTTATTATTTATTTATGTATATATTATTTATATACTTATTTATAATTGTGTCTCAGATCTGATAATGTGTCCCAAGGATATCTAAAAAAAAACACAAGTAATATCATTTATCAAATAAAACAAACATAAATAATACTGTTATTTGTGGTTCACTTTTTTGTCATATATTTAAAAAATATGTATTTTTGAAATGTGGTCCCGTCAAAAGACGCCCATTTTCTGAGCTCGTTAAAATTGTACTTTATGTAAATCTAAAGATAATGTGGCAGATGCTTTTGAAGTATTTCAAATCATTTGAATTCCTTGCAAATTATCTCACATTTATCTCATATTTGCCAGCTGTATCTCCGAGATAATATTCACAAATATTTACAATTGCCTGCCTCAACAATTTTATTGCTTTGCAAAAATTTTCTTCTGTGAGTCAAGCAATAAAATGCATAATCTTATTTATATTTGAGTGTGTATAAAAATTGAAAATTAATAATATATACTCATATATATACTTCTGGACGTTCTCCTATATAATTGCAAAAACAAGTTTAAAGTTTATATTTCGCATTTCTATTAATTTCCTTTAGGTTTGCTCTTCAAATTTACAATAAATAATATGCAATTTGAAACATTTATTCTAAATTTATGACACATTTGTATACTAAATAATGATATTTATATTAATAATAATAAATTCAACTCAGTTCTATCGATTTCCTTTAAGTTAAGTTAAACTTGCTAATTGCAACAAATAAAATGCAATAATTTATTGAGCAACCCACTTTTGATGGAGGCCGGTTTTCTGTCTGAGATTCTTTGCATTAGAAGTGAATGCCTCACCTTGAACCTTGAAACTTGAACGGGCAATGAGTGTACTCAATGAGTGAATATTGTGAATATGTGAATAAGTGAATATGACTAACTTAACTGAATAACAGAACGAAACGAATGTATTTAATAGCAGCAGCCCACCCAGCCAGAGTTATTCAATACTTGGGAGACGCCTCGCAAATTAAAATGAAAAAAAAAAAACAGAAACGTGTTGCAAGTCAAGTCAAGAAGCAGGCAATTTGGTTAACAAGCCAATTTGTGGCATGAGTGGCATCAATTGCCTTCTGATCCTGGCCTGCCCAGGCCAGGCCTGAACACTGCAATCGGTCGATCGGTTTCACTTTCTGGCCTGTAATTGGGCCAAGCGAGCCGACAAAGTTAGACAGAGACAGAGACAGAGAGATGGAGGAAGAGAGAGACAGAGAGCTAAAGCTGAACCTGAACCTGAAGCCGTCTTCTTTTATGGCTGCAACAAGTGTTTAACTGATAAGCGTCAATCAGTGCTGCCACTTAAGGCCAAGCAGAGTCTTCTCTACTCTTCGCTGCTCTTCTTCTCACTTCACTTGCCGTTATGCTGGCCCTTTAATTGACTTGATTGACGGGTTGACGGATGCATCGAAATGAAGTGAATTTCTGTAACAGTTGCCGCCTCGCCTCAGCCATGCAAATCGGAATCACTTCCAATTGCCCCATCCAAATTGTGCCTGACTCATTGGAAAATAAATTAGAAGACGCTAGTCGAGAGCGCTCGTCTCGCAGCTCTTAAAGAGGCTTGTAATTAATTTGATCTATTCCCGGTTAGACGAGAAGTTATATGGAAAAATATATAGTATCTACACACAGCATAAATAGCCCTGAGTTTTAGAGCCAATAGTAATGGCGATCAGCTGTTCAAGAAAATATGTATTTATATATTTATATAATATACATATATTTAATCTGAGATATATAATCATCATATGTGATCATAACTTTATTAAAGCCTTCTTCGCATTTTATTTGAAACTTGTTAACCTAATTATTATACTTTAGTTGAACATTGACTCATTGTTGTCAAACATTAATTGAAGCAATTTTTTTTTATTTTATTTGATGTCTGTTTACAAAAATTACGCATTTATTGAGATATTTTTTTGAGAACGCAGATTGCGTTTTAATCAGCAAATCAAAAATAAACAACAAAAAAAGTGGATTACGTTTGAAATGGGGATTTCCAACGAAATCGATGAAGCCACTTAAATATATATATATATATGTTTATATATATATTTATTATACATCCAGAGTACAATCTGCCATTGATTTCACTGGGCAACATTTGCCGCTTATCACTTGTGGCACTTGCAGCCTCTCCTTTGCCCCCTCAGGCCAAGTCCAGCTTGGAGCAGAGAGTGCAGTGGAGCGGCAATAAAAAGCTTATGGCTATAAAGTGTACCTGTTGTGCCAGTTCTTAACCCCACCCCCTCAGCACCCGGCATCCTTTGACTGTTGACCTTTAGCTGGAATTTAATATTGCCTCGTTGTCCTTGTTGTTGTTGCTGCAACTTCAGCTGCTGCTGCTGCTCCTGCTGCTGCAATTTCCTCTTTGCCTCTTTGCATCGTTGCCAGTTTCAATCAGAGCACTTGTTATTATTTCTGCTTTATTATTATTGTTGCTGTTTACGTTGCACGCATTCCATTTGCATAGCTGGTTGCCATAAGCAGCTGCTGCAACTTCAGAATGCTTTTATACTGAACTATTTTCCTGATTTTGCATCTAGTGTTCTAGTTAATAAACTTTTTTTGTTAACTATTTTAACTGATAATATTGCAAGTGGCTTAACTCAGCTAATCAAATTAATAATAAGTAAAGATCATTTTTGACGGAGACATGAAAATGGGAATTTCAACTTTGATTAAAAGAATTAATTAATCTTTACCTCTTATACTATCCAAGATCCCAGATTTACCGTCTAAACGTATATTTGCTGATTAATAATACTTAATTTATTGTGCTTATTATATTGCACTTTTCAAATTATACACTATTATTTTTTTGATATGCATCACATCAACTCTGCAGTCTGTCATACCCGATTCACATGCTTTTAGTGCGGGGCATTCAAGCGAAATGAGAACTATTATTAAATAATTCACATATTTCCCATATTTTTTAGAACTATGTAAAAAGCAAATTAAATACTTTCCCGCTGGAATCTAAGATTAGTCAGAGTATTTTACAGGTCAACTGGGTTATCTTTGCTCATTCTCTCTCTCGCTCTCTCTTTATGTCTGTCTCTCTTTTTCAATGCCAAACAAGGCGTTATCAGCTTATCAGTTGTCTGTGCCCCTAAACCGCTGCTCGGAGACTTTGTGCAAGAAACATTTGTAATTTATAATCGTAATTCTAATTTGAGTGAATAAAATGCAAATAGCTCACTTAGTCATAAAAATACCCAGCTCTATAATGAATGAACGCTTTGAGCGAGCTCGTTTAATTGAATCATTTATTTATTCATCTACAGCGAACTCAACTCAATCAATTCTTCCTTCAATATATATATATCAATATGTAAATATTTTGTATATAGACTTTGTTAGCTTCCCGCATTCAATAAATAAATTTATTTTATTTATATCACAAATCAAACTGGCTGAAAAATCAGTGTTACCAGCTGCAGAACTTTGAAAAAAAAATTTCTATAAATTCTAAAAAAAATATTTATAAATTTATATACAAAAACTTAAGAGAGAAAATGCCGAAAAGTGCAAAGGTGCCAAATTTATGTATGACTTAAAAGATAAACATTTTTGGGGCAGAAAATATTTCTTGAGTATATATAGAAAATGTGAAACGAAAAATGAAAATATTGAATGCGATAAGTTAGAATAAATAAAATAATTTGTATTTATTTATTTAAAAACAATTGAAATGCGTTAATCTGAATGTAGCAAAATAGTTATCTGAAGCACGCCAAATATTTCATAGACGTCATTTAACTTTCACTATAGTTGAATAAAATCGATCGATTGTTCCTATGGCAGCTATATGATATAGTAGTCTGATCTGAATGACTTTTTCGTCAAATTGAATTTAACACATAATATCCATAGCTGCTCAGTTTGGCTAAGATAACTCGCTAAACAAAAAAAATTTTTTTTTCTCTCTTTTCTTTTCTTTTCTAAAAAAAAGTATACAAACTTATATAGTTAAAGCAAATCTCTTCAAGGCTATAATAAGCATAGCTGTAACCATTAAATAAACCGCTAAGACTGCCGCCTCCACTTACGCAATCCATGACTCTAATTCTCTAATTCTCCAATTCTCTGCTGCTGAGAAAATCTCAATTGTGATAAGCACTTAAGGTTTTAGCCAGCATCGATTGCTTTGATTTCTCATCGGTTCTTGCCCCCCCCCCCCCTCGTCTGGGGATAGAAGAGGGGGAGTGGCAGCTAATTGTAATCTCTTAAGCCTGCCGCGGCATTTTTCTCATCGCATAGCAGGCTAAAAAAAAATGAGAAAAAAACTGAAAAAATCTTCAAAGTATTACCTTGATTTATTGGCATTATTCATTTAGTATTGCGCGATGGGCTGTCCGCTGTCATAACTCGCACTAATGACCACCAAATCGGCTTATGACATAATAGCCAATATACTATATATATATATATATATATATATTTACATACATATATATATATAGATATAGAAACATTTTTTACGTTCGTGATTTATGGTTCAGTTTAAAATGCGGAAGCTTCCAGTTTATATGGCAATCCATAAAGTTGTATACATATTATTAATAAATACATTTCTTGTTTTTAGCTTTATTGAACAAGGAAAAGCCAACAAACTTTAACCAAATAAAAGAAAATAAAAATAATAAAAAAAAAACCGAAAAAAGTGTCAACATTCCATTAAATTAATGGGTTTTTTTTCATTGGCTGTTGAAAGTTGTGATTTTTTGGCTCTTTGGCTTGTTAGCCCACAATTTCGATCAATCGTTAAATGCCGACTAACTAAATGATAATCGTTGGCTCAATCAAAGCTTGTCCACACTTTTTGGCCACTTTTCTTAGCTGGCCCCCCTTATTATCTGTATCGACTGCTCGACTGCTTTATTAAGAATTTCATTAAAAATTTAAAAAATTTGTAAATGCGAAAATCTTAAATACAAATGATTGCAGTACAAACAAAGAAGCTAATAGAAGAATTCTTCTTCCAAAACAACATTCTGAAAATTAGACATATTATTTGCTAAATTTAAGAATGGCTCACTCTGAAATTTAGCCAATATGGTGATTAAACCTTGACACCAAAAGACTGGAGAATTACTAAAATGATTTTTTTTCGAAGTGTAGAAATTTCATCAGTTTGCAAAGTGACTCTCACTCTGTCTCTTTCTCTCTCTCTGTATCTATTTCAGAACAAATTGAAGCAAATTGCGAAAGTCAATCTGTGGCCAACACACACACACTTTACACACACACTTTAGACACACACACTGCGTACTCTTGGGTAATCTCAATCTCGATCTTCAGTGTTGTGGCGTGTGGGCGTTGCAATTAGAGGGAGCTGTGTCATGTTCTGCTTCTTCTTCTTCTTCGACAGTCTCGACGGGGCAATCAGTCAATTCAATCGCAATATATATATACATATTATATATGTATTTGTGTAGGCTATATCTGAATTTATTCTGTGTCTATATCAGTTCATCAGCTGTGTGCTGAGGCCACATTTCCGGCCACTTTTAAATTTTTAATAGTGCGTCTGCTGGCTTGAAAACATGCTGCAGCAACATTTACCTCAGCTAGTCAACATATCGAATGAGGCGATCATCATTCTGACATCCTTATAGTGCGTCTGTCTTGGCAGCATGTTGCAGCAACATTTAGCTCGTCAACACTTCGATCATCAGCATCCTCGTCGTCATCGCCATCGTAATTTTTCTGTCATTGACATTGGCCGCTGTTGCCGTTTATGGCCGACAGGCGGCGCTTGCTTTCTTCTTCTTACGTGAACTTTCTGCTTTCTGCTTTCTGCTTTTTGCTTGGTGATTTCTGCTTTCATTTTCATTTGGTTATCGCCTGCGCCTGCAAAACCCCAACAAATAAAATTGTCATAATAAACAGACAGACAGACGGACGGACAGACAGGCAGAGAAGAGCGAAGAGTGTAGAGGGAAGAGTGTCTTCTGTAGATTTCCATTTATTTTTGCATTCGCTCGTTAAAATTGAAAAGCATTTTTGCCCAGACTCCAAGAGAAAAATTGTGTTCGAATGCGAAAATAATGCGAGTAGTTTCAATTAAGTTATAAAACCCAAATGCAAATGCAAATGCAAAAATTGTTGACTTTTTTAATCACTTGACTTTTATGAGCAGCAGCAACAACAGCAAGAAGAAGAAAAAACAACTATTACTGCTGGCCAAGCCAGCGTCTAATTGGCACTTTTATGTCAAACGGCAAAGCGAAACAGGCCAACAAAAATTGAAAAGAAAACAATTTATAAGCATTTCACATTACGCATTCGCCATGTGCCACCAACTACATGTGTGTGTGGGGTGTGTGTGTGTGTTTGTGGGGGGGTGGTGTCTGTCTCTGTCTGGGCCATGTTTACAATTTCGAAATGAATATATTTGAGGCGAAATGTTTTCCAAAACGCTGCGCTTTTCAATGCCCAGCTTTTAGCCAAATTGCCACACATTTTAGCATGCAACTGTTGCCATTTGTTACCATTTGTTGTTGCAGTTGCACACAGAAGTCCAAACACACAATTGAAAGACAGCAACGGCAACAACAACAACAAAGTAAATAAGCGAACTTGAGTAATTGAAAATTGCTGCGATCTTGGCATGCTCTGATTTGCATTTTACATCAATAACTAAGTGAATTAAAATTGAAAGTTAGAATCAGAACCTATACATACATAATGTACTATAATAAAATAGATAGCTTAACTTAACATGATGTATAATTAAAATCCCCTATTTGAAGTCTCTCGCAATCTTTACCGTAATGATTTACGCAGAATCTTCATAATTGATTCGCCAAGTAATCAAATTAAAATAATATTCAAAATGCACTCTTTTCCCATACTCAATAACTTTTAAATTAGGAAAATATGAAAAAAATAAATGTCTTATAATAAAATCTTTATTATTCATTCAAATAATATTATTAAAACTTCATATCTGTCAAATCGTCTCACTTTCTCGCTTTCATCTCTTCCCTTACTCAATGCATAAAACGATACATACAAAATTAAAATACAGAAAATAAGAAGAAGAAAGAGGAGATCTGTAATATAATTTGCTCAATTCATGCTTCAAGTAACAATATTAAAATTTCATATCTGTAAATAATTATCTCCTGCCTTACTCAACAACGATATGTGATAAGAAAATAAGCAAAATAAAAACCAAAAAGAGATCTTTTAATATAAACTTCGTACGGTAAATTTCATATCTGCTTGCTCTTATCTTTCGCTCATTGTAACATAAAAAAAACCAATAAAAAGAGAACTCATAACAATAATAATCTTCATTATTCATTCGTTAAGTAATCTCATTAAAAATTTCAAGTCTTTAAAGTCTTGCAACAAGCAAACTCTTCTGTCTTTCGCCCATTGCAATTTGACACAGATAAATTGTGATGAAATGTTATCAAACAATACATATCTATATCTATATCCATATCTGTATCTATATCCATTCCATATCTATATATATGTATACAAGCACATTTCTTTGTTGTTGTTGTTGTTGGTGTGTTTGTTGTGCGCTCTTTAGTCAAAATAAATATTGCGTCGATTTTTTGTGTTTATTATTTGCACAGTTGGCGGCGAATTTGCCACATTCGTGACAACCTGAATGGGGAGGGGGTTGGTTGCTGCTGTGGGGGTTGGGGTGTTGATCGAGGGGTGTGCCCCAGACTGCCACTGTTTCTGCCTCCCGCTTGACCAGCGGCAACTGACTTCTGTGGGGGGAAAGGGGTGTGTGGTGGAGGTGTTTGTGATCATAAAAATGAAAACAGTTCGCTGCAAAACTCGACAGCTATTTGCATTTGGCTCATAACTCTTTTGATTGCAAATAAAAAGCACGGACGCTTTTTCGTTGTTATTGTTGTGGCTACACTCGGAAAAAAAATCGTCTTTTAGCACTTCTCGAGACAAGCGTACCTGAAACTTTATAAATGAATGTTGATATTATAATCTAGTCAGTAGAATAAAATAAACTGCAGCTAGGCATAAATATTAATCGGCTTAAGACTTGCACTTGGCATCAAGAATAAATATTTTTATAGATGATTCTTTTTCTGAGTGTAGCTTCAGGCTTGCTGCTGCTGCTGCTGCTCCTAGTATAATAAAAAGGCCAGACGTGCGTCACACCCACGCCACGCCAGGAGTCCAGCTCAATACCCTCAACGGGCATCCTTCAAACCGGAGTTAGAGTGCGAGACAGAGACGGAGAGAGGGAGAGAGAGAGAGATAGAGAGAGAGAGAATGAGGCATATGCAAATGAAGTTTGTTTTTATTGTTTGGGTACCTCGAACAACAACAACAATAACAATAACAACATCTGCAACTGCTGTGCATATTTTGAATACTGTCAACCGGCAGACACTTAATGGGTTTTTTCATCTGCTAAGGCAAGGGGAGATTATGGTAAGGAGGAGAAGGGGGAGGGGGCGGGGGGTGCACTGGGCAATGCGTACGTCACAGTGTCTCGAAATGGGCCTGTCATGGCTGAGCATGCGTAATGAAGCTTAAGTAGAACTGGTTATAAAAAACAACAATAACAAAAAACAACATGAAAAGTTGCTTTTGTTATTTCTCTTCTTATTATTGCTGTCATTGTTGTTGTTGTTGTTGTTGCTATTTTTCTTGTTTGCAGTAGCCTAACGAATTGCGGCAGGAGCCCGGCTTATGCCACAAAAAGCAAATGCTTTGTTTGCTGAGCGACGCGATGAGTCAAAGTGCCAAAGAACCAAACTCAAAAGCCACAGAAAATAACAAGTGCGCCCACATAATGAGAGGGGATCACAATAGAGAGAGATAATAGATATAGATGAGATAGAGGGGAAAGAACTGCAGTTTCTTATACATAGATATTGTAAAGTTGTGGTCTGATGCATGCAGCATCTGAGATACTATAAGGTATATGTATACCTGATCAGCATCAAAAGCCAAGTCGATTTAGATATGTTCCTCTGTCTGTCTCTTTGAATAAGTCGATTAGGGAGACTATAACAACTAAAATAAATAAAAATAAAACCTTTTTATTGTTTTTAAAAATAATTTAATTTTTATTTAAATTATAAAGACTTGCGCACAAGTATGGCAAGCTTTTGATTCTTATAGAAATATTTTATATCATTAAAAAAAAAACATTTTGAAAAAGTAGAAATGCAAACCTTAATTTTTAGAAGAAAACAATTCTTTCTAAAATTCACACAAACAATATGTATTTTAAATAATGCAATTAAAAATTCAATTAACTTGATTTATTTATGCTTCAAAGAACAATTTGATTTACAAACAATTAAAAATAGTTTTAAAGAAATTTGCAATTTACGCATGTATCCTGCAACGGACACATATCCCGGAGTTTAATTGAATTTATGCAAATGATTTATGCTGCAAATGTATTTTGTGTGTGTGCGTGTGTAAAGGTGTAAAGGTGTGTGTGTCTGTGTGTGTGTGAACACTTTGCGATTTAACAGATTTTAAGCAGCTGAAGGAAATTGTTTGGTTGGCCGCAGAAAACCATATTTATGCCAATAAAATCAACAAACGTAAATGCTGTGCAGACAGTTTGCCTCTTCAAAAATACCCTGTAAACAACTTCTTGTGCTTAAATAGGTTAGCTTAGGTAAGACTGAGAAATTTGTCCAATTCGCAACGAATTAACTTAAATAAAGAAATTATTTATTTTTAATTAATAAATAATTAATTAATTAATTATTATGATTATAGTATAAATCAGTTGACACAGAAAAATACAAAAATAAAACTCAGGTTTAATATTTCGAATTAAATTTAAAAAATAAGAAATACCACATTTTTTCTGGGGGATTTTTCTTTTCCTTCCCCCTTGCTGCTTCCACAAATGTTATAAAAAATGGCCTTTGAGTCTGGATTACTGCAGAGCAATTTAAAGTTTTTCTGCTCACCAAAAAATATTAGTTTTATTTTATGTAAAAGTAATATTGTATTTTAAAAGTTTCCCCAAGATAAAGTCAAGTTCTTAAAGCAACCGGAAATTAATCCAGATTTGTTTATTTGATCTACGAATTGAAACTCTATCTTGCTTGCAGTTGGTTATTTATATTGCTTATATATCTTATATGTATTTGAATATTTATTATATATATCCATATAATATATTTACCACTAATCCATCACAGCTTAAGCTCAAAGTGGAAACTGAAGCAAAGTTTGTTTTGTATTCCATAAAAATGCTTTTCATGTTGTCTGCTGCATATTGCATCATTTAACTTATGATTAATGGGCTACAGGGTATTTCACAGAGCAACAACAACCACAACAACAACACATGTGGAATATGTTGCAGTTGCAAATGCAGCAACACCTGAGAGAGAGTGAGTGGGGGGGCAACAGGAGATGGAAAAATGTTATCACTTACAGCTCAAAGAGCAGCAAATAAGAAAAATGCAAAATGAAAAAAGGAAAAATATAAAATGTGAAAAACATAAACAATTTTTGCAAGTCAGTCGCACATACCGATATTGATTTTCAACAAAGGAGGCGACTCCTCGAGTCGACTCCTCGCTCCTGCTTTTCCCGAGTGTCGTGTGAAAACTAACGACACTGCAGCAGAAATATGGGGGGGGAGCGGGAAAGAGGTGTGTAATAAATGAACTGTGCATGCGAGAAAAATGGCTGGCTTCTTGAGCAGGCCGAGAAGTGGGGACATGGGCTGTGGGGCGGGAAGAGGCAAGCAAGGACATGTTTCGCATAAGCCAAGCCGGCGAAAACGCGTTAACTGAAATGCCCAACGTCCTGGGAAATGCTAATGTGATGCAAGGCGATTGGGGAGTAGGGGATGGGGAGAGGTGAGTGGGGTGAGAGGAGTGGGAAATTGGGTGTCTTGTGCAGCAAAAAACAGCTTGAGTTGATTTCTTTATTATTTATTTTTTTTCGTGCATTTTTTTGAGGAAAACAAAGCATTCGAAGAACTTTCTTCAAGTTTGGATTTTATTTTATTTTTTCTTATGTATTTTAGCTGAGATACAGGTTTACAGCTCAAATATTTTTGTATTTCATTTTTTTTGGCAGGTTTTTAACTCAAAAAATGTTTTTTATTTTATTTTATTTTTCTTTACAAGTTTTTAGTTCAGATACTTTTTGATTTTTTTCTGTTTTTAGATGTTTTAATTTTAGTACATGTTTTTAGGGACTTTAAGCTCAAATACAAAATAACCTCTTTAAAACTTAATTGTTATTTTGCTTACCAGTTGGACAAGTTATTAAAAAAATATATAACTATTTATTTTATGTTTAAATTGGTGTCACAAATTTGTATTTCGATATTGATTTATTATATTTATATATTTGTGATTTATTATTAGACTGGGAAATGTGTAATTTTTCTGGTATCGAATGATATATTGAATACCAACAAAAAATATGTCAACTTGTTTGGTTCCATATCGCTTTTATCTTGTTGCATGCATTGCACAATTTTCACTTTGCTTGCTTTTCTTTTTTCTGAGTGCCCATTTTCAATGAATTTCCGCGAAAATTGTGAATGTTTCATGTTGATTTCACATGCTGCCAAACATATTGAAATATTGCATTAAAAAACCAACATGCAAAAGTAAGAAAAACACATCAACAGAAGTGAATAAAAAAGATACCCTTTAATTAAAAACTGAGTTTATCAGCTGGAAAATTGTACAAAAAGTGAACAAATTTCGTTGATATATCAAATGCGAAATCAGTGGAAAGAACAGTTTTGCAGTTTTTATATTGATATTTATTAATCACATTTTACAATAATATATATACAAAATCTAAAAAACAGACAACCCAATCTGAGCTGAAACACTCCACAGGGTATTTTATGGTCACATATGAATGCCAATATGTACATTGAATATAAGTTCATGTGGTCAGGAAAAACAGAAAAAGAGAACAACAGGAATGCTGTAGTCGCAACAACTCGACTAGGAGATACCCTGGACCCAGCCGTTAAGTAAATTGGACCGCTGATAGTAGCCGATAAATCAATCAATTTAAATAAACATGATCAGCGTATGTCATAGGATAATTTGTCATCCAATTTTGATTAATCTAGCTCTTCGATTATCTTCGATATTTAGCGATATTGTGGAAACAGCAACAGTTATTGGTCAAATGAAATAAACTTGATGTGCTTTTATTCCAAATTGAAAGTCTCTAGCTGAGTCTCTTATCTTCTAAGGCTGTCGCTAGGATAACTATATCTATATATACACGACTGTTCAAGAACATATATGCCTTATACCTTTGCACAGCTACAGCATACCCTTTTTGCTCATTCGAAATGAGGACAGGGCGCATACAATTTTATTTCGATATCACATTTCAATTTTTCGCATCTCCCCCTTTCACACACACACACACCCTCACACATACACACACACATGCTGACTCACACATGCACATCATTTCAGGATGGCTATCAATCGGATCAGCCGCTGGGCGCCTTAACCGCACAGAAGGAACAGGAACTGGGCAACCCGGAGATGGTGCAACAAAGTCTCCGCCAATACCAATACAATCAGAATCAAAGTAAGTAGAGCACATCAATATAAATACATACCTAATGAGTCAGGGCTGCTTTTCTGTCTTCCTTTTTTTGTTGCTTGCAACACGTTGGCGCCACACATAACTCCTTGAATGTGTGTCTGGGTGTGCCTGGGTGTATCTGGGTGTGTGCGTATCGAGA
Organism: Drosophila nr. fundita; assembly: GCA_035044245.1. NCBI lineage: Eukaryota > Metazoa > Arthropoda > Insecta > Diptera > Drosophilidae > Drosophila > Drosophila nr. fundita. The sequence goes on from JAWNMG010000654.1 coordinate 2,502,589, forward strand.
TATTGTTGATCTATTAATGGCTCACAAGGCGCTGCCGGCCGACTCCCTCGCCTGATGATCTTGATGAACACGTTCTGCTCATAAAATCATGTGCGAAACAAATGCGAAACAAATGCGAAACTTGGTTTTTTTCGCTTCCTCCTGCCCTTGTTCTTTTTCTTCTTATGTTTAATGCTTGTGGCGCGTGACTACACTCACAAAAAAATCGCCTTAAATTTTAGTGAGTCGCCATATTTGTGGCACGAATGTTTATGCAGCAAGTGAATGGCGCCAATTTATGGTTTCTTAAAAGCACAGTTTGCATTTCTTAATTGCAGAGCGATTCTCTAATATTGAGTTTGATATTTTATTTTTTTGAGTGTACTAACTGCTGACTACCGGTGCAAAAGAAAACACAGCCAAAGGGTAAAAATCTAGTTGAGGCCAAAGCCAAAAAAGCGACACTTTCTAAATGGCCAGCAACTGACTAAGTGACTCAATGATAGACTGACAGACAGACGGACGAACGGACAGACGTGCAGACTGATTGACTGCAGAAGGCCAGCAACAAACTGGATGTTTAGTATTCTTTTTCGACGTTTTCTTTTCCACCTCAACCAAAACCTCAAGCAAAATGCCACAAATTTTCACTGCTTCTGCTTCTCGCTGCTCTTCTCTTTTCCCTTCTGTGCTCTGCTCTCTCTTTTATCCATGTGCACTTTCGTTGCAATTAAAACAAGTTAACTTGTCAATGTTTGTTAGGATTCTCCTCTCTTCACTGCTCTCTGAGCAGCCCACTCTACTATTAATAAAAGCTTGCAGTATTCTAAAAGAAAGTCTTCAATTTTAATTTGCTTAAATTAAGAAGAAGGAAACCTTTCCTTTTGGATTAATTTCAAGTTTAAGTCATGCACAACTAAAAGATCTAAATTTAATTTTTTTAATGTATTTTTTTATTGTTTTGTATTATTTTTTTTAATCTAATCTTTTCAGTCTAACAACACAATCTCAATTATTTATATCTTATTTATAATAATTATTTTTTGCAAATAGTGTGCACAATATTCGGTGTGGTGAATTTGCCACAATTTGGTGCACAATGTTGTGGTATTTTATCTATTTCTTTTTTCTTTTTGACTAGTGCTGATCTTACCAATTACTTCATTAAAAGTCTACTCGAGACTATCGCACATTCCATTTCTAACGACAACATTTGCCCAGTCGAGGAGTGGTTAGGAGTGGTGAGATGGGAGAGGAGAGATTCGAGGGGAGCAGAGCCGTGGGGCATTGGCAATGAAATGTGAGCTCATCGCGAGTATCTTTTGCTTGCCACTTCCATTCGTTTGGAAAATTGCCGCTTAAAGCGCGTGAAAATTGTCTGCTTCTTCTTCTTCCTCTTCTTCTGCTCATTACCCTGTGCACATTTGAACAAGTGGGGTATATTAAGCAAATTAAATACAAATATTTATTTTGAAGGAATTTAGCTTCTCGTTTCTATATTTAATTATTTATTTATTTCAAAAGTTTTTACTAAATGAACATTTTCAATAAAAGTCTTTAAAATAAATAATATGAAATGCATTTAAAAATTTAAGTTTCAAATAGAGATATTATCAAGATTTTAATGTAGAATTAATATAGTTGAGAAAGAATGCATAACAATGAATATAATTCGCAAATCGGCGAAAATATGTTAATGAGAATTTTAACTTTTACATAAGAAGCGTAAAGCGAGATAAATGTATTCTCAAATTTTATTGTAGAATTATTATAGAAGAAAATAAATCATTAAATTAAACATTGAATTTGTATACTGGGTATCTGTTGGTCGAGCAGTTCCTGCCAATGGCAGGCAACATTTTTGCAAGCCGTTTGGACGCGTGTTTGGACGGACAGCAGTAGCAGAAGCAACAGCCGCAGAAGCAACTTCGTCGTCATTGCCGCAAATGAAAGTGTGTCACCCAGCCTGGGAAATGGTTAACCGATATGCCTCGGCAACTGTTGTTGTTGTTGTTGTCGTTTTAAATGCGTAATGATGCAACAATTTTCTTATCACATTGTTGCCCGTTGCCCGTTGTCCATTGCCTGTTGTCATCGATTAAGCGCTGAAAGTCAGCTTTGCCTGCTTCTTTTTCATCTTATAAATTGAACACTGACTACTGTTATTATTATTGGCTTTTGCACAAGCGATGTGTTTGTTTATTAACCGTTATCTCAAATGTTTGCTGAATGTTGTTGTTGTTGCAGCTGCTGATTCAATTATTGTTTGTGCTTGCAATTTTCATATACGACTTCAGGGCATTTGGCATGCCTTACTTAACTTGACTGCTAATCAGTGCCGATGGCTTAAGATACATGCAGTTATTGCTAAAACTACCAAGAGTGTATTACCTGTAATGCAATTTTCACTGACTTCATAATGATGTTCAGTTGCCGCAAATGAATCATGCCGCAAATGAATCATGCTGTAAATATTGCGTATAAATTTGCTTCGATTACGTTTTGATCATTTCACTCTACTTCGTTTACTTCTTGTTTACCTGTTCCTTTTATTCACTATTTTTTTTTTATATTATTTGAATTTCAATATTATTATTAATATTGTTCCAATCAGAAGTATGCCAATGAGGCAGATTTCTTTGGACCGCCTACTCTACAATTGTGAGTAAAGTTTCCTTCGTATACAAAATTATGCATTTAATTTTTCAGCTCTCCAACTCTTTAGATAGAAAACTAAGTATTTTACTAGCTAAAATAATTTGGCTCAAATTACACTTTCGCATACGCAAAAGTTATAGGAAAAGGTTGGCCAACCGCAAGCAGCAAAATAAAAGCAACTCTTTCTTCTGTCATTCATCTCTCTTTTGATACTTCTGCGCGACAGCAGCAAATTGCACGCCATTCTTGCTTGCCTGCTCAAAGTCAAAGATCACTCTCTCTTTCTCTCTGACTCTCTTTGCTTGCACTCAGCAATTGGGTAAAGTCTTTGCTACTGCTTTGCACTGCTTTGTTTGCACTTGATAGAGCTAAGAACACTTTACAGTTATGTCACTGTTCGCTTTGCATTTGTTCTGCGATCAGCTGATATCGCTTCTTTTTTAACTCATTTATTAGCTAGACGAAATCTGATAAAAGACAAAAATGATGCTACTATTAATAATCAATTCTTAAGTGCTTTTAGAACTTTTTAGTTATTAGAAATGCAACGACCACTGAACAGAATAAGAGAGAAATATGAACAAGAAGCAGCATCAACTAATGCAAGCAGTTTCTTTTGCTTTGCGCTGCTTCGTTTTGCACAAAGAACAGCTGACAGTTAGTTCTTTGCATTTGGTCCTACCTTTTAAAATCAGCTGATCGCTTTTAGTTAGATCTCGACAAGCGACAAAAGTGCAGGGAGACTCTGCAACTCATTCGCAAAATAGCGTCAATTAGATAAGGCAAAAACATAGGAAAGATGAGCACAAGCCTGTACGAATCTATATGCGCATATTTTGTCAACAACACAAAGAGCGAGACGGCTGCCGACCGGGCGATCGCCGAGCAATATGCCAACGCACTGAAGCTGATGCGAGCCCAGCTTGCGGACACGCAGATCCATGAGATTCGCCCCAGCGAGGGCTTCTCACTGATCGCCAGCGGCGGATTAAGCAAGAAGGATGTCTTCGTACTGGCGCACTTCGAGGGCGATCTATTCGAGCAGCTGCAGATGACAAGGGCTTTGGTGAACGCACACTGCTCATGGAACGCATTCGTGTGCTAGGCGGTCGGATCTGCCAGAATCTGTCCAACTATGATACGGCTTGCACGCACTTACTCTGCGAGCATCCCAATAGAGGCGAGAAGCTGCTCGGCTGTATGGCTGCCGGCAAATGGGTGCTGCATATTAGCTACATTGAGCAATGTCATGCCCGCGGCGCCTTTTTGGATGAGTGCCAGTACGAGTGGGGTAATCCCAAGGCTCTCAATATGCCGACGCTGCCACCGGAGGAGCAGCAGATCGCTGCTGCTGCGCATCGTTGGCGCACCGAATTGGACATGGGCAGCGGTGCTTTTAATGATCATCGTGTCATACTCAGTCTACAGGAGCGCAATCTGGCTGCCATCAAGAATGTACTGCGTGCCGGCGGTGCCCACATCTTGGAGCCCTGCACACCCTTCAGCTCGGATGCGTCGGCGGCGGGTGCCACACACTGCTTCGTGGATGTGAAGAAGGCACCGCTGGCCGCACATGACTTTGCCTATCTGCAGCAGCGTGGCGTACGCATCATGTCCCAGATGTGCATCAATAGCTACCTGATGGGTGGACGTGACACCAACCTGGAGAAGTACGCGTTGCATCAGTAACACCAGCTCACATTTGTCCACCACTTTCGGTTTCTGCTGATATTATTTGCAAAATAAAAAAAAAAAGATCAATTCTGATACGAACGCAATAATTATTCAATTCACACTTTTAATCAAAACGTTAAATAATTATTCTTTATGCAAATAATTGTCTATGTATTTATAAAAAAAGAAAAAAACAGTTATCTCCAGCAATATTTGCAAATGTCACAGCCTTGAATAAATCGCGAATAATTTTTGTGTCTTCGTTTTATGGTTTTCATTTTATGGTATTTTTTAATAGACTTGTTGCACGCGTTTTGAGCGCGTTTTTCGCCGCAGTCGCAGTTCAGTCAACTTGTCAATTCGAACTCGCTTTTGCACCTTTCAATGCCATTCTTGAACTTATTAAACATTGTTTACATTGTTTTACGCACTGTTCTTGTTGAGGGTGTTATTAACCATGTCAGAATCCTCTTGTGTATTACATCTGTTATACAATTAGAGTATTTCATATTCGTTGTATCGATTAAAGTTCTTTTTGTTTTTTGTAATTTTTTTATGGATTCACAGACGATTTTGCCACCTTTATTGCTATCACGTTGTTTACATTAAATGTTGCCCCTTTTCCATTTGTTATTGTTGTCGCCATAAAAGCCATAAAAAGCATACGCAGTTTTTATGGCGTATTGTTGTTGCAGTTGTCAGTTGCAGGTGCTGACAAAAATATTTGCAAACAAAGCAAAACAGTCGCAAGCATCAAAGTGGCGTCCACCTGCCAACAGATGGAGCCACCAAACAGAAGCTAAATGTAAAACAGCAACAGTTTAAATGTTTACATATTGGACAAATATAGATAAACGGTGTAAATATAGTAAATACATTATGTTTACGTCACAATTGAATTCTAAAAAAAGGCCAACAAAGCAACAGACGTGTGCAGCAAAGTGGCGCCCACCGAACGATAGATGGACGTAAAACAACCAACAATCAAAATGCATATCTGAATCTGAATCAGTTTAAACAGTTAACTTATGTAATAATATATATATACTGGATATGAATGCATATATCCCTCATATATTTATTTACATTTTAAACTCGTCTCACAATTGAGGCATTAAAATAGGCCAACAAAGCAGTCGTAAGTCGTAAGCTTCACCACCCATCGCCAGATGGAGCCACAGCAACCAACAAATCAGAATCTGCAACTGAATTAGTTTAAGCACTAACCAACAGTTGCTAACAGACTTTGATTGGCTACACACACAAATTTATGTGTTGCATGTGTTGCACGATTGAATCATCAAATTGGCCGACAACATTCCAACAACTTGAGCTCTTCCCATGAATTATTCAGTTCGCCCAATTTATTACAGGCTGCTGCTGCTGCTGCCTTTGGACTTGCCCCTTGGTGGGTGGTGGCAGTGGCAAACTGCAGCTTTTAGCCGTGACCGCTGAGTTTGCTGGCAAGTAGCAACAAAGCCCCGAAGGGGCATAAAGTCATTAGTTTGCACCAAATGCAACTGCAACTGCAACTGAAATATCATATGCGTTAAACAGTTAATTCTCAAATTGTTAAAAGAGAGACGTATACATAGAGAGAGTGAGAGAGAGATAGAAGTAAGATTTAGATTAAGATTAATAATTTGGAAATTTTTATACTTATTTATTAATGGTTGTTTTTGGCCTTTTCTGTTTCCTTTTATTTGTAGTGCGGATTTTGGTGAATCGTCACATTACGAGCATGGAAGCGGAGCCGCTGTGCCGGTTGCCGCAGCCGCGGATCATCCGGATGGACAGGGATCCGTCGAAGACGTACTCGCCGCGGTACTTGAAGCTGCACCGGTGCGACATGAACAGCAGCTGCTGCCCCCACTCGCAGGTGTGGACGGTGAAGAACACGACGGTTGTCGAGCTGCCGTTCTTCGTGTTGCCGTTGGGGAGTAAACACGGCAGCAACAAGATGGTGAAATTCGACAATCACACCGAATGCGAGTGTGTCAGTCCGAAGGCGCTGCGCAGGAAGCGCAGCTCCCAGTGCCACTGCCCCAAGCACTTCACCAACTTTGGCCGCGAGTCCGGCACCCAAATTTGGGACACCTTTGCCCCACTTGCCACAGCGGCGAGTTGCCGCTGCGACTGCCACCTCAGCGACTCGACGTGTCAGCGCATGAAGAACGGCGCCGAGGGATTCGCTGTCTCCGAGCTCAGGTAGGTCCTTTAATCGCCTTTACATGCTTTGCAATGTTATAATAAAATAATTGAAATATTGCATTTATTTTTCAATGAGCAAAATCTCTTGCTAAAAATACAAATTTTCCAAAACTTGAATCATTTCAATCAATTAATTAAATCGATCGAAACACTCCTTTGAAAGTCTTTCTTTCTGCAACATTAAATAAATTCCTGAATAGAAATGTAGCCATGAAAAAATTCAATTATATTTAATTGGAATCATTGAGAAAGTATTTTGAAGCCTTATTTATTTTTTAATTAATAAATTCAATTAAAAGAAATATTTAAAAGACGCCAAAAATGCCCAATTTGTGTTACATTTGCAGAAGAAACACAACCAATTAAATAAATGCCAACTTGCCTTGTCTGCCACATTTTCAGGTGTATTCGTAGCAAGGAGTGCAGTCCGCCCATTTGCACCTACGGCGCCTTCATCCTAGCCGCAGGACGCTGTCCGCGTGCAACGCAGCGTCAGCTGGGATTTGGCTAAGGCTCCTCTTTGGCTGTGTGGATGGAGGGACAAATACAATCCAGAACTGTGTACACACTTCAGTAATTACTACTACTACTACTACTACCTGCAAGAGGGGAGAGGAGCATCTGCATCCACTGTGCGGTACAGTGGACACACAGTTCGTGTACTTAGAAGAAGCCAATCAATTATCAAACACAAAATACAGCAAGAATTTTGCCCAACTTATGCTTAAACTTACTTGCGCCCAAACACAATATTCTCGGAATATATATTTAAAAATATTTAAGACACAAAAGCTGAAATCAATTGCTTTTCATCTTAAAAATGATTTATTTGTACTTACTCTATCCACTCGCTATTTTGAAGTGCATTTCAAATAATTTCAATTAATTTAAAACTAGAATTTTTAGAAATCAAAGTTCGCCAGACAAACTTGAATCTATAAATGCTAGTTTTACTCACTAATACACCCTTTTGTTTTCAACTATATATACATATGATATATATATATGATCTTGATCAACATACATTTTTATCTTATGCGCAGAACTTAACAGTTGAAATGCAATCATGATGAAACTTTAGATAGATATAGTTTGAAGACAAGCGGATCGAAACACTATATCATATAGCTGCCATAGGATCAAATCGGTCGAAAGACGAATTTCAGGTCAAGCTCGGGAAAAAACAGTTTATCTTAGACTAGCCAAAGATTAGATACCCCCACCTAAAATTGGAATTATAAGTAAAATATTTCGAAAATTATTCACAAATATTTAAAATCCTGCACAAAAATTGATATTTTAGCAGCTTAACTCTGGTCAACAAGGGTATTTAATATTCGGCCTAAGATAACCATTTATTCATGTTATTTTCTCTATTCAAACTCCGTTTTTGAAAGGCCTTAAAGCCTACCCAATATTATATGGAAATCACAAGTTTCAATCAATAATATTATTCATAGAAACTATTTTACTAAATAGTATTGCCAAACTCTGGAAAGAGTTAGGAGCTAACCAAATCGATTAACTTTGGCAGACAAACTTAATTTACTCAAATACTTTATAAAACTTTGCTTTTGATTTGGGGACACAGTTTAACGTCTCAATTAAACTATTTTACTATATAGTATTGCTCAGCTCCAGCAACAAATTCGAATATTTGGCAAACAAACTTCAATTTTGCAAAAACTTTACTTAAGTTATTTAGAAAACGTTCCTTTTCCAATTGAGGGCAGAGTTTAACGTTTAAGTTCGCATTTTGTATATTTAATTCAAAAACACACACAAATACATATATATATATACAAATACATATATATATATATATATATATAAATATATAATATAAACTTAAGCCACAGAACTGTGAGGCGAACCTTTTTTAAAATCGACAACAAAAAAAAAAGTATTCAAAACTAACATTCAATTGTAATTAAGTCTTAGCTTAAAAACCTATTTTATACAAATACTTATATATATAATCTATATATATTTATAATCTATATATATATATAATCTATATATATATATATATATAATCTCTATATATTTAATCTATATATTAACGAAAGGATACGAATAAACGACACAGCTAGTCAAGCGAATGCAGACGAGTCTATTCAATTAAGCACAGTGCAGTCCAGCTGAATAGAAACATTGTGCCACAGACGACAAGGCGTACATCGAGCAGTTGGCATTGCTAGATGCTCTGCAGGGTTGACGAGCATACCAATACTCCTCGGGATTGCCCAGCAGGTTGTGCACAAGGCCAATGCTCTGCTGAGTGCTGGAGGGTTGCAAGAGCAACTCCCCTCATAGCTCCATAAGAGAGAGCCTTCTCTGCAGGCGACCCACAAAGTTGTCATTGGATTCAGTTAGCTGCTGCTCCTTTTTTATATTAATATTCTCAGAGAGGCCATCATCCTCGAGAGGTAAACTTGTGATGTCCACACTGGAGGAGCACAAGTGCCACAGACAAATGGACGGACAGCTGGGAGCAATGAACACTCACAAACAATCCCAGAATTTGACTGCCACCGATTTGTGCAACACACCAAACAGTGAGCAGAAAGAGGAGCGGCAAACTGAGTGCCCAGTTCATAACTGAACACAAAAACAACATAAAAAAAATACACTCAGCTCAATTAACGCATTTTCGAATTGCAGGCAACAATACAATCCATCAAATGCTGATAACGTGCAACAAGCTGTGCTTATGCAACAAAAATCAACGCGAACTAATTGAATTTCATGAATTACTATTATAATAAAAATCATATCGCTCAATGAGTAATTGTTTTTCTATTTCCTTCTTTCTTTGGGTGCACATTTGAAAAGCGACAATTTATATACACTGCACTCTCATTGGTAATGGCAAAACGGGTATTATGAATCTGTGCACAAGTATGTAACAGGCGGAAGGAAGCATCTCCGTCTAAATAAAGTATATATACTTGAGCAGCATCAACGGACGACTCGATATAAACAAGTCTAAGATGTCAGAGACTATGAGAACTACTGACTTCAAATTGAGAATATAAGTGTTCCTGTGCCATAAATATACTAAATTTCTTCCATACTATCGATAACAGATAAATGTATTTTCATGTTTTAAGGCAGAATTATTTTAGATAAAAGAGAAATATATTTTCGAGTTTCAATGCAGAATTATTAAAGATAAAAAAGTTTGCATTTGTTTATAATACTTGCTTATTTTTTGGGCAGCTTTGAGAAGAAGTCCTCGTGAAATTCCCTCAAGATCAGCTTAAACTTATCGGCCTGCTGGGCCAGCAGGATCCTCTGCTCCTCGTCCTCGTTCTCGAGCATCTCGTCCGCTTCGTGGAGTGTCTGCAGATAGTGCAGCCAGCTGGGCTCCAGTTCGACAACCTGCTGATGGGTCTCCTCTGCAATGGTCACACGATATTTGTGGAGGAGCACAAACAGCTCCAGCATGGGCGTGAATCTCATCTGCTTGAGGGGCACGGCGCGAACGAGGCGCTCGAACAGCTGGTGGGCAACGAGGGATTCGCTGTGGGTTCGTGGCACTCGCATCACCTTCTGCTCATTGCGTGCCATATAGCGATAGACAGCTGTAAAGGTGAGATATGGATTATTATTATATATATATATATATATGGGGATAAGCAACTCACATTGTATGAGGTATGTTGCATGATTGAGCAGCAGTTGAATATTCAGCGCCTGCCACTTCTCGATCCAGTCGAGCAGCGTGCTCTTGATGGGATTCTGATTGATGAGCACAAAGTGCACATGGGCAAGGGCATCCACAAAGGATATGTCATCGGCCAGTGAGCTATAATGCTCGATGCCGCCCTCAAAGACCCCAGCAGTTTTGGCGCTCGAGAGGAGGCGCTGAGTAAAGGCTTCCTCGGTCATCTCCCAGAGCGCATGATGCTGCTGCCAGTGGTTTATGTAGCCGCCAACATGTTGCTGCTGCCCCACAATCTCTGTCTCAATGCAACGCACCAACTCCGAGCATTGGGCATCGTCGCGAAAGGCTCTCGCAAAATTCGGACGTCTCTGCTCCCGGGGCAACTTCAACTTCTGGCCCAGACGTGGAAACTGATCCACCAGGCTCTGCACACGATCGATAATTCCGCGCAGCACTCCGCCAATTGTTTCCATATCGGGTGAAAGGATTATCTGCGCATCCTTCACATCGGACTCCATCACCAGAATGGGTGCGGGGGACATGTCCTCCTCACAGTGCAGCGCCTCCAGCAGCAACTCCAGCGAACTGCGCGCACAGCTCAGGAAAGCACTCGCCAGCATATCGTCAAAGACATTCACGTACTGATGCCACTCCCTCGGCAGCTGCAAGAATTGAGACTTGAGTTGCAGCTTTATGTTCTCTGATTGATATGTTGAAAATATAGTTTATAAATATTGTCCACCCTCACAAGTAGGTTCTTTTCCTCCTGCGATAAGCTGGTCTAACACTAGCAACAGAGTATTCTTTAGTCGGCTACAACCGATTGCAATGCTCTCACTTGTTTTCGACTGAAACTTATAACCGATTTTTATTTTCCTGAGATTACTCACCTCATCTTTGACGTCGTCAAACTCCTCCGACACGGCCAGCATTAGCTCGACAATGGTGTTGTAGTACTTGCGTAAGGCACTGTTGCCCCGATTGAGGCCACTGCTCAGTTGCTGCTCAAACACGGAGATCTCAACGGCGCCACTAAAATTCAGGCGCAGCATGGAAGTGTCGCAGATGCGTTCGCAACAGCGAACAATTTGCCTATTCGCACGCTTATAGATCTGCATGACTTGACGCAGTTGCTCCACATACCACACGCAATCCTCCAGCCACTGGACATAGCCGCCATCGGTGTCGCCACCAACGGAGCCATAGCTCAGCTTAAAAATGCCCGGCGCCAGCTGGCGATCACAGGCCTGAATTAGAGGCCGGAACAGCTTCCTTTCTCTGGGAGTCAGTCGCAACAGGAGGCGATTGTAGTCCAGGCACAGCTGCAACACGCTGCAGCAAACCAATCGAAGCTGCCCCTGCCGCTCAAAGATCTTCCGCACTGGCGCCGGCAACGCAAAGGCCAATCTCTCAAAGTGCTCGGCCTGCTGGCAAGTGTCCAAAATGCCAACATCAATATTACACTGCAGCAGCGATTTGCGCAGCAGCAAATAACGGTCCAGCTTCTGGCCAAGATTCGTTCCACAAGTGGCATTCGATTGTTGCCACTGCTCATGGGCGACTCGCATCTGCCGCTCGAATTGCTCGCGCAGCAGCTCAAACTTCTCCAGCACTGGGGCAGTCAGCGGCACCGCTGGCAACCAGGAGGAGCTGCTCTGAGCCAAACGATTGCGTAGCCAGCGCAGACGTTCCAAGTTGATGCGATAGCCGAGCGTATATGCAACATGCTGTGGCAACCACGATTGATGCTGTTGCGAGCGCTGTTGCAGCAACAATTGCCGCATGGTCGCATCCATATCCTCGCTAAACAGTTGCCACACTCGAGCAACTTCCCGCAAGTAGCACTTGCGCAGTGTGGCGTGATACGAATAGTACAACATAACATTCAATGCCTCCAGTGACTCCTCCACGTTGCACACACAACGAAATACGTTGGCAATCAGTCGCTGTTGTGTCTCCTCCATGCGTTGCACGCTCCGCCGATAACTGGCCACCTTTTCATACCACTCGGCACGGTGCACGTTGAGCATCAGCTGCTTGGAGCCATTGCAACGCAGTTGATTGAGTTCAACGAGAAACTGTTGCTCCACACGCCCCGCAATCTTCTCCAGCTGCTCGCCACTCGTCCCACTAAACTGGGTCCTCTCCAGCTTCTCATTCTCATCCAGGCGGCCAAACACAATCATTGCCTCGCATATATCCATTAGATCTCCGAGACGCTCCATGAATGCGTCGACATGATTGAATATGTTCCCCAGTTGGAGATGCCAGCCAACGTTCTGCTGCAAGCGATGCATGTGCTCCTTGTAGTCCATGCAACAGTCCAGCGATAGATTGCACATCTTGATGCCCAAACGTGGGTGACCCGTTAGTATAACATCCAAATCTATTTGCTCTGTGCAGTATTTGATTATCTGATTGCTCAGATTGCGAAAGAGTATTGTAATCCGATCACTGCACGCATAATGCTGCGAGTGTGTCCAGATGAAGCGCATCAGTTGTATAATGTGTGGCAGCAGTTCCGACACTGCGGCCGGCGTGGCTGCCACATCAATTTTGGCACAGGGCTCCACGAGCAAATGCAGAAACTTTATGTTCGACATGGCTAAGAGTTGCTCCCGCTGGCCAGCCTCGAGCAGCTCCTCAATTTGCGGAATGTGCACAGATTGCCATTGGCGCAGCACCTTAAAGACACGCTGCACATCAAACTGGGCCAGCTGCGAGTTCATGCCCTGCAACACCTCCACTGCAACAATTTTATAAATTAAATCGTTATCTTTATGTGCAAAAATATGATTATTCAGAAATTATGCTCACAGCGATATTCCCAAAACTCGAACTCATCGTTGACTGTGGCCAGCTCGTGGGGCACCACCAGCGTACGATCGCCGAGCACCGTGCGTATCTGCGTTGTCCAGTAGACGGCAATGCTCTCCAGATTCTTAAACAATGGCCTGTCGCAGACAATCTGCTCGCCGCCAATCTGATGCAGCACAAAGGGCACGTACAGCGACGAGATGCCACCAATCTTCGCGTTCATGGCAAACAGAAAGGCCAACAGCCTGTCCAGACTGGCACAGAAGCGTGAACGAACCGTTGGATTCCAATCGCCGTAGTTGCGAAAGATGGGCACATAGAACCGCTCCAGCAAACACATCAGACAAGCGTCCACATCGCTGTGAATGCTCCCAAAATGAATCTCGTCGTGGAACCCATCAACTGTGAAAATCTCATTCGGTTCGCCGCGCAGAAAATAACTAATGTCATCCACGTGTTCCGTGGGAAAGCCCAGACAAGCACTGAGCTTATTTCCCTCATACCAAATGCTTAGCAACGGTTCATTGACCTCAAGCAGCCAGCGGCGTATCATATCCAGCGGTTCCTCACGCCAATCCTGTTGTGTGAGTGAGTAGAGCAGGGTCATCCGTTGTATGTACTCAACCAACTGATTGAGCTCCTCATCTGTGTACGTGGGACGCGGCGTTGGCGGACGCACTTCCTCTGGCTTAATCTCAACTTTTCGCTCTGTTGAGGAAAACTTGACTTAAACATAAGTCTATTAGTTTGTTTTACAAATGGTCACCCTCATCATCGGATAAGTCCGAGTCGGTTAGTCGTTCATCTTCCACAGCGCTCGAGGATGTCATTTTGCTCTTTTCGCAACATGACAGACAAAATAAAACAATACATTGTTCCTATGGTAGCTGAAGCGCATTGTTAAAAGAGCCGTTAGGTCAGCTGTTAAACAATGTTTAACAACACTTAAGACTCAGAAGATAGCAGCTATCGATATATCGATGTATATAGATTTGCTTCTACAAAAAAAATGAGTTAGCTTTAGCGATAGCAGCTATCGATATGTCGAGTAAATATTGTACGCATACCGACGCCAAAGTCAAATTCAAGCGCGACGTTTTTTGCTCTTATTAAGTAAAATAGAAATTAAAAATATACTAAAGATAAAAACAAGATGAGTAACAATGTAGCAATGGAGCACGTGTGCTCAGCAGCCAATAAACTGTTCCCCGAGCTGAAAATGCGTCTCAGCGAACTTACACAGCCAACAGAAGCATTTCTCACCCGTGTTTTTGTGCATTATTTACGTGCATTTGGCTTTCGCGTGGAGCCGCCCTACAATATTGAGTGCATGGAAACCTCGCGGGAGAAGCGCCAATTCCTGAGCAAACTGTGCCGGCAAGTGGAACGCATATTGCAAATCTCATTTCCTGGCAAATCCTTTACCTACATGGACATCTTCGAGCCAAGTCTGTAAATTTCTTTATTAATTGACAAATGCTAATATTTGTTTATATTGCAGCTGCTCGCAAGACAACAAATACTCTGGACGTGCTCTTGAATTATTATTGTTTCTACAAAATGCAAAAGAAGAAGATTGTCTCACCTATTGCAGATAAGTACAAGGAACATCAAACTCTCGTCTTAAGAGTTGGCGCCAAGCAAAAGGAATTGGACCAAAACCAACAGGATGCGGCCCAAAGGAAGATGAACAAAGCCAAGTCTGAGGCAAACATTGGACAACTGAGCGAAGAGTTGCCCAAGGCATTGGCCGAGCTGCAGGTGCAGTCGAAGCTGCTCGAGCAGAAAGAAGCCGAAGACAAATTGCAGAAGCAGCAGCTGGAGGAATTGACAAGCCAAGTGAATCAGCTTAAGCAGCTAGTCAGCGATGTGCCCCAAGTTAAAGAGTGATTAAATATAGTCTATAATACACATAAATATATATTATAACAATTATTATTATTAACAGGCAAACGGCACAGATCGCTGCACGCATTGATTGCTTCAAAGTGGAAATTGCCAAGCAGGAGGAACAATACAAGGAGCGGCGTGTGGAAATCGAGACGAATCAGTTGCTGAACGATGAAATCGACAAGATCTTCACCATACTCCCGCCAGAGACACTGAGTGCCTATAAGAAGTGCCTTAAAGAGAAGGAGCAGCTGGAAAAGGAACATCTCTCGCTGGAGACCACAAATCAAGGTCTCCGCACCAGCGAGCAGGAACAGCAAAAACAACTCCTGCAGCGTGAAAACGAACTGAAACAATTGAAACTCAACTGCGAACACGAAGCAGAGGCAGCTAAACACAAATTCGCCGAGCAGGAAGCAGAAATTGTACAACAAGGTGCTCGAGTGGAGCAACTGGAGCAGAGCAATGATGCACTGCTGGAGCAGTTGGAGGCGGAGCAGTGTACGGCTGAGCTTGTGAAGAGCTTCGTTGCGAAATTGAATGATTAAATCACATGCGATGCTTAATGGCTTAATATATTCATTTGATTATTTATAATTCCCGATCGCTGTTATTTTTGTCTTCACTCTTCTGATTTGTCTCCTCATTATCCTTATCCTTCTCTTTATCGGTCAGACATTTTAATTTTTCATTTGTGAGTCTGATCTTAAATTGTTAAACAATTTTCCTTCTCAATTTGACGACGAAACGAAATGATGCCGAGTGATGGTCGACAAAGCTTATCGATATATCGATAGCATAATGAGACCCGATTTTTGGAGTGCAAGGTGCTGCCACATCGACGTTAGAAAAGTTGGCGCGCTCTTTGCTTGCTTTTAAATATGCATTTATTCATTTTTTTGTTTTTTTTTTATAACATTTTGACTTTTGGCTTTTTGTCTTTCAAGCGACCTCTTTAGAAAATGTCATTGTCCAACTGATTACAATATTTTTTTCAGGTTAACATATATAATTCACATTTTCATAATACTAATTGGTCAACTAATCAAGCAGTTTCTTTTGCTTTGCGCTGCTTCGTTTTGCACAAATAACAGCTGACAGTTAGTTCTTTGCATTTGCTCCTACCTTTTAATATCAGCTGATCGCTTTTAGTTAGATCTCGACAAGCGACAAAAGTGCGGGAAGTTGCAGCGTCATCATTCGCAAAATAGCGTCAATTAGATAAGGCAAAAACATAGGAAAGATGAGCACAAGCCTGTACGAATCTATATGCGCATATTTTGTCAACAACACAAAGAGCGAGACGGCTGCCGACCGGGCGATCGCCGAGCAATATGCCAACGCACTGAAGCTGATGCGAGCCCAGCTTGCGGACACGCAGATCCATGAGATTCGCCCCAGCGAGGGCTTCTCACTGATCGCCAGCGGCGGACTAAGCAAGAAGGATGTCTTCGTACTGGCGCACTTCGAGGGCGATCTATTCGAGCAGCTGCAGATGACAAGGGCTTTGGTGCTGGGTCCGCCCTGCATTGTGGAGTGCTTGGACCGATGTGAGCCAGTGCCGCTGGGCAGCAGTCCTATCTATGGAACTGCGATGCGCGATCTGCAGATCTCGGCCAGCGGCATCAGCAGCAAGGAGAAGGAGCAGCTGAAGCAGCTCGTCCACTGGATGGGCGGACATTATTTCCAGAATTTCGGACGCAACATAACACACCTGATCTCGAACACAATCAAGTCGAACAAGTACGAGCATGCCACTCTCAACGATGTGCCCGTCATGCACGTCGACTGGGTGCAGAGCGTCTGGGCGTGCACACAGGCTACCAGCAGCGGCGCCATCCGCGCCGTTGATCCACAATTTAACAAGTATCGTTTGCCTACATTCTTTGGCGCGAACATCACGTGCAGCGGTTTGGAGACGACACGCAAGGATGCTGTGATGCGTCTGGTCAATGAGAATGGCGGCATCTATCATCGCGCCTTCCGCTCCCAGCTGGTCGACATTGTCATCACCGAACAGTCGAAGACCGATTCCGATAAATACAAGGCGGCGCTGCGCTTCAAGAAGGACATCCTGCTGCCCGAATGGATATTCGATAGTAACCAGCGTGGCTATGCGCTACCCACCAAACAGTACGAGGTTCATCCCCGCAAACAGGTGTCCACGCCTACGAAGCGGCATGGCAATCAGACCGCTGCGGATCACACCCAGCTCTCGGATCTCTCACGCATCAGTTTCGTATCGGCGCCAGGTAGACGAATGTGCAGCGACAATACCACGCTAAACGAGACCGTCACGAGCAACTGCAGCGGGAGCAGTGCTTCCAACCAGCTGCTCAAACAGGCCATGTTCAGTGGCAGCCGATATCAGCAGACGCTGGCCGATATTAGTCCGCGGAAAGCGATGCGAGCTGGCAGCTTCCTCGACGGCTGCTGTGTCTATCTGAGTGGCTTCCGCACCGTTGAACGCGAGAAGCTGCATCGGGTTTTGAATACGGCCGGCGCCACACGATACGATGATCTACACGAGGGACTGACGCACATCATCGTTGGCCAGCTGCTAGATGCCGACTATCAACAGTGGCAAGCGCAGGGCCTGCTCTCGTCCGTGCAGGTGGTGCAACTCGACTGGCTGCTGGAGAGCATACGTGCTGGTCACATTGTCAGTGAAGCTAATCATGGCATCTCGCTGCCGCATAAGCAACCACCGCATGCCGCCTCGCCAGCCAGCAAGCGGACGTTGCGCTCCATGAATCACAGTTTCAAGCAGCCGACGGTGCCCAGCAAGAAGAAACTGTTCGAGCAGGCGGACGAGGCACAGCCAGATCCTGAACCCGAACCGGAACTGCTCACACACTACTCGCAGGAGCAGGAGCCAGCAATGCCATTGCCCGCTGCCAGCTCCACACAGCTCTCACTCTCAACAGCTGCAGCTGCTGCTCCACATCCACCTCCTCCGACATCTTTGGCCGTTGCCCTGCCGGATTTGAGTGCCAGCACGCTGTCCATCGACTTTGATAAGCTGGATTATTTTATGGGCGCCTCGGTTTATGTGCACGAGTCGTGCTTCAGCAGCGAACTCTACGACCAGATGCTGAACGAGTGCCGAGGTGCACAGGGCTGCCTTGTGCCACCTAGCTATACGGACCTGGTCGATTTTGCTATTGTCAGCTTCGAGCAGGCACTGGACGAATCTGTGCTGCCGGTTAGAGCACGTCATGTTGTCACCGAACTCTATCTGGAGAGCTGCATGAAGCAGAACAAACTGCTGCCGCTGGAGTACTATCATCGACCCGTGCCGCATCGGGCACAAGAGGAACCGCTGCGCGGCATGACCATTGTGGTGTCCATATATGCGGGTCTAGAGCGTGATTTCATCAATGCGCTCTCCGAGCTGCTTGGCGCACAGCTAAACAAGGCATTCGTTAAGAAGGAGCGACCACTGCTGGTCTGCTCCAGCGCAGAGGGCTCCAAATACGAGGGTGCCCTCAAATGGAGCTATCCGGTGGTGAATGCCGATTGGCTGCTGCAGTGCGCTGAGCGTGGCGAGAAGCTGCCCTACGCTCCCTTTCTGGTGGGCAAAAGTGCTATCGAGTTTCCCATCTCGCCGGGTCTCAAGGCGTCCAACAGGAGCAAAACCCTGACGCCCACAAATCGAACGCAGCAGCATCATCATCGGGAAGAGGAGGAGGAGGATGAGATGGAACACGAGCAAGATAAAGAGCAGCGGGCGGATTTAACGCCGTTGCGGAATCCGCGCGTCTCGGAGCTGGTCACGGGCATGCCAAGTGCGCGACGACGCAGTTCCGGTGGCGCCTCTACGGCCCCACAGCCCCAACCAGATTCACCGCGGACTCCACTCAGCCAGAAAGGGAGCAGCGGCGCTGGTGCATGCAATTTTGAGTTTCTCGAGCAAATGGTGCAGCGCCTGGAGACGAGTCAGGCGCGCAACTGTATGCGTCAAATCATACGCGATATGCGCGAGAATCCGACGCCCGAGCTGGAGAGGATTAGGCGGCAGGCGTGCACGCCAGTTAATTACCGACAATCACAACGGCCAGCCCCTGGCATACCCCATTTCTGTTTGACGCCCGAGTTCCAGCAGCGCATGGCTGATGATTTCGAGCGACGTTGGCGTCTGCCCAAGCAGCCAATTCAGCCGGATACGCCCATCGCGGTTATTCGGCAGCGTGTGATGCGCATCACCTGCGAGACGCTGGGCATTGACTACAGCGAACCAGAGGACGAAGAGGAGCAGCAGCCGCAAAAGCAGAAGCAGCAGCCGCAAAAGCAGGAGCAGCAGCAACCAGTCGGACGCCTGCTATTCCAAATAGAATCAACTGTGGCAGCATCAGCAGCTGGCTCACCATCTGTATCCAGTACACAAAGTCCTCGTGGAACTGGTGCAGCTACCCAGGAGGAGCTACCCAGTGGCAGCACCATTAACTTTGACAAAATCAGCTTTGAGGAGACGACGGACAATTCGCTGGAACTCAAGCAGATCACCGACTATTTGAAGAGTCGCGAGACACGTCGCAGCAGCCTGAAGCGTGATCACGACGGTCTTGCGAGAAGTGAGGCGCAATTTGTGCAACCATTCGAGTCGGAGGGGTTTGCTTTAGCCGGCAGCGAGGATATAGTCGGCTGGCGGGATCCGGCCGAATTTAATGGGGACCGGCGTAGCACCGACAGAGACTTGTCGCTCATGCGTCACCAGGGCACGCCATGCTTCAGCATCTCCTGTGGCGATGATGAGGAGAAACGCACACTGCTCATGGAACGCATTCGTGTGCTAGGCGGTCAGATCTGCCAGAATCTGTCCAACTATGATACGGCTTGCACGCACTTACTCTGCGAGCATCCCAATAGAGGCGAGAAGCTGCTCGGCTGTATGGCTGCCGGCAAATGGGTGCTGCATATTAGCTACATTGAGCAATGTCATGCCCGCGGCGCCTTTTTGGATGAGTGCCAGTACGAGTGGGGTAATCCCAAGGCTCTCAATATGCCGACGCTGCCACCGGAGGAGCAGCAGATCGCTGCTGCTGCGCATCGTTGGCGCACCGAATTGGACATGGGCAGCGGTGCTTTTAATGATCATCGTGTCATACTCAGTCTACAGGAGCGCAATCTGGCTGCCATCAAGAATGTACTGCGTGCCGGCGGTGCCCACATCTTGGAGCCCTGCACACCCTTCAGCTCGGATGCGTCGGCGGCGGGTGCCACACACTGCTTCGTGGATGTGAAGAAGGCACCGCTGGCCGCACACGATTTTGCCTATCTGCAGCAGCGTGGCGTACGCATCATGTCCCAGATGTGCATCAATAGCTACCTGATGGGTGGACGTGACACCAACCTGGAGAAGTACGCGTTGCATCAGTAACACCAGCTCACATTTGTCCACCACTTTCGGTTTCTGATGATGAAAAAAAAAAAAAGATCAATTCTGATACGAACGCAACATTTATTCAATTCACACTTTTAATTAAAACGTTAAATAATTATTCTTTATGCAAATAATTGTCTATGTATTTATAAAAAAAAAAAAAAAAAACAGTTATCTCCAGTAATATTTGCCTTGAACAAATCTTGAATAATTTTTGTGTCTTCGTTTTATGGTTTTCATTTTATGGAAGTTTTTTAATAGACTTGTTGCACGCGTTTTGAGCGCGTTTTTCGCCGCAGTCGCAGTTCAGTCAACATGTCAATTCGAACTCGCTTTTGCACCTTTCAATGGCACTCTTGAGCTGATTAAATATTGCGGCCCAAAGGAAGATGAACATAGCCAAGTCTGAGGCAAACATTGGACAACTGAGCGAAGAGCTGCCCAAGGCATTGGGCGAGCTGCAGGTGCAGTCGAAGCTGCTCGAGCAGAAAGAAGCCGAAGACAAATTGCAGAAGCAGCAGCTGGAGGAATTGACAAGCCAAGTGAATCAGCTTAAGCAGCTAGTCAGCGATGTGTCCCAAGTTAAAGAGTGATTAAATATAGTCTATAATACACATAAATATATATTATAACAATTATTATTATTAACAGGCAAACGGCACAGATCGCTGCACGCATTGATTGCTTCAAAGTGGAAATTGCCAAGCAGGAGGAACAATACAAGGAGCGGCGTGTGGAAATCGAGACGAATCAGTTACTGAACGATGAAATCGACAAGATCTTCACCATACTCCCGCCAGAGACACTGAGTGCCTATGAGAAGTGCCTTAAAGAGAAGGAGCAGCTGGAAAAGGAACATCTCTCGCTGGAGACCACAAATCAAGGTCTCCGCACCAGCGAGCAGGAACAGCAAAAACAACTCCTGCAGCGTGAAAACGAACTGAAACAATTGAAACTCAACTGCGAACACGAAGCAGAGGCAGCTAAACACAAAATCGCCGAGCAGGATGCAGAAATTGTACAAGGTGCTCGAGTGGAGCAACTGGAGCAGAGCAGTGATGCACTGCTGGAGCAGTTGGAGGCGGAGCAGTGTACGGCTGAGCTTGTGAAGAGCTTCGTTGCGAAATTGAATGATAAAAACACATGCGATGCTTAATGGCTTAATATATTCATTTGTTTATTTCTAATTCCCGATCGCTGTTATTTTTGTGGTTATGTATCCATTTTCTTGCTCTCCAAGTGTGCCTTCAGCTGCTGACTGAAATCATCCTCGACATTATCATCATCCCAGTTATCCTCCCACACATTGGGCTCCTCCACATCGTCGGCCACTCGAAAATCTGCAATTGCAATAAATTAAATTTAGCTTTTGCCAAAAACAAATTTCTTCACCTTCAGCGGGAAACTCTTCGAACTCATCGTCTTCCTCCAGCAGTCCCAAGTCTTCACTCTTCTGATTTGTCTCCTCCTTATCCTTATCCTTTTCCTTCTCTTTATCGGCCAAAGACATTTTTATTTTTCTTTTGTGATTCTGATCTTAAATTGTTAAACAATTTTCCTTCTCAATTTGACGACGAAACGAAATGATGCCGAGTCATTTGTCTAGTGATGGTCGACAAAGCTTATCGATATATCGATAGCATAATGAGACCCGATTTTTGGTGAGCAAGGTGCTGCCACATCGACGTTAGAAAAGTTGGCGCGCTCTTTGCTTGCTTTTTAAATATGCATTTATTAATTTTTTTTGTTTTTTTTATAACATTTTGACTTGTGGCTATTTGACTTTCAAGCTAATAGGGTTATTGAGCAGTTTGAAATGTACGTAACGTTAACATTTATAATAAATAGTTTTGCTGTATGCTTTTGATTCATTGCATCTTTTTGGTTTTTTTTTTTCGTTTTTTAATTTTTGATTCGTTTCCTTTTTTTCTGGGCTATTATTTTTTTTCCAGTTGGATTTTTTTGCTTGCCAAAACTGTTGATTTTTTGTTGTACGCTTATTGTAAAAATTTTGTATGCCAAAATATATCTACATGTGTATTAATATAGATTTTTGTTTCTGTTTTAATATGCTACTTTTATAAAGGAATAAAACACCATACATTTGATTAATTTATGCCATATTTGAACTTATTGTTCGATTTGTTTTTCTTTGTTTTACTTCGTTATGGTTTCATTTGTGTGTGTGTGTGTTTTTATTTTATTTGTTTTTATTAATGGGCTTTCTCATTCTTGGTTTATTTTCTGCTCTATACATTATTCATCACAGACGCACAACGCACAAATAAAAAAATGCAATGCAATTATTATCATCATTTAACAATTTGTTTTCAAGCTCCATTTTGCTTAACTTTGACGCCGACCTCTTTAGAAAATGTCATTGTCCAACTGATTACAATATTTTTTTCAGGTTAACATATATAATTCACATTTTCATAATAC
The DNA here is from genome assembly GCA_035044245.1 of Drosophila nr. fundita. Classification (NCBI taxonomy): domain Eukaryota; kingdom Metazoa; phylum Arthropoda; class Insecta; order Diptera; family Drosophilidae; genus Drosophila; species Drosophila nr. fundita. Next base: position 2,525,313 of record JAWNMG010000654.1, read on the forward strand.
TAATTAGTGCTGCTCTTTCCAAAAGTTTAATAAATAATATAACTTTTTTGTAGTTTTTTTTTTCTTTTTTTGTTTTTGTTGCAGAGCTAAGTGCTGTAATTTGAATAAATTGATTATTTAAAAAGTGCATGCCGCGTCCCCTTTTCCCCTTTTAAGTTGCACGGCCCTAGTGTATGGGGGTGTGTGTGTGTGTGTATATATATGTATTTATGTATATAGTGGTATGTGTGTATTATTATATAGTATATGAAAGCTTTCTAGAAAAAACAGTTTATCACATATAGAGAGGAAGTGTTAAATATGTTTGTTTTCTGTTCTAGCATTTTGCGTTGGATGTCTATTTTTTTTTTTTTTTTGATTTGATATTTTTGTTTCGACTTTAAGTTGAATAAAACTACAAACATGCATGGTATGTATATACTATTGGTAAATTAAATTAAACAAAAAAAAGAAAAAAGAAAACAGCTTAGCCTCATAAAATGCATATAGTAGTAGTAGTAAATAACAGACAAGCACATTCATCATCATTATCATCATCATAATGTCCATTTGAAACATATTTGCAAGTTTTTTCAAGACGAAGAGCACCAATAAAGTTAATCTTGAGCTTAAGCAAAAAAAAAAAAAAATTGAAAACATATATATGTACATATCATATGTACATATATATATTTTGGGAGAAAACAAGTTGCATTAATAAATATGGACAAATAATATGACAAAGAATTATTTTAACAGGCTACAATACAGTTACAATACGGTTTAAGTTCTAGCACACATAGTAAACAGTTCTCGCGCTCTCTTTGTCACTTCTCGTCACTCGCTGCTTCTCTCAGTACTCGTCACTCGTTGCTATGTGCGCAGAGACTTTTGTAAATAGTTTGTTGGTTGTTTTTTGTGTGTTTTTGTGTCTCTTTTTTTAAAACGCTAAGCGTTCTCTAACGGTTTTGTTTCGCGCTTACAAACTACATAAATACACATCGAACATCAAAAATATTTATATATATATACATATATATATATGCATAATAGTAATAATAAAGGATTAATGCAAGTCATGCATGTGCTAAAAGTCGCTCAAAGCAAATGCAGCGTGTAGAATACACTCGCTCTCGCTGCGCACTTAACTCGCTGCGGTTATGCAGAGCGAACTTTACAAGTTACAAGATTATACATCTATATATACATATATATATGTATATGTATATGTAATAATTACAAACAACAAATTACTAGAGGAAACTGTTCTTTTCTTTCTTTTTTTTAAACTGCGTTTTACTCGCGTCTTGTACGTTTTGGACGAGAGGCTGCCAGCGTCGAGTTGTCGCTAGCGGATGCTGAGGATGCACCACTCGCTGCAGCACTCCCTGCATTCCCTCCACTGCCACCACCACTGGCACCAGTGCCCTCCGCTGAGGATATGGCCGTTATGCTTGCCGAAATGGTTGCCGGCTGCCGATTGTCTGCCACGCCACGCACCTTGCGCGATGCCACCGATTGGGCGGTCACCTGCAGCGAGATGGCATGCGTGTTGAGCTTCTCGGCCAGCAGCAGATCCTTGAGGCCCTTCATCTTCTGGCTGTAGAGTGTGATCACGGGACGCTTTAGCATTATCTCGAACGGATCGTAATCATCGACAAGTGGTGCAGATGGAGCCTGCTCAACGAGTGTGTTGCTCTTGTTGCTGCTCTCCTCCAATTTAGCTTCTTTGTGCTGTGCTTTTTGCTGCTTGGTTTCATTAGCCTCACTCGGTGGCAACTGCGTCAAAGTGTTGCTGCTGCCCCCATTGCTTGTTGTTGTTGTAGCCTCCTTATCAGTGTTGTTGCTGTTGCTGCTGCTGCAATTGTTGTTGTTGTGCGTTGCTTCGCTGGACGTGGTTTGCTCGGCGGCGACTACAGCTGCTGTCTGCTGCTTCTGATCGGCAAATGGCTGACCACCGCCCTGCAGCAAAAAATCCGGATTCAAAATCTTCTCGCCACAAGCTGCAGTTAAATCGGCCAATGTTGTAGGTAGCTCCGATTTGGGTTTCTGTCAAAATAAAGACATAAGTTAAATATAAATCTTTTTATTTAAGAACCGCTTAAGGGACCGCTCTAAGTATCCTTTTGATAGCCAAGCAATCATTCAATAGGTACAGCATCGATGTTCTCACTTAATGTTAAATACAAAAATATAAAATAAATTAAATTAAAAATCTGTTGTCCACAGGCACAATTACCCTTTTTCTAAACAACTAACTATATATTTGTGTATATATATATATGCAGGCTGCATATTTATAAATGCATGTACAATGGCTAAACGCAGCCCGCGCATTGGAATATTCTCATGGCAAACTCAATTAAAATTTGACCTACATAAATTTAGAGTGCAAGGAAGTAGGTCAATCAGGCAACTCATCTCTTACCCACCTCATCTTTTTTGACAACCGAATTGTTGTTGTTGTTGTTGCCCTCCAAATGCAGCAGAGCCTCCGCAGTGGCAGTTGCCGCAGCTGCAGCAGCTGCTGCCACAGCAGCCGCTGCCTTTTTAGCCTCCAAAGCGGCGGCCTGTTCGGCCTCCAAATCCTCGGGCAACTTGATGACCACCTGTGAGCGTATATCGTAGTCAAACTTGGTTATGTTGGTGACCAGTGGTTTGGCCCAGCCAATGTGCAAAATGGGCGTCAAGCTGTCCTCCTCCCACTGACAGATCCCGTCGTAGAAACGCAACAGATTGGCAAACACCTCCGAGTCGCGGATAATGCTGCGTGCCGAATGGCCCGAACTCTCGGTCTTCATTACGTACGGGATGAGCTCATTGGCAATGTCCAGCAGCTCCTTGTAGATCTCCTCGTCGTCGCGACACTGATACGTATACAGCCGGATGACATCCGCTGCATTGGCCCAAGCGGCGAATGCCTCGCGATACTTCAACAGGCGATTGTAGTAGTTGCCCTGAAAGATGTGCGGATACACGTGATGATTGTGATAATGCGTGCGCGACGATTCGATGGCCTCGCGGAATAGTTGTTCGCAGCCAATGCTGCGATGCGTCCGGTTGATCTCCTCCAGTTCGCCGAGCAGACCCAGTGCCATCGGATAACGCTTCAGATGTCCCAGATCGTAGAGTAACCAGAGCAATTGTTGCTGCAACTCGGCAACCTCCACACAATCGCTATTTGCACTCAGCGAAATGTTGAGTGCCACACAAATCGCAGCGACTTCCATGCCACGTTCACAGACCACAGCGAGTCCACCCAAATAGAGCCACGAGCCGGATTCGATGCCGGCGCCAATGTCCTGGCCACGTTTATCCTCGCTACCCTTGCCGTGCCAGGTCACCTCGATGCTCTCCACATGCTTCTGGCCAAACACCACCCAGGCGTGATCCTCGGAGATGGCCAGACGCACATCCCTATAGCCCAGCAGCTGACAACCAGCGGTAGTGGCAAGTGCCACACCAAAGCAATCCAACTTGTTGCCCGACAAATAGCTGTACAGATTCTGCAGATGCGCCCGATCCTTGTAGCTGCTGCGTATCAGCGAATTCCAAATCACATCCGACACCTTCTTGATGATGTCCCGCGTCGCCTGGCGATGCGGCTTTGGCTTCTCCACCACCGACAATATGTTCTGGAATTTCTTGTAGAGACCAGCAATCAGGTCGTGTGTCACAACCGGAAAAGGGACGCTGTTGCCCATGATGACGTCACTGCTGCCACCTAAACCAATAAACAAATGCAATTAGCTTCTTCTTCTTCTTTTGCTTGCATCAATCTTATATTATGATGCCACACGATATTAAAGATAATCAAATTACCCTTCCAAGAAATATGAGCTTCTACCATTCCCTAGACATAAATAAAAGCTTCCGAAAAATGCTCAATTTGGCTAATAATAACGGCTTGGATTCTACATATATATATATAAATATATTATATAATAAAGGGCCTGTTAAAAATCCATAAATTATCTATTAATCTAAAACTTTTTGGCATTTACTATTTTCTTTTATTTTAAACATTTTCAACTGTTATTTTCTGGCAATCTCTGAAAAGTATGCTATAAAATTTTCTTTTGCTTGTTAATATAAGGATTTTAATGATTTTATTCTCTTTTTTGGTGTTTCACAATTTTGAAATAGCTTTACAATTAGAAAAATCTTTCTAAATAAAATTAATCTATATATATAAAAATTAAACATATACAAAAAAAACCGTTTTCGATCACAAAAAAAACGTATCAAATTGTTTAGCTTGAAAAATATTTTTTGACCTTCAAAATACTTTTAAAATATTTTGTTAAACTAATAAAAAAGTTAGAAAAATATATTTATACTTAACTTTAATTGAATGTTGTAATTTTTTTAAATATATTTTGACCGAAAAACAATCACATTATATTTTTTTGAGGCTAATAAAATTTTTACAAATAAATATTTATATTTTTTAACTTTAATTGAATATGTTAATTTTCTAAAAATATATTTTCAATGAAAACAATTCATATTTATTAATATCTTTTCACTTTCAGTAACTTTGATAAGATCGTAAGGAAAACTGAACTGTTTAGATTTATAGAATTCTTAGCTTTATAAAATATTCAATCATTTTTTTTAACGAAAAAAAATGTTAGCAAAAAATATTTGTATTTTTTAAGTTAAATTTAATTTATTAATTTCGTAGAAATGTATTGTCGCGGAAGATTCACACACTTATTTATAGCTTTTCAATGCTTTGCTCAAAATCCTTATTCACATTATAGTATATATGAGGGGAGGGTTGTGAGGGGAAATACTGTATGCTCACCTATAGTGGCCTGAGCTGCCTGGGCTGCTTGGGCCGCCTCGCCCGTTGTCAGCGACAGTTCGATGTAGCCGACGACAATGGAGAGCAGGGTCAAATCTGGTTCGATGGCGCTGGTGAGGGAACGACGGAATAGATTCACCACATCCGATGTGGATTTCAAGGGGAAGAGGCTGGCGTCCACGATGCCATTGAGGGCCATGCACGGACTGGCGCTGGCGCTGCGTGTAACTGTTGACATGTTGACTGATGCTGCACAACACTTGACAACACTAAACAGAAAAAAGGATTTGTTGCACAGTTTCTATTGCTTTTAGTTTGTTCTGCTTCTGCTTGTGCTGCTTCTTCTTCTTCTTCTGCGTTTGAGCAGTTGCGGTGTTGTTGTTGTTTAGCACTGGCCGCAGGCGCTGTTGCATGCACACTGGATGAGTTGCACTTCCACTTGACAGCAGCAGCAACAGCGGCAGCAGCGGTAGCAGTACAGCCAGACACTTTGTTGCTGCAACATTTGAGCGCAGAGCATAGGCCAAGGGAGGGGCGGTGTGTGTGTTTGTGCAATGGACGCCACAAGTTGACAAACAACTTTTTTACTTTCCACCTTGTTTGCGCGCACTGTTTGCCCTTTTTTTTCTTTTTGGATTCTTTTTTTTTTAGGCCTCTCTTCGTAGTTTTGCTTTGTCGCGCCTTATGCACTTATTCTTGAGCAGGATTTTTAATGCAATGTGTTGCGCTGTAGATGGCGCTGCATTTTTTATATATTATTTTTGCAATTGCAATTTGTAATCTCTTCTCACGTTGCGCTTTTTCTGCTTCTTTGTGTATATGTGCAAGTGAGTGCTTGAGTGTGTGTATGCTGCGTCGTTCAAAATTGCACTGGCGCTTCGTTAATTTCTGTCGTGCAGTTTACTGTTGTTGCCGTTAAATATCCTGTCGTCGCTTCGCACTCGTTTTGCACACGTCAGCAGCAGCGACGGCAGCTGCGCTGCTTGTTTGGCAGGTGCGTTGAGCGTCGGCAGCAGCAGCAGCTGAAATTGCGTAGCGTTGCCGTTTTATTGCGTAGCATTCAAAGTAGCCCTCCGCGCCACCTCACCAACCCCTCGTTAGCACACGTGGGAATCTACGTCGTTAATATCTCCCTATCTCTCTCTTTTACAGTTTCTTTTATTTTATTTGATATTTATTCTTTTTGTATTTATCACAATTTTATTTATTTTATTTTGTTTGTTGCGGTTTAAATTTGTGTATTGCGTCGACTGTTTGTTGTTGCCGCTGCTTTATTATTATTGTTGGCATTTTGCTTTGGCCAATCGTATGCGTTTTTGTTGTGGTCTTTTTTAGTGTCATTGGCAGACTTGGCAACACTCGGTTACAGCGTTGCCACTAAGGCGCTTTTAATCAGAGCCATCGTGAAGAGATTCACTGTGATTTTTAGTGAAAATTATTATTTTGATTCTTATTCAAGATTTAATAATGTAAATGTTAATAATAATATAAATATCTAATCGTATTAATTGTGTGAAAATTAGAAATTTATCTCACATTGCGCCTCTATTTCAGTTACTTTCCCTTGTTTACAGATACTTTACAGTTGCGCATCGCTAGCTGTTGGGCATTTCAGAGAAATACATGTAAACAAATGCCGGCATTTCTCGATTTCAATTGTTGCAAAACCATCGACTGTAAACAGGGAGCAGTGCGTGCTGTGCGCTATAACGGTAAACCTTGAACAGTGCTATTAAACGTTGGAATATTTATATGTTTTATTTGCTTCCAGTTGATGGCACTTATTGCATGAGTTGTGGCTCCGACAAAAAGGTGAAACTTTGGAATCCCGCAACGGGATTATTGCTCAAAACGTATGGCGGCCATGCGGACGAGGTGACAGATGCTGTGGGCAGCTGCGACAGCAGCTATATCGTCTCTGCCAGCCTGGACAAGAGCATCATCTACTGGGATGTGTCAACAGGTGAGAAAACTCTTCTACTTATACATACAGTTGCGTACAAAATTATAGCACCACTATCAAAATATATTAATATATTATTACCAATTAACATTTGAAACAACAGTGTAATTAATGATTTGTTTTCTTAATGGAAGAGGTGCTATTATTCTTACCCCGACTGTATGTATACTCACCAGTTCCCGTTGTATTTGCAGGTACTCCCGTGCGTCGGCTGCGCAGTCATGCTGGCGGCGTGCGCTGCGTGTGCTTCAACGAGGACTCGAGCATAGCGATATCGGGGGGTCGGGATAATGCCGTGATGTGCTGGGACATCCGCACTAGGCGCCTTGAGCCCGTGCAGGTGATGAAGGAGGCAAAGGATTGCATCACCACTGTGCTGACCAATGAGCAGAAGATCTTCGCCTCGTCGCTGGATGGCTGTGTGCGTCACTATGACATACGCATGGGCGAGATGTGCTGCGACAAGATTGGCCACGGCATCACCTACCTGGCGCAGACAAGGGATGAGCAGTGCCTGGTCGCTGGCTGCCAGGACAGCGTGGTGCGTCTGCTCGACTGCGAATCGGGTGGCTTACTCTCCGAGTATAAGGGCCACCAGGCCGATGACTATCACATCGAGTGCGGCATCTTGGCCAGCGATGCGCATATTGTTGCCGGCTCCAGCGGGGGGGATGCCCTCATCTGGGATCTGCTCGAGGCGAAAGTGCTTCAACGCATTCGCATAAGTAATTATATCTTATATACATATATACTAAATCCGATCTTAATATTGTGTTATTTTTAGGTGATAATGGAGGCGTGGTGCACTCTTTGGCCACGCATCCCAAGCGACAGGAGCTGCTCTTTGCCAGGAGGAGGGATATGTATGTCTTCTCAGCAGATCTTCAAATTGAGGAGCAGCAATTGTAGCAATGCAGAAATTGGAATTAACGGAAGTTTTATACGCTCTTAATGTACAATAGATTAGTATATAAACCCTCCTATAATAATAATAATAATTGTATCAATAGCAAATCTTTCGTCATTTAGTTTTAGTATAATTTATAGAGGAATAAGTCTAGTTATAATTCTCATCAGTCATAAATTTCTGACTTTTGAATAACCAAAAAATGTCCAATTTTCATGTTGTTTTCTGTGTGTATTGGTACTTACATCATTAATAAACATTTTTATTTTTAGACTTACATTTACAAATATTTCAGATAGTTTATTAATCATATAATAAATGAGCGGAGACATTGTTATATCAAGATCAAGCAGATTTGGATTCCCTTCGCGAAATAAGTACTCCATATAGCAGGAATATCGGCGCTGAAATGGATAAAATTCTGAAATCTCCCTCAACAATTAAAATCACCAAATTGCAATTCTTTGAGGGGAAAAGGAAAAACCATTTATTTGACATAATTTTTTTTTGTTTTTTTTTTTATGTTGTTTCGTATTTTTTTTTTAATATTTAATGTATTTTGTTTGTTTATATAGAGCATGAATGTACGTAGTAATATGTTGTTGTATGTATGATCTGGCTTATATAATGCATAATCATGTTTCTGTTGTTGTTTTACTTGCTGCCGTTTTTAGCTATAAATTTGTTGGCCTGCAACGCGCTCTTCCTGTCTTGTATTCTCCTACAAAAAGAATGCCCAATGAATGTGCAAGTGTGTGCGTATGTGTGGGTGTGTTTGTTTGTGTGTATGTGTGAGTGCGTTGCGTGTTTATGTGTTGTGTGTGTATGGGTGGAGCGCCGCTCTCTCCATCATTCTCAAACTCTCTCTCCGTTGTGGGGGTGTGGGGGACACAAAGCCGTTGCTACGCTGCGCATGCGCTTGTCACACAAAAGCTGGCTGCTCTATGTGCCCGCGCGCAAGCACAGCGTACCAGCGGCTTAGAATGAGAGCTTAACACTCTCTTCTCTCTGTCGATCTTTCTCTCGCACACACACACACACACGCGCACAATGCAAACGCACAGTACACACTCATACATGCATGGGGCATTCGAATTTTGTTGGCAGAGTTGTGTTGGCCTCTCTTTCTCTCAACTGCGTTTTTACGGCTGTAACTGCGAACTTGAACTCACACTGCTTGCTGCACTTATGTACTATATATATTACATATTACATATATATGTGTTTATATGTATGTATATGCATGTATGCAATTTATTTATTTGTGTATATATATATTTATATATGTATGTGTGTAATTATGGATTTATATATGCATAGTTTTAATGTACTCGTATTTTGTAGTAATATTATTATGTAATGTTGCGTTAGCTTATGTATTTATATATATTCATATATATATATATATATATATAATTATGTGTTGGTGTGTGTAGTTTATATAATAAACGATTCTCACTTCTTACCACTTTCATTATTCTCTCGCTCTCTTATAATTAGATATACAATCAACAAAAAACTCAAAAAATTCGCATTTTCTTCTTCTTCGACTTCTACTTCTTCTTCATCTTGTTTGTTTTGGGTAAAGGAAAAATACATCAAGTTGTGTGTTTAAATGTTAGGTTATGTTATGTTTGTATGTGTTGGTGTGTGTGTATATATAGAAATTTATAATTAATTAAATAATAGAAAATAATTTAAAAGTAAAAATTAATGCGATGGTGTTTATAGAGTTCATGCTCATATTATATATATTATATATATGCATGTATGCACATATATATATATATATACATATATTTCGATATACATATTTAGCATGTACCATTTTTTTGTTTCAAATATTTGTTGCTTATTTTATATATATTTATTTTTCAAATTTTTTTTTTTTTGCTCTTTTACTTTTTGTTAATGTTTTCTTTTTTATGTGTTTTTTTGTAATAAACAGAAAATCATAAAATTTTATGTCTATTTTCTTTTTTGTACTCTGTTTTGTTGTTGTTACTGCCTGTTGTTGTTTGTTGATTTTCTCACATTTACTTAAACAATAATTGAACAAAATTCATGTTTGCTGCTTTTTAATTACAGTGGCTATGTGAGTTTTTCTATTTATTTTAATTTTTTTTTTTTTTGCAAATGGAAAATGTAAAAACAAGTAGTTAATTAGAAAAATTAGTAATATTTCTTTTTTCTTTTGTTTAACTGCACAAAATTCTTGACTAAATTTTATACAATGTTGTCAACGCTGCTGCTTGCGCGCCTTCAACAGCAGAGGGCGCGCGCCACAGCTTGTTTACATTTTCTGACGCAAGAGAGCGCGCGTGCGCCTCTCAATGTTGCCTAGCAACGCGGTTAGTGTTAATGCATTGCTGCTGCAGCTGCTGCTGCTGTTGTTTAACATAGCTGAGTCGCTTATTTATTATATTAGGAGTTGCTGCTGCTGCAGCTGTTGCTGTTATGTTATTGCGAGCGCTGTTAATGCTGCTATTGCTGCTGCTGATGCTGTTAATGGTAGGCAATCAGGATGACGGCAGCTGTTTGGCAACAATGACGCCAGGACGACACTGTTTCAGTGATGTCGTTATGGTCACCGGCTGATGTGACGTGATTGTTGCACCGCCAACCGTACCACTGCTGCCGCCGCTGCTTGTCTGCACCTTAAATATGGCTGTGGGTGTCACCACTTCCTTGGCCGATTTGGTTGTAATAATGACCTGCTTATTGCCGCCAGTCTTCAGCTGCAGAAAAGGTCGCAGCTCAGCGAGCGCTGAATGCTGTTTACCCGTTGTGGTCAAAGCCAAAGGCGCATCCTGCGCCAGCCGATGACTCGTCGTGATCAGCTGATGATGTTGCTGAGTTTGATGTTGCTGAAGTTGCTGCTGCTGCTGCTGATGTTGCTGATGCTGTTGATGTTGCTGATGATGCTGCTGCTGTTGATGTTGCTGATGCTGCTGATGTTGCTGATGCTGATGTTGCTGTGATTGATGATGTGATTGATGCTGCTGCTGCTGTTGATAGTGATGGTGCAATTTGTGCTGCTGATCGCCGTCGGCAAACAGATGATCTCCCTCCAGATGCCTAATCGCCTCCACAATTGTCTCCAGATTTTGGCGGGAGCGTGTGAAGACCGCGGTGGCACCCATCACCGTTGTCGTCGTCGTCGGCTGATCCAGTTTCTCCGTCTTCACCTTGACGATCTTCTCATTGATGCGCTCCACTTCGACTTTGGGCGTGGCCTTGATGGCCGCCTGCAGGATGGGCGTGCTCATGCCCTCGGCATAGGCTTTGGCAATCGCATTCACGTTGACCTCGTTCTCCGATTCCGTTGAACTATTCGATGACAGGATAACCTCCTCGTGCACCTGATCCTCGCTGATAATCTCGGCGGCGGCATCCGATTCGAGCTCCTCGATGCTAGAGCAGACCACAACTTGTTGCTGGCCCGTCATCTCATCGATTTCGACGTAGGACACGGTGCCACCCAATTCCTCCAATTCATCGGCACGCACAAAGTTATCGGTGTGTTCGATAACTTCGCGTGGTATCGAATAGGTGCCACTACTATTGCTGCTATTTACTGTTGCTGCTGCTGCCACGGCTGTGTGTGGCGGGGCAGTTGCCACACTGTACAGCTGCCGCTTGATCATCTGCAACTCATCCTCGGTCAGGCGTCGCAAACTGCGCTCCTTCTCCAGCTGCTTCTTCATCTCCAGCAACTCTTTGGCTGCAATGATGCTGGCATTATTCAATTTTGCTGCTGCCCCACCAGCTCCACCTGCCGCTGCGACGGCTGCTGCCGCAACTGCCCCACCTGCACCGCCAGTGAGCAGTGTCATCGGTTCAGGTGACATGGAACCCAATCCTTCGTCGGAACTGTCGCTGATCGTTTGCATAATCACATTGTCCGTCAATTTCCGCTTCTTGATGGCAACTGCATTGCCATTCTTATTGTTGTTGGAGGAGGATTCGTTGTTGTTGCTGCTGTTGTTGTAATTATCGCTAGAGGCGCCACCACCTCCGCCTCCTCCGTTTGCCTCATGTTCGCCCACCTGTCGCTTGAGTTCGCTGTTTTGGGTCAGCAGCTGTGTCTTCTGATTCTCCAGATCGACTATATATTGAAAGGTCTGTTGCAGTATGGCAGCCTGTAAAATAAGAAGAGTTAAAATTGGGTATTTAATAATTAATAATTATATATAGAAGATTTAATTGATACTAAAAACTAATTTCAGGTAAATTTCAAATTTAGTTTGATGAAGATTATTTTCAATTTACATTTTATAAAAGATTTGCAATTTAATTTGAAGTAAATTTCTCATCTCATCATTCAATTGATGATTCTATAAGCAAATGGAAAACTCTAATTTAAAAATGTTTGTGTATCAAATTAAATTCAAGTTTAGATTATTCGCAATTATTTGCATTGCATGAACTAAACACACACGCACACGTATGCATATTGTACACACACACACACATACTGTAGCAGACCAAGCACAACATGTATGTTGGCAACAATGCAAACTCATTCACAAGACGCCACCAAGCGGAGCGCAGCAGCATAATTTGCCAAAGTGCGAGAATGAGAGCGAGAGTGAGAAGTAGAGAGAGAGAGAGAGAGGTTTATAATTACCGCAAATGAATGCACGCATGCACATACATATTCAAGTATGTATGGACTTATAAGCATATAAGCATGCATAGCAAATGTACATAAATTCATAAGTGGAATTTGCATTGGTATTTGTGCGCTCATAGTAAATAGTGTAGTAAAGCCTGCTGCTGTTGTTGTTTGAGTTGTGTTCTGTGTTATGTTGTGACGCCGACTTGGTGTCCAAAGGTGAAGGAACTTGTGTCCTTCAAAATTGCGCGCATTCTCTTGCCACAAAACAACAAAACACCACACACGCACACTGAGACATGTGCATAAATACATATGTATTTCACATGCATGTACAAAAGTTGAAAATTGGCAACTCTTCTAAAAAAAAAAAGTGCGTGGGCAAAAAACACGCCTAACGGTGAAATCAGGCATAGAAATCAGCAGCAAAGCGTAGGCGACATTTATGCAAACGAAAAAAATTGCACACTCTGGCAACACCCAATCAGCAAGGAATGCAAGCAGCGACGCCAGCTGAGCAGCCGCAGACGCCACCGCCTCATGGCAAAGGAATGCGAAACTCTGTGAAAATTCTTTGGCTTTGATTAAAAAATAATAAATCTCTCTGTTGTGGTTGTTGTGGATGCTGCTGCCTGCTGCAGCAGCCATAAAACTTGTTTCACATTTTACTCGCTTGTTGTCGGAGGTCACTACTACAACTACAACAACAACAACAAAAGCAACAAGAATAACCGCGACTAGCTCTCAACACCGGCGACTCACACACAGCTGCTGATGCTGCTCTCACTCATCCCCGTCCTCCTTTTATCCCATCGCTCTCTCTCTCGCTCGTTCGCTCAATGCACAGCTGTCTGGGCGGCAAAGCTGTTATGTTGTTTTCATAAACACAAGACAGAAGAGAGAGACAGACTGGGAGAGAGCGAGAGTGGGAGCAGAGCAGCATTTTGTTTGTGTACAGTTTTCTCAGCTTTCTGGCTGTGCATAAAAATTAGCGACGCTGACGTAGAAGTCGACGTTGACGTCGTCGGCATTGCAATGTCGCACGTATATTTTATAAATATAATAACAATAAGAATAAAAAATATTCAAGCATACATTTAACACTATTTTAATTTATTCTATTCAGTTTCAGTTGTTGCCGCTGTTATCCCAAAGGCCGTTCATTGACTTTAGTTGGTATTGGATTGCATGGGAAATTTAATTGGAAAATGACAAAACGTTGGAAAGTTGCACAGGCACAAAACAAGAATAATGTGCAAATAGGGCGTGCCGCCAAAAATATGCTAATTAGAATAAAATAAACAGATGGTGTAGGAATTAGTTAAAAATAATAAAAACCAAAAAAATTGGGTTTTCTATCTTTATCTTTGTGTGTAACATTATCATTTGTATTACTTATATTTGCATTATTTTGATGTGTATTATTATTATTATCATTTACATAAAGAGAAAGTTCAAATTTGTTGAACACTTCGAATATAGAATTTTCAATAAAAACACTAGAAAATTTATTTGCAGACTAATTAGAAACATTATTTTACTTTACAAACTTGAAATTGAATATGACCAAAAAAAGAATCATTTCCAATTTGCATGTTTTTCAAATTCATATGCCAAATCAAATCAGAATGAGTTTTTAACTTTAGCGTATCAATTTCCAGTTGGAGAAAAAAACAACTGTCAAGGCGTATGTGTGTGTGTGTAACCGGCAAGTCGGGCCTGGGCTAATAAGAAATTGTCGTCGTCGTCGACGTCAGCAGAAAATGCCGGCAAAAAATCTATACACAAAAATCGCCACAAGCAAATAAAAAAAAAGCAAGAAGAAAAACAGCAAAATTCGCAATAACAGCAGCAGCACCCACAGCTGTACTATAAACACACACACATACACATGTGTATACATGTGTGCTATTCATCAAACTGTATGCATTAGTGTGAGTGTAAACAAAAAGCCGATCAAACGCGCGCTGTTGTTGTTGGTCCAACAAGAATCCCAAACAGCCAACGCGTTCGAGCAGCGAACCAAACCAGACGTCAGCCAACGACGACGACAGCAGCAGCACAGCGCAGGCAGCATTTTTGCGGCGACTGTACTTTTTTCCAACACACAACGAAAACACACCACCAAGCAGCAAGCAACAAAACAGCAACAGCAAGCAGCAGCAGCAACAGTTCCAATACGAAAAGTTTTTCAATATTCGCCGGCGTTTCATAGTTCAACGTTTCCACAAAATGTTGCTAGCGTGCGCTCTCTCAGTCTGTGTGAGAGAGAGAGAGCGCGCGTGGCTTCGTTAAGTTTCGTTTGCCATTTCGTTTCGTGTGAAACGGAAATGGTACTGCAGGCAGCAGTCGTAGCGAAAAACATGTGGACTCAAGCTTTTTCCATCAGCTTTTGCGCGTTCTCTCGCTCTAGCAAACACGTGTTAAGTTAAGAGAACCTTAATGCTTCCAGTCCAGTCCGCCGCCGCTTCCAATACAAATTTGGAATATAGTAGTCGCTCTCTCCCTCGCTTTCGCTCTCTCTCTTGCATGTGTATGTACAGCAGCAGCTGACTTGCTGCCTGCTGTCTGCTTGCTGTCTCTGCTTCGTTTCTATAAATGGCGCGTCTGACGACGTCGTCGGCCTGTTTTCTTCTTCTTTATCTTCTTTTCTACACTACGCTACAATTTGTTGATTGAATAAAATGCATATAAAAATAGCTTGCAATGGGCGCTGCGCGCGCCAACTGCTGATTCGTCATCATCATCATCAGCTGAGTTAAGTGTGTGTGTATGTGGTTGTGCGAGAGTAGTAGCCACCCAAAAAAACCTCCCCCTCCAACAGCAGCTGTGTCTGGCCTACGTGCGTCGACGCATGCCCTACGCATTAAAAACAACTGTTGTTGTAACAAAAATATATACAAAACAAACAAAATCGAGAAAAAACAAATCAACTCACTTACAATTTTATTTATGGCTAATTATTTGTGGCATTTAGAATTGCATTAGATTTTGAAAATTGTATTTTTCTGATTTATACCGAAGTTGAATTTATCGATATTCGAAATTTGTTACAATATATACAAAAAACAAGAAAAGAAAATTCATTCAACACTTTTCTCTTTGCTGTTAGGTAGTTCTCATCTCTTTTTCGGGTAAATATAGAATTGCATTTGATTTTAATCATTTTATTTTACTGCTATCAATTTTTTTGTTCCTACTTAAAATATCATAATTTAATTTATCGAAAACACAGCTAGAATATTAATTTACTGACAATTTTCTTCTTTTTCGTTGCTTTTGCAGTAAATTTACTGTTCTGCTCTCTTTGGTCGTTTTTATTTCTTGCTATCGAAATTAAATTTATCGATATGCACAATTTGTAACTTGAGTATTATAATAAGAATATTAGTGCTTTGATTCCTCTTCTCTTCTTCCCTTATCAACGATTGCATTTACTTTTGCTTTTGGCTGTTGCTTTTTTTCTGTTGATTTTTTCAGTTGCTTCTTTTTTAGCTGCTGTTATTGCGTCGCACGTTTTGTTGGCGGCAAACAACAATTAGTGTTGTTCTGTTTGTTCTCGCTGCTTCTCTGCTTCTGCTTATCTCTCGCTCTCCCTCTCTCTCGCTGTCTCGTCGCTGCCGGCCAACGACAGGTGTGAGTGCTGCGATTTTATGTTTGTGTGTGTGTGTGTGTGTGTGCTCTCCATGATGAGTGACGAGGGAGTGGGGAGTGGTTGGAGGGGGAGATGGCATGCACCAAATGTGTAGCACAGCAAACAGAAAACAAGTCAGCTGACATATTAAAATTGTAGTTTCATGTTTTTCTTCTTCTTCAGTGATCTTTTTTTTTCTTTACTTTTCTTCAATTTTTGGCAGATTAAAGCGCGTTTTTTTGCGATTCATTAGCATTTTTTTCATAGCGCTGAGCTTTTGCATGTCGAATATTTTGCTAAAATTAGCAACACACACACACATGCATTTGTATTTACAAACATAACGGAATTTGAGAAGGCCGCACACGTTGCAGCACACAGCATACAGCTCATTTTGCGAAATACACACCCACACACATACAAATATAACGAACTCACACACATGTGTACAAATATGCGCAAACAAAAAAACAGCTGCGGCTATCAAACGCTGTTGCCGGCATTGATGCTCACACACATGCAAAAAGCACCCACACACAGATTTGGTTCTGTCTCATTCGCTCTCCCTCTTTCGCACACTCAGCTGTCGCCCACAAAACAATGGGCGCCAAACATGTGTTTTCTACACACTCATACATACACAGCTCAAAGCTCGCACAGCATTAAACGATAATGGATGACAACATCACACAGAGAGAGTGGAAATAGAGAGCGAAAGAGAGTGGCGGCTGACAGTTGCATTAAATTAATACACTATTTATAAACTATACAACACTATAAGCAGCAATCACCGTTATTTGCGACACAGTTTCCAAGGCGCTGAAAAAACCAATTTGCAGAAATGCCGTCATCGAAAGTTAATTTTGAGAGAGAGGGAGAGGGAGGGGCACAGAGAGAGAGCGATTACGCAGCAAAAGGCGAGGTCAGTTGGGGTCTTGTCTGTGTGTGTGTAAAAATGGAAATGTCAGTGCAAAAACAGCTGTCGAGTCTCTGGCAGCACTCAAAATATTTAAATTTAAACATTTCTTTCTTTTGTTGTCCTTTTTTTTCTTATTTTTATGGCAAATGTATTTTTGCGCTTTTCGCTAATTTTTAACGAGTCGCCGGCGCCAGCAGCTGCTGCTTTTTTTTCTTTGCTATGTTGACTCATAAAATGCAAAAAACTATTATAAGTTTTTATAGTTTTTGCCAACCCCCCAATCTAAAAAATGTTTATTTTTATTTAACAGCGTCTTTTAACAGCCGGCTAACATTATTCCTGGCAGCCAAGCACACGAACATATTGCAGTCCTGAGACAGTGTTGCATAGTAGCAGGCGAAGCCTAAGAAATGTTTTTGTTGTAGCTATTGTTGTCGTCACTCACGCTTTCAGCGCGCTTCATTAAAATTCCATTACAAAAGGTCAATAAAACTTTGAACCAGCGAGCAACAACAACAACACACAAAAGCTCATGGTCAACGAAAGCATTTAATTAGCATACGAACGAAACAACAGCGAAAAAGAAAAAAAGGAACAAAAACAGTTACATGTATGCATGCATGTGTGTGCATGTGTGTGTGTCTGTGTTGAGCACGAATTGAATTTGAATTTCGATAGAGAGAGTGGGAAAGAGAGAGAGTAATACGTTGAAAGCACGACTGAATGAGCAACAACAACAACAACAGCAGCAGCAGAGGCAAAGAGCAGTGTTGTGAATGCCGGCAAAAAGTGGCTGACAAACAACAACATGGCGACGTCAAACCTGACGCTGACCCTCAAATTTACACACACAAACAACGTAGATCAGCTGATCAAATTTCATGCCTACATTTATAAAAATAAAGCAAAGATCTCGTTGTGTGTGTGTGTCAGTGCAAGTGTGTGAATGCCAGACTTCACACCCAAGACAGCTGTTTTAATTAACCCAAATAAACTTAAAAAGAAGAAAACAACAACTCGCGCTGCATTTGTTATAAAAATCCAACACACACACACACGCAATAATTGCAGCGCATAATAAAATATTTTTAAACCAGCGGGTGGATGACGACAGCCAGTTGCTCTCAGCCCCTTCTCTCTCACACTCACACACACACAGTCACACATATGCATACTGCTGACAATTGGCTGACTGCCGTTGTTGTTGTTTGACTTTTGGCTACGACGCACTTGGGAAAGCTGAGCTTTTGCTTTTTTGCCGGTCAACCTTGCTATTTTGTGCTTGACCAGCTGAGCTCTGCGCGCTGACGTCGCTGCTGCTACTGTGTCTGTGAGTGTGTGTAAATTGCGCAGCAAAAATGCCGGTTGAATATTTTGGACATTAAATACAAAAAATACTTGTTGTTATTGTTATTGCTGTTATTGCTTTACTTTGCATTTCTTATTGCTGTTATTGCTTTGCGTTTCTTATTGCTGTTATTGTATGTATGTGTTTACATTATTATTGTTATTGCTGTTATTGTATGTCTGTGTTTACATTGACATTTATATTCAGCTGTAATCTCAGCTGTTGCGCTGATTCATTGCATTTACGGATGCTCTAAAAAGAACACATACACATAACATTTTCTGTAGATGAAAACGGAACGGAACAAATAACAATGCAGATTTTTCCATTTGGCGCCGATGCTGTTGCTGTTAATGACTATTTTTTTGCCATTGATAAAAATACAAAAAAAAAGCACCGTTAAAGCGCAACAGAGTCATTAAATCCGGCGAGACAGCATTCCATGTTAAACAACAACAACGCTTATAGTCTGTAAGCTCTGCTTGAAAGCTGCTGCAGCAAAGCAACAATTGACAAAGTGATGGCGACGACGATCTTGTAAGCGCCAGACGACAGAGCAGCGCAGCCAGCGACCGACCGACATTTTTGTAAGCAGACACAGACAGACACACATACTGCCACACTTGTCTGCCCGATGTCTGTCTGTGTGAGTGTAAAGAAAACCCACAAAGTAATTGATCCATTGCACTTATGCTTTAGCTAGCCGTCATTATTGTTGTTGTTGTTGTCGCTGCTTTCTCTTCTCTCTCTCTCTTTGCTTTCCGCTATTTGTATGCACATTCTTTTTGCTTGCTTGCGAAAGTGCAGTGCCAGTGCTGCCAAGTGCTCGCGCTAAGTCTATATCTCGTTTCTGCCCAATGTGGCAACACTGCGCCTAATAGTTACATACACTTCACGCCACGCAAATAATTACACATAAATTATTCAGTTTTAATTAGGCGACGAAAAACCATTTGCGACTGGATATTTTATTGCAATTTATAAAAAAAAAAATAAAAAGTGGCAGGTCTGAGGTCAGCTTTACTATGGAAATTGGGTTTACAATAAATGCAGCTACTTTAGCTATGTATTCAACTGGCGCCAAATACACATGCGAAAATAATAATAGTGCCACTCTCACAAAAAATCTTTTCAAAGGTCTCTTTTTAATTTGCAAGTTTAGGGAACTTACTAAATACGTTTCTTGATGGAAGAAAATCTAAACATAGTTGACATAACCGTAAATACTATATACAGAATTCCGTTATATACAACCGTTAAGTTGGGTGTTGGTCGCAATTCCGGCACAGCTGCTTTGACGCTGCTCGCAAAAAAAGAAAACGCAAAGGTTGCACGATGCCAATGGCCTAGTGCACTGTTTACACCCCCTCCCCCACTGACTCCCACAGATGCCGCCACGCCTTTTTAGCCCCGCCATCAGCAACAGACTCGTCGTCGTCCATCTGCGCAGCTGCGGTAACAAAAAGCTGAACGCCCAATCTTCATATGATTTCCAGAGATCCATTCCAATAGCCACCCAACCCTCCCCCTACTTCCACTCCACCTGTCACTTTCCAGGCAGTGAAATAATAATCGTCATCGGGCGGAAAACAAACAGCTGCCTACCAGGCGCCAAACAGGCGCCAAGCCTGGCTACAAAATGGCAATGAAACAAACCAACCCCTATACAAACATCCCCAACGCTCTCCCCCTCTTTTTGCCTACTGTGAGAGCGTGCGTTACTCTCAGCTGTGAGCAGCATAGTGGGTGTGGGGGGTGGGCACGAGGGAGAAGGGCAGCAGAATTTGTTGGCTGTTTTTGGGCTTGGCTTCAGTGGAGACTCTGTTTTGGTTGAGAGAAGTCTGTGCGCCAACTACAGTAAAGCATGGCTACGAATGTTTTCATTTAACAGCAGTGTTCATTCTGAATGAATAAATATTATTTTGAATAAATAAATAAAGCTATTGCTTTGAAATCATGGATTCTAATTGAAGGCATCGTTAGAATATTCTCAGTATAATTGTATTATTTAAGTTATAGATATTAATTTGATTATATGAATATATTTATCGCTTTGAATTCAGAATAAATAAATATTAATTTTAATAAATAAATATGATTTACGGAATAATTCTAAGAATAATTAAATAGTGTGATCTAAGTTAAAGATTATTCTAAGTAAAGAATATATTCAAAATGAATGTTTTAAAATATTATTTATTTAAATATTTTTTTAAAGCAAAACTACTTCAAATATTTGTTGCTTAGATTTCAGTTTTTTTTCAACAACTTTTCAGTAGTTTTATTTTAACAGTGTTTAACAATTCTCAACAATATACATAGTTTATAGTTAGAGCAAGCTTCACTGTATATCCACCTCTATCTAGCCCCTGTTTTTTGTCATCTATTCCTTGTGCCTGGCTTTTGATTCGAGTTGGGGGAGTCAGAGGTTTGGGAGTTTGCTGCCAAATCGGGGGTTGTTTTTAGTTGGCGCTTTTGGCGCGCACTGGAAGGCCAAGCAGCGCCACGAGGCGACGATTGGATCGATAAATTTGGAGCTACAACTCAAATTGAAGAAGAGTCAAAAGAATTCCAGTTGTGCGTCCTTTTTTCCTTACCCCTCTCTCTAACTCTCTCACTCTATCTCGCTCTCGCAGTCGGCTTTTTAATGTAGGTTAGTTCAGCTGCTGCTGGCTAACGGTAAACTGTACGCTGTAAGTTTTGCTGCACTTTTGCGCACTTTGGCGCCATCTAGCGAATAAGTTCAATGACCCGCCTCAACGAGTAAATCACAGACTACTTGGCACAGTCGCCCACAGCAGTAGTGTACATAACAGTTATGTACTCACACATACACATACATAAGTCTAGTTTTATGTGTGTATGCGTGTGTGTGCAAAAACTGTCAATGGCGCAGTAGCAGCGACTACTGCTACTTTCTGCAGTGTTGCATTTTTTTTTTGCGCACTTTTATGTCAACTGAAAGCTCTACGTGTGCAAATGTGCGTGTGTGTGTGTGAGAGCTGCATTCGTCGTGCGACCTGATTCCGATTCCATTCGCCGTCGTCAGTTTGTTTTCATTTTAGGCCTAGGCTCAACACTAGAAAGAGAAGGAGAGAGGGGGAGGGGGTGCTGGATACTACTCCCAAGTTGGTCAAGCAAAAGAGCAGTGCAGAATGCTACTGCTATTTGGCATCTTGCTCGCACACAAAAAACTACTACATACTACAATGTTTACTATGTGTGATAAATGCATAGGAAGAAGAAGCAGCAACAGCAGCAGTAAAAGAGCATGCAAAAAAGAAAAAATCTATAAACTACTTGCAGGGCGCATACGCCCACCCACAACCCACTTCTCTCCTCAACACTCTCTCCTCTCTGCTGGCATTCGTCACGGCTGCTCTACGCCCATTATGTCATTCATCAAGGCACACAGCTCGACTGCGCTGCTGCTATCGACGTCGACGTCGCTGCTTGCCTTACCCCTTTTTATATTTTACGCGTGTGTCGTAAAGACTAACTTTTTTTTTATATTTACGTTTTTTTCGTTTTCTGATTTTTCTTGTTGTTGTTTACATTGTTGTCGATACATGTTGTTTTTTCAGAGCACTTTTTACGTTTTCTATTTAGTATGATTTATGTTTTTGGGTGTATTATTTTTTTTTTTTGCTTGACACTTTTCAATTAGCAATAAATAAAAGTGCAAGCATCACAAATAAATCTTGCTATCAGTGTGGAAAAATACGCCCTTGCCCAAAAAAAAGAGAATGTTGTCTAACAGCAGACACATAAATAAAAGTACCCCCATCTCCCAAAAGAAAGTATGCCCATAAAATAAAATCCATTTTTTTTCGCTTTTTTTTTTTTTTTTTTGCTTATTTAATGTGACAAGTTGTTTGATTTACAGCCGTCTGCAGCTTGGCCAAAGACACACACCCCCAATATCACTCAATATCTCCCAGCCCCCGTCTCTACTCCCCCCGCACTCAATAACTCAAGATGCCGCCACAACAAATCGATGTTTGTCTCAAGGTGAAAAAAAAAAAAAATAAAAATACATACAAGACAAATGCGTAGGTATGCAGAAAAAAGCCTAAAACGGCGACGCCAAAAGGTTGCCATATCAACATGAAGAAGGAGGCGTCTGGCGGCGACTCGGAAAAGGGACCTTCATGTGTCAAGAGCTTCGCTGCCGACGTCGCACACAGACACAAACACACATATACTGTCAGAGATTTTTGGAAAGTTTTTAGCAAATTGAGTGCAGCAGTGTGTGAGAGAGCGAGAGATAGCGAGAGCAGCAGGCAGCTTGGCAATTTGTCAACAGAAGATAAAGCACAGTGTTGTAAAGCTTGCTACTCCTGTTATAATTGCAATGGGAGTGGGATGTGGAATGAGAAAACAAAGCACAATTGCCAATATACTGTTGCGGACAAAATAATAGTAGTGTTTCTCAATACATTTAACAAAAATATGACTTATGGTGATCAAATCGAGATCTGTTCAAAATCTTCAATATAAAGAAGAAAAAAACTCAATTCGACAAAACAATAAATGTTTTCTTTCTCATCTACAATACTATAATTTTCCAAATATTAAAAGTAATTAAATATAACCTCACTTCAGATCTGATTTTCTTTTTTATAAAAAAATCATTCAATTTAAATACTTTTTACTGCTAATATATGTTATATTTCATAATATAATAATGATAATATATAATATTTTATTATCTTCAGTTTTGATTACTTGCGTTTAAATAAAGTTTGCATTAATTTTCTTTAAACTATAATTTAAGTATTTTCCAAAACATATGTACGTACTACTAATATTTTGACCGTAGCTGTATATATGTATATGCATATGTATGAGTGTGTGTGAAATCCAATTAGCAGTCAGTGCAGCACAAACTTCTGTTTTTACTTATTTATGCTTTAACATAACGTAACGTAACGTTTAACGTAACACTTACCTTGCTCAACTTTTCGCCTTCGTGTCGCGGTAACAACGACCGTAAACTCTGAAAACCGGCATTGATGCTCTGCATACGTCGCCTCTCATTGCTATTGGCAATTTCTCGCCGTATACGTTTCTCCGAATCGAGTATCGGTTTACCGCTGTTCGGCGAACACCGTCCTCCCTCTCCACCCATCATATCGCTGCCTCCTCCCCCATCTTTTGTTGTATTCGATGCGCTCATATTCGATTGTCGACGCTGCGAACTCGTTGTTACCTGATGCGCCGGCTCCGTCGTGTATTCAATGTGATACGTGTTCTCCCCACCCGAATCCTCTAGTTGTAATCTGTAAACAAAAAAATAAAATATATAAATAAGAAATTTTGTATATTTCAAATTTTCTGTTCAGTTACTTCAAAAATATGACTATGACTGTGAGCAGCCTAATAAGCTAAAGAACATTTTAGGTTAATACTTATGAGGATAAATATTTATGGCACACAACAAATTTAAAATTATTATAAATATTTCTATAGTTTAATCAGCTTAAAATCAGCCATAAAAACGTCTACACTGACTGTAAAAAATATAAATAACCTCTCTCTCCCTCTCTAAAAAAGCTAAAAATCTGTATTATATAACCTGTACATTGGCTCTACAAATGTAAACAGACTATCTTTTTTTTAGAAGAGTATAGATTAATAAGAGTATTACAGATAATATTTTCATAAACCATTATATTATTACAAACAGTTTACTTATTTAATTTTGCTACAAATCAGGGCTAAATAAATCTCTACTGTGACTATAAAAATGCAACCTTATACACGCTCTCTCTCTCTCTATGTCTCTCTTTAAAACAGTGAAGTTTAATAATAATCGTGGGCATCATATTTATGACACTAAACCAATTAACTATTACACATATACACACATAGACAATAGCGCTGAAAAATTCATTCATTCATTCATAAATTTACAATCCATTCAAGTCAGTTTTAGTTTAGCCGTAGCAACACCAACACATTGACACACACACACACCTACACACATATACACGTACACAGTGAGAATGGACAGAGCATCAATACATAGGAGAAGTGTACAAATAATAGCAAATACAATAACAATGCTGGCAGCAGCATAAAAAGCAACATGTCAGCTCGAAGAGAGCATAACCAAGAGAGAGAACGGGAGAGAGAGTGCGAGTGTTGAGCAGCGCTCACAGCTGTCAAATACGGTTTTTTTTTGTAGTTTTTTTGACTGTTCTTTTCTCTTTATTATTGTTTGCGCTTGGATTAAAGTAAAATTTATGCTGCACAGCCAGCCAAATAGCAGCATAAGAATCTCAAACCGGTTTGTTTTAGTTAAAAAGCATTTTCACAAAGGTATGCCTCGTGTGTGTGTATATTCGTGTGTTTGTAAAGTTGCAACACTGCATTCCAGCAACAATACAATAAACCAGGCTGCAGCAGCAGCGCAGCAGCAGAACGACGAACAAGCGCTCAAAGAAGAAGACAACAACAATAAACGATAGAAAATCTTAGACATCGTCAGTCGTCTGCTTGCATTGGTCTATTTTTAGCAACACAGCATTGCCATCCACAACAAAGGTCGTTCTCCGCAACACACACACATATATATACGAACATGCACACATATTTGCTGTGGATTTAATACTCTACGCGAGTAGTGATAGGAGCTGTTGAGGGGTATACCAAGCTATTACTTTAAGTTGACGGGGTTAGCGATTTAAGGTGATTAAGTTAAACTCGATTTTAATACATAAAACACTTTAGAATATTTAAGTATTATTATTGAGAAGCCTGTCTATAGACATAATTAAATTTAAAACATAGTCTAAATTAGTTCTTCATTGTTAATATTTTAAAAAATTATGTTTCATGTTCTCATTTTTAAGGCTAATTTATTATTAGACGCTTTTTTATTATATTTTTATTTTTTTAATTTAGGTTTAAATTGTACATATATGAAATGTTATTTTTGAATGGTTGGTATAAGATATTTAGCTACATACACAAATTCAAGTTACAGATGGAAAGTAAGTTATTCCATTTTATTTTTAAATCAAATTTAAAATGCAAATTTAATATATATATGTGTTTATTTCGTTTATTATTCTTATTTTTTTTTTGTGAATTAATTAAGTTTTTCAAGTTTACCTATTTAACGTTAAACTAAATTAAACATTTACGCTGAGAGAGCATCTCTAAGCGTATATCCCAAAACATTGCATTCGTTCTTTAGCGAGATGTTGCCAAACTTGGCTAAAGCGGATGTTGCTGCACTTGCTGCAGCTAGTTATGCTTTTGTTGTTGTTGCTCCACTGGAATTTATATTTGCAAGCTTTGCAAGCAAGCAAAAGCCACAAAAGCTGTGGCGGCGGCGGCGGCCGCATAACATAAAAGTTGAATGAAGCTGCTACGTCAAGTACAAAATATTTGTGGTACTCGTAAACACACACACACATAAATTTGCTCATGCCTGCATGTGTGAGTGTGTTATGATTTTACAATTTATTGACATGCAAACAACAACAGCTGTTGTTGAGCGTAATTTACATACGGCACGCAGCACTAGTTAAAAATAGCGATCATGTTAAGATTAACAGGCTTTAAACTCAAGGAAACTCTTAAACGCCTGTTAAATGGCAATCATGTTAAAATTAACGCCATTAACTTATAAACAGTTGGGAATGAATAGGAATTTAACAGCTGTTAATGCTAAATTAGAAAAGCGATCATGTTAAGAGCAATAATAATGAACAGCTGTTGCTGTAGCTGCTATTAAAGCATAAACCGTTTTTAGTAATCTTTTTCTTATTTATTGACGTTTGAAATTGTGAATTGCATTTAAATTTGCGCTACGCATTTTTCGCATTTCACCAGCAGCAGCAAGCATAACAAGAAGAAGAAGAACACATGACATACAACAGCTGCTGCCCGGGGGCCGACTGCTGCTGCTGCTGCTGTTGCCTGCCCCAAAGTTCAATGTAGTTCATTGGCCACTTTTCGCCAACTAACCAACACTGACACACACACTAGCACACAAAGTTAAACAGAACAGAAACAGACAAAGCCGAAGTCACGAGTGCCGCCGATTTGTTGTTGCAATTGCTGCTGCTGCACATAAATCGTATGCATACACGTGTGTGTGTGTGTGTGTGTGTGTGTGTACGTGTGCGCCTATGTGTGTGTAACGTGTACGTTTATTGGGTCAACGCTTACGTCATCAGTTTTGCCTGGAATTTTGTCGGCAGCAATTTTGCCGATTGCAGGTGGCGTCGACGCCGCATATAAACACATGTGTATTTATCTATATATTTATATATATATTATTTAATTCATAAAGCTAAACACACAAGAGTTATGTAATGTATACATGTGTAGAAAATGTATCGAAGGAGTTTAGGACTCGATTATCTCCTGAGAAAAGTAAAAGTATCTTGCTTTCTTCAATGTGAGTTAAAAAATATAATAAATTAAAAACAAAGATTCAAATCTTAGGTCTTTTAGCTAGTACTGTTAATCAGTCTTAATATATTTATTTACATTAATTAAAAAAATAATATTTTTATAGATTGGTTACATTAATTATATTCACAATAAATAATTATTCAATAATTATACTATAATATGTAATATGTGAATTAAAAAATAAATTAAAAATATACCAGATATTTTTAAAAGCTACTCTGTTCAATATTTTATAAGCCCAAATGTCTAAATTTGGTATGATATCTTATTAGTTGAAAATATTATCATTATTGTTAAGAAACAAAGCTTGATACATTTACAGAAAGCGAAAATTAGAAGTGTTGTCAATATCACATTATTATTAGTAAAGATGAAATGAAGTTATTAAATTTAAAATGTATATATATATTAAATATTTTTTCAATTTAATTTAAACATGTTTTTCCATATTCTGTGACTAATATTAGTTGACATTAAATAGATACTTTTATTCTAAGTTCATAAAACGTATTCCCTGTATAACAAAGCTGCGCTTGACTTGCGACTATTACTTAAATGCAATTTTTGCAAATAAAAACAAACTAATTTCAACAATCCATAATTTTTTGCTGGTTGTAGAAAACATATTGGTTTTTTTAAGGATTAAATTAACATATTTAACACAAGAAGCCAATTTAAAATTTTGCATTTGTTTTCATTTTTATGGCTTTAGATTTTATGTCAAAAATTCCAAATGACTTTTTTATGCATTTTTATCTGTTTATAGTGAAAATAAAAAAACTAAAATCAGAATCCTTATGATAGAGAGACAGCGAGTGCGAGAAAGAAGACTTGGCATCTGTTGCACTCTAAAAATAGCAGTCATAAATTTAAGCTCAGTCACGTTTCAAATAAAATCACACCAATACCAATGCAATTGTGTATTAATGTGTTTTTGTTTGTAGTGCGTTCAAACTAAAGCGTAGTAAATGCAAAAAAAATAGTATTAGCAGGAAATAAGGGGTGGGGGAGGGGGATGCAATTGGCAAAATGCGCAGTAAAACGGAATAAACTTTTGCCCACTTGCGCAATGTGTAATGGCCAACAACAAAATAAACAGGCAACAATGTAGCATAAACAAATAATAAAAAAAAAAGTTTAAAAGCCACCTGCAAAACCCCCCACCCTCTTCGCAGTGAATAAGTGTCGGCCTTTTGGCGCCATTTGCAATACAAAAATATAAACAGAGAACAGAACAGAAAAAAAATGCCGTTGCAATCGCTCAAAGCAGTGTGTGAGAGTGAGAGGGAGGGGGCAGATACACACAACGGTTACATAAGCTCTCACACTCACACATACTTGTGCATGAGGTAATCTGAGATGAGCAGGTGCAGAGACTGCAGCAAGGGGCAGTGGGGGGAGCGTGACAAAAATAAAGAAAGAGCGAAAGAAAGAAATCAACAGCTGTGTTGTATTCGATTAGAAAAAAAGCACACTCATATACATATAAATAAACCGCTATTACACACACAAAAGTCACAGCTGACGTCTGCGTTAATCTTTAATAAATTTTTTTGCAAATCCAACTATTTCAGCTACACACTAATACTCACACAAACACACCCACATAGACAAAAATCATGTGTTTTTCATCAACAAAGCCGCTTCATCTCTCTCGTTCTCTTTCACCCCACTCTCACTCTCACAGGCGCGCAGGTTGCCCATTACAATATAAATGCCGCATGCAAAAAATAGAAAACAGAAACAGAAGCGCAATGGTAAATTGAAACACACAGCGACTGAAACGCTTGGCATATGAAACAGCAGCAGGCATCGCCCAAAAATTTGCGCAGCAGCTTTTTATCTTTTGTGTATAGAATTCTTATTGGGCCACACACACTCACATGCTGTATTTTTTTCTTCTTTTTTTTTCAATGAATACGTCGTCGTAGTAAAAAGCATTGCGCTGTGTGGCGGCATCTGTACTTTTTTGCAAAATTCCCCTTATTATTATATTCCCACCACTCACTCTCTCTCTCGCATTAACGAAGGAGCAACAAGCTTTTGAGTGCAATGCAAACACTCACCTCACTCACTCTTGCACACATAAGCAAAAACGAAGAAGATTGAGACACACACACAGCCACATGTGTGTGCTCCCAGCAATGAGTCAACTTTACAAGCGGCCTTTCCAGTGTGTGGGGAAAAACGGAAATGACGCCACACACACATGCAGATAGAGAGAGAGAGAGAGAGAGAGAGCAGCAGCAGTTGCAACGCGCGGATTTGGAGACTTTTAGCAAAGGCACTTTTTGCCGGCCGCGCAGCTGTTTTTATTACTTAATAAAATTTGACATTTTATTAATCTACTCAAATTTCCTTTTTGATGGGAAATAAACAAAAATGTAAAAAACAATTGAAAAAAAACTTGTCAGCTGTTTTGCGCAATTTGACAGTGTTGATAAAGCAGCGACGACGTTTACAGTTATACAATGCAAACACAAACATATGGCAAATGACAGCCTTATCAGTCGCACACATACAAAGCCGTCAAGCTGTCAGCTGCCTAAAGGGAGACAGAGAGAGATTGCTTTCTTTTAGTCAGACATTCACTCGCACTCTCTCTCTCGCTCGCTCTCTGTGTGGGAACATATGCTGTTGAAAACTGTAAGCAACAAAATGAGAAGCAGAAGCAGAACAAAGCTGATAACGCAGTCAAAGTCTAAAAAAACCATATGATTTTGATAAAAATTAAAAAATAAAACAAAGCAAAAATTCACAAATAACCAAAAACAATAGCAAAAAACAATCACACACGACAACAATCTCTTTTGCTTTGCATTTTTGGTTGAGTGTTGCTCTCTCGCTCGCACGCACACATACACTCAGGTAGCCATATGATGATTATGGCAAAAATATACCGGTACAGCTGATTTGGTCGCAACTAGCATACAAAAAAGATTAGGCGGACTGTTGGCGATAAGCAGCAGCGCAGCTGTTTCGCGAGCGAGAGAGCGCTAATAGCAGATCGCAAGTCAAAGTAGAAAAAACAATAACATTACAAAATTTATTTACAAGGCATGCACACTATTTTTACCGACAGTGTTGTAAACCAAATATTGGAGGAAGAAAAAAAAAGACAAAAGTCGAGAAAACAGCCGTTTTTTCAAATATGGCGACAACAACAACACCAATATATGAACAACAGACGCAAGCAGAGCAAACATAAAAAAAAGTAGCGTCACCTTTTTCCAGTGGCACAATGTGAAAAAGAAACGAGCTGATATAAATGAGGGAATGTTGTGGAACTGAAATACGTGGAATGTTGTCTGTCGTTTTCCCGTATATGTGTCTATGGGTGTGCGTGAGTGTCTGTCTGTGTGTATGTGTGCTGCATTGGTGGTGGTGTTTTATGCCGCGTTTGTTTTGTGCGGCAAAACAGGCGGCAAAATTATACGTTTTACGTGCGACAGAAAGAGATGGAGAGGGAGAGCGAGGGAGACGAGAAATAATCAATAATTTGCGTGATAAAAAATACGAATAAAATGTTGAGCGCACTTTTTGTTTTTATTTGACTTTCGCTTATCTGATTATATATATATATATATATATATATATATCGGATATGTATTTATAATAACGTTACTTACTGTAACTCTTCATCCAATTCCTCGGCGCTGTTGTATTCGGCGTTTTCCATAATGACTTCCTCCGTTTTGATGGCCAGCGGTACTGAAGACATGATTTATCTTGTTCGATTTTATCTCGCGTGTTTTGTTTTCTTTGTTCGTTTTTCTTTTTCTTCTAGTGCTTTTCACAAATTGCGCGCACTTTAAATTGTAACTATAACTGTTGTTGTTGTTAGAGCAGGACACGTGTTTTTTTGCTTCTTCGTTTGTTGCTGTTCTGCTTCGTCTTTTGCACACACAACCACACACACACACAGACGTAAATCGATCGTTGACTTTTTGGCTATGTGTGTGTTTGTGTCGTTGTCGTCGTCGTCGTCGTCAGCTGCTTCTGTCTGCTTCTTCTTCTGCCTCTGGCTTCAGCTGCTTTTTGTGTTTAGCGGCAAATTATTAGGCACAAAACACAAACGCACACACACACACACAGAGACCTCGCACTACACACAGACAGCAGACAGCGCACTCACTCGCTCTAACTCGCACTCGCTCTCAAAACAGCAGGCGACGCGCCGTAAAAAAATTTAGCGCGTCGTCTTTGTTGTTGTTGCAGCACAACACACAGACAAAAACACTCAAAGTTTTTCACAAGCTTGTGCAAAAAATTATTTATTATTGCTGCTCTTGTTTTTTTCTTTCTTCTACTCTTTAATTTTTTGTACACAAACTCACGCACATATGCACTGTTAAATATATATGCATGTGTGTGTAGGCAAAATGGTTGCACTGTACGTAGAGACCGCGTTTTTAACACAAGGCGTCCGCGACGCACGTCTGCTCGGTTCAAATATTCAACGCAAAATAACAGCTGTTAACATGTGCGCAGTGTGGCCGTGGTAACGCTTTGCAGTATATACCAAAAGCGCACAGGGGTTGAAAAGTGAACGATAAAGTATTTCCAACGGCAACTAAACATTAAAAAACGGATTTTTGACTGTTGCACTTATATATGTGTGAAATCTAAAGGGATTAATTAATTTCTTGTAGATTTCTTCTAATAGCTGTCAAAAGTCCTAACAGTTGCAATTATCTGCATAAAACTTTATAAAAGCATTTAAATAAGTCTTGTTAAATTCAAAATTCTATTTGTATTTTAGCCAGTGTGACCATGATGTTATAATATTTAATCCATAAATACCAGTGTTTGTGTATTTATTGCACTGTTAGCTAACATTGTAGCTCTTTGTCTGTTAACTTAACAGTTGAAAAAAGAGACCCTACATTTTGCTGTTAATAATAACAGCAGTTGCATTTTGTCGTGTCTTGAAAAGTACAGTTAAAAATTGTGAAAAGGGAATGGTACCTATTTTAAATACATATTTTTAATGTATTTACAAATGTTCACAAACATTAAAACTAAACCAAACTGTCTGACATAAAATTCAAATTTCAAGCAGTGTATTTTCAGTGTGGCCAACCAAAAATTAATACCACGCTCTTTCACTGTTAATTTAACAGCACAAGAGCTAGCAGTATGCACGATATGTGTAGTTTAACAGTTGCCACACTCACGAGAGGGAATTGCAGAGAGCGATAGAGCGTGAGATTGATAAACAGCACTTTCCCAGTGCTGTAAAGCAAGTGCTAAAAACAGTATGCGGCTAGCTGCCAGCATTTTCAGAGTATTTATTTTTTATATATATTTTGTACACATTGCAAACAGCTGCACTACCTGAATTAATAACGGAACATAAAAAAATGTCCGCATCCAATCAATGGGAAGTCGTCTCCAAGTCGCGCAAACAAAATAATCTTGAGAAGAAATTAAGCGCCCATACGGAACAAAAGAGAATTGCCGCCCAGCTGCCAAAACTGGAAGAGCTGCGTATGTTAAATACAGTTATAAATTACATGCAAATTGCTTAACATTATTATCTGTATCGCTCTCGCTCCTTATGTGCAGTGCCAGTGCAACAGTATATGAATTTATTCGGCAACAGCAACAATAACAGCAACAACATGAATAAAGCTTCGCCAGCCAAATCCACTTCCAGCAATGCATCTGCTTCTGGCAAAAGCAAAACTGCTAAAACAACAACAGCAGCAGATGCTGCTAAAAAGCAGTCAAAGCCGGCGTCGACAGCGAAACCTAAAACGTTGGAACAGGCCATAAAAAATATAACTCCCGATGATTTTATGGCACTGCTGGCACAGATCAAGATCAGCTGTCCCGGCTCCGAGCTGCGCTGGCTGAGCAGTGTAAGTGTGATGCCCGAAACACCCTGTACATGCTTAAAATAGTCCATGCTTCTACAGTTACTGTTATTGCTATTTTTCTTCTTAACAGGTTGCCAGCTATTTGAATGGAATTATTTGTCTTGATTGCGATCCTACTTTTTCAGGGCGGAGCGCCCAATACCCGTGTAATTTGGCTAGCCCGGCACTGAAACAAGCCATTTTGGAATTTTTACGTAGTGTTGGTGAAACGAATTTAGAGTATTTCTTTTACTCATTACTCGATAGCATGGCAACAGAACTGAATGCGGGACAGCATGTTGCTGGCTATAAGTTTGTGTTGCAGCTCATTGGGCAACATTGGCCCACCATTTGTTCACGCAACATGGCAAAGACGGCAATGTTGCGCAACTCGTATCAGAACCGAAGCAGCGTTTGTCTCAGTATCCTCTGGGCCATTGGACAGGGTGGTCATCAATCGATAACGGAGGGCGTCAAAGTCTGGCAGAATCTGATGTTGCCCAATTTGGAGCTGAAGAATTTCAGCAAATTTGTTGTGGAGTACATTGAACGTGTGCTAAATGCAGCCACAGCTCCCAGTCGTAAATCGGACAAGTTGTTAATTAATCAGCAGGAATTTTTTGCTTGCTTTTATTCACTGAATGCTACATATAATAATTTTCCCAAGGAGCTACAATCGAGTCTTAAACGTAGCGC
Source organism: Drosophila nr. fundita (assembly GCA_035044245.1). Classification (NCBI taxonomy): domain Eukaryota; kingdom Metazoa; phylum Arthropoda; class Insecta; order Diptera; family Drosophilidae; genus Drosophila; species Drosophila nr. fundita. The sequence goes on from JAWNMG010000654.1 coordinate 2,558,481, forward strand.
CAATTTGCTGCTGGTAAGTACAATCTATCGATAATTGCATATATCGATTAATCGACTACGACCTGCTTTCAGCAACGTTACATTGCCAGCCCTGTTAAGCATGCAAACATTTTCCTTACGCTGTTGCGTGACGTTCACAGCAATCAGAAGCAGCGAACGGAAATCAATGGCTGCATCAACTCTTTGCTGAGCAGCGGCGCCGATGACTGCTTTAAAGTGTGGCGCATGAACTATAAGAAACAACAGCTGCCAAGTCTGCTGTTGTTGCAGGCCATCGGTGAGGCTCTACTAGTCTGTTATACTCAACAGTTGTGCAACAGTTTTGTTTTCTTACGTTTACAGATGGCAATTGGACTGAATCCACCAAAACTCTAGCCGAATCGCAATCGTATCATGAATTTTTGGAAGACATTCACAATTTAAATGTTGAATTGCAGGCGGGAAAACGTAAAGAGACTTATATCGATGATCTGCAAGCTGTTCTGAAGGCAAGTATAAATTTTAACTTTTTCCGCTCCGCTTTACGTCGCGCACTACACAGTTACGTACAAGAACTGGTCACATTGCCAGCAGCTGTTTGTGCGAGCGCAACTTGTGAATGGCGTGGACGCCATTGTGTGTACACGTTGCGCGCTGATTGTCAGTTCATTGCAAGTAGCTGCACAACAAAAAAGTATTTTTCGACGCCTATAATTACAAAAGAAAAAAAGAGAATAAGAATTATAAATTGTTTCCAATATGAACTGCAATTGTGTTCACAAAAATATTACGCGCCAATTGAAGAATAGAGAAAGAAAGGGAAAATGAAGAGGCGGCTGCGACGCATTTTGCCGGGCGCTGAATAATTTCTCTTTTTCTCATTTCCTTTTTTTCTGATTTGTAGCGCAAAGTTCGTTTAATGTGTGTGTGTGTTTTTATAACTGTGCATTTTTGTCTATGGAGTTGCCATGTGGGCTCACCCCATTTTTTGCCGCTAAATTATGAGTGTGTGTATGTGTGTGTGAGCTGCGCTTATCACACGCAGCAGCAAAAGCAGCGTTTTTATGATCGCCTAACGTCACTTTTGGCTTTACGGATGATGTGTTCTAGCTGCGATTGGTTGTTTGAACTTGCCCCCACCTTTATCTCTATCTCGCTTTGCTGCAGCACACCCTTGTTGATTGTGCGCACAAAAAAAATAACGGTGGTGATGCCATTCCAATTTGGCGATAACAAATGTCAAGCGTACCAACCAGAAGAAGAAGAAGATGGGCCTGACTGTGCATTTGACCACTGCACACGTCACAAATTCCCCATAGCGACAGCCAACAGCAGCAGCCGAAGGAGAAGAAGCAGCACTAACGAAACTGGCAAACAACAACATTTTTTTTCTTTTATTCTTGTTGACCATTTTCTCTTTGCTATTAATGCTGCAACACGTGGCGTCTTCGACGTTGGCTTATTGCTCTCTGTTAATTTTTTCATCGATTTCACACTTTTGAGCCACTGCTGCTTTAACAATTTCCAAACACGTTTTCTTTATTTTCATGTCAAACAAAAAAGAAAGAAAAAAAAGTGTAGTTCATTCAACTGGTTTATCAACAGTTGCTATTACATATGTATGTGCATCTGTGAGTGTGCTTAAGTACAGTATTCACTCCCAAATTGGAAGTCAGCAATTAGAAAGTGGAAATATTTGTTATCATAATATTTATAATCATAAATTATAAATATAATTTAAAAATTTAATTTAATTAGACTTTGCAATTTTGACATTTGTGCTGCAGTTTCGAATAGCGAGTAACCACTGTAGCTGTTTAGTGTTAGGTGATTGTTTTATGTGTTTGCTTTCAAAGTTTATCAAATTTGCACGCTCTCATTCTATCACTATCTCCCTCTCTCCGACTTTGCTTTGGCTGCCCAGCTGATGACGCGTCATCAAAATTGTTAGTGCTATTGGGACGTATACAGCTGCTGCCACTGCCCACAGCTTGAACCCTGTTATTTTTGCGCGCCTTTAGTCCATTGCCTGCTCATTCGTGATTGTGTGTTTTACTTGACTACGTGTAGGAAAATCCGTCTGTCTGCGTGCATTACTTTAATTGTCTCCCTCTCTCCCAATCGCTCTCACTTCTACTTTGACTGACCAATGACTTTGCTAAGCTCTTCTTTAATTGCGACTCGGGGACAGAATTGAAGAAGCTTTTAAGCTGGCTCTCTCGATCGCTCTCACCGAACACAATTGCAGTGTGTAAAAAACGAAATTGATTTGCATTTGAATTTTTGTTTTTAAACAGCAGTTTTTGAAATATTCACAGCTGTGCCAGAAATTTAGTTGAAATTATTAAAGTAAAAAAAAACACATAAATATGGCTCAGGTTAAACCGAAACAAAGCAAACAGGGCAAACAAGCGCCTGCTGCAAAAAAGGTAATACTCAACAAAAAATACACCCGATTTTTTTATAAGAGCTTTTAATTACCGCCGACTTAATGTTATTATATTTTCTGTCTCTGTCTCGTTCCCACGCTTGCAGACGGTGCAGGAGAAGAGCAGCGCACAACAGAAAAAGAATAAACAGAACGCAACGCAAAAGAAGAAATGCGGATGCTGTAAATGGACGTTGGGCAGCATTTTCATTATAGCTTTGATTGCTGGCGCCCTCTGCTACGACACCGAGGTGAATGGCAAGGGGATCTTTGAGAAATCTGCCACGGGCAAAGTGTTGAAAAATGCCGGCGTGTTGCCCCATGTGCAACGCGGCTGGTATACCACAATGTCGGCCAGTGCACGCGGCTACAAGTGGGCCGAGCAGAATGTGCCCCCCTATGCCGAACCGGCCATCCAAACAAGCGTCAATGTGTGGAAAGTGTTGCGCAATGCCGGCTGCAAAGCTGTCACGCACAGCGTCAACTGGTGGCGCACCAGGTGGCCAGCGGTTGCCAAAACGGTGAGTTTCACTTTACAGCAGCGGCTGACATATGGCGATTATCTGTTAAGCAACTGTTAAGCGGCTGTTAGTCGTTTATTGGGCATTTTGACCGCGGCGAAGGATTTTTTTTGTTGAGTTCTTGGTTTTATTTTTTATAAGTAATTTTTAATTTTTTATTGGTATCATTTTACATATTTTTAATTTATCAGCCCAGCTGCAGGGTGTTTTTTTTTTTTAATAGTTTTTGCTTGTGATTTTATATGATTTTGAATCATATTTTGTTAATTTAATTTAATTTGCATATTAGTTGCAATTGAGTATTGTATAAATTCAATTTAATTAAATTAAATTATTAAATTATCTATCTCAGCATAGCTCACTCCATATTATGTAGTTAGCTAATTGAGTTAAAGATCAGATACTGCTGACATCATTCTCCTAGCGGTTGCTTTTTTCTTTGTTTTGGGAAAGTGATGTTTATGGCTTATGAGCACTTTGTTAACCGGTTTTAGCAGCAGATCTAACAATATTTCCAACAATATTTCTAAACTTTTGTCTACCCTTTTGCCCCTTCTTTTCTCTTGTAGATCGATCAATATGTGCCCAATTTCTCGCATAAACTGGAGGCCATTGCTGATGCTGCCAAGAATGTGGCCCTCATCAGCTACGACAAGTCCGCAACGATCATCAAGGAGAAGGTGCTGGTGTAAGTACACAAATATATATGTATATATCAATGCACAGATATGGTCCAAAATAACCACTATATAAGCAAACAAGTTGCTTCAGTCGAGAAAGTTCGATTGTGAACAAAGCTGTTAAATATTATGTTGCTGAAATCAATATTCGACATTTTAGGATTACTTATAGTAGTTAATTAACTTTTTATAGTTGATTAATAATATGTCCGGGTATATTTTATATTAAATTGCAGGCTGTATCTTGACAATAGTTTCCCATATGGCTAGCTAGATCGACTGTGCTCTACACTCTATAAGGGAAGTCTATAGCTTGACTGTTATGTCATTCATTGCTAACTGAAATCGATTTCTATCGAAACGGACGCAGTTATCGATAAAATAAAATAACACTAGATGTTTTAGTTCTTTTAGTTCAAATATATATATTATATATATATATTATCTTATGGCTACACAGATGCCACCTTTGACTGTTACATACTTTAGTACAAGTTCAACATACCCATTTTTGCCTATCTTTAAAGGGTATCAATCTCTTGAGTCACTTTCTATTATTTATTTATTATTTATTGTTCATGATTATTATATATATATATATATAATTTTAACTATATATTCATCGATATTTATATCCCTCCTTGCAGTGGTCGCTTCTCCCCGGAGAACATTAACCAGGCACTGAATCAGACGCGCAATGTTGCATTGGAATTTTACAATCAGTTCCACAAAAAGGTCGATGCGTATGCCAAGCTCAAATGATTTTAAGCGTCTGGCACGTTTAATTCAACAAACAACAACAAACATCCAACAGCAGCATCCACAACAACAACAACAAGAACAACAACAGCAGCAACCACAACAACAGTAGCAACAAACATGCAACAAACAAACAGAAATGCGTCTTAGTCAAAACGAGGAACAAATAAACCCAAAAAACTTGAGAAGCATATTTCCATTTTTTGGCATAATTAGTCAAAAAAAAAAAAAGTAATACAGCAAAACAGCAAACGTTGCAAAAACACACTCAACACAAAAAAAACAAAAACACAAAAAAAAAAAACGAAAATAAATCAGACCGTTTGCTGTACTTAAAGAAAATTGAAAAACAAAAATAATTAAATATACATTTACAGTTAGTAAATTTAAACTCACATAATCAACAATTTAGTTGTGTAAAAAATGCAAAAAAGAGAAAGAACGATAAGCTAAAAAAGAATTGTATATTTTGTAAATGAGCTCGCGAAAAACTGTTGTAAATTTTTCCGGGGGGAGTTTGCCGTGGGGGCTTTGAGGAAAATGCGGAAAACTTTTGGATTTTATGGAATGCGTCGCGAGTTTCGATCGATCAACGAATTTGTTTCACACACACATTTTTTTAAATATGTATTTCGTCTCAAAAAACATTCAAAAATTTTCGAAAATTTCCCTCCAATTTATTTTGCGCGCGCAACGAAGTAAGTTAAGTTAAAGAGAGAAAAACTAAAAAAAATCGAGTCAACAACTAACATACATTTCCAATTGCATTTCAGAGCAACAAAAACAGCATAAATAAATTTAATAATTAAAAAAAATACTATTGAAACTACTTAAATGTTTAAACTTTAAAGGTTTCTTTTTAAATGTTTATATCATTATATATTATATAGTTTAATTGTGTGCATGCCAATTTTTAAGCATTTTCTCCAAAAGACTTTCAAGTTAAACAGTGTGTGTTAAGTCAGTTATATATATTTCTCAATTGTGTATTTCAGTTTAAAATTCCATTTGTAAGTTAACGTATTGAAGGATTTTTGCATTAATAAACGTTGAAGTAAATGAAAATTTCCGCGTTCTTGTTTCATGTTATGTTAACTGTTAACAGTGGACAGTTGACTGTTACTGACAAAAGGGAAATTGTTTATGTCTTATGTTAACTACCTAAAGTTATCTGTTGAGTTTAATGTTACGTTGACAGAAAATTGTCACTGTTAACTCCACAAAGTTAACTGAAAAGCTTTATGTTAATGTAGTACGTACAACAATCATTGTAGGGCTTTGGGATATTTTAGTACGCGTGTTTTGGCTGAGGGGTAGGCTATAAAGTTAACTGTTAACTGTCAAATGTAATATTAACTGGATAATTAACATTATCAAAAACTTAAAATGCCTAACGGAACTTTCTCACTGACATGCTGAGATAAGAAAGAGGTAATATAAAATGTTTTCTCTGCCATAATAACTAGTAACAACAAATTGATAATGATAATGTGGCTGTCTTTGAGTGAGTAACTTTTCGGTTCATTTATTTAATGTGGGTGAATAAATAGGACACTTGCCTTTATTTCAAAAGTAACGTAAATGTAAGGGAACATTTCTTTATAGTCTAACATAACTGATAACATAAATACCCTGATTAACAGACATAATTTGAAACAGAACTGATTAACTATTAACATTTTGCATAATCATTGCCAAGTTGCATAACGAGGAATATTTGACAGCAGCTGAATTTATAAACAGGACTTCAGTTCCTTAACAACTTTGATTAAATAACATGTTTCCTATGAATGACTCATAACAAAAATTCTTGTGTTAAGAGCATTGTGTTAAGGAATTTTAAGCTAAAATACGGATTTTTCAACAGCAGGATTTATCACATCATAAGCAATGCCCTAACATACTGCCTTGTACACAGTGCTGATAATAACACAGAGACTACAGACTATGTTTTAAAAGCAGCTGCTCGGCAGATAGCATTAGCTGATATTAACACTAGCAGCAACAGGGACTTTATTTACCTGCCCCTTTTTCTCAATTCGCCGCATTTCATATTTTCGGAGTTAGCCGAAGGCGGTCGCGTCCTGCGCTCGGTTTGCTGTGGGTGGGTGATTGGGTGGCTGTCAGTCGCCGTTCGGCTGACTTACGAATTCGGCAAGAGGCGTGAAAAGCAAAGCTTTTGGCCATCGTGAATTGAGTCAGTCTCAAACGAGTGTCAAATCGCGCCGCACGTGTTTCAGCGCAAGCAGCGCGCTTCTTGCGTCTTTGTTGTGCTCCCCAAAAAGTGTCGTTTGTCGTGTGCTGATCGCCTCCACGAGGCGAATGAAAGAAAGTGCAAGTAAAGCAAAGCGTTTAAATTGATTTCGCATTTGTGGTGCAAATTGTGCCAAAAGCGCAAGTGAATCTCGTAAAGTGCATAAAAAAGTGCCCATCTCCAACTCACACTGACACCAACAGCAACAACAACGTAAATATATAACAGCATAACAGCAAAAAAAAAACAGCTGTTTATTTGCCGCACAAAATAAAAAAAATGAGCACCTTAAGCGGCTCTCTTAACAAAAACTACAGCAAATATGGACTAATTTTTCCTTCGAGTATTTTAAGCTAAATAAATATAAAAGTAAGTTATAAATGTGGTCGTTTTTATTTAGATTAAGACTATTTTGGGATAGAAAGTTCTTTGGTTTTAAGCCCAAGTAAATATTACCAGCTGTCTCTTTTCCTTTGTCTCTTTCTATGCAAACCTTTATCTCTTTGTCAAAGGGTATTCTTTACTTTTGTTCTTTCATACAATAATCACAATTAAATTTAGTTGCTCCCTTTGCGCTTTGTTATGAGATCATATCAGTTAATCTCTTCCTTTTAATACTGCTCTTCAATATTAATTATTGTTGCTCTATTTGCGTACTGTTATACATATGTATGTGTGTCACTTCAGATATAACTGTTCATCTCTTGGTCAAAGTTGGTTTCCTTTTCAAGTTCCTCACTTTTTCCTCTTCTTCTTTCCTTTAGTTTTCATTGTGGAAGATCTCTTTGATCATATAACATTTAATCTGTTATTCGAGAGCAATGCACTTTGCTTTGTGTATCGATATGATATCATATAGCAGTTAATCTCTTACTCAAAAGCTTACTCCTTTTTGAGTACCGCTCTTCCCTATCTTCACTCTCTTCGGAATTTGTTAAACGTACGAATGCATTTCATATATTTAATTATATTTATATATGTATATTTTTCATGGCTGTGTGCTAAATCCAGTTGCTGTAAAAACTTTAGAATATTATTATTATTATGTTTTGGCACCCTACTGTTTTCGATGCACCGCAATGCTAGCTGCAACTGCCAAAATAAATCGAGAGTAAAATATTTATTTGCAACGGAAATGGACTGAGACAAGCGAGGTGATTTAATGCTAATCCGAATTGCATTTGTTACACATAAACTAACAAAAAAAAAATACACTTAACGTATAAATATTTTTAAGTATGTTGAACTCATGTGTGGATTTTGTTGATATTGCAATTTAGTATGAAATGCAGCTGAACAGCTGAAAGTTGAAAGAGTGCCCCCTCCTCTTCCCCTCTCTCTGTATCTCTAACTCTGTTTTCTTGCTCTGTTTGCGTTCCTCTTTGTTTGGCGTATCGAACTTTTTAAAAGTTTTGTTTCAAATTTCTTTGAACTTATCAGCATTTGATTTGGTTTACTCTTTAGCTCTTTTTTTTTTGTTGTATTTTCTCTTAGAGCCGAAAACCGCAAAAATCGAACACGTGTTCCTCATTTTCAGTACTCTTTGCGTGATTTTGAGGTATAGTATCGAGATTCTTAGCCTGAGTGACAAATGATGCTACTTATACGCATTAGAGCGTTTTTTCATTCTTTCTGCTTTCTTCAAGTGAAAAAGCTTTTTTGGAGCTACTCTTTGCGGACAGCCAAGTTAATTATTTTGTGTGAGCGCTTAATCGAAAAGAGAATGAGATGAAGACAGGAAGAGAGAGACACCTGGAGAGGGAGAGAAGGACAGACAGAATGGGGAGATCTCTGTAAATTAGCTGTGCTTATTTTATTGTTTTACTTAATTTAATTTATTCACATTGCATACATTTTAATCCTCTTCTGAAGTCAATCTAAAATTGAGATATGGAATCGCATTGTAGCGGAACTTAATTATAGTCACACCTAAATTCGTTTCGCTTATAGCCAACTATTGATGCATGGATAAAACCCGAATTAAGCTTATAAATAAAGCTTCTTCTTTCTTTTAACCAATTAAACTAAATGCTCTTGCGGCCAATGATAAAAGAGAGCGCGCGCTTCAATACAATACAATATATTCTGCGCTTTTTGGGTACTGCTCATTTCGCTTTCACAGTGCCTCTCTTTTGTATGCAGACAACATTCAGAGAGGGGGATTACACTCCAATTCAACCAGTCCCAGCTAATCCCTGCCTGAACAATGCTCATCTGGGATTTGTTTGGCATTATTGTTGGTTGTTTGAGATGAAAAGAAATTGTACATTTTTCCACAGGCGGTAAAAATGTCTGCATTCCATCAATGTACACAATTTCAATTGATGTTAATGCTTTAAGGCCAATCTCCCTCCCCCCTTCCTCCCTCTCTATCTATTTATGAAATTGTAATTATTTTATTGCAAATGTTTGGCAGTTTAACGTTAGCGGAAAAGACTCGAAAATAGCGGAAATTGCCAAAACAGAAATCACTGATGGAATTTGAAGAAAACTTGCAGCAAGCATAAATGGAGAAGGGACAAGAAATATCTGTGGCAAACTGTGTACAAAGGATATGCGGCGCCTTGGCAGCCACTTGGCAGTATTGGAAAGGGAGGGGGGAAGGAACTGGGCACAACAATTAATTAGACGCCACTGAAAACAATAACAAAAGATGAGCTTGTCGCTCATTAATCTTATGACCTCATAAACACCAACAAAGGACACATGTCAGACTCACAGAGAGAATAGTTCGACAAGGACGACAAGGACATCGACAGTCCACATCGACATCGAAGTCGACTCTCACGTGCCTTGAATTGAATTTTTGGTTTTATTTCCCACTACACATATACCCTGCACTCATTCAAAGTCTCTAAAAGGGTAAGCTGGAATATATAAATTTAGATATCTATAAATATTTCTAAAAATACATAAGATATACTACAAATAGTTGATATTTTAAGAAAGTTACCGAAAGTCGAATGGAAATATTAAATATTTGAATTTATAATTTTCTTTCTTTTTTTCAAAAAAGTAATTATTTTATTATTCATATTGCAAAGACAAATACAAAAAAGCTGATTATCTGTTTTACTTAAATCAAGCGAACATTTTGCCAGTCACATTACGCATTTTATCGATTACTACAAAGGTTTCGCGAATATCGATATAAATCAATTTCCGATAGCAATGAAAGATACAATTGCAAACATGGCTTTCCAATTTATATATAAGATACTCACACATATTATTGATCAACTGATGATCGATTATTGATCAGCTGAGTACAGGGTATCTCCTCGTCGAGTGCCCCCACATAAAACAGCAAACTTCTGTTTTTTCGCTCACTTTCTGGTTGGCTTTTGTGGTTGTCACCTGGCGCCTGACCGTTGTCCCGGTGATTAATGTGCAGACGTGGCTTGTTTAATTATCTTGTATTTACACACGCATACACACACAATTACACACCCGTACTCTCACACACACACTCATCCACTCACCTGGTTGAATGTGATATCCTAATGGGCAACACTTGTTAACTTGATTTTATTTGGGCGTGTATTTTGATCTCTTGTGGCTTTTTCCATACAATGCTACCACAAATAAGGGTTTCCGATTGAAAGTGAGTGTAAATGGATACACTCACTTGACAGCTGCGAGTGCTGTTTGAGTGCTGCATATGCTGACTCACCTTTGCTAAGCAACTAATTAAATAAAGTGATTACACAACTGCCGTGAATTGCTATATTTATCAGGCTGACAGCACGAAATAGACAACAAATTTAGTGGAGTCTTTAGCGCAATTAATTCTTATAGATTGTTATCAATTTTCTTATGTTCAAACGTTTTTTTTCCATATCGTTAATTGTTAAGAAATCTATAATTTTGCAAAAAATATTAATTATTAAAATATATTTGTTCACCTTCGTTAGCTGTAATAAATATACTTTAAATAAAATGTGTTAAATTTTAAACCTTGCCAGAATATTGATAATACAAATTTAGACAAAGGTGCGAAAGTTAATTAACAGTTTCAAATACTCCAGATTGATAATAAAAATTTAAAGCAGTCTATAACCACTTTGCTGCACCTAACCCAATAAATGATTAACAAACTTAAAATTTAAAAATAAATATTTAAAAATAAATAAATTGAGAATCGAATATCGAAGATTGCTTTGGGCAAATAGCGGAAGCATAAATTTATCAACTGTTTTGTCTACTTTTTAGTTGAGCAACCAAAAGGAAGAAAAATATACATATTCTGGAAATTGTTTGAGTTAAATTTGCATATTGATGACGGCGCTTTGGGCTCTTTGGTCTAGTGTTAATTAAAGCAAAGTTTGCTTAAACCTAATTTGCTCGCAACTTCGAGCAATTTCATTAAATTAGCATCAAGCTCAGCCTGCGGCATAATTAAAGTGGCAAAGTTGTCCACCAAAAAAATAAAAATAAAATGACTACTGTCATTATGATAATGGCTATTGCATCTATATATAGTATTAAGTACCAGAAACATTAACAGATTATTACATTGATGAAATTTAAGCACTTTTATCATTTTTTTTTACAATGTTTGCTAAGTGAATATCCCATTTGCCTTTATCAAATATTTAAAATGATTTTCATGTGTAATTATTATTTTTTTTATTTCACAGAATACATTTTTTTCAAAGGAAGCAAAAGGTATATACGTCAAGAGTAGGGATATGATTTGGTTATGGAATTGATTGCAGTCAGTTTTTCAAACCGGAAACGGAAATGCAACTTTACCGATTGAAATTCAGAAACGAAACTTCGAAAGGAATTATTTAAATTGAAACTGAATAAATTGAATAATAATAAATTAAACTCTGATTAAGTGGTTCCTACTCTAAGCAGGAATGGTTAAAACACTGTCTATTTCAGATAAAATAATAATTTAATTTAAAGTAATTTAATATAAAATTAATTTTAAAATAAATTATTTAATACAGAATATTTCAAATCTCGAATTGCACATCAACATTATTTAACAGCTTTTTTTTTGTAATATTTATTTAATTATTTTTAAGTTAATTCAATTTTACAGAGTAGCTACTACAATTGTTCGCAGGGTAACTGTTGGTCGAGCTTTTCTCATTTGTTGCTGCAACACTGTTTACACTCTCCACATTTATTGTGCTCCGTTACTTGCCTTGATATATATGTATTTATTTGTGCAACAATGACGTATTTCTTTACCTTTCTCCCTTATCACAGTGCATACATATTATTAACAATGCGTTTTTTTGTTGTTCTTTTTGGCAAAATAAATAGAGATATATGTTTGCATACCTTTTTGTTTTGAGAGGTCGGTTGAGGGTGGAGGGGGGAGTTCAAGGGTTAAGGCATTGATTGCTCATACTCAAAATGCATAAAGTGCCCCGGCCAAAATCCAATTAAAATGTTAATTTTCTGCGTAAACAACAGCAAACAATGAAATTTTCAACTTGCTGCATTAATTTACAACATCAACAACACACAACACACAACAAGCCCCAAAAGTGCAAACCACACACTACACATACACACACACAACCGCACACCCGCACACCCCCCACACACACACACACAGCTGTCGAGCTTATTAGTACGAGGGGGATAATCACAGCATTTAAATACTTACACATTGTGAATGCAGCTCTGAGGGATATTTTAATTAGTGTTGTTGCTGCTGTTGTTGCTTTGGTTGTTGTCTTTGCTGTTGTTACTGTAATTTGTATTGTGTAATGAGCTGTTTGGGACCTTGGGCCACCAATCAAACAATGCGCACAGAGAGGTAATTGGCATTCGAACAGCAATCCGTTAATCGGTTATCGATAAATGTTAATCGAAACAAGACAGTTTTCAATGAGGGAATCAACTTGTTGAGCTGTTGAACTTTAGTATTTATAAATATATATACATTTTCAAAATCGATAATATGTCTGCTTGCATTATGGCTCAAGTGGCAGACAAATGTGTTTTTTTTTGCTACCCGAAATCGATTTGTATCGATATTTGCGAGATGGGTGCAGTTATCGATCAAAGCGAGGAATATAAAATATAAATAATTATCAAACTATGTAGATATGCTTGGATAAGAATGTCTTTTTAAGGCTTATAAATAAACTTCAAAAGCGACAGACAGACAGATAGCTGGGAACTGGGTAAATACCCTTATCTGTTCAAGCCAATAATCAGGAATTTAATAATAAATAAAAATAAACATATTCCATTAAAAATATAATAAAATACAGATAATACTTAAAGTATGCTCAAATACAGCTCATTTAGTGCGTTGCAAGCTTTACGTCGAAATATTAATTTCCCTCGAAAGTTTTTAATAATTTTTGTTTGCACTCATTTCAAGTGATAAATGAGCCAAAGTAAACGGAAACGAGTTAAATTGGAATTAATTGCTCAAATTCATATTAACTAAAAAACCAAGCATAAAATACATAAAATGCGTTGTTAAATAATTTATTTATTATTGTTGTCTATGCAGCGAGGCAATTTAACGTTGCACAAAAAAGCTGTGAAATTGTGGGTAAACAATTTTGTCCTCTTTTTACTCAGATATATTTGTTTTAATAATAAACTATTTTCACTTATACCTCTAATTATTGATATAAAAATAATATTTTTTGTTCTGTTATTTACCTTGTAATTTTCATTTACAATCAGAGTCAGAGTCAATCAGTCAGAGGAATTTTATTATTTTTCCGTTTTTATTAAATATATTTTAATTATTTATATAAGTCGATATTTAAATTAAATTTTTATATTAAATTTATCAAAGTAGTGAATATGATTTAATTGCGAACTGAATAAATCTAGTTAAAATTGTTATCCGTTTTATCAAATACTTAACAATAATAAATTACAATTTAATAAAATATAATATATTCACTTAAAATTACAGTGGTTATTTAATTATTTATGTAAATCAGTTTTTTTTTGCTCTTAAATTGTTGTTTACAATCCGACAGTCGATTAGATGATTAAGTCATAAATATTTACAGTTACTTTTGTAGTTATTTTGTAGTAAAATAATATGTATAAATATTTATTTATTTTAAATTGTAATTTGCAAGACAAATGAATTTGATTGGATTACATGATTGAATGATTCCAGAGCAATTAAAACAAAAAGCATTTAAATGTTGAGCATTTTGTGTAGTTGAAATGGAATGACCGATTCCAAGAATATTTCAGATTGAGTTGCAAATTTTGAGTTATCCCCCAATTGGAGTGTGCGTAGAACTAATTAGTAAAATGAATTGTTTAATTGCAGAAGCAGCTGCTGCAGTTGCAGAAGGCAACAAGTGCAACGACCAAGAGCTGCTGGCAGCTGTTAAGTCATGTGACACTAAGCCAGTGCAAAGAATCCGAGCAACTGAAGAAACAAACAGCAGTAACTGGAAGCAACATCAAGCACATTAATCTAATTCATCAGATGCCTCTAATCAAGCTCGAGTGAAACCATAAGGACAAATAATTAAAGCAAACAAGCAGGCAACTGTGTGGCAAGCGATTGTGTGGCAGGCAGACTGTGTGGCAGGCATAATGGCCAAGTGTGTGGGGCTGTTGCTGCTGCTGCCACTGCTGGCAATGCTGCCAACAATGATAAATGCAACAGCCATCAAAGCAACTTTAATTGCAACTGCAACGGCAACGGCAACTGCAACTGTTGCAGCAACTGAGCGACAGCCCAAGGCAACTGAACAGCGCATTAAGTCAATATGTAAGTACAAACAACCTATATTTATCTAAATATATATATATATATATACATTTATATATCTTCAACTTTTATTGCTCTTTGCTCATATTTTCCTAAGAAGCTAGGCGGCTTGTTGTGGCAGCTGCCTTATTAATACAATTACTAGTTGCAACAGTACTGCCTGCAGCTGTCACAATTGAAACGATCAACATTGGTTTAGCCTTAATTATTTATCCACATTTATTTAGCTAATTGCATTTTACGCCTATAGCTGCAGGTATAAATTATGAATTGCCGATTGCGAAAGTCACCGATTAGAAATCTAATGGATAAAGCCACAATACAATCGCCTTAATTAACTGTGTGTGCTTAATTATTAATTAAACACTTCGAGTTGTCTTTAGATCCGTTGGATCAATATTGAGTTAATATTTTAATATTTAACAGTTCAAATGTAGCTCGAGCTGAGAGTTAAACTGGAATAGTTAAAGCTAACTCAAATTAAGCGAAATTCAATTTCATATTTGAATTCGTGATTTGGTAATTCGACATTCAATCGAAATCGTAATTAATAGAACCACAACTTAATTAGGGTAAATCTAAATCGTCTTGACTGATTCCTTGAGAGGGCACTCAAATCGTTTATCGATTGAAACTCAGAAACGGAACCACAACTGGAATTCAATTCGGGAATGCGAACTTGAAGCGAAACTGTTCGCTGAAATTAAACGATTCAAAATTGGAATGAGAAATTGAACCGGTATATGACGTTTCTTGATGGGAAAACCGAAACCTTTAACTAAAATTCACCGATTGCAATTTAGAATTCGGTTTGATTTATTCGATCTCAAGAATTATTCTTAATTCAATTCAATTTAATTCAATTTAATCAAAATCAAAATCAAAGCGAAACCTATACCAAATTAATAGATTGAAACTCTGAACCAGAATCAGAATCAGAGTCGGAACTAAAACTCGATCTCAAGTATTTTAGTATTAATTCCAAATTGCTTGATAGAAAATCAAATCCAAACCGTTAAGCGAAATAAACCAATTGAAACTTATATCCTGCACCGGATTCAGTTTGATCTTAAGTATTTCTGTAATTCCTTGATAGGAACCCGAACCGGAACTAAAATTCACTTCAAGTTGATTCACTGATTCACAATTTCACGTTTTCAACTTTAAATGTAGGATTGATTTAGGAGCAAAACTATGATCAAAAAGCCCTCGCTTTTTAATCTCAGTTGAGTTTTGACGAAGTTATGGCATTTTGAAGTTTCGACCTATGCCCAAATGCCTATTTTTAAGCCAGTATTTTTACTTGTCTTCCGACCCAATTTCACGTTTTCAACTTTAAATGTAGGATTGATTTAGATGCAAAACTATGATCAGAAAGCCCTCGCTTTTTAATCTAAGTTGATTTTTGACGAAGTTACGGCATTTTGAAGTTTCGACCTATGCCCAAATGCCTATTTTTAGGCCAGTATTTTTACTTGTCTTCCGACCCAATTTCACGTTTTCAACTTTAAATGTAGGATTGATTTAGGTGCAAAACTATGATCAGAAAGCTCTCGCTTTTTAATCTAAGTTGATTTTTGATGAAGTTACGGCATTTTGAAGTTTCGACCTATGCCCAAATGCCTATTTTTGGGCCAGTATTTTTACTTGCCTTCCGACCCAATTTCACGTTTTCAACTTTAAATGTAGGATTGATTTAGGTGCAAAACTATGATCAGTAAGCCCTCGCTTTTTAATCTAAGTTGATTTTTGACGAAGTTACGGCATTTTGAAGTTTCGACCTATGCCCAAATGACTAATTTTAGGCCGGTTTTTTTACTTGTCTTCCGACCCAATTTCACGGTTTCAACTTTAAATGTACGATTGATTTAGGTGCAAAACTATGATCAAAAAGCCCTCGCTTTTTAATCTAAGTTGATTTTTGATGAAGTTACGGCATTTTGAAGTTTCGACCTATGCCCAAATGCCTATTTTTAGGCCAGAATTTTTACTTGTCTTCCGATCCAATTTCACGTTTTCAACTTTAAATGTACGATTGATTTGGGTGCAAAACTATGATCAGTAAGCCCTCGCTTTTTAAACTAAGTTGATTTTTGGCGAAGTTAAGGCATTTTGAAGTTTCGACCTATGCCCAAATGCCTATTTTTAGGCCAGTATTTTTACTTGTCTTCCGACCCAATTTCACGTTTTCAACTTTAAATGTAGGATTGATTTAGGTGCAAAACTATGATCAGAAAGCTCTCGCTTTTTAATCTAAGTTGATTTTTGATGAAGTTACGGCATTTTGAAGTTTCGACCTATGCCCAAATGCCTATTTTTGGGCCAGTATTTTTACTTGCCTTCCGACCCAATTTCACGTTTTCAACTTTAAATGTAGGATTGATTTAGGTGCAAAACTATGATCAGTAAGCCCTCGCTTTTTAATCTAAGTTGATTTTTGACGAAGTTACGGCATTTTGAAGTTTCGACCTATGCCCAAATGACTAATTTTAGGCCGGTTTTTTTACTTGTCTTCCGACCCAATTTCACGGTTTCAACTTTAAATGTACGATTGATTTAGGTGCAAAACTATGATCAAAAAGCCCTCGCTTTTTAATCTAAGTTGATTTTTGATGAAGTTACGGCATTTTGAAGTTTCGACCTATGCCCAAATGCCTATTTTTAGGCCAGAATTTTTACTTGTCTTCCGATCCAATTTCACGTTTTCAACTTTAAATGTACGATTGATTTGGGTGCAAAACTATGATCAGTAAGCCCTCGCTTTTTAAACTAAGTTGATTTTTGGCGAAGTTAAGGCATTTTGAAGTTTCGACCTATGCCCAAATGACTAATTTTAGGCCGGTTTTTTTACTTGTCTTCCGACCCAATTTCACGGTTTCAACTTTAAATGTACGATTGATTTAGGTGCAAAACTATGATCAGAAAGCCCTCGCTTTTTAATCTAAGTTGATTTTTGACGAAGTTACGGCATTTTGAAGTTTCGACCTATGCCCAAATGCCTATTTTGAGGCCAGTATTTTTACTTGTCTTCCGACCCAATTTCACGTTTTCAACTTTAAATGTAGGATTGATTTAGGTGCAAAACTATGATCAGAAAGCCCTCGCTTTTTAATCTAAGTTGATTTTTGACGAAGTTACGGCATTTTGAAGTTTCGACCTATGCCCAAATGCCTATTTTGAGGCCAGTATTTTTACTTGTCTTCCGACCCAATTTCACGTTTTCAACTTTAAATGTACGATTGATTTGGGTGCAAAACTATGATCAAAAAGCCCTCGCTTTTTAATCTAAGTTGATTTTTGACGAAGTTACGGCATTTTGAAGTTTCGACCTATGCCCAAATGCCTATTTTTAGGCCAGTATTTTTACTTGTCTTCCGACCCAATTTCACGTTTTCAACTTTAAATGTAGGATTGATTTAGGTGCAAAACTATGATCAGAAATCCCTCGCTTTTTAATCTAAGTTGATTTTTGACGAAGTTATGCCATTTTGAAGTTTCGACCTATGCCCAAATGCCTATTTTTAGGCCAGTATTTTTACTTGTCTTCCGACCCAATTTCACGTTTTCAACTTTAAATGTAGGATTGATTTAGGTGCAAAACTATGATCAGAAAGCCCTCGCTTTTTAATCTAAGTTGATTTTTGACGAAGTTACGGCATTTTGAAGTTTCGTCCTATGCCCAAATGCCTATTTTTAGGCCAGTATTTTTACTTGTCTTCCGACCCAATTTCACGTTTTCAACTTTAAATGTAGGATTGATTTAGGTGCAAAACTATGATCAGAAAGCCCTCGCTTTTTAATCTAAGTTAATTTTTGACGAAGTTATGCCATTTTGAAGTTTCGACCTATGCCCAAATGCCTATTTTTAGGCCAGTATTTTTACTTGTCTTCCGACCCAATTTCACGTTTTCAACTTTAAATGTAGGATTGATTTAGGTGCAAAACTATGATCAGAAATTCCTCGCTTTTTAATCTAAGTTGATTTTTGACGAACTTATGCCATTTTGAAGTTTCGACCTATGCCCAAATGCCTAATTTTAGCTCAGTTTTTTTACTTGTCTTACGACCTAAAATCACGTTTTCAACTTTAAATGTACGATTGATTGAGGTGCAAAACTATGATCAGAAAGCCCTCGCTTTTTAATCTAAGTTGATTTTTGACGAAGTTATGCCATTTTGAAGTTTCGACCTATGCCCAAATGCCTATTTTTAGGCCAGTATTTTTACTTGTCTTCCGACCCAATTTCACGTTTTCAACTTTAAATGTAGGATTGATTTAGGTGCAAAACTATGATCAGAAAGCCCTCGCTTTTTAATCTAAGTTGATTTTTGACGAAGTTACGGCATTTTGAAGTTTCGACCTATGCCCAAATGCCTATTTTTAGGCCGGTTTTTTAACTTGTCTGACGACCTAAAAT
Source organism: Drosophila nr. fundita (assembly GCA_035044245.1). Lineage (NCBI taxonomy): Eukaryota > Metazoa > Arthropoda > Insecta > Diptera > Drosophilidae > Drosophila > Drosophila nr. fundita. The sequence goes on from JAWNMG010000654.1 coordinate 2,577,249, forward strand.
CACGTTTTCAACTTTAAATGTAGGATTGATTTAGGTGCAAAACTATGATCAGAAAGCCCTCGCTTTTTAATCTAAGTTGATTTTTGACGAAGTTACGGCATTTTGAAGTTTCGACCTATGCCCAAATGCCGATTTGCCGATTCCGGTAGCCAATAACACGCTGCTTGCCACATACGCAGATGACACAGTGTTCCTTGCTAACTCCTCCACTGCCTGGAGAGCCTCAGCGGTTACGCAAAGGTTCTTGGATGGTTTTAGTACCTGGGCCAACCGGTGGAACATCTGCTATCAATGAGAACAAGTCTCAGCACTGTACGTTTGCGCTCAGGAGTGGTAACTGTCCAAGCGTCCGACTCAACAACACGATCATACCTCAGGGGAATCATGTTCGCTACCTGGGTATGTATCTGGACAGGAAACTTACCTGGCGTAAACACATACAGGTCACGGCAGCAGCGTGTAGATCCAAGAGGGTGAAACTCAACTGGTTGCTGAAGTCATCCAGCAAACTCAGCTTGAGCAACAAGCTGCTGGTGTACAGGAGCATCATCGTGCCCACATGGACATATGGGATTCCATTTTGGGGCACAGCGGCAAAATCGTGGATTAATAAAATTCAAGTTTTGCAGAACAAGGTGCTAAGACACATCTCTGGTGCTCCATACTATGTTAGCAATTTGACACTGCACAACGATTTCAGTGTACCGACGGTCAAATAAACCGACATACAAGTCGTTACAATGACAGGCTGCATAACCATGTCAACCCATTGGCCTGCTCACTAGGGTCGAATTCAACCCGCAGACGCTTAAAGCGCCTCCACACCAGCGACCTCTGGACAGTTGGGCGTTAATATTTTCCAATTTTCTTATTAGTGTTCTGCAAATGTTACATTTAATGTTAAATTGATGTTACGTAATATTGTAACATGTTCATACCAATTATTTGTTTATGTTATTGATTTAAATCCGCTGTCATTATGTATATTTTCAAACAATATTTTATAACCTTTCAGTAGGTTGATTAATATTAAATTAAATTGCTACATCAAAAAAAAAAAAAAAAAAAAAAAAAAACCGTTAAGCGAAATAAACCAATTGAAACTGATATCCTGCACCGGATTCAGTTTGATCTTAGGTATTTCTGTGATTCCTAGATAGGAACCCGAACCGGAACTGATTTCAGAATCATAGAATTGTTTCGTGGTTCGACCTTTAGAAAAAGCTAACAGTATTCCACCTTCCAATTTAGATAACTCTACCTCAAAACTGTATCATAAAGAAATAAATAACTCTCTCTTTTGACCGAAAAAAAATGTTTCCAAAAATGTGCAAAATTTCTGCTCAGCGTTTTATTTCACAATGAAATCGCTACAGTTTTGATAAATGGTCAGACAATGACTTATGCATAATACACATACATACATGTATATAATGAGTGAATATGATTAAACTTATTTATATAGATTTTATTAAATTCCACAGAGATTAATTTAATATGCTCTTTTTTTCAGAGCTGTCGCATTTTATGTTAATAATATTCTTGGGAAAGTGCTTGGTTTTTTGGCTTCCATCTTTGGTAATATTAATGGATTTAGTGCTGGTCTCAAATCAAATATAAATGACACACACATTTCACATGACGCACACACACACACGCACCCACACACACTGAGAGCGGTGAATATCTTGTTCATATATGGAATAAGGCATTGAATTTGTTTGTCAGACAGACGGACAGACTGACAGGCCTGTCGACTTGTCATCGAGGTCAAAGTGCAGCCTCATTCCTGAGTTGAGCGAGCAACTACAGTATGAAATATTGCCATATCATAAAGTAAGAGCCTTGAGTCAATGTAATGCAATGCAAATGATCATACACTCAGAGAAAAACTGACATGGAATTCAGATTAGAAAGTTTTTCTTGTGTTAAGAAATAAACAGCTGAAAGTCAGAAAATAACAATAAAAATGACTTTTACAAGCTAAGAAATTTTATTTTATTGTATATGTGAAATCTTAAAATGCAAATGTTTTATCTACATTAATTAATTATTTAATTAAGTATCAAAATGCTAATATAAGAATTCTTCTATGTGTACATATGAATATATTTCTGAGTGTATATATATACATATATATATATACAGATATATATATATGTATACTTAGCATTGTAATAAAGTTCTGTGGCAGCTTTTTGCTAAATCAAATCAAATATAATTCATACGCAGCGCTGGACGCTTTGTTAATTTATGTGCCTGGTTTTTTCTCTCGTTTAATGCAGTAAACGGCTAAATCAATTACGAAGGCAGAGCAGCATAGACAGAGACAGAGAGAGAGAGTGAGAGAGAGAGAGGGAAAGAGAGAAAGAGATGGAGCAGCTTGGCAGAGAAAGAATAAAATCTACTTAGCACATGTAGGAGCTTAATTAAATCATGTTAGAGCAGAGGCAGCCGCAGCAGCAGGCGTGTGGAAGCTAGAAGCTGAATCGAGTGCCTGGTCCTTCGTCCTTCGTCCTTCGTTCTTCGTCCTATCGCTCTTGGTCCTTGGCCCTTGTTGGTTCACATCAACATAACTCATTGGCATTCTTCTGCTGCTGCTGCCAGTGCTGTTGTCTAGTGTTCCGGATGCGGCGGCTTTAACGCTCCGAGAGAAGCGACAAGGACTCGCTTTTATGATTATTATCATTATTACAGTACATACTTGTTGTTGTTCTCCATTTTCTTTGTTGTTGTTGTTGTTGTATACACTGTGATTCTCAGCCCCATTCCAATTCCCATTCGCATTTGCCCATTGTGATAATGTTTGTTGTTGTTGTTGCAGCTCGTTGTGCGCTTATTGTTATGCTCCACAATTTGCCAGGCTCAAACAAAGAAGCGAAGCCAAACCTTAAAAAAATAAAAGGCGTTGTAACAAAAATCTGATGGCAAGTGTCGAACGAACAAACTGAACAAACTGAACAACTGAGCGAATGAGTAAATGACTGGATGAACACGTACCCCAAAACACAGCCAGCTGTAAAATACTTATTTTACCCAAACCAACAAAAATATATATAAAAAAGGCAAGAGAAATGTGTCCCAAGTCTTTAATTGAATTTTTATTATTTTTGCGCAATTTTGCGACAATTGTTTCGCATTTCGGTACATAAAAATAAAAAAACTAACAAATTTTTTAGTTAATCTTTTTGCTCATTTGTAGCATTTTGTTGAGGCGGTTTATTTTTATGCGACACACTCAGAATTTTAAAAAGAAATTAAAGAGCGAGAGAGAGAGAGAGAGAGAGAGAGAGAGAGATTTAAGTTTGAAATTTTAAATTGAAGTAAACTGAGAGATTGAGAGAGAGAGAATAATTTCAGCTTGTTTTTCGGTTAGAAAAGTTTTGACAAATTTAAAAATCGAACAAAAACACTTTAAATAATTGCTTTCGTCAGCTTAACATATGAAAATGCATTACAAAATAAGTAATATTTATTCCGTGAGAGCCAAATGCACAAACAAAATTTATTTAGGAATATTTAATATACATAAAAGTCTTCAAATTTAAGGACAAGTCAAGACAAGTAAAAGCCAAAATAGATCATTTTTTTATTTGCTTTATTTTAATCAAATCCACCAAATATAAATATTTACAGGCTAACAAAGCGCTTTCTTGGCCAAGCGCAGAAAGTCAGACAAATAAGTTAATTAAATTTTTTACCATACAAGTCCAAAAATGTTGGGGCAACTTATGTTCTTGTTGTTGTTGTTGTTGTTGTTGTTGTTGTCTGCGTCTGAAGTCCCAGAGCCTTGAACCCTTGGGCTGGCTTACAGCCGCCGCTGGAATTAGGGGCAAGTGGTATCTGGAATGGGGCAAGGCTCCGCCCGTTGTTGAGAGATGAGAGATGTGCAGTCTGACATATTAATTTACAGTTGTCGCAAGGCAGCAATAATGTCAAGGATGCTGCTTGTGGCACACGGTTGTCATAGACAACATGCCACGAGTGTTATCAGCTTGTCTGGGTAAGGTTTAAAGGCCACGCACACAATCACACACACACACACACACACACACACTCACGCACACCCACGAGTGCCACTTGAGAGTGCGTGTAAAAACCCCTTTATGCTGTGCCCCAAGTTCTGTGCCGCAAAGTTTTTTGGTGGCACTTGGAGCGCAGCTCACGCGAATTAACAAATTTTATTTGATACGCTGATTTATTTAGTGGCTCTTTTTGCCCACTTTCAACCAACTTTGCCACATGCAACGCGCATAATATTGTTAACGCTTTTATGGTCCTGAAGTTGAAATAACTTGTTGGCGGCAGCAGCAGCAGCAGCAGCAGCAGCAGCGGCAACAACTAAATTTTATACACAAATGTGCATAAATCACATTTTCCGAGGGGGCTGGCGAAATTTGCGCCTCATGAAAAACTCTTCAGTGCCTGGGATTTAGTATTACGCAGTGTGCTGTTAATTTTTATGTTGCTTTAAGTAGCTGACATATTTTATGGCCCCAGCTAAGATACAGCCTAAAGGGGCAAGTCGGATGGGGAGAGGGGGCGTGGCAGGGAAGCGCGTGTCGCCTCTGGCCTTAAGTAATTTAAAGGCATCTAATTTGGCTTGGAATGTGGTTCACGCTCCGTTTGCATTTCGGCCCCTGAATTGAAAGTAATGCTTGACTAACGCTTAACTTAGTAAACGCGCTGAATTCAAATTTAAAGCTGCTTAAATTAAATAACTTTCAAGTCGAGTGAACATTAACTTAAGAGCTAAATTAAATTAAATGTGTAGCACATAGCAAAAAAAGTGCTTCAGTTGCAATGGCAGTTAAAGTTGCTGCAATCAGTGCAACAAAATAAAAATAAAATACGTCAAATCCAATTATAAACAAGTCGACTAGCAGATGCCCTGTAAAATACATATACTAACATATCTGTGTTTTTATAGATAGAATATAGATAGAAAGAGAGGCGGATAGAAAGTGATAGAAATAATTGATCGACAAAAAGAGAGAGCGAATAAAAAGCATAGAGAAAGATATGAGAGAAAACGAGAGACGGAGAGAGAGTGTGAGAGAGATAGAGAGAGATTTAAGGTTTTATTAATTGAAACTTGAAAACAATTTTAAATATTTTTAATTGATTAGACTAGGTATATTATATATCAACTGAGAGTCCATAACTGTACAATTGTGTACTTTATTGTTATCATCAATCGATTAGTATCGGTATTCACAGAACGGGTTATCGATAAAGAAGAAACTTGATCTGCCTTAGGCATATGATAATTTATATACAAAGATCTTCTAGCTCTAATGGCTAAGCCAACTTGTCTTTTAATGCTGATCAAGAATAAATATACTTATTATATATACTTTTTCCTGTTACATACCCAAGTACAACTTCAGTACACCCTTCTTCCCAATTTTGATGCTTAAGGACATTTAAAGGAAACATCGTAAAATGTTCGCTTGAATTTAATGGACATCTGATTGAACTCAGTTGAAGCTTATATGAAATGATAAATTGCACTCCAGATGAAAGCAGCTGTAAAGCTTTATTTGTGCTACAAAGCCTGTCAACTTGTGCAACAACATTTAAGTATTTATTTAAGCTGATCAAAATGTGTTTGGAAAGGAATGCTGCTGCTGGTGCTGCTGCTGTTGCCGCTCCGGAATGTGTGTTGCAGTTGCAAGTTGCGAAGGAAAACGACAACCTCAGTTTCACTATTTGTGCACCTTTGACTTTTGGCCCACAGTCAACATATTGGCAAGGTCTTTGCCAAGAAACTATCAACCAGTCAGCCAAGCAGCCTGCATATGGCATTTAGCCAGGATCCACAATCAGAAAAAATGTTTGAAATTCACCAAATTCCTTGCTCAGCAAGTATATTTCGAAAAATCAGTGTTTTCCTTTCTTAAATCTTAAATATTACATTTTGTAATTTGTAATATATATTTTATAAATAAAATTTCAAGTTTCACTACTTTTACTGAAATATTTTTAAAAAATAAATAAAAAGAAATATTTTATATACAGAAATTATTTTTAAAAACAAGAATAACTTTATAGTGCTCAGAGCGAATTTGAACAATCGGTCGATTTTTTTTCCGAGTGTAGCAGGAGCAAAAGAAGTGTAGCAAGCAACTGAAACCGAAACAGAAGTCGAGCGAAACGCCAAATGAAATGTCAACAGCAGCGTTGCATTCCTCACTGGGCTTGCCGACGTACATCTGCCACAGCCACACTCAAAGCCACACCCACCCCTCCGGCTTTTAAAGATGGACAATAGGGCAACCACCGAAGCAGCCACACCCCCCATTCGCTTACCGCCTGTCTGCGCTGTGCGGTGTTGCGTAAATGAACTCAAACTTTAACTTCAAAGCGGCACAAGGCAAAGGTGGGAAGTGGGTAGCGGGATGAACAGGAAAACAAGATCGTAAAATAATTTTATTATCCGCCAGCCTGGCCACACAATTAAACTTGCTTGAGGGCCCCTCCCTCTCTGGCCATCCCCTCCCCGCGCTGCATGTTTAGCGACTTTTGCTGCCAATTTTTTTGTATCTTCTTGAAAATAATTGAGACAAAAAGAGAAACCAGAAAATAAACAATTAATTGATGCATATCAAATTATTATATGCACTTGCTTCTATCCAAATTAAATTGGCTGTAAAAGTTGACCGAAAGTTCCAATGGGAATTATGAGATTTGGGATGTTAGGTTGGGATATTTTGATCCATGATCAGATCCAATTAGCTTTAAGGCTCTTAGGACAGACGGAAGTGCCTATACAAGCTCTTTAACGAACGAAATTGAAACATGAAACCGGACCAAGAATTCAATTCAATATTTTTTGAAGTTACAAGTTACAACAAATACCATATTAGCTATTAAAACTAACCAAAATCAAATCAGCAACTTTAACAATCGCAATTGAGCAAACTGATCCGGTATCGGATCCGCAATTGAAATTTTTTTTGAGAACCAGTTACAGGAACCGATATGGAGCCCCGAATACCAAAAAATATTTGGAACCAATTCATAATCTTCACCAAAGCCTTTATCTAGTCAGATAAAGATATAATTTTCTTCACGTTATATATGCTGCATATTTATGTTATTTATTTTTATTAAGTTTTTGCTATAATCGATATTTTTTTATTTTATATTAATTTATTTTACGATATATATTTTTGAGTTTTACTCACATTTTTTATGATGACACCATAAAAAGTTTTATTAAATTATATCTTAAGCATAAATTACATTAATGATGTTTATTATTATAAAAGGAGTTTTGAGTGGTTTCTGTTCCTCAGGTATATATACTTGATATATTTTGTGGATTTGAAAACGTTTTAATGCGTTACACACTCACCGTCAAAATTATATTGCCCTGCTCCGTCCAGGGATAATGATTCCGGAACAGAAAAGAAAGCACGAATGCAAAACGTGCGCGGCCATTTGTCGTGGCAATTAAAAAGTTTAGATTATTTTGTAACAATGTAATGGATGGGGGCGTGGTCATTATATTGACTTGATGACAAGGTAAAAGTTGGCTCCAAATTATCCACCCCTCGCCCCCGCCCCACACCAACCGAGAATTCATAAATTGTGAAAAAATGGGAGAGGGCCCATTAAAAGCGGAAACGTTCGGAAAGTGTCTAACAAAGGGTTATACGAGTATCAAAATTTTAATGATATTTTCATTTTATTAATGAAGACAAAGTGCTCAGCAGCTGGGCCAGAATTGGCTCAGCAACCAATTTCCAACCATGATGCGGCCAATTAAGAATGCACAACAAATTAATGAGCCAACTAACGTGGCTTAAATTGTCATTATTGTTTTTGCTGCTGCTCTCGTGGACATTTTTATTATTATTCTCATCTTTGTTGTTGTTGTTGTTGCTGTTATTTCACTCAATCGCTCAGTTATTGTGCAATTTTAAATCGGCTATTAAAATATTCGGCCGTGACATTAAATTTATATGTTTGTGCCTGCTTATAAGGAGTTACACACAATTCATGCCTAAATGTAGGCTAATAAAACCAGAGGGGACTTAAGACTTGAAGGATTGAAAATTATCGTCTTGAAAAAAGCCATACAGTGCCTGCAAGCAAAATAACACCTTTATCCATTCAAAGCTTAAACAAATCTTTAACTTCTTTAGTTGCCACCAAAAGCAAACACTTTTTGGTGGCATAATTTTAGAAGCGAATCGGAGTTGGGTTTTAAACCTTGGTCAAAAACCTCTGTTTAATTTAATTTAATTTAATTTTTAAATATAATTTTAACATGAGAATCGAACCTAAATCGGGTTTTAAACTTTGAGTGTAATATTAAAGAAGAGGTCAAACCATGATCAAAAAGCGTTGCTTCTTAAGAATCTGACTTGTTTAGAAAAGGTTTGACCAGTTTCCATGTCTCAATTCCTTAGTGAAAGCAATAAATTATTTATATTTTAAAAGCCAACAAATCTAGTAACTCTTCGATACTTATTTATCTATATATTTATTATAAGTGTTAACAAATAAATAATAAATATATAAGAACCATAATACTTAAAAAGATGTACTGATATTATGTAGTTTAATCAAATTATGTTTTTTCTTTTTTTATTATTTATTTATATTTTGCTGGTACCAACTTATTTTCACTTGAATAAACCTTATCATATATTTTGAAATTCGCTTGCTCAACCAGTTCCAACTGTGACTGCCTTAAGAGTTATTGATAGAATATTTGTATATTTGTGCAATGATTTAACTCCCGGCTCTTAATGGCTGTATCGATGGCTCTGTTAAAGCGCAAAAATGTGTATGATACGCTTATTTATGGGCTTGGTCGCACGCTCGCCATACATATGTGGAACAATTTTGCACAATTTTGTTTTTGCGCGCCTTTCGTGCCATTTTATGGCAAGGCGTACGCATACTGTTTGCACAGACTGTCTGCTCGACATTCTTGCGGGGTCAAACTTGGTACTGATAAAAGCCAATGGCCTCAGCCCGGGACACTTTTCTGTGCCGTCGCAATTTAATAAACATAAATTTCATTTAAACAATACGAAGCAACGACAACAATTACACGAATGTGTGTGTCTGAGTGTGTGGAGTGTGTGCGAGTGTGTGGAGTGTGTGCGAGTGTGTGTGAGTGTGTGTACTATGCATATGGGCACGTAATTTTATTTCATATATTGTTGCTTACATTTTTGGGGCGTGTTTTTTTGTGGTGTGGTTGGCCTGGTCCAACTTTTTGTCGCCACTTGGGGGACGTTGGCGAGACGCGCTCTGTCGTGTGGCATAAGGGACCACTGAAAGGATATAAGGAAATCATATAAATACAAGCTCATAAAAATCATGGCAGCATGTCCTTTTAGTCCTCCATTGCTACACAGACAGCGGTTATTGTCCTGCATCCAAGTGTGTGTGTGTGTGTGTGTGTGTAAGCTGGCCTACTCTTTTCCTGTTTTCATTCATATTTTATTTTATATGTCGCCTGTGTTTTTTTCTGCCCTTTTCCCCTTTGCTCTGGCTGGGTGTTATGAATTGTTTTACATATACTTTAAATATGCGGCATATGTTTTGGCGGTCGCCACTTTTGAATACTTCTGCGGCACAAATTGCTTTTGCACTGCGGCATCTGCTTTGCACAATGCTTGCCTTAAAGTCGCCCGAATGCGCCAATGAGCATTTCACGGATATTACCCAATTCTGTGGCGTGTTTTGTGGCCTCGCATTCCGCTTTCTTCAATTTTTTAATACAGAACAAAAAAGAGGGGCTAAACATCTGAATAATAAGACAGCCGCAGTTTTGGTAAGTTAACAAAAATTATTTGAATAATAATAATAATGATAATGGAATTTTTTTGGCCCAGCATTTTAGCATAACACTTTCCACGTTTAAAGTAATATTAAGGAAGAGCTCCAACCATGATCAGAAATTCCTGCTTTTTGAAAATCAATTCAGTTATGACAAGCTTATTTTATTATGTATGGTTCAAGTTTTGATCGATCTAAAGCGTTTAAATGATATCAGCTCAGAAGTTTTTCTACTTTGCTTTAAGTTCAAAAATGCCATAACTAAGTAAGGAGTAGACTGGATGTGGCTTGGGTACCAACTATAACTAACTGCCACAAGCTGCGCAGGCTAATTAGCTTAGTTTCATTTACCTTGTGTTCATGGCCTTATTCGCAAACTTCTGTGCACATTCTTTATCACATTTTAAATCTGCCTGAATCAGCCTTAACCCCTGCCCTAATTATAATAAATATAGTCACATATTTTGCATGCATTTTAAATAAGGTCATAATTAAGGTAAACTGTTGTAGTTAAAATTGCACTAAGGCTTTCACCGATAACTGTTTTTAACACTTGCAAAATTCAATGCAATAAATTAATTATTTATCTCAAATTGCGATAGTCAATTTAATCTATGCAATTTTAATTTTTTTTGTTGTGTTGTTTTTTTATTGAAACATTAAAGCAATTTGTATAATTGGATAATGTTTTTGTGGGTCACAGAGTGCAAAGCCAAGCAAAAATCTGAAATTAAAAGCAATCGATGGCCAGAAAAAGAGCTGGAGTTGTGTATGTTTATAGTGTGTATGTTTATTGTGTGTATGTTTATTGTGTGTGAGTGTTTTGTGTGTGTGTGTGTGTCTGTGTGCTGCTTATTCCTTTGGTACGTGCTTCTTTTACAGATGCGCCGCAAAGTATGCAAGCATTTTTAATTAGGCAGTTGTAATGGTTTTATGTCTTTCAATATGCAAAATGGAATTGAAGAATATCACACATTCGCCACATTGCCCACTGATAATTTGTTAATTGAGTTCGAATTGTTATTTGATGTTGTGCTTATTCTGCGGAGTTGGGGTGTGGAAGTGGTAAATCAACCACATACACATTTGATTTATGCGAAAATGCGTTTTCAATGATGTTGGCCAAATAGCAACAAACACGAATATTATTTTATACATGACGGGGGCCAAAAACTTGCGTCTGACATAAGCGATTTGGAACTGTGGAGTAGATTATATATTTTTTTTTTTTTGGGTGGTTTTAGCTGTGCACTCAACTGTTATAATAATAGTAAGTCATAAATTTTGTTGAGCTGCGACTAAATTTAATTTTAGTTGGCCAGCCGCAGTGCCAAACTCACAGACCAACTTCCCAATCAGCGTTCACGAACTTTTCTCTCGTCTTTTTGATTGTTTTCTGTGTCCTTTTATTTTATGTGTTTTTTTTTTTTTGGTAGGTAAAAGCGGAAAATTATTACAGGGCATTGTACCCAGGCAGTATTTTTTGTATTCTTGTTGTTGTTGTTGTTACTGCTGTGTTTTATGTGCGGCAAGCATAATCTGTAACAAATCTTTTCCTCTGCAAAAACATTTGCCTTACGACGCATAAAAGTTGACATACATCTGTGTACACATTTGTATATCTATATATATATGTATATTTATGTATATATTTATATTTATATTTATATATATATATATATGTATGATATGAACATATGTGTACATTTATAGAAAACTGCAGGCCAGCAAAAGTACAGCAAAGAAAAACAAAAAAACAAACACATGCATAAAGAAATGTGTATAAATATCAACGAGGGTTGACATTGAACATGTTGCAAAGAGGTGGCAAAGAATTGTTACTTTTCAAACGTTTAATTTTCTGTTTTATTGCCGATTAATGGCATCTTATATGTTTTTTTTTCTACATTTCTTAATTATATTAATTAATAATTAAATTAAAACACTTAAGCGCTTAAAGTTTGTTTAGAAAGTTCAAAGTATGAATTTAAATCTGCACTAAAACTAAAAACTAAAACATACTCATTAAGCTGCAAACTGCTCGAGCTGCCCTCGAATGTGATTGTGGAAATAAGCCACAACACAAACAAAGTGCCTAGCTGCTTATATCATTTTGGGCTGATATTGCAGGGCAACTTAGAAACGCCGAGAGAGACAGACTGAGAGAGAGAGAGAGAGAGAGAGAGAGAGAGAGAGGGAGAGAAGAGCGTGTAAGCCACTAAGCCTTTTGTTAGATTTATTTCCGTTTTCGCCACTTTTGTTTGTAACTTTTAGGTTTTTTCTTGTTTTCTTTTGTCATTTTGCTAGCTTGCTTGTTTGTTTTATTTGTTTGTTTGTTTGTTTGTTTACATGTTTGTATGTTCGTTGCTTGTTCGTTTGATATGTAATACTTTGCATGGCTTCCTGCAGGGAGAATCAACGAAGGCTCCCAGGCCCAATTGCCATTCGCATGCGGGCAATATTCGAACTGTTGTCGCTTCATGAAGTATTCAATATATCATTGCAAGCAGCATTTGTGTGTTTGTTCCCGAGTGTGAATGTGAGTGTAAATTGAAGTGAATGAATAAATAAATTAAAATTGAGTTTGCATGAAACTTGTTCACTGACGAAGTGAATCGAGCAAAGAGCTATATATATATATAAATATATGTATCTATGGGCAGATGAAAAGAGTGTTACACTGATGAAAAATGAGAGAGCAATTGATAATGCACAAAGTAGAGAAAGTTTTTCATAAAAAAGGAACGAGAGCAGAGCAAAAAGTGTGAGTAAAGTAAGAGTAAAGATACTTATCTTAAGGCAGAAATTACCATTTCAATAAAATAAATAAATAATTCATGGAATGCGCACAGATTGTGTTTGAAGATGAGTTCAAAAGATTATCGAAGGGTTGTAAATCTGTTGAAAAAATGTAAAATATAAATGTTTATTTATTTAATGTTTTTAGTCTACATAAAATAAATAAAGATAAAAAATATTAAAAAAAAAAGATTTTTCAAGAAATGGGAATTCAAGATAAATTAAAATGAAATATATTAAATAAAACAAAAATGTATGAAAATAAATTTTTTTAAATTTATTATAAGTATTGCTGAAACCCCGGAAAAATCCAATCAACTTTATACATATATATATATTTATGTTCCATTTTATGTACGTAAGCATTCCAAATTGCTCCATTTAAATAAACAAGATACTTTACTGCAAGCTTGTTGTTACTTAAAATTAATTTGATTTTACTGTGAAGGCATTTTAAGTATTTCATGGCCGATGTGACAAAGTCCTATTTGTCTCTGGCAGAAAACTATGCGCAACCTAATAAACGATTTTAATTATTAATTTCGCAACTCCTCCGCCAAAACAACACGAAGCCGAAAGTTTACACCCAAAACATCGCTGTGGCCGTAAATCCTCGGCTTTATTCCATAATATTACGGCATAATTAAGCTGCACTCGCTACTTTTACTCTGCTGCTACTCAGCCTCATCTCTCTGCTGCTGCTGCTGCTGTTTTCTGCAGAACATATGACCTTAAAAAAATGAAAGTGGCAACAAAAAAAATCGTGAAAATGTTTCCTGACTAGGACATACTCTGCTTAAATTTACCATCCAGAATGAAGCAAGATTTTTTAAAACTGGGCATAAAAGTAGTTGCTGAAAGACAATAAATTTCGAGCAAGTGTTCAAATTCTGAATTGCATATTTTTGCTGCACACTTTAAGTGCAATCTGCTTTATTTGATACTTTACTACATATTTTGGCCTGTTGCATTTATTAATGCAGCACTTTAGACATTTTATGGTTGGAGGGTATAAAAATCGCTCCAAGTGGTAATTAAAAATTCGCCACACCCAGCCCAAAGTCGCACAGCAAAAAAGAAAAAATATATAGCAAAAAAAAAATGGTTATTATGCCATAGTGCTGCTGCGGCAAGACAAGCTTTAATAAGTTGCACACGCACACACACAGGCACACACTGAGGACTTAACTAGCACACATTGCCTTTGCACATTACGTATACGCAACGTTTACAAATGAAGCTGGCAGCTGGATGAGTCGAGTGATAAAGTGAGCAAGTGCAAGCAAGACAGAGCATTAAAAGCAGCACACAAGCTGACTGTCAACGATATTACGCACACACACACACACACACACACAGAGAGACTCCAAAGCACAACTAAATTTTGTATAAACTAACAAGAGAAACTTCTGGTCTCCCCACGATTGTTGGCAGCTGATAAAAGAGGAGGGTTTTTGTTTGGGTGAGAAACAACAATTTCGCTAAATTACAAACAATGCTTATTTGTTGTTTATCTGTGTAAACTATCTACTTCTCTCCCTCTCGGGGGGCATGTGGCATGAGGCATGTCGCAGGTGGCTGTAGTGGCTCCTGCTGCCGCTGTGTAATTGAGTTGATAAAGCTCTCGGTCGCTTTATTGTAATTTACGTAATGCATGCAAAGTTAATTACTTCAGGGAGTCCTCCGTAATTAGAAATGTGATTGAACGGCGGAGGGCATCCAACTCCACTGCCCCGACCTCTGCACCTGCCACACCAATCCCTTGCCAGAGTCAGGCTAAAAAATAAGCCTTGGCCATTTGTCAACTTTCTGGTTGTCTTATTCCATTATTTTTCAATTTGACAAATCGTGCCACTGCCCAAAAGCATGCATTATAAAAAATTATTGTTATTGCTGCCACTGACTTTGCAGACATTTTCAATTAGCCGACAGTTTCTCGTTTGTCTAAGCCGTTGTTGCCATTTGTAGGTTGTCAGGCGATTACCTCGTCCCCTTCTCCTTCTTCTTCCTTCTTTTGGTGCTTTTGCAATTCGTAATCGTAAATTGAATTTCAATCAACGAAACTTTGCAGACTACAATAATGTATTTTGTTTATTGGGCGACGAGTCTCGCCAAATAGCAATTGGCAATACGAAGGGCTATAAAAAACATCCTGCTGCAGCTGCAATTGTACTCCTTTTTTTGATAGACAAAGACACAGTAGAGAATAGAAATTGAGTGAAACAAGTAAGGACAGTTATTTTATTATTCACAAAGTATACTTATAAGACTCAAGTATTTATCTTGATATATACAACATTTTTCGATAGTTTATAAATTGATATTAAAACTTAATCAGTGCAAATTTTGAAAAGTATTTTTTAACTTTATAGAAATATGTTTCTTAATGATAGAAAATATTTTTGAGAAAAGGTAGAAAAACGTTTTTATTTTTAAATTATTTTATTTCGTTAATTTCGAATTTGTGTCTAAAATCTATAAATTATTTGATAGGTTTTTGGGCAAATTCATTTTAAGGCGATTTTCTAAATCGTTTATTAAAATCCAACACTTCAAGATTAAGTTTAAATAGTTCACACAGAAACTGGCCGACGGATAGATAGAGGGCTATAAATAATTAATAAATAATGTGTTTATTTGTTCGATTGTCGACAACAATATTATACAACAGGTATTTGTGTTTATGCGATCAAAAATAAATAATAATAATTCAAACTGGCAATTTTAATCGCATTTTATACGCCCTAAATTGTTTTTCATGTAAATTATTCATTATTCGGAAATAAAACAATTTATAATCAAATTTTTTGAAGCATTATTTGTTCGACAGCAATTTAGGCGAAACTGTGAACACACACAACAACACACACACACACACACGCATTATGCATGTGCGGTGGCATATTGATTTAAATGGTATTTTTGTGTTGTATTTATTTTGTTTTTCGATTTTTATATAATTCTTGAATTCGACTCGACATCGAATATTTTGTAGTTTGCAAACCAAAATGGAAACATAATTTGCTAAATACATCAGACACACGCAAAACACACACTCACACACACACACACACAGTGCACTTAAATACTCATCAGGAGCAAAAATTGTTGAATTTGTGTTGAATCCTTAAATGCTGCTAGGCATTTGAGCACTTAGTCAAATCCCAGCTAGGATTTATGTTCGCATATGCATTTCCTGACCGCAAAAAACTTTACCAGAAGCACTCATTTTCAATACTCCTCTCTCTCTCTCTCGCACTCAACGGCCCCTTCACCCCGCTCCCCACCTTGCGTTCATAAGTGGCATGCATTGGCAAAAGTTTAGGGCTATATTGTAAAGACGTAAGTGGCAACAACTTTTCCAATTGCAAAAGAATTTGCAAGTGTGGAGAGCAAAACAATCTAAACTTAGGTCTAGATACTTGAGTTAAAGCATCAAAATTATGAATGTTGCAAAAATACTTTAAGTTTAAATAATATATAAATTAGAGTTTAGCTATTGCCTGCTTTAATCATCATTAAATGTTTATGAGCTTAAATTATTTAATACAATAATATATATAATATATATTTTTGCAATTAAGTAAACATAAGCCCTGCTTTTACATACTTTCTGAATAAGGTAAGTTAAAGTTCGAATATTTTAAATTACTTCCACTTTGATGGAAACCAAAAATATAACTGCAACTAAACGTAACAGTTTGAAAAGTTGAACAAATGTTCTAAATGCTGGCTTTGTTTTATGGCCATTTAGATATATACAGTGTACTTTTGTGGCTGAGTTATCATAGATTGCGCAGGGCAATGCTTGGAAAGGGGGTGGAAGGGGGGCTAGTAATGCTGTGGCTATCAGGCGTCGCATTGGGTCAATGAGAATATGCAGACAGAAGTCACGCCAAAACTTTTTCGATAGTCGAAACTTAAGTGCCGGCGACTGCCAACGAGTTGCCACTACCCCTATATCTACCTATAGATATATATATATATATATATATATACATAGAGAGAGCGAGAGAGATGGAGATACAGAGTGTGTTTCGCTTTGTTTTGTTTTTGGGGTTCTGACTTTTGTGCAAGCCAAAAAGTTGGCCGGCCACTAACCATAAATTAGGTGCAGCTCCTTTTTCTTACATGCACTGAATCCTCTTTTGTTTGCTGCTTATATATGATAATTATTTGCTATCCCAATGTATATATATATATATATATATATATATATATGTGTGTGTTTCAAGAATTCGTTGTAAGTTAGCTCCTTGTATTTAATTAATGCCTCAATACCTCAAGGTGCACGAGCGAAATTTGCCGCATTGCTTGTGGTGCGATTTCTAATTAGAAAATTCGCCAACTTGCAACTTGCAATTTGTGTGTGTGCCGCACATTTTTCTATCCCGCTGCCACTGGTGCAATTGTTTTTACTACCCGCCTTGGGCCACAAGCTTGACTTGACGTTTTTGATTGACATTGACGTTATTTTTGCCAATTTTTACCAAAGGTCGCCCGCCTCGCATTTCGTGTTGTTTCTGTTGCTTTTCGGGGCCAATCAATTAACAGCGGTTTTCCTTTGTTTGCACATTTTCTCGTTTTCTTTTTTAGTTTTTTGAAATGCTGCATACTTTGTGGCTGACCCCGAGGTGTTGCCACATCTCGTGGCGCAGTTTAATTGCACGCTGTAGAGTTTAGCAAAATTCTTTGATGTTCGTTTCCCGTGGCTTGACAGCTTTCCATTTTGTCGAGTATTTACTTTGAAAATTAAAACTGAAACTCTGTTAAAGCATTTTTTGTTGACACTTAAAAATGTTTTGGGTCGTAGATTTATTCACTCTTAATGGGTTTCGGGTTTGAAAGAGCTTAGTCCAACTGCTGGCAGCTCAAATTCATTATATTATATATATTTGCCGGATGTTGGTAATTTGTTTTGCTCAAATGGTATCAGAGTATTCCACTAAAATGCTTCCAAATATGTATATTTTCTTATTAGTAATATTTTGTGTTGTTAAGAAATGCATTCCTAAAAGGAAATAATGCGAAGTAAATCCTTCGGGAAATTCAGAAAATTGTAATCAAATCTTATATCTGTATGTAAGCATTAAATTATTAAATTTTCTTTCTTTAGTAGGTTGATTTACCCTTGGTACAGCGAATTTCTAAAAAACTAGATAAATGTATCACCATTCAACTTGCTTGGGCTTGCTTAAAGCTGCTGAAAGGAAGCTAAGATGCCGTTGATGGAATTTCCCAGTGCGCCAAAAATTCTGTGCTGAAGATGCACACGGCAAAGTTTTTGGCATATTTTCTTGTTGCTGCTGCATTCCTTGAGTATTTGGCCTTCAATGCAACTGTAAATTATGCATAAGACAACAATTGTTTGCAAAATAGTTTAAGTTCGCTTTGTTTTCAGCAGTTTGTTGGCTGCAAATGCCGCTGAAGGCATTTATCATAACAGGTGCCAACTGGGAGCGATGTCTCAGCAGCAATCTCCCACTCTTTCTCTCTCTCTCTCTCTCACACACTCGATTGCTGTCTCTCTCTGTCTGTCAGGCATACTCGGCACTCAGTGTAATTGAGCGGCACTTGAAAAATATGCGGCTCATTAGATGCAGGCCCCCAAAGGTGTTGGTGGGCCGATCCCCGAAGAGTTCGACAGTCAGAAAGATAACTCATCATACAGCTGAGCGGAGTGGAGCGGACTGAAGTGAAGTGGTTTGAGTAAACACACGACTGCACACACAAATACACCATGCACACACACTCACACACTCACATACAATCACGTAAGCTGAACTTAACGCTTGACTGATTTCTTTAGCCTCAAACAAAATTGGCACGGCAGGAGTGATGGCAAATACATATGTATATAAAAATTATTTCCAGCAACTGCTGTTGCTGCTACTGCTGCTGTTGCTGCTGCTGCTGTTGCTGCTCTTGCTTTCCTTACACTCTGCAAAAACATGCCCTTAATTTTAGAGTTTTGTCCTAGTTCTGATGCCAAGGTTAACTCAACTTTCTATTCAGCAAGTATTTTACTAAAAATCAATGCTTTTCCTTTCTTATTTTCGAGGTAAGAGTTTCTTAATTTGTAAAAGTCTAATCTGAATTATATATCTCTTATTCTATTAATAAATATTAATCTTTTAAGATCATACATTACATTACAAACATTTTAGACAGTTTATAGATTCATTTTAGATAGTTATAATTTAAAATGAATTTAATTATTTCTTCTACTTTTCAGAAAAGCATTTTAAGAAATGCCATAGAAAATATTTCTAAAAATATAAAAAACGTCTTATTTTTTGGTATTGTCGATTTAGGGCAAGCCTTTCAAATTTGTATACATTTTTCTCATATTTTTAGAAATCATTTCTTAGCAGTTTTCAGTTCGATTTTTTTCTGAGTGCAGATATCCATCTGCTGCTCATATGTGGTCTACGTGCAGCACTTCTCAACTTCTCAGCTTGTGTTTGTGTTTGGGCTTAAGTTTTGATACGTGCGCTGCTTAAATTATTTTTTTTTTGTGGGCAACACGCCGGCATTTTGATTCTCATTGGGTTCCGATTACATGGCGTATACGTAATACGTAATACGTAGCATAGGCAAAAGTTTTAGTTTGCCTACGCTCATCAGCACCGTGGCAATTTCGGCTAGTTGCAACAAGTTGTGTGGCAACGAAATAGTTAAACAACAACTTTAAGCTCAAGCTACGCTTCGCTTGGTTGCTTATATGCAACACTAGCCACAGTTTCACCATAATTTCACCTTTAACGCCTGCTGCCACTTTCACTTATCATCGATGGCCAGCTGTTATTCTCCCTCTCTCTTTCTCTCTCTCTCCCCATCTCTCTCTCTATTTTGCATTGCAAATCCGTTCGCCGTGTTATTCTGCACAACAAAACATTCCTTTGTTTTTCATCATTTCTAGTTTTGCACACTCACATTTAAGCCACAATTCTCTCCAGCTTGCCGCACAACGCTCTGCCAATATTGGCCTGTATTGAAAACTTGCCAGGATTATTGAATGGAATTTTAAGCTCTTTATGACCTTAAATGCCATCGTTCGCAACATTTTCGTATTTCTGTATTTTCTCTTGCATTGTGTTGACGCATTTTGGTAGCATGCGTATTGAAATAATTTCAAATATAAGCCTACAACAAGAGAGAGCGGTATTGTTTGGGAGTAAACGACTTCGAAATACTTTGTTCGAAATGAAATACCAGGGTTTTCAGACTTTTGAGTGCAGTAAATGTTTCATGTTGCAAGTTTCTAGCTTAAAGGGTGTCGAGAAAAGTTGACAGACGGACCGACAGCATGACGAACATTGCTCAAAACCAGTTTACTCTTTTGTATCTTCGCTGGCAGAGTATAAAAAATTGTTGCAATACTTTTTGACATGTGCACATAATGAGCGTTTAATGCCACGTTTTCGACCACTTCTGACACTTCCTTTTAAAAACGCATTTTCTGCTCTTTGTTGTTTTAAATAGTGTGTGCAGTTACTCTCCCTCTCTCTCTCTCTGTGTGCAACTCTGTTACTCTATGTCTGTCTCTCTTCTGCTCTGGCGGTCGGTTCATGTTTTCATTAATGTGCTGGCAGCATCAATTTGGTAAACTCAGCAGGCATAATCTCCAGCGCATAAAACGCGCATTAGCAAACTATTACTGAAATCCCCAAGGTGCCATTTACCATGACCAGAGCTGTCGTTTCTCATGCTCTCTCCACCCCCCTCTCTCTCTCTCTCGCTGACTGTCTGTGTCTCACCCTCTCTCTGTGCTGCATCGTGTGCCATTTGCAATGTAATTTGTGACGCCTAATAAAATGCCAAAACACTCAGTAAAAGTAAAATAAATAAAAAAAAAACGAGAGAAAAATGTGCATAAATTATAAGACAGCAGCAGTCGCAGAGCAAAAGTGTGAAAAATTACGCACACGCCCCACTCTCGACTCCCTCAACTCAACGAAACTGCGGAGCACCACAAAGTTCCAAAGGCAACCGCAAAAGCCAACAGTAAAAAGATATAGAAAAACAACCAGCGAACATTTTGCTTGGAATACACTCAGAAAATAGAAAATCGCGCTGAATTTTCGCTGTTCGCCAAGTGATCTACACTTTCCTATGCAGAAAGCAAAGAAAGAAAGAAAGTCCAAAATCGAAGCATTTCCTAATTTCAGTTTCCTAGATTCAGATTCCTATAAAATTTAGAAAAAACTTAGAATAATTACTATAATTAACAATAAAAACATATAGAAAAGATTTCCCTTTCACCTAAAAATAGAAAATATTTCGTAGAATAGAAAAAAAAACATATTTTTGGTATTGTCATTTTATGTCAAACCTTTCTAAATTTAAGAAAAATATTTTCATATAGTTAGAAATTGTTTTGAAAAACGAGAAAAGCTTTATAATTCTTAGAGAGACTGTAAATTTCAGAGTGATATTTTTCTGAGTGTATCGCTACTTTGCCAGTAGTCAACATGACTGACGACAGGCGAATAATTTAATTTGCTTTTAATTTTCACTAAGAAAGTTTTAGGCGCAGTTGCCCCAATATGATTTCTCATGCGCCGTGCAAGTCGCTGGATAGCTGATGCGCATTTAATTATGCCCCCATTTTTCTACTTTTTCTTTTACATTTTCTTTTATTTGCCTCCAAATTGAGAAAAATGCGTGGCACTCGGACTAAGTTTTTGTGCAGAATGAATGTTTTAATGTTCGACGTTATAGTTGGGTATACGTAAATTTTGACATTTTTTGACCATTATACTTTGCAGAACTTTTCGAAAGTTCCTTTTGCTATTCAAATAGTATCATTTTACACTATTCAAATATGCATTAATTGTTTAATAAAAAATAGAAAGTGCCCACGGTATAATGAAGTTATGTAAAAGTATGCAACAGATAGAAAGAAGCATCTGCGAAGTATATATTCTAGATCTGCATCAAGAGACGAGTCGATCAAGCCAAGTTCTCTAAGTGAACTCAACGTTCTCAGAGACTCAAACAGCTGGAGATATTTGGAATTTAATCGATATCCCGTTTTCCGATAGCAATGAAGATAAAGATTATCAAATATTATATATCAGCTGTAAAAATGGTATTAAGATTGTTAACCAAAACATATTTCAAATTGAAAGACTGTTGGTAATAGTAGTAGGCATATGTAATTCAAAGCTGCAACTCCAACTCTTTTGTAATGGTTTTTCATTGCCTTGTTTTTATCGATACTGAACACTGTAAGCTGCATTGTTAGGCATTTTCATTTGAGACATGAGTTTTAAAGTTGCTGAAGTAGAACTAAATGGCAATAATTTCCTAGATTTAGAAATAGTTTTATAGTTTTTTATCTGTGTATAAGATAATCTGGTTTATATAATGGGAATTAAGTTAGCACTTGCCAAGTGCTGATTACTGTTATGGTCTTCTATAGGGTATGTAATTGTCAGCATTAGGCATGTGAAAACGTTGCCTATTGTTTTAGTTGTTATTGTTGAGTTTTGTGTCATAAGTTTGACTGTTTTTGTTCGGCTCGAACAGTTGAGTTGAGTTCAGTTTGGATTTGTGTTTGTTCAGTTTCTCTCTTGTGCCATTTGTTTGCTTAGCGACTTGGCTTGTGTTCTGTGTGTGTGTGTGTGTGTGTGTTGTGTTGTGTTTATTTTAACTTTTATTGTTGTTGTTGCTGCTGCTTTGTTGTGGCATTGTTTCTCTCTGTGCGCTGATTGAAATTAAGCGCATTTGAAGAGGCGGCTCACAAAATGTTGCCATAGTTCAAGTGGCTGCTGTTTGCGCATTGTTTCACATTGCTGGCAAATTATCCGGCAAGTTTCGAGT
This sequence comes from Drosophila nr. fundita, assembly GCA_035044245.1. Taxonomy (NCBI): domain Eukaryota; kingdom Metazoa; phylum Arthropoda; class Insecta; order Diptera; family Drosophilidae; genus Drosophila; species Drosophila nr. fundita. The sequence continues at coordinate 2,599,680 of JAWNMG010000654.1, forward strand.
GACACAAATGAATTCGTATATATACATTTTTATATATATATATTGTTCTGTGTGGGATTTTGTGCTAATTTGATAAACATTTGTGTGAGCTGTGTGGCACCAATAAATATGCGGAAATGGTCATAATTAATTTGAGTGCCCTGGAAAGTAGGCAACATTTGTTTTCATTATGCTTATTTCGGCTATAAAATGTTTGCCATTTCCATTTTCATTTGCAAAATGAGGCTAAGATTCACTTCATATCTGTATGCTTTGCTTTTTATCTTCTTAGACTTTGCTTAGTAGATATGTGGGTTGCCTCCTATGATTGCCAGCTGGGAATGCTCTGATTAATATTCGAAATAAAATATACATAAAAAAATATATTGCTGCTTATTAATTTCAATAACTTTGTTCTTTCAACCAACTTGATAATAATTTATAATTTTGCACTTCAAATTATAATAAGTTTGCCCATTCTGATAATACAACTAAAGAGTGGACAAAAAAAGTTTCCAACTAGTTTACAAATTATGTTTATGAGCTTAAAATTTGAAAAGTTTGTCAAAACTGGTTAAATAATTATGCTGAATATGAAAGTTTATGAATGACTTTTATGGATTTTAATATTTAAAATAATTAAACAACTCTGCTGAATGCTCTTTGGTGTGAGCTTGAAATTAATTATAAATAATAAATAAATTTTAATTTAAGCTGTCACATTAAATTGCATTTCAGTTCCAGTTCTGGCAAAGTTTATTAATTGCTTCTGAATTTTATTTCGGTGTTCGATTCAGTTATTAGACTATAGACTAAAAATACATAATATTTTATTTTATTATTTAAAATATTTTATTGGGCTTATGATTCTGTATTTCACATCTTAACTAATAGAAAGGACAGACACCAGTCTCAAAATGAATCCTATTTACTAATCCTATCCCATATTGTTCCCATAGGACTCAATTATGCATGCTTAAAATTTGTTCTAGTTGCAAATGCGATTTCAACGTCCGTTTGACAAATTCGCCAAAAATTTCAAATATCGCATTATAGTGTAGAAAATGGACCATAAATAATGTGACTCTAGTGGCCCGTGCATTAATTAAATGCAAATGCAAATGAAGAGTGCTCAATACACAGTTTGATAGTCAGATACTGCAGTAAATCGAATACTTTTCAGTTCATTGTTGGCTGCAAGGCCTGTTTGTAATGGAATAAAAATTAAGGGTTGGGGCGGAGGCATGTTTTACGATTAGTCCATTTGAAATGGATATTAAGCCGAGGCAACTAATTTGTGGCAAGCAGCAGCAGCAGCAGCAGCAACAGCCGGCTGTAATTGTACCCACTAGCCTATGCCACACACACACAAACACACCCGTCTATTGCGAGATGTGCACACACATTTAAGAGCCATTGAATTTTCCGTTCATATTTAGCTGCTGCAGGCAATGACGAGTTTCCAGAGGGAGAAGAGGGACACAAGCATCAGCGATGCGAACGAAAAATGCCAACCATTGCTGAAGTTTTCCACAAGAGCAAAACTTAAACGCTGAAGCTGTGCTAGTTGTGCAGAAAACAGCAGAAGTTTAAGTTTTTGTGCACCTGACCGTTGCACAATAGGGGCTATGTGACTGAAATGTACAATTCGGCGAAATCGGACAAAAAGCTAAAGCAAACATGCCAGCAGAATCATAAACTGGTAGCACCTGTTTCACTTGAGGTACATCCAAAAGGTATTAAATGCAGAGAGACCAAATTCGATTTAATCTGGCTGGTAGTTAAATATTTTACTGTTGCGAAAGTTGGGTGAAAATGTATTAAAATTTAAGTATTTTAATAAGGGATTCAACAATAAGTATAGAATAACTTTTTCAACTTTGGATGCAATATTAAAGTTGAAGTCAAATCATGATCAAAATGCCTGGTTTTAAAATCGGTTTACTGTTGACAAAGTTATGGCTTTGAAAAGTTTTGACCCATCCATATTAACTATTTTTGAGAGTAGATTTTAATACGAATTTCGAGGTAGAATATAGATGGAAACTTTGAATGTACTTTGGATTCGGCCTTTTTCCACGCTCACCCCACTGTCGGTAAGTCAAAGCAATCTGTTTATTAATAAAGATGTTATTTCTTTTGAGTGCATCATTTATTATAGCTGATGCACAAGTTGGCTTGATTGTGCTCTCTATGTACTTTAAACTCCACCTGTGCTATTTGTACTACATATATTTACACCCCACCTGTGCTATTTGATAACAAATGTTGCCCCACTTTGGTTCAGTCTAGCAAAAACATATGTTTCCTACAATGTCATAAACTGTGGATTTATGGCATGCTTCAATCAATTTACTCATAAAACTCACCCAGCCAAAATTGACCGACATTGCAGAGAGGTGGCTGTATGCAGGTGGGTGTGCAGGTGGGTGTCCAGATGTGTGTGCAGGTGGGTGCTTACGTGTGTGGTATATAAACACGTTTGGCCAGCAGCATATGTGGGTTGAAATGCAATCTAAAGCAAGGCACTAAACAAAACTTAACAAACTGTTGACTCGCTGTTGGCCAGCCGCAAAGTGCATGTTGCAGTATATCGAGGCGATTGTGTAAATTGCAGTATTCGATGGCCAATGCGACCGACCAGCCCTACCAAACTGCCAAAGAATTAAACCAACGGATTGGAAAAGTGCGCCAAAACCAACACACACACACACACAGACGGACACACACAGACAGACACACACACCACACACAGCACACAGAGAGAAACACAAACAGAGAATCGCAGCCACAAATGCGCTGAATGGTGTCCTAGAAAAGGACCAACAAGCGCAATGTAAAATACCGAGAATGCCGAAAATGCCAAAAATCTGTGAGATAGCACGTAAAACATAAAGAGTTTGTTACACCCTGCAGCTGTGCAGGATTTCGGTGTTTCGTATTGTGTGACCAGATTGAGAATTTGTGCATTAACCAAAGACATCAAAGTTATAGTTGTAGTTGTAGGAGACGGAGCATTGTTTACCTCAATTGATTGTTTCTCGCTGCCCTTTTCCTAACTGAATCTATAATTCGTGTTATGTTTAAAAAGAATTCACTGAATTCATTAAATTAATTAATTCACTTAACATATCCTCAAAATCCGATCATTCTAATTATTTCAACTTGATTACTCCTGCATTATCTGAAATTGTAATGTTTGTCATACCAAGAATAATAAAATATAAAAATATATTTCCATGAAAACCTATTTTTTTTTTTAAGTTCTTTTAATTGCTACTTTTTTTTTTACACTTTTGTGTATAATTTACAACATAATTCTATTATTCATTTATCTATATAAATTGTTAAATTACAATTTTTTGAAACAATTCTTATTTAAATTTTAATAATAATTTTTGAGTTACAAGCTTGAGCTGTTGCTCCGTAAATTCCAACTAACAATATTTATTTATTTGTGCCTTAATCGCTAAATAATAATTTGTAATTATGTCATTATTCATTTTTAAAGAGAATTTTTAAAAATTGTTCAATTACGTAAATTATTTTGTAATTGGAAGGATTTCTAGTAGAGCATGTGCTAGTCGAGCAGACTTTAGCCTATACTTCTACTCACATTTGTTCTGCATAACGGGAATTGCTGGACATAAAACAATTGGCAACGGTATTCCCGTTACAAGTGTGATACTCCCGTTACACGGTTCGTGTGCGATTAGTTGAGCTGCAAGGAATAATGACAGCTGAGAAGAGCCTAGAAAACCCATGGGTTAATTGAGTGATGAGATGGAGCTGTCATCTGGATAATGGATAATGGATACTGGCCGCCATCGCATAACACTTCAATTTGAGCGCTGCACGTTCAATGCCGCTTAATGGCCCAATCCAGGCTCTACTCAGCGCGGCCATCGAGTATCGAATGTGTTTATTCAACACTTAAGACAGCTCGCTGCTCTCTAGCGATGCGTATCGATTGACAATGCTCGCTTGCATCCCATCATCCCATCATCATGCCATCATGGCATCCATATCCATATCCATTCACACATTGAGGGAAAGTACTTTCCCAGTTTACAGTTATGCTTACATTTATAGCAATAAGCTTTTATCTTATGCCCACTTGCTTGTTCGTCTTCTTTAATTGTTATGCACTTTCCAAAGCAACCAGCCTGTTTTCTATGCATGGGTTTCATAGCAGGCAGCTCTAATAGCTTACTTTTGTAGTTGTACAAAAGATTGTTTAGAAATTATTTCTAAATACAAGAAAATGTTTCTACCTTCCCTGCAATTTTATAAAATGCAGGACGATTGTTTTCTGAATGTAAGAAGGAAATTAGTTCCATAAATTATATAAATGCTGACCATCTGTCCGTTCGTTAGTCTGTCAATCTAGAAACTTACTGAACTCATGTCTTTTATTTACACTTTTATACATTAGGCATTTATTATTATTAAAACGGTGGTTTGGTTTGGGTTCAACAACTTTTGAAGTCTCATTTCGAATATGGAGCTTGTAATATATATTTATATATAACTTACCGCATGATACAGTTGAGCGGCTAGAAATTTGTCAAGATGCGAGAAGCGAGATGTGAGATGTGAGAGCGCGTTTTGCTTTTGTTCTTAAATTGCAATTGTATGTGCAATTGGCTTATAAAAGGCTTACTGATAAACTGGCCAGCTGCCAGTGAAATGTTGCAGCTGCAGTTTGCTGCCACAACGTGTGTGACTTGACTGTCATCAGGTCACAGACCAGGGCGAGGCTTTGGGCTGTCTAACTGGCAACATGCCGAGCAGGAACCGTGCAAAAGTGTCGCATTTATCTCATGTCCACACATGACAAACGTGACACGTAAAAATATTCAAGAAAAGAAAAAAATACATTCATTTCTTATCAGTTCAAACTATTTTTAGTTGTACAAGTGTTTCTCACATTGCTGTGACTAAGCCCGAGGCTTAATCGTTGCCTATTTAAGTTGGTCAACAAATATAGAATCAGTTGCATTCATTTGCCATTGCTCAGCATGAATCGTTCTGCAGTCGATTTTCTGGAATATATCGAGCAACTCATTGAACTGGAGCATGCGGATAATGAAAAGTGTTCAGCCAGATTGACCGGCATCAGTGGCCTACGCATCTGGTTTCCAGATCTCAGACAGCCGTATATCTTGGCCCAATCGGATCATAAATATGAGAAGAATTTGCCGTTTATCGATTGGATGAAAAAGTGCTGGAAACGGTTGAAAAATGTGCTCAAAAAGAGTCTTTTTTCGAAAGAGGCACGAAAAACTGAAATACGAATTGCAATAAATTGCGGAGAATTAAATTTAAATCTTCGGAATCTGTGACTTTGACATATGTATATATTGATAATTACGTTGTTGAACATATATCTGATAATTTTTGTTAATTTGTTTGAAATCTTTTTTTCGTTTATATGATAATTTATTGTTATTTATTTTTCTTATTTTGCTATAATTCTTAGGCATATGCAAGGCATTAAAAATCCCATAAAATTTTGGCACATAATCCAGATTGGACATCTGGTTGGCCAAATGAAGCGCACTTAAGCCATGAACATTTGTTTTATGTATTTGTTGGTAATTTTCATAAATTCAGTGCTCTGCCAATTAAAGGAATAAAAATAATTTGCGCTGACTCAGGCCAAAAGTGAAACCCAAAACAACTTAATTTTTGCGGCTAATGAAAATATATTACCCCATGGGCTTGGATGGGGAAAACCGAGAACTGAGAACCCAGAACCGAAACAAGCCATAACTTCATTAGGCGCACTGGAGCGACACGCTATGCGATATATCTGGCAAGATGAGTACTTATAAACTGTGAAATATCTAAAAAAGAGAAAGAGAAGGAAAGAGACAGACAGAGAGAGAGAGAGAGAGAGAGAGAGAGAGGCGAAAGCTGTATATATTTTGAACGGTATAATCAATAAAAAGCGCTAAACACAAACATAAATAAAAGGGATGCGAATGCGGCACGAATTTATTAGCCATCAAGAAAACCCAAGACGGAACAAAAAAAATTGAGTACATATATATATGTATATATATAGTGTGTATTTGTGTGTGTAGGAGTGTGTTTGTGTGATGGCCACGTCAATGGCAGAAAAATGATAAAAATAAATAAAAGTCTGTTCTCCGGGTGCGCTGAAGCGTAGGACGCGTAAGCAGTTCAAGGACCCGGCTCGCCGCATGATTTATTTACTCTCCAACTGTCTTCGTTCTTTGCTGTCCTGATGACCTGCCACACACTCATATGTGTGTGTGTGTGTTGGTGTGTGTTTATAGTGGTTCAATTGACGCTTAAGTGAGGGCACATTGCAAGACATTTTATGGGGTACGTGCAACAGCGCAAACAAATTTACATGACACTGAACTCTGCCTCGGCCTGTTGGCTCTGAACTCTGTAGTACTTACCTGAGCCGAGTAACCATGCCTTGTTCCTTTCTCTTTTTTCTTTGGCAATTCGAGACGCATTATTGAAAGATTGATGAAACTTTCGGGCAGTGTACAACACTCAGCTGACTTTCGACTATCGAACGGACGCAAGATAAATGACTTCCAGGTTTGGTTTCTCTTTTCGGGGTGGCACCGGCTAAAAGTTATTGCGGTCTGTGTGGCGCTTATAATGAATAATGAAAGATTTGCTGCCTTTTATTTTCGGGCGTTTTATTGTCGAAGACCAAACAATAAAATACTGCCTGTGCCATATTGGCTAAAACGGTTCTTTGGCCCTAACCACAACTTCATTTCTCCATTTCTCCATTTCCACTCCCCAAACAATTTAGTCGACTATCATGTGAGGAAACCATTGAGCAGTATTCACACTTTGATTTCGTGGTTCTCCCTGTACATATATATGTATATATGTATATGTGCGTATTAATGGCTTTTATAACGCTTCCTGCTGGCCCGAAAATATATCTTGTTTTGGCTCTAGGATCTCTTTCTGTGTGTGTTTGTAGCTAGGACCAATTTGACTGTCAGCAACTTTCTTTTGATGCCAAATATGGCCAAAAATGTTTCTTTTTTTCATTTTTTTTTCCTTATTGGCTCGTATGTAGATGTGTATATTTATTGCTCAGGGAACATTTGATTGAATGCCGGTCATAATTGCCGTTTTTGCTTCATTTCACGCTCGTTTCTTCATATATTTCTTTGATTTGTTGGCTCCGGTTTCAGTTTCAGTTTCGGTTTCAGTTTCGGTTTCGATGCCTTGACAAATGCTTTGCATTGATTGCTGCTGTTGGGGCTCCAAATCGCTTTGGGGCTTCCTTTTCGGCTTGTGGTTTTTTGTATTTGAAGCGAATTTATTTTCATGCAGCAGAGTTTGCCCAAAAATTGTCACAAGGCTTTAATAAATACTTTTCGCAATCAAATTTGTTATGATGAAAGGATTGAATGGAAGACAGCATTTTGCTAGCAGCTATACAAATTATCAGCTGAATCCATTGCCAATTTTCTAAAAATAAAAATTTTGGATTTTAAACTTATTTCACTTCAATTGCTATTGTCTGATTTATCAGCAGGCAAAGGCCAAGAGTTTTGTTTATGATGTGAGCCCAATGGGGAAAAGAGTTTGTAAAAGAAAATAAATAGATAAAATTATTTCCAAATTATTAAATATCTTAATGCAGATACAGATACAGATATGGATACAGATATAGATATAGATATAGATACAGATACAGTTACAGATACAGATACAGATACAGATATGGATACATATATAGATACAGATACAGATACAGATACAGTTACAGATATGGATACAGATATAGATATAGATATAGATATAGATACAGATACAGTTACAGATACAGATACAGATACAGATACAGAGACAGACAATTTATTAGCTGCTCAAATTTCATGTTGCTCTGATAAGAAACACAGGTTTTGCTAATCGCAACATTTTTTCATATTGAACAAACTAAAATCTGCAACAAACTAATCATCAGCAATTAACAGCTTTGATTATAATTTTTACATGTATGCATTATTTATTTTTAATATTAACTATATAATAAATAAAATGATAAATATGTAAAACAATCTGTTAATTAATTACTTTTAATATTATAATGAACAACACAAGTCTACCTTCAGCTTCCGCTGAGGAATAAATTGGTAAACATAATTAAAATTAATTTATGTGTGATTCTATTATTAATTTTTGACTTGGTCGCTCAGCACCTAATTATACAAATCCTTAGAAAAGGAGTCGAGCAAACTGATTAAGTCCGTTTGGACGGCAAAGCTACTTTGCCAGCTTTCAGCTGCTTGCCTTGTTTGTGAATTTCTTAATACATATTAGACTGTAGTTATTTGTGTGTGTGTGTGTGCGTGTGTGTGATGCCAATTAGATGCTAACAATTTGGCCAAATTACTGCACTGTCAGATGGGGGAGGCAGACACGTTGTCAGAGCCGGTGAGTCTTCTGCTCCACAAAACTATTTACGGCTGTCACGAAGAGCGACAGGAAGGTTGACCGCCGGTTTTTTTTTTTGGTTTTTGGTCTGGCTGTGGGGCGTATGCACTATGCTGTTTGGCTTGACATGCGGAAATTGCTCGAAATTTTCATTGGTTGCCACGCTCGCTTCGCCAGGTGTCCAGTGTCACATCGTGCATCCCTGAGGCGCGTCCGACAACATTTTGTTTTTGTGCTTTATTTTTGCATACTTATTTTTGCTTTTTGTTCCGTGTTGTGTTCTGTTTTGATAATTTTAATTAAACACACGGCCACAAAAAAAGGCGGCTCGTGTTGTTTGGCGTCGCCCTTATTTTCGTGTTTAATAAATTAAGCCATTTCATTTCATTTCATTTCATTTCAGTTTGTTTCATTTTGTTTTGGACGCTTTTCTCTCTCGTTGTGGCTGTTACTTTGGGTTTTATTGTTGCTCTACCTGTGCGTAAGTAAAACCTGTGGCTCATTAAGAGGACTACGTGAGCATTTAGCAGGCATGTTAGAGGGCGTTGACAGTGGCTGGTGAGGGGGAGTGGCTTGTGGCAGGCAGGCAGGCGTGGCACGTGTTGCTTTTGTGGCATTGTTTACGTTTTGAGCAGCGCCTTTTTTTCTCTTGTTGTTGCTGCTCTCATTGTCTTGGCGAATTCATTTTTATGGCATCGACGCTTTTGTGCTCGAGACTTGCTTAATGACTCTGCCGCTTGCTATGCCTCAGCCATGGGTATTCTTATATTGTCGTAAGGTGTGCCCACCATAATAATAATAATACTCTGCTCTGCGAAGGTATACTCAGAAAAAATATACCCTGATTTTGACACAAATTCTTAGTCAGATAATATTCTCTCAATGGAAACCGTGGCTTAACTTTTCTTAATTACAGGCTCAAATTCCATTAATTCAGGAATTTTATTATAATGAACAGAATTCTTACATGAGCTTTTTTGTTGCTTGTATTATTATTTTTAAACACATTAAACATTAAATGTTTTTGGCGGTTTCCAGTTAAAGTGTTTTTTTTTTTTTTTTGTATACTCAATCAATAATAATTAAACATTATTAATTCTTTAAAATTGCACACATGCGAACCATTATATAGTTTATAGATTCATATAAAAACTTAATATAAATAAAACAGTCGACTGAGCAAATTTTTAATGACTTCATTCTCAATTTTGGGAATTAATTAAATATACATTATTTTTTTGGCTTTTGTTTCTACTTTTCAGAAACTTATTTCTTTTAGTAAAAAACATTTCTTAAAAATATATTTTAATATAAAAATAAATCAAATTAGTTTCGTACGTTTAGAAAACTTTTCTTTAAAAATCAGAATTTTTTTCTTTAACTTTTTGCGGTAAACATTTTATTTTGGGCGTTATTTGCGTGTGTGTGTGTGTGTGTGTGTGTGCCCAAGAAGTCTTAACTGTGTGCAACTGCTGCTGCTCTTATTATTATTGTTATGTCTGTGTGAGCAGCAAGGTTTTTGTATAATTTGCCAGTTTTGTTGATATTATTGTTCGTTTTTCTTTAAAATTTATATTTGTATTTAATTTGCCTTGGGCCTGCAGGCGAAATTTTTTAATTAAAAGCATATTGCTGGTCCCCCCGAATGAATTTGATCAAGGCAAATATAAATATTTATATATGTATATAAATATGTATGTCTATATCTAATTATGTATGGAAGCTATTATTAAAATGTGATTGGCATAGGTGTTGCTCTTGTTATTGTTGATGTTTCTGTTGCTGTTGTTGTTATTGTTAGCGGCAATTCCGCAGAGTGCACAAAAAGTAAATCTACATATTTATGAGTGTTGAAATTAGGGGCACATGTCCGCACATGTCGTCCAATGTGACTTCCGCTGCCATTTCCGTTTCCGCAGCTCGTTGCGCGACATGAGAAAACTTTTAGCATTTCTTTTATTTCAGTTTTATTCTTCCTGCCTGATTTTTGTGCACGCCGCCCCTCGACTGAAATTATTTCAAATGTAAGCAGACATTTCTTTCTGTTTTTTTTAGTTTTTCTTTTTAGTTATTGCTTCAGCTCGGCCAGTTCTCCCTTAACCTTTGAGCTGCCAGATATAATTTCCAACTGACACAACGCAAAATGTTTATCCACAAAAAGAAAGAAAAAAACTCATTTGTTTCAGTTGCAGCTGCAATATAAGTGGAAGAAGTAAAGTAAATATTTATCTTTTGCTCCCTTTGCTGCTCGTTAGGACTTCAACTCTCCACTAATGAGCAGCTAGCAAAATGATCTCAAGTTTCAACTGCAATTTGATGTGCATTTTATCTATAATGTAAATATAACGCATATTCACTTTCATATATTGAAGTAGCTTGCCAGAGTCGGATAACCCTTGAATATATATTGTAATATAAAAACCACATGAGTATTCGTTGATGGGAAAATTCCATTGTTGATAATTCAATTTATTGTTGTTATGCCACATAAAAATACAAATAACTGCTGCTGTGCACAATAATCATTTTTTTTTTTTACGTTTAGATTGAAGTACTTTTGAGTTTATTCTTCGATAGTTATGAATATTTTGAGCACCCTAGTCCGTCATGCAAAACAAAAATTCGAAATGTCAAATTGTTTACATATTTGCTAGAAATAAATATTGAGTGTTTATTTGCTGTGTGCTGCTGGATCAGACGAATTAGCCATTCCAAAAAGTATTGCAATTTTGCTGCTCGCAATTATTTCTTTTGTTCCCGTTCAAATCTACTCCCCGATTTTTATTTGCTTATATAAAATATCGGGTTTTACTTAAAAAACGCTCTGAAGTTCCTGTGAAACTCTGGGAACTGCTCTAATTATATTTTAAATTGTTTTTTAAATGAAAATTAAGTGGCTTGCAAGCACCGCTTTCAGTTATAGTTAAAGTCCAATACAATTTGAATGGACAAGTCTAACTTTTATAGGTTTATTCTTATTAATCTTTTGTGTGGTTTTCCTGATGACTTAGAAGATATATTGTGAGATTGACAATACATATCTTTCGATTGATTTTATTCCATAGGCTCAGAGTTTTTCTTATCTTTTGTGTATTTCTTTCTTTTTATCTCTCTCTTTCTCTCTCAAATTTGTACTTTTCTTATTACAACAATAAATGTTGGGATATATTTTATTTTCATACTTCTAGATTTATTATATCCTTTATTTATTTATTTGTTTATTCATTTTAAATTTTAATTTATTTTTATTCATTTTTAACATTTTCATTTAATTCTAAATTTAATTATAATTGTTGAAGAAATTCAAATTTTTTGTGTAAACTGCTGTTTGGTTCGCATTAAATCAATACATAAATAAATAGATGAATTTAAAAATAAATTAATTTTAAAAATTAAGTGTCAACTAATGTAGCAATTAGTTTAATTCAGAAACAATTATGTTCGCCTCAGGCTATTTTCTACTTGAGTCAACAGTGCTCGGAATTACCTTAGTCCAACAAGGCCATTGTATGCCAATCATTTTCTGCAGGCTGTTTGTTTGTTTGTTTGTCGGTTTATTTTTCCTTTTTATTTCAGAAATTGTAGTGAACATCTTAATAAAATGCCCATGCTTGGCATTGTCGTTGCTGTTGTCGTCGTTGTTGTTGCTGTTGTTGTTGTTGTTGTTGTAACAATAAGTACGTATTTGTGTTTGTATTAGCCTTAAGGGTTACATGAACTCTGCTTTGCTGAACCGCAACAACAACAACAACAACAAGAAATACAACAAGCCATAAAGAGGAAAAGAAATTTACACTTGACAGTTTTAAGCAGGCAGGCGCAGCACATGCAAACCGGGGCGAATACAACTGCCACAGACTGTATGGTATAAAAAGCCTTTTGTTTTGTGCTGTAATGGTTGTTATTGTTGTTGGTGTTGCTGTTGCTGCTGCTGTTATTTGCAGCCACTACAATTATGATCACACACTCACACACAAGCACACACACGCACACACAGATAACATTACACATTTCAGATGGCGTGTGTGCGTGTTGAAATGGAGCCCATGTTCAAAGGCTTGCTTGCCACAAGCATAATAAGCATCATGGTTCTGACTGTAACTGTGACTGCGACTGTGCCAACAAAAAGTATGTGCACACAAGGCGTACTTAGTCGTCTGTACACTTAGAAAAAAAAACCTTACCTGAAATTTCAAAAATATCCAAATGCAGCTTAGCTTATTATTAAGAACTTATATTACCCATAATCTCTGCTTGATTTAAATACAATATCAAATCGGCTCATCTTTGCTCATCTTTAAATTAAAGTATTTGTATTATTATTATTATTATTATCATCATTAATACGTATAAATATATTTTAAGGGAATTGTTTATCTTTCTCCAAATAAGAGTTGTGTTTATATGTAGAAATATATTTCTTTATAATCGAAAACAACTCTAAAAAAACACTTTTCGATTTTTGAAAATTTGTTTTGATATATTAACAAATTAAATGCACAAGCAAGAAAAACTTTGTAGTTGTCAAATCGATTTTCATCTTAAGGCCACTATTTTTTTTTCTGAGTGTACGTGCACCGTATATGGCGTTTATAGCGTGTGTTTTCTGGCCTGTGCTAATTGCGGCAACGCCTTTTTGTCGCACTGTTGTGACATTTCAAACGCCAAGAGCCAAGAGCTGAAATGAAAACCATTTGCCCCACTGCTTCCCCCCCAGCTCTCCTCGATTCCCTCCTGTATCATAGGTATTTGTTGTTGTTTCTTGTTTGCTTATTTTTTTGTTTTTTACCCCTAGCTCCAGTTACTTAGAGTCGCCTGTTTGTCGTCTGCTTTGTTTGCCTCAATGGATTTTCTGGACCGGGCGGCTGATGTTCACTTTTGGCCACTTTTTATTAAGGGGAATTTTTATGAACGCAATAATTCTGTGGACTTTGAGACTTAATTTCTGTACGCTAATTATTAGCGCGTGTATAAAATGCATTTGCTCTGCATTTTTAAGTAATAAAATAATTAAATTATTATTTATGGCTGGCCAACATGCAGTCAGTTGTGTCCACGTTGCTCTGCTCTGCTGTGCTGTGCGCCGTTCTCGCTGCTCAATGTGCTCCATTTAATGATGATTTGTTGGCCAAAGCCATGCAGACATATGCACCCTGAACTATGACCTTATGCCGCCCACAACCATAAATTCACATACACAGCGGGCATCTAGGCAATTTTATTTTTTTATTTTCCTTTTTTTTTTTTGTTATTTCATCTTGCAATTTACGCGCTATCGATGCATGTCGCTTTCTCTCAGCGTGAGACGTCAAAAGGATGGCAAAATTGGAAGAATAAAACGATATATAAAAAATAGTTTACCAATTAATACAGTTGGAGATTAAATACCTATTAAATATATATAAACTAAATATCTCTTAAGTCCAGACGAGAGAGATCAACTAGTTTGATTAATATCAAAATAGATTGTGATTAAGAGAATCAATATAATTGTCAGCTTTTGGCATCTGAATTATTAAGAATTGTTAAGAAATATTAAGAATTCACATTGTTCCCATTCAAGACTGGTATTTTGAGGCTAGAACTTTTTTTATCGCACTGTAGTTGCATCCGCCTCTACATGTCGACTGAGTCGAGATTTGTGGCATTGCGCTTGAAATTATTGCACCCATGAGAATGAAATGAAATAAAATATGATTTCACTGCCTGGTTGCGCGTCTGCCAGTTGCAATAAGTTCTGCTCATAATTTTAGTTGCTCAAAGCTAATTTATTTATTTAGTGCATGCAATTTTGATATAGAGTGCGCGTTAAATTGTTCTCATACAAAAGTCATGCTTTAAAATGGAAAATTCTTTGAAGCGTTTCAATTTTCAAATTCATAAATTTGCCATAAATAAAATGTTCTGGTTCATATTTTAGATAACATCATTTTTCAATAAGCCCGCCAGAAATTTTTATAAATTATTTATCAGGTTATAAAACTTTCTTCCCTCTTGTTAAAATGTGAGAAGAGATGCGAAACTTTTGCCTTAAAATGTCAAAGGAAACATTTGTGGCAACATTGAATGAATTTAGGAAAAATTTTCTTTGCGTTTAAACTGCCATAAAAAAATGTTGCGTTTATATTTTTTACATTTTTCAGTAGACCCCCCAAAAACTTTAATATTATTTATTAGGCTATTAAATCTTGAATTTGTATTTTTTTCTTCTGTGAATGAAAGCGAATCTTTTGCCTTAAACTTGCCTACTCAAATATTTGTGGCAATATTCAATGAATTTGATCAAAAAAAAAATGTTAGGCATTAAATCTTAAGTCTGCTATAAAACCGTGTTTCGCTTCGAAGATAATATTCCGTGGAAAACTTTAATACAATTATTTATTGGGGTAGACAAATTGGTATTTTTCTTTTTTGACCTTCTTCTGCTTGTTAAAGTCTGAGAAAAAGCAGTCAATCTTTTGCCTCATCAAATATTTGTGGCCCTATTGAAAGTTCATTTAATTTTAAATTTCATAAATTTTCTTTCTTGAAAGCAATTTCACTTGTTTTGAGCAGAGCTTGAAATATTACTCATACGCCACTTTGTTCATAATTTATCGACAATATAGACACACAAGTGCCAAGGACCCCAACAAAACCAACCAAGAACTACAAAAAGAGAGAGGATCAAACAAAAATCAGAAAAATGGAGCAGGGTCTGTAAAAAAAAAATGTTTGAAGTGGCAACAGCTGAGGCAACAACGAGTAGCAGTGGCAACGCCTGCCGGCGACGGCATCTTAATAAATTTGCCGCGCAACACTTTGGCGTTATTAATACTTTAGTGAATGGGTCGAAAGCGGCAGTTGAGAGCACAGAGCACAGCACGCACCTAAAAACCGCCAACCAAACAGTGGGCAAAGGGGTGCAAGGGGGCTGGTGTTGGGGTTGACGGTTCTTAATTGCACGGTTTCCCTGCAGGGGGGCGTGTGCGTGCATGTGTGCGTGACAGGACGTGGTCCCAACAATGAGAACAACGTGAAATTCTGCGATAATTAATTAAGGCAAAATATGCAGCTATTTTCAATTGACAGCAGCAGCTAGTTTAAAGTTTTAACCTTCACTCAATTCGATTAAGCAATTAATTCCTGAAGCATTTATGGGGGCTTGGTGGAGGGATTGAGGCGGGTGTGCTCATGTCAATATGTTGGGCAACTATGCTTAATTAAACAAATTCCAATGAGACCCAGCCAGTTTTTTGTTTTTCTGTTTTCTCATTTTTGCATGCGCCGTGCACAGAAATTTTAATGAAGCAGCCTAGCTTCAGTTGAGTTCGCTTTGGTGCGGTTCAATGCGGTTCGGTTCAGCTGGATAATTCTGAGTCGCATTCCTGGCAAGCGCCTTGGCCAATTTGCCAAGATATTCCACAAATGCGAGTTAAACCAAAAAATCGCATTTATCTGCGCAGTGCCGAAGTTGAAATACTCTCGCACACAATTAGCAGTCGAACTAAGGAATTCTCAGTTGAAAAAAAAATACGCTTACGAAATTGCAATTTAATTTGCTTGTGCAACCATAAACCAAAAAAAGGACTGCTCTGAGTCAGGATATAATATAATTTATTATACTTTTTCTTTCACTACTTACCTTATGCAATTTTATTTGGAGAAGGCGAACTGCGGATAACTAATGTAAATTTTATTTTTAAATTTAATTAAATCTGTTTTTTACTTTTTGCATTTCTTTTTGTTGACGGACTTTAGTTGACAATAATAAATAAATAAAAAAAGTAATTAAAAATTAATTTTGAGTTTTTCATTAGCTTTTTATTTTGAATGTTTCATTATTGTTTTTATTTTGATCTGAAAACTTGCCTTCTATGAAGTAGTCCTGTACTATATGACATAGTTATTGTGCCCACTGTTAGGGCATCATCATCATCGTCGGAAGATAGTCGCTTTTGCCTAATGATGTCTACGCTGCTGCTCAAGTCATGCATAAGCCGCAAGGAGACGCCACTTGGCGGCACCTGTAGTCAATGATGTGGCATACTCGCTGGCTCATAGGCTGTGTGCTGTACATCTACAAACAATATATTGTCGTTGCCTGTCAGAGCAATAATCCAACCAGTTTGCCAGACATGTTAAGTCATTTTAGGGTGGAGACTTGTAGCAGTTTGTGCCACGCCCTGCTGCTTATTTATTTGGTTGTTAAATATTACGCTTGGCATTCAAAATGGTTTTGCCCACCCAGCTGCTTGTGGCATTAGTTGAAATTAATTTTGCAGACAAAGGTAAGCAGACCTTGTCTGGCTCCGTAAAGCATCGCTGGCAACTGTAAATTTGAATACCAAAAGCATTAATTTCGCAACTAAAGTAAAGACTGCTGAACTGAACTGTGAACTGTGTGTTGCGAGCTGTGTGTTGTGTGTGCACAACAACAAACTACAGCCCCACTTTATTCATCTACAGGAGAGGTGAACATGTGCAGCTCGGGTCCATAGACCACGCCGCGAAATTCACAGAATATCTTAAAGATCAGCTGCTCCTTCTGCTCGTAGTAATCGTCGGCATTGCGATCCAGGGCATCCGCCTCGGCCTTGTAGCTCAGCAAACGCTGACGCAAGTGGAGCGTTTCCTCATCGCAAATGAGGTCGCCATCCGGTTGCGTCTCCATTGACAGCAACGACAACATGAACGACAGACACAACTGAAATTGCCAGATCTATCAATCCTATATATGTATATATATTCCTATTCCTATATACGAAAATCAAACTCACCTCTTTCTCCAACTCATGCGTCAATATGTTCTCATCATGAGCATTCTCTACGGCATATGCGAAGTCCATCTCTCCCTTTCTCTCGCTCTGGCTCTCGCTGTCTATCTCTTTTTATGCTTGCAACGCGTGCGTATCTAACGGGTTTGACTGCCAGTTGGCGACTGCTGCAGTTTGCCTCGGGCGATTCGCATTTATTGCCCCGTTTTTGTTTATATTATTTGAGTCACTGTACTTGGTTGTGTTTACACTCAAAAAAAAAATCGACTTGAAAACTAGAAAGCTTTTCTTGTTTTTAGAAATAATTTCTAAATGTAAGAAAACATTGCAAAAATTTGAAATGCCAAAAATATGTGTTTTTTGTTTCTATTATTTAGAAACATTTTCTATTATTAAGAAATTCATTTCAAAAAAGTATAAATTCAAAAATTGATTCTTAAAGAAAACATAAATTTTGAAAAACATATTCTGAGATTAAGAAAATAGAAATCATGATTCGTAGAAATATACTTGCTGGATGATAAAGAAAGAGTTACACCTGCAAAAGTATGACGAATTTCTGCAATATGTAGTTGTTTTTTTTTTGAGTGTGCGCTTTAACTGCGCTCTGCTTGTTTTAGGGACATCAGATAATAATATAAACATGAATCGCTGGTATATATATATATATATATATATATGTATATGTATATGTTTGAACCGGACAATTCGAATTACTATATCATATAGCTGCTCTAGGAACTTTTCTTGTGCTTGACAAGTTATCTGAAAAAAACTTACTTACTTAGACAAACCATTATTGAAATCAGACTAGTAAATTGAATAGCTCCATCTTATCTGTTATATTTGTTAATATGCTCCTAATATTTACACAGAATATCGGTCGAAAGATGAACTCTTGTATGCAAATATTTTTTGTTTGCCAATTTGTCTTTGATAGGAATATTAGATCAATTTACAAAATTGGATTGCCTAAGATATCCATTATTTCTTGTTCATACTTCAAATTGTCACTTTTGTAAGCGCTTGGCAACAATATTTAAGGAATTTATATTTTAGAGTTCCAATAAATATTGCAGCACTCGCAGCGAAAGCCAAATTGATGTGAAGCATTTTGTACACATTTAGGAGAGCAACATGGCAAAAGTTTGTAAAATAACAATTTTCGAGCGAAATGTGGAAAATAACTTACACTTTCCTGAGCTGTGCAGCAAATATGCAACTCATAAGAAAATGTGATACAAAAGCGGAAAAAACAGTTTAGAAAAATATTTAGAAAATATGAGATCGCATGACAAGTAGACAGAATCGGACACACAACTGACGCCAGCCAAGAGGGAGGGGGAGTGTGGATTATGGGAAGGGAAAAGTCAAGTTGGTGCAGTAAAAAGTAAATAAAATTGACACCCGCACAAAAGGGAGAAATATAAACCGACAAAAAAAAAACCCGTCCAAACAAACAACAAGCGGCGCTTAGCCAAATAAACATTGTCCGGGAGTATGAGAATAACCGCAGACAGGGCCAAAGCAAGTGCATAGAAATACATTCCAATAGGGCGAGAGAGATAGAGAGACAGAGACAGAGAGTGAAAGAGACAGCAGCAATGGCAACAGAGCATAATTCTACTATCCGAGACGATGCCGCGAACTAAAGTGGAACTGCCAGCTGCAAGGTTAAAAAAAGAAATGAAATTGTGCTCATGCAAGCAAATTTGTTTTTTATGAATTTTACATTTTGTTTATATGTGCATGTATTTTTATGGAGATTATATGCAGAGAAAACGATACGCAGTGTGCAGCTTAAAAAAGAAGAGATGGAAAAAAGCGATGGGCAAAGCTAAGCACGTGCAGCACAGGTTGCATAAAAGTGCGGCATCAAATGTGCACAGTAATAAAATTTAAGTGCCGCATATTGAAAAGCTCGTTCTGATTCCCCTGGCTAATGTTAGTAAATATGAAAAAATCCATATATATATATGTACATATATGTGGAAGAAAAGGTAAAGCGTAATGTTGTGAGCGAGCTTTAAGTGAGCTTTAAGTTAAAGTGGCTTTCATTCGTGTGATTTGCATATCTTATGCATAAAGTGCACGTTTTAATCTTCTTTACATTTAATTATTATTTTTATTGCGCTTGCAGCACTTAAAATTCCAAAAATAAATGATTTTCTTTTATTTACAAGCTGTGAGCATATTCATAACAAGACACAAGTGGACAGCTTTAGACACTTGAGCATGAGAGTAAAATCTGCTGCATAACTGATAAGATGAGAACGAATTGATTGCAACATAAACAAACATAAATTGTTGATAACAATTTTAAGCTGCTTTCAAGTGGCTCATCTCGAATGCTAACCTGGCAGACTGTTGACTGTGGCTTAAATCTGCCTCCTTGAATGTTCTATTTATTTTATAACTTGACTAGAGAATTTAAGTCGAATACTGATTCATTTATCTACAGCTTATCTAGAATAATATAGCTTGAGTTTGAAAGTCGATTATTTATTTATTCAATGTGTACAAATTGCAGACCAAAGATTCATGTTTTAGAATATAACGAATAAAATTCATTTAATTGATTAAATTGAATTAAAAATTAAATGAATGGGCAAATTAAAATTTAAAATCAAGATATATAGATAATATCTACATGAATGAATAAACTGACAGCTTTTAATTTTATATTCCTCTTATCTTATAAATACTAAAAAAAATATGCTCTAAGGACATATTTTAATGCCATGAAATTTATTGAAAACATTTGCGCAGAATAATAAAAATAAATGCGGATCAATTTAAAATTCATTTATCATACTTTGCGTCTTTGAAATATGAATTCGTTCGACGAATTACACTTAAAATATTTGAGTGCGCTTATAGACATGTGGAAGCGAGATGCAGTATCCAATCTCTACAGCAATAATAATAATATTAATAATAACAATACTTAATACGTTCAAAAATATATCGAAGAAAGTGACAGCTTTTACTTAAAACATTTTTATTTTGTAATATATGTAAAAAATATTTAATATACGCTTTAAGGACACCTCTTAAAGACACGGGAAATATTCAATTAATGTGCATTTAATATCAATTTATTGAACATTCTCATTCGCAATAATCGTAATAAATGTGGATCAAGGTAAAATTCAATTTGGCATTCCTGCGCTCCTTTGAAATATGAAAATGACACTCGAAATCGCTAAGCGATGTCGCCATTAAACGGCGGTTGCAAATAAATTTAATTAAGCAATCAATGTCTTAATTAAAACGGCAAGTGCTGGCAAACTCAAAGGCAGCCCAGACAGTGGCGAGAGACGGCGGCAGAGGCGCATATCAGATGCCGCAATCAGGGGCAGAGTCACAAATGGAGATGGCGACACAGAGCATGAGTAATGAATTCTGGTGTCGTCATGTAAATAAGCAGATGCCAAATCAAGAATGTTGCCTACTGAATACCAACACATAAGTATGTGCCACAGCCTGTGTGTGTGTGTGTGTGTGTGTGCGTGGGTGGTATTAGAGCCCAGGGTGACAACGCACAAACGGCATCGTCGACGTTGTCGTATCGAAAATGAAGGAAATGAAATAAATCAAGACTCATTAAACCGCAGAAGGAGCTGGGAAAAGCCGCAACACGGAAGCTGCCACGGCAATTGTGCGACGCCATATGTGTGTGTGTGTGTGTGTGTGTGGGTGTGCCTGTGGGTGCGAGTGTGTGTGTGTATGTGTCTGCAAGTGCGTTTAGGTTCTGCTTGCGGGCGCCAAAGCAAAGTTGACAGTTGTTGTCAACTTAATCATCGTCAACACCCATAGTTATACACTCAGAAAAATCGTACTGGATTTTAGAAATTCGCCATTGTCACGACGACTAGCAATCAGAAAAGATTTGGATTTCTACTTTATAGAAGTACATTTCTTAACCGACTTATCGACTTATTTTTAGAATTGTCAATTGGTAAAAAGAAGATGAGCTTTATAATTATTTCTAAATTTAAAGACTATTTTTTTCTGAGTGTACTTACACTGACTGTCGCTTGGATTACTTATGCATTGGCAAATACTTATCTACAGCCAGCGGCAGCTCGAACTTAATTTGTAGCGATAAGCATAACTCGACATATTGCCAGCTCATTATGCGGCTCGGCTCTGGCACTGTCTTTAGACATAGACATATGCTCGTACTGTCTGCCCATCTATATATCTATATGTGTACATATATATATATATATAAATACATACATCTAGTTTAATATCTATTATGACAACGACATTTTGGCGTCAACTTCCGTTTGGGTGTCTTTTGTTGTTGGCAGTTGCTGTTGCTGTTGCTGCTGCTGTTGCTTAATAATAGCAAATTACACAAGTAATTAGTCACGCATTTAATTATTATTTATGGACTGTGCGTAGATAGTGGGTGTGCGTGTGTGTGTAACTGTTTTTCTATTTAGCTACTGTGGTCGCAGGCGGCAGTTATTTTCCTACTTTGTAATTATCTACTCGAATGCTTGTTTTCGGCTTTGATAATTTATGCATGCGTCAATAGATAAACACTAATTTCTTTATGGCTCTTATAAAAATATGCCTACAACATATTCAACGAGTGTGTGTGTGTGTGTGGGTTTGGGACCAGTTGGCAAGTGGTGGGTGCTAAGTGCTCAGTGGGCGACTGTCCCATTGAATTAGTCATTTGTGAACATGCTTAGCAAAATTGCCTTGCTCCAAAACAAATTACTGTTTTTTTTGTTGGGCACATTTTGAAAGCTTTTCCTAGATTAAAGCCAGCATTGCTAGGAAAATGGATTAAGTTGTTGGTGAACTCGTTTGAATTTAAAGTAGGCTCGATATATCCTTTACGGATATATAGGTTGTATGATAGTGAACCGTAAGCAGCGCCCAAAGCAGCAGCAGTGTAATTCTTTAATCGGTAAAAGTCGAGTGAGATCGACTTGGACTCTTGATAGTTATAACAAAATAAAAGAAAATCTATGATTTAAATTCAATCTTACAGTTGATGAATTATATATCTGAAATCGGTTTCAATCAATATTTGCGAAAAATAATTGATTTTCCTGTAATATAAGAGAACTTATTTTCCAAATTAGAGGTCGCTGGATGTTGTAGACTCTTAGAGTGGCACTTTCATACAGAGATATAGCTAAATCGAATTGGTGATCAAGAATATATATACTAAATGTGTTCGTCGTTGCTTTCTTCTGCCTGTTACACGCTCATTTTTTATATCCACTTGCTAATCTGTAAAGGATTAAAGTTGAGTACTGTAATTATTTGTGGGTTGTCTTAAATGTCGTTTGAAATGTGCTGCGTAAGGCATAAATTTGAAGTGGAATTCGGGTCATGTTTCAAATGGTCAACCAATTAATTATATATGGGACCCGACTATTTTTCTGACAAATTGACAAATTGATGTATGCGTGCGCACAGCTGTTGCCAATTAGGTTAAAGTTCGCATCCGGTACGGGTTTTCGGGTGTGTTTCGGGCCAGAGGGCAGCACAGAAAACTTCGTCACGTACTTAAGCAAAAACTTTCATCGATTAAAAACTTTTGCGCCCAGCAGTATTATCAGCTCTTTATAAATATTCAGCTGGCTTTTGTTGTTGTTGTTGCTGTTGTTGTTGTTGTTGTTGGTTATATATATTTCTTTTTGTTTGGCTTTTGCGGCGACAGCTGCGGCAAGTTTTCAAAAGGATATTAGATTATTTGTTTGTAGCATAATAATTGGCCAAGCAGCGCCAAAATTGAAATGCCAGATCGCATGTGCCAAGGCAAATCAAATCAGCCACAAAACGTCTTGGCCAAAAACCAAGCCAAATCAAAGCAAGGCAAGGCAAGGCAAGGCAAGGCAAATGCAAACAACATTTGACGATTGCCATTTGCTTTTCGGGATAGGCAGGCAATCGATTTGGATATCGGAAATTGGCAGCAGACGTCACAAGGTCGAAGCTCAGTCAGCAGCTGATTGCTTTGCAGTCTTCGCTGCCAAGTTGTTTATTGGAGCGTGTTGTAATTAGCATAACCCAAAAGAAATTGTGGTAAAAACAGAGAGAAAACAGTCAACAAAATAAAGCAATGCGTCGCGACGGCAAGATTAGACGCAATTTGCTTAATGCAAAAACTTTTAATCACTCATACGCTCCGTGACGCCAGCAACGAGCAACAACTTCCAGCCAAAACCAAACATTACTTGCTGGCTGCCCAAGTTATATACTTACACTCAGATATTGCACTAATATGAAAATCGCACAAACAATTTCTGAGTTTTTCTGGGTTTTAGAAATATTTTCTAAATATTAGAGACTTATAAATGCTTCGCCTAAATAACTTTGTAATTTATGATTTTTTTTTTTTAATATTTTCAATCACTCATAAAAAGTCTGAAAATATTTATGTTTAATTATTAATATCAGGAATAAAAGAGTTGCAAATTAGACATGTTTTTACTAAATTGATGAAAATCCAGCCTGAAATTAAGATATATAAGCATTGGTTTTCCGAGAGCGCCAACTTTAAATAAATAAATATGGCGGGAAACTCTCAGCGATTTTTTTTCTGAGTGTAGTAAGCAAAGTGACTTGCGAAATGAAATGAGTGTAAATACGACACAACTGAGCATAAGCAGAACAGAAGGAAAACTCTACAGCACTAATACAATACGCACACACACGCACACACGCAAGCACGCTCACACACACTCCACACACACACACACACTCACGCACTCTCCACACAGCTGAAAATGCTTGCTTAAATATGTATGCGCATCTGATTAAACAAGAGTGTGTGTTGATTGCTCTGCGTGTGTGTGCAAGTGTGCGTGTATGCTGTGTGTGTGGTGTGTGTGTGTGCTAGTGTGTGTGTGTTTGTCTGCGTATATAATGCTTGAAAATCCCCCAAAGCGCGAATCCTTTTGAGCATCAGTGGCCAGAAATTTGTGCCTCGCCCTAATCTTGAGTTTAATTTCTACTTTGACTTTTGCAGCTCTCTAACACACAAAACACACACGCACGCGCACACACACACACACCCATTCACACACTCGCTGACGCAAAATTTAACTTTTAATGCATATTTTCTTAGAGTTCGTTTTAGCACCCTGTAGTTAACATATCGTCTCGGAAGGGTATACAATTAGTTACATTTCTTTGTTAAAAGAGTAATTTCTTTTTTTAATTGCTTTAATTGATTTATTTATGTGTTGAAAAATTTAATTTTTAATTTCTATTTTCCTGCTTAAAACTGTTAAGATGCATTTCACAACATCACGCGGTATCTTCAAGTCGAGCACTCAAAATGCAATGCTTGTTGGCGGCTTCTTTCAGTTGGCCAAATACGAGCAGTGTAATGTGAGCTTGAGGGTGTTAAAGTGCGACAGTGTTTGTAACTGGCGACCTATTTGCCTAAACACACTTACACACACACTGGCACACACACACAAACACACACACACACACACGCACACACATCAATGCGTTCAGATCCCCATGCTTATTAACTCTCACTGGCTCGACTTGGTTAGCTTTGCTTTGGTTTGCTTGAGCCTGTCTTGGGCTTGGCGTGGTTTGGCTGACTGCCTCTCATAACACATTAGCGAAAGTGAAAGCCTCCATAACGACTGCTCCCAGTTGATTTTAATTTGCTGTGCGTGTCTGTGTCACACCGAGTACTCTTAACCCCATAAATTTATATTAGTTGGAGATGCAGATGACGATGACGACGACGCTTAAATGCTAAATATTTTAACAACATGTTCTTCTTCTTTTTCTTATATACTCACTTACACACACATACATATATATATATATGTTTATTTATTTATTTAGATTGTTAAATATTCAAGGCCCCAGTTGCTTCCGTAAGCGAAAAAGTAAAACCAGAAAGTTGCGCAAATCGATTGTCAAATTTCGCAAAAGTAAAATAAATATTTAAATTGAAATCTGATTATCACTTTTCAGCTGAACAAGTATTAATTGATTTTATCTTATGTGATAAATGAATTTCAAACTATTCAACCATTAAACGTAATGAACATTATTGTGAATTGTGTTTTGCCTAAAAATACAGCAATTTCTTCTGCAAATAATTGAATGTTTCTTGCTGAGCATAAAATATGTAAATTGATTAAATTTGCATTTAATAAAGCTTGTGAAACATGTCCAATTAAATGCAACTGCAGCTGATAAACTGATGTATTTCAGCTCATCATCATAATTTTGAATTTCACTATTTCATTGAAGTATAATTCATACTCATTAAAAATGGGAAAACGGGTATGATAAAATACGCAATTGTAAGCAAAACGCTTTCGCATTAAATAATATAATTGAATTAAAAATATTTAACATACCCACAAACCCAAAATGTTCACATTGAACAAAACATCATCGGTACTTAACAGCTGGTTACAGAGTATCTGCCAGTCGAAATCATTCTACTACTGTTTTCTAACTTGATTGATATACGCATTTTTCGCCCAGAGCCAGTGCTGTACAATTTCAAAAGCTTTCACCAAAGGTTCAATTAAATTGCATTACAAATATTTGGCAGATATTTTTCGTTATTTTCTTTTGATGTTTTTGGCTCTGCGAGACGCAGGCCAAAGTGAATTTTAATATAATCTGGGTACATTACAAGCAAATAAATGATAGCTGGCAAACATTGATTTGGCAGCCATTGAATCAGCTGAAAGCCAGCAGCTAACGGCTAAGAGCCAAGGATTGCAGCTGGGACTAGCTGAGGATCTTGGCCCAGACAGAGTCGGACACATTTGAATTTGCATTTGCTCAACGTCGACTTACACATGGATGCATAAATATTTACGACTATTAGTTGAGCGTACTTGAAAGTTTTTCAATTTGCCGGGAAGGCATTTGCATATCGATGTTAGCCAGGCAAACTCATTTAATCGAAGCGAACACAACAACAATAAAGACCTACAATTAAAATAAACTTTGCAACAAACGTTTGGACTGTGTTTTTTTTTTCATGCGCTGAGAAATTGTTTTAAATATTTTATGCTAAATCTATGAAAAAACGTTTTGCTGCATGAATTGAGTCAACAAAATGCAAATTAATTCGGCTTGCCGCCTACAAACACCAACCAAGCAACCCCCAACTGGGGTCCGACTTTAACCCACACGACTTGCCAAACTGGCTGGTAAATCAAGGCTCTTACTCATAGCCATCAACAACAACAACTTGGCTAACTGAAAGAGCCTGAAAAACGGAAACTGTTCGTCTTAGCACGTAGGCCATCATTATGTGAACCGCTCTCAAACCTCGCGCCCGACTGCCTCTCCTTTTATGTCCTGTCTTGTCCTGTCCTGCTTCTCGTGTCTTGTGCTTTCTCCTATCTATCTTCCCTATCCATCTCTCTGCGTGTGCTTGTGCTTATGTTATTTATTTATTATTTATGTGGCTCAACTAAACGTTTTGCCACAAAAATTATAGCATAATATGTCAAAAAGCAGAAAAGGTCTTTGCTTTAAATATTACCAAAGGATAATCGCTTTTGGCATCACAGTGACGCCTAAATACCCTTTACAATAAGGAACTGTTTTTTTCAGTGTTGAGTGTCTTATGTAAATGGAATTAAATTTTCTAATTTAAAATTAGAATTTTTTTTTAACTGTTTTCTATTATACAGGAAACCAATTCGGAAAACCAGAATTAAGTGTTTCTAGTTTACTATTTCTATTTTTCAGAAGTGTTTTCAAATATTACGAAATAGCTTTACAAAAAGTTTAAATGAAACGCATTATTTGCTTTAAGAAAACTTTCTTAAATTCAGAAAATAGTAATTCAAATGTTGCTCTCTAGACAGCTTTATATAATTTAGATGTACAATTTTATTCCTACAGAATGTTTACACGATTTTCGACTCACTTAATTTAAGGTACATGTATAGCTAAACTTCCATCCGACTCGAGAATAATTCGTGCGGAGTTCAATTTCAATTAGATTTAAGAATATGCTTTTCAAATAACTTTCCTAACTCAAATCAAGATATTTATAAATTTCGCAAACAACTTTTTTCATAGCTCTGGGGAGTTGGGCACTTCAAAGTACGCTCCTATATATTTTC
This sequence comes from Drosophila nr. fundita, assembly GCA_035044245.1. Taxonomy (NCBI): domain Eukaryota; kingdom Metazoa; phylum Arthropoda; class Insecta; order Diptera; family Drosophilidae; genus Drosophila; species Drosophila nr. fundita. The sequence continues at coordinate 2,626,969 of JAWNMG010000654.1, forward strand.
ATTTTTCGTTGGAATTTGGGTATGGTTTCGCAGAAAAAAAGCGCTCATCAATCAGCTTATGAGCTTTATTTGATAATCTTTGGCAGTAGACTGCTGTCTGCCCCCAAGTACATTGACTAAGAGTCTCAGCAAAGCAATTCGTGCGTAGCAAGCTTTATGAGCAAGTTGTGCGGCTTCTCTGCTCTATTGATATTACGTATACGTAATATGCGCGTCTATTGGCAAGCACTGCTAAGCCGCAGCCAAAAACTCTATAAATTGTAAAGACGCTATTAGCCGGGACTTAGTAGCTATTTCAAGTCTCATAAATTCAGCGCTCAGTGGCAACAACAGCAAATTGGACTGATCTGCCCCCCTCATCACCACCCCTCCCCGTCTGATATTCTTTTGTATATTTTTTTGCCGCTGTTATGAATTTAAATGTGATGAACGAGCGATGGGCCTCTTCTGACTGGTAGTCGCTGTCCAGTTAAGTGCAACACGGCGGTGGCAACGAGATTATTATGCAATACACGATTCACTTCACCTTAACCCATTTGCCGCCTCATTTATGTGGAGTGAGAAAGCCAACTTTGCGAGGCACGCATCCTTTGTGGAAAAGTTGTGGAAACCACTTAGAAGCCAGGTACTTGGAAAGTGGAAAAATAAACTAGTACAGGTAAAAAATAAAAGAAGGCAAACTGAGAGCAGCAGAAAGTTATGCAAAAGACGAGAAGCGCCTCTTAAATTATCGGCTGTCAGCGACACACACACCTACACACTCAGACACACCTGGGCAGCTACGAAATAAAATTGATAGGAATTTATGTTGTGTATTTATATATCCTCTATATATATATATATATTTGGTATATGTATTGTTTATTGACTTTGGTGCAAAATAATGGCTAGCAATTTGTAAGGTCTATTTTTTTGTGCCTGCGCTGCAGACAATGAAATATACTTGCGCAAAACACACATGCCCCAAATTGCCCCAAGTGTGTGCGTGTGTGCCTGTTTGTGTGTGTGTGTGTGTGTGTATGGCCTTAAGCACCATCATCAGTTACAAGTGTGAACAATAAATTGTCATCAGCTTTGTTACGCAGACTTTGCTTTTGCAGCTTCGTCTTCAATTTATGGCGGATTTTCAATTTGTATGCCCCGCGACCAATTCACGCACACCCACACACACACACACAGCCTACACACTCACACACAGCATTCCCCATCCCCATGACAACGCACATGTTGTAAGGAGAAAAGTGTGAGAGTGAAAAGCAACGTGGAAACCATGCAAAGCTCACACTTCCCATCCCACTCACAACTAGGAGCAGGCCGGAAGGCGTCGAAGAAAACCCCCATGTGAAGTTTTCTTTGAGTTTTCGTTTTCATTTTTGCTGATGTTGTTGTTGCTGTTTTTGTTGTTTGTGTTGTCGCTGACATTTATTGCGCACATTCGTTGCCATTGATTTTTTATGCGTTTTTGAAGTAGTTCAGTTGGCGACGCTCATAAGTAGGCAACATTATTATTTTTTTCAATTTCTCTCCATTCGATTTGCGGCAGTTTCTTTTTATTTTAGCACAGACAGTGATTATGTCATGTGTGTGTGTGTGTGCGTGTATGTGTAGTCCACATTTGCCATTAATGTTGCTGTTTTTGTAAAGTGTTTTTTTTTTTATATTTATATCTGTTTTCCACTGTGGCGGAAACTTAATAAAGTTTCTTGTTCATCTTGTTGCCTTGTCGAACGCTACAACTTTCAACATCATTGGCAAGCGATGTCATTTGAGATTTATGACAACACTATGAATTTTGTATGACTTTTGAGTGCCATTCAAATTGCCTTTTCCCTTTCTTTTTTTTTTATCATATTAAAGTTTTTGCGGCTTTTCAGTGAATTCGGTTGATAATAAAACTTTGCTCTTGGCGACAACTTGAAGAATGTGAGAATGAGGATGATTGCAATTAAAGAATAATTAACTCAAGAAACATTTATCTATATATCTATCAGGCTTGATAAAATAATAAAATAAAAAACTTTTAATTCTTAAAGTTTTTATGGTGCAAGTTACTTAAATTTTTGTTGAGTTGAGCGATGCTTCCTTTTAGTTGAGCAAGTTACCAGAAATTAAATACCAAAAACTTATCACTTGAGATTAAATCTGTTTCACGTATATCATTATATTATTATTTCTATACTTAGAAACGATTTTTAGAGTGGAATTCTTGTGTGAAGTCAATCAGCTACATTTGACAAGGACTTTTGCTAGTTAAGAAGTTAAGTTATTAGACTAACAACGAGAAACAAAACTTTAAGACAAAGTTCATTTTCGATTAAAATAATACCTTCAGGCTTTTGTTTAGACTATGAATAAAATTTCAAATTTTCTAACATGCAATTTAAGTTTAGTATAAACTTGCCAAAAGAGTTCTAAAGTTTTTTTTTATAAAATATTTAAATTAAAAACACATATAACAATTTTTCATTTTGATGCTTTAAAAAAAGCTTTGCTTAAATTAGTTTTTTTTTAGAATGTTGAATAAATGTGAGTAATAAATGTGAAACGCTCCCAAAACATTGTTAAATGGATCTAGCAGTCGAGTCCTCAAGAGAGCTGAATGGAAAATAAATGCAAAATATGTAAGTTTGTGTTAGATTTGAAAGTCAACACTGGGCGGATGCAAACGCCATGTCAATGAACGCCAAGAATGCCATTAATCTTCGTGTAACTGCTCTTATGCTATACTTCATATACATATATATGTATATATTTATTTTTGCAGACTGTACAGTATATATATCGTATAGATACTGTCATGCAGCGACACTTGCAAACACAGTCCTGGGGCTATTTGGCAGTTATGTTGATGCTGCATGCAGCATCTGCAACCCCGAGTGGTTGCTTCAATTTTCAAGTGGCTGCCACACGTGATATTCGAGATACTGTGCGGCCATCTCGCCAAGTCTATTTGAGTTGTTTTGTGACGCCTTGAGCTATTTGCATGGTTCAAGAACGCATTTCTATGAAAATGTGCACATATCGGCCATATATTGGCCAATGGCTAAAAGCACTACTCCTCTCTGCTCTGCTCTGCTCTGTTCTGTTATGTTTTGAATGCTTGACCCATGAGCAGGATGTCAGCAAGTCTCAACTGGCGCCGCATAAGCAAACACACAACTCCAGTTAGCCCCATTTAAGGAATCTGCACAAAAGGCCGCAACAGACGCCTTTTGATATACAATATGAAATTGTGCACAACGATTTTAATAAATATTCCCCACACAACACTCACAGCCCATAGCGAGTGACGACAGACGACAAGCCGTCAACTGAGGAGCTTATTGAATTTTTTAGAAGCCTTTTTCTGCACCACCCGACCACATTGCCCTCCTGCCCTCCTCGGTCTGACTTAAATGCTTGAAGCCAAATGCTTTTAAGGTGCTTAGCTTTTCATGAATTTCTTATATGGATAAGTGCATGCCAAAAACCATTTCAATTTCCCGCTTACTTTTTTAAACTCCTCACAATATGCAATAGTCGCTAGAGATGCATTAAACTAAATATTTTGGACAACTTAATTATGAACTTGAATTTGATTTATTAGTGGTGCTGCACAACTTTTTTACAAAAGCCAACTAATTAATTTTGAAATTCAAGGCTATACTTCACAAAACTAACTGATTTATGCGTTCTTATGTGGAAAGACTGCGTATGCTATAAAAACTCTGGGTTAGTTTTTCAATATCTGTGCTTCAATGGTGGAAAGATTCCAAAGCAGATTTAAAATTAATTTTTATTTAGTTAGTTATTTAGATAGTTTGTTTTCAATGGAACAACAAGCAGAAGTTGCTATTTATAAAGGAATATTTACTGTTGATTTGTGTATTTACTAAGTTTAGTTTGAATTCATTTTTTATTTATTAACTTTTGCATTTTCAATTACTCAGTAATCGCATTTCTATGTGAACCACATTTTCGAATTATTCACAATCAAGTTTTTGATCGTGTTTTGCCAGGTTGTGTGATGTATTGAATTGAATTGTTTTCCACAACTATTAATGTTGTTGCAGAAGAGGCTTAAAAAGATGTTGCTTTTATGGGATTCTATCCGCTTATTTTCGACGAAATTTGTGTCGGCTTTATTTGTGTTCATTTCAATGCAATAACAAACCAATCAACAATATTGAACTGATTCGCCAATCAGCTGACAATCCGAAAAGCAGCTTAATGTCCACACCTGTGCTGTTAACCATATTATGAGCTACTTAGAGAAATGTGCTTATGTCTCATATATATATATAAATACATTTAATAACATAACATATATATATATATGTATATATCAGACAAGCTAGCAATCGAGTCGCATATAATGCAAATTCCAATTGATTTGACTTACACAAAGCTGCTCAAGTGAAGCACTTTGGCATTTATGCGTATTTTTCCAATTTTATTTGGTATTGATGAACCCTTTTTGTACAGAATATCATATATATATATATATTATATATACATATGTAAATGTATATATGCAAATGTATATACTTTGTTTTTCATGCGCACCACTGCAGTTAAACTTATGATAAATAACCTTGCCAGTCAGCCTGGGAATTGTGCAACGGTGCAGAAAGTTTATAGGCGCATCAAGCACCAATAAAAAGGAGAGAAAAAAATGATGTATAAAAAATACAAAAAAAGAAAGAAAAAAAACAAGCCTCGAGAGAAAACCAAAAGCAAATTCAAAAGGCGACCATAAACCGCAGGAAACGGGCAGCTAACCAACCAACAAGTCAACCAGTCAACCAGCTAACCAAAACCAAAACCAAAACCGAAACCAAACCAGTCATTAAGCGCTATGCCACCACCTTCACCCCCCCCGTCTGCCACCTTTAACCCCACTATTATCATCGAGAAAAAAAGAGAGAAAAAAGTCGATCGTTAAATCAAAAAGGCGCATTCGAGTGCCTGCAACATCATTAGTTGCAGTTCATACACACTCAAGCGCAAGTTATGACGCAGATAGCTACCCTTAACCATTCTCAACCCCAAAACTCTACACTCCTCCCCCACCCACCACACACACGCACACGCACACAACCTCAGAGAGTCAGGCGGCCTTTTTTGTGTGAGGTGTCCAAATTAAATTTGCATCAGTTGCTCGACGAGCATCTAAATGATGCCAAAAAATCGTGAGTGTGCGCCATGTGTGTGTTAGTGTGTGTGTGTGTGTGTGTGTGTTAGTGTGTGTCTGCAGCATAAAGCCAAAGAACAGTCATACCAACAACAACAACAACAGCAACAACAACAACAAGTGCTGTACTCACTTTAGCGCTTTTTCATGTTGCTTCTTTTTTTTGTGTGTGTAGCTTACTTTTTATATACCCTGCACAGGAATATTGTCGAACAGGGTACGACAGACTTCCATATATATATATATGTATATATATATATATACATATATATATACATACATATATATTCGCATTTATTGCTCAGTTATTATATTATATTCAATATTATAGAAATTCGAATAGCTTAAAAAAAATGATTAATTCAGAATTTCGTTGCTTACTCTAAACTATAATTGGCAAATATAAAATGATTAATTGTGAATAAATTAGTTGCACATATCCCCCTCTAGCAACGTAAATAATTAATATTAATATTAGCTTCGATTATATGCGAATTGTTCTTCATTTCATGTTTAACGTAATGTTTTTTATCTTGCCATTAATACTAATAGTTAAATAGCTTGCCATAAGGTTTTAAGCGTATCATGATTCATATGAATCATTAATATTAATAGTTATTTTTTGCCATTTAATATTAGTATTTTTTATTGATGCTATACCGCATGTCTGTGATTGTGGAATAGAGAGGCTGAAATTGGGTATTTGAATACTCCATCAATTTGCTCTTTATTCTGAAAAACTTTATTGAAAATTGAAAATGAATTGATTAGTTTCACATAAACCCATTCGTTATTTTTATAGCTTTCTGTCAAACTCAATTATATTTAATTGGTATCTGCTAGTCAAACTCACTTCGCACTTTGCTCTCTTGCCAGCGGATGTGTGTGTGGGTGTATGTGTGTGTGTGCACACTCTTTCCGTTTCCCGTGTGTATGTGGGCACTTAAATAATTTAGATTTTTGTGTCTAACATGCACAAGTGGCACAACGGCCTAAAAGATTCAAGTGCAGCTGCAGCAGCAGCAGCAGCTGCCAAAGTGAGTGACCCAGTTATACGGCCAGGCCAGAACGGGAGACGGACTGGGAAAGGGGCGGGAGCAGGGGAAGTGACTGCAAACGAGCCAAAAATTGTGAAGGAGCCGCCAAACGTTAAATTATGAGTGTCGTCAACCAGTGACTGTGACAGCAACAGTGACTTGGACTGTGACTGCGACTGTGACTGACTGTCACAGTGTCTGTCTGGATGTTGTCAGAGTTGTTATTATGCGCTCATTAAAATGTCAAATAAACTCAAATAGCAATGCAAAAATATGCATTCTGCTTGCTGCTCGCTGCCTGCTGTTTTGCAATGCTAAAAGGATGTCGAGGAACACCAGCGACGAGTGTTGCACTTGAAAAAGGATAATGCGAACGGGATTATGCAAGTCACAGCAATGCGCTTAATGTGTGGCTCTATTCTTAATTTATGACTGCGCTGCTGTGAGTGTCAAGTGTGAACTTTGAACTTTACGAACCGGTCAATAACATGCAACGCTTACTAATAGAACGAACAAATGTCTGTGTGGATAACATTTATGTCTTGTCTGACTGCATATTTTAGTTGAGATGCACAACTTCTGGTGCATTTTAATGTGAAACGGGTCCAAATTGTCCCCCAACATAACTTTGTCAGATCTAAACCGATTTTTAAGAGAAATACCTTTCAGATCTTGATTGAATCTTTGAATTGAAATTAAAATTAAAATTAAATGAAATTAATCGTCATCTAAAAATTGTAATCTTAAATAGAGAAGACCAAATTACAGATAAATCTTTATTAGGTATTTAATGACAGAAATATTTTCATTTATTTTCAAAGTTCTTGTAAAACTTGCCATAAGCAATGGGTTCAATATACTTTTGATCATGTTTTAGCTCTAAAATAATACTAAATTGAAAATTGCAAATATGATCTTCGCTCGCCGTTTTCATTAATATTTTAGTTAAAATTATGCACAAAAATTGAAATCTTGACAGAAACCCAAATGATACATTGCTTTTATTTATTTATATTTATGTTTATCATCATACATACATTAAATAAGATTTAGAATTATATTTCTTGCATTTTTAATTATCGCCAAATGTGCGCCAAACACTTGCGAGAATAAAGGAATGCCACATTAAATGCTGACATGAAAATCGTGGCCTTTCAAAACAAGATAAAAATTGTTATTGTTCGCTTGGCACGTTTTCCATAGCGCTCATTAAGTGTTATTTCAGAGTTATCAAAATTTTTATCACTCTGGCAGAGTCGCAAGAGTCGGAAGTTGGGCGCTGGAAGTTGAAAGCTTGGAGTGGCCCTGGTCTGGTTTATGTGCACTTCCGGCCACAACAGGACCGTTAAATTGCTTATTTATTTTAATTAAAAACAATTTCCGCTGCTTAGGCCAAATGGTCAAAGAGTAGCAAGGGCAAGTCAGGAAGCATTTGATTGTTGCTCTTCAATGCTTTTATTATAATTATAACGAGCATTTTCCGCACATCAGTTGGAGCAAAGGCTGCATTCAATTTGGCCCTTTGTCTTAAGGCCTTGTCATCGTGACACACACTCACTCACACATGGACACACCCATACACAGACGTAGCTATGTGACTATTGGACATTGCTCTAAATAGGCAATCCCCAAAATGAATTTATAAAGTATTTAAAATGTTTATATATGTGAAATATTAAAATACTTAAGATACAAAAGCTAATAGAAAAATTTAACTATCGTTGAATTTATTAAATTAAAATAAAAACAATGAAATTAAGAAAAGAAGAGCTCGGTTTTTTCAAAATATATTTACTGAATAACTAGGTGAGTTAAGCTATGCTTAAAATTTTCTAAATGTTATTGCCATTATTTTTTCCGAGTGTAGGACTATTGCACACATGCGGAGGCGTCGTGGTATTTATTACTCTTGTTTCTGGGCATTGAGTGGCATTTAATTAATTTGCTCTCAATGCAATGTATGCCCTTTGTTCCCTTAGCTTGGGCATTTTCTCGTTAGCTTCAAGTGGTTTTTTCTTCCTCAATGCCTAAGCTGTAAATGAAGTCTGAACTTGGCTCTCTGTCGATGGCCGACGGACAGACAAATGCTGATGCCAATTCAATCAACAATTGCTGCATTTGCTTATTCCATTCAAGTTGCTCGTTGCTTCTTACTCGATTTTCAATTTTTCCATTTGGCATTTACCATTTTCAACTTTTGTGCTTTTCTCCGTATTTTTGCTTCTTGCAGCTGGCAGCCTCAGAGACAACGACTTGTTGCTCCCGATTGCGGCAGTCGATGATGTATATATCGCATCGTTGGTGCACGGCCACAGCCTCAACCACAACGGCAACCACCACCACCACTTGCACCACAACAATGTCGCACAGTTCGACGATGCACTGGATGGCAATGATGGCGACGACGATGATGCCGATGAACATGTGGATGAGACAACTTATCCGCCGCCTGTGTTTGACTTTGGCATGCCCCGGAATATAACGGCCCGGACGGGACACACGGCAGCCATCAATTGTCGCGTTGAGAATTTGCGCGATAAATCGGTGAGTCAAGTGGCAAAATGTGCCTCGCCGCTTATCACAAAATGCTTTTCCTTTCGATTTGCTTTTGCTTTTTTTATGCACTTTTAACTATCGCTCGGCCAAATATTGAATTTGCCTTCCGACAACTAGTCAACCTGAAAATCAACTTATCGCCAAAGTCGCCAAAGTTTTTCTTTACATATTTTGGCTGCCATTTTTTGTTCGTTTTCCTTTGTTCGCATGTTCGGCTACTCGTATCGTTTTCCGGTTCCGCTTCCATTGTGCTAGTCATCATCTCTCATCGCATCTTTTTGTCATTTTGCCAGCTTGAATGACATAGCATCAGCGATGCTATCCCCCCCCACTCCCAACTACTGCCCCGCTATCGTTATCCTGCTCTTCCTATTTAATGCTCCTTTGTCAGTCCATTGGCATTCGCCACTCTGTAAAGTTTAGTTTATGTTTTTGTATTGTGCTTCATATACGTATATATTTTTTCTTTGCGTTTTTTCTTTTTTACAGGGATCCCTTGACTTATTTTTAATTTCGCTTCGTGTATCTATTGATTGGTGTGCGGCTTCATCATCTTGAAAGATTATTTTCCAAACTTTTTCTTTATCATCGCAGTCCGTTTTTATGTTGTCTTTTGATACCCTGAATAAATGAAAACTGAGTGAACGGGTCTATCGAAGTCTTGGGAGCGTATGTAATAGAATAATAATAATGCATCCTGATTCATATAGTATATATATATTGCTGATCAGCATAAAATTCATATTAACTTTCATATTGCATCATATTTCGCTTTTTTCGTTTCGATACAATTCGATTTCCGATAGCAATACAATTCACATTTGTAAAGATTTTTTATCCAGAAATATTATAAATCAACTATGCAAATTTCATAAAGATCACAAGATAAAACCAAATTTTCTTTCCTCAAACTCCATTTTATATAGAGCTACTAACTATTTATAAGCTGTTTACAAGATATTTTCTAGACGATCTATCTCGACTGGAACATTCTTTCTTTGTGGCCTCAAAAGGTCGCTTGTGGCCTGAGCTTGTCTGCTGTGAACAGAAATGAATGTCAATCAACTCATTCATAACTTTATTCAATGGAACATTCTTGGTATTATTGTTGAGCATATTCAAATTTGAAATGTTTAATTGCTCATAGCAATTTGTTTTATTTTGTCGTATTTTAAAAAGGGTTACTCTGCATACTGATTGAGCTGTTATATACAATGAGAGGGAAATAACAGATACTTTTGTATAAATATTTGTAATTCTTTTCAATTATGCAATGGAATTTATGCCCAAGACAGTTCTGACCAAGGTTATGTCCCGTTTCTGGTTTTAAAAAGGGTCCACAAAAGTTTTGGGTCCACTGCTTCGATTTGGAGTGTAGGTTAAAGAACATCTTCAAAATGTATTGAAAAAATAATTCCATTTTAAAGTTGCTGCACAGCTTGTGGGAATATAAGTTTCATATATGCAAATTTAAAAAACAAGCGTATAAAAAGTTTGAGTAAAACAAATAAACTGTAAGAATAGTTTGCCAAAAAGTAGTAATGCCCTCAAGCGGCCTTTGATTTATGCATTTGCATTTAATGAAATTCAAGCAAAGTTACAAGCAAAAATGTTCAAAAGACAAACAAAATACACAAAAAATAAAAAAATACAAAATCGACCAAGAACTAATTTGAAAAATAGATTTCTTAAGCAATTCCAACACTGATGTAAACCAAACCAAACCAAGGTCAGTTTGTTGAGAGCACTTCTCTTAACCTCAGTGAATTTTTAGCATCTGTTTCAGTTCCGCTTACCACTTTCCACTTTCCACTTGCCGGCTGTCGATTTTCGCCTTCTACTTTCCACTTTCCACTTTAGCTGAGTCCTTTTTCAAAGGAGCAGAGCGTCTCTTATAATCTATCATTTGGATGTGTTTGCTGCTTTGCATGCTCGCAGCTCTTTACCTTTTCGGTGCGACTTCTTTCACCTGGCAGCGCATCGGTCCAGTTGTCTGAGCACTGGTGCCATGTCCCAGCGTACACTCAGAAAAATGATCAAACAGAATTTTAGAAATTTAAAAAATATTTGAAGATTGTGGCTTATTATTGGGAAAGTAAAAGTTTGCGGGTCTCTAAAAACTAAGATTTTCAATTGTTAATTTCAAGGTGAATGGATTTAATATTTAAAAAATATGTTTAATTTCTAGGGTATTGCTTTCTGTGTGTGTACATAGAAGAAATTCTTATATTATCATTTTGATACTTATATTATCATTTTGATACTTATATTATCATTGTACATTAGCATTTTAAGATTTCACTACAACAAACATTTTACTTGAATTATTAATGTTTGTAACTTATTATTTGTGAAATTCATTTCTGAATAAAACAAAATATTTCTAAAAATAGGGAATACATAAAATTTTTGCTATTGTCGATTTAAAGCAAGCATTTCGAACTTTAAGAAAAGTGATTTCATGTATTGAGAAATTATTGAAAAGAAAAACAGAAGAAAAATCTTTGTCTGAGTGTATCTTGTCATCATCATCCATAGCCATGCCCATACTTTAAACAGAGCGAGATTTAGTGGCACATTTTTTCATTTTCTTTTCGATTTTTCCTCAGTATTTTCGTTTTTGTTATATTTTGTTTGATGTGGGAAGGCGTCGTTTCCGTTTTGCCACTTTGACACTTTTAGTTTTTGGGGCTTGTTTTACTTTTCCTTTTGCGTTACGGGTATTTCTCTTTTTTGGGAGCAAAGAAAAGTTTTCGCTGCCTGCGCCTGAGGCTGTCTGCCAGATTACATTCTGGCTGCTTTTTGGGTGCTATAGCTGTAGCCCCTCTGGGAGGGAGACTTTGGCCAACTTTAAGCCGCTGACATTTTGGGAACGCACTTGCCATTCGTCCTGGATTTGGTTGCAGGTGTCGCAAATCGGTCTGTCTTATGGTGACTGTATTTTCAAAAGGATTTTTTTCTTTAGTTTTTTGTGCCTTACTTTTTTTTTTTTTGGTGGGCTTAGTTCATTTTGCCGTTTGGTTTATTAAATTTTCTATCTTTATTTGGACCAGGTCCCTTTTGCAATTTTTTTTTTAAATTGACTTAAGCGCTGATTGTTCTTTTAGCCTGCTCACTAACTGTGTTTCTCGGTGTGTGTGTGTGTGTGTGTTTTTGTCTATTTGCAGGTATCCTGGATAAGGAAACGCGATTTGCACATTCTGACTGCGGGCATTCTGACCTACACATCTGATGAGCGCTTCAAGGTACGTATACGTAATTTACTTATTGTCTTACCTTCCTCCCTCTCTCTCTCCCTCCCACTCCCACTCACACTCTCTGTCTCTCTCTCTCTCTCTCTCTCTCTCTCTATCCTTGACTAGCTTCGTGTGCATGCTCGTCAGGCTTATTAAATGGCCAACAGGGCATACTGCTGCCATTTGTAAGCCAAGTCAGCTTAATTGCGTATGCAATTCGTAGCTCCTAGCAAGTTCACTTCCAGGGGCGTACTCAAGGGGGGTTAGGGGCGAGGGCGATGGGATATTTACTTGCTTCTTGCAACTTTACTTGGACGGATTCGTAAAGAAAACTGTTTATATACGACTCCTGTTAAGATAAGCATGGAGCTAACTTTTAATTATTTTAGCTGAAATGAAAAACTGTGCAAGTAATAAATATAATTTAGCCAAATTTTTGGGAAAACTTAATGTAGGTTTAAGCATGAGCTATATCATTTAAAAATCCAAATTAAGGGTATAGCTCAGCGCATGCTTTATTTTCTATAATTTATATTTTTCTTATACTTTCTGTAACTTTTTTGAAATAAACTTAAACAAGTAAAATTCATCCTAAATCGGATTTGGGTAAATGCTATCCTAGCCAACATGTAAACACTTAGGAACATTTAAATGAGTGCAAACATTTTTTCTCTATAATTTATAGTTTTCATATATTTCTTTTCTTTTTTTCGATGACTTTTTAAAATAAACATAGTTAAGCAGCAAAACTGAAATTCGTGTAAAAAACGTAAAATTATGAAAATTACAATTTTGGGCACAGTCAGCAAAATAGATGCGCCCAAGTACAATATCGATTGGATTGGCTAATTAAAATTCTAAAATACATAAACCCCCTGCTACCCTCCCCGCACCCACTTTGAGAAATGCTGCCTACGCCCTTTTGTCAACATGAATGCTTGTAGGCAATGATTAAATTTGTGCATGGACACCATAAAAGCCAAAGGCTGCCACAGTTGAACCCCTTCCCGTCCAAAAACTCATCATGTAGTTGCCTTAACGATTTATCTCTGTGTGCGTGTGTGTGTGTGGCTGTTTGTGTGTCTGTGTGTGTGTGTTCATTGTCATTTCGGTTGCAGGTTGTACGCACCGCTGACTCCAAGGATTGGACGTTGCATGTGAAATATGCGCAGCCACGTGACAGTGGCATCTACGAGTGCCAGGTGAATACGGAGCCCAAGATTTCGATGGCATTCCGCTTGAATGTCATAGGTGAGTAGAAATAATCAACTCCATCTCTCTTTCTCCCCTCTCTCTCTCTCTCTCTCTCTCACTCTATCCCATCTATCTGTCTCTCTCTATTATATTTTGTAATAAAGAGCCGTTGAGTTTCTTACGAATTGTCAGCGAGTTGTCGCACGACTTGCAGCCAACAAGTTTTTGTATCCTAGTTGAGGCTCTTTCAAATTTGGCACAAACTTTGCCAGCTGCATGGTGGGGTGTGTGTGCGGATGTGTGTGTGTGTGTGCAGTTTACAACTGCGCATATGAACTTTGCATAAAGTTTTTGTTGGTCATGCGTCATGCTGCGACATCATTTCGCATTGCAGCGCATAAATACATATAGAACAACCCACGTATAAGCCAATATCTACATCTGGTTGTACCCACACACACACACCCCCAAACACAGACACATATGTTTACTGCAAGGGCTTGGCTTGGCTTTGTTTTTTTATATTTAAACCATAAAGGTTTTGCGTTCAATTTAAGGGGACTTTCAGCAATTTTATCAACGCATTAAAATATTTTTATATATGGAAGTGATGGGAAAAAGTGCTCATAAATATTTGAGCTGATTTTAATGTTTCCGCTCGTTAAGAAATAAATTACAATTTTTTATTTTTCTTTAAGAAATTGCTAATTTTTTGTGCATTTTTTTATTTTAGTAGTAAAAGCCTCTTACTCAATCATTGCATTTTTCTTGGCCACTTTTTTTAAAGGTTGTTGCCTGAAATTTAATAGAACAATAGCTGAGTTTGCTACATCTTCAAAGTAGTTGGTTAGGGAACAACAATTAGTTTTAAGTTTAAAATAAATCTGTGTATTTTTAATATTTATATTATTATTATTAATAGAAAGCATTTCTTTCTTCATATTTGGAATACAAGTTCTCGCTTACTAAAGCCAAATCAAGTACATTTAATTAGATCGATAACTGCCAAAGTTTCTCGAATATCCATACAAATCGCGTTATAAAGATATAACTTTATAATCAATATGTACTTTATTCTGACATGTGTTTAAGCAACTTTACAAATTTCATTAATCAAAAAGTTGTTTTAAGCTGATCAAATTGGTAGCAGCAAGCCTAAAGGCTATTTCCCAGCTGGCTGCCGTCTGTCCCAACATGAGCATTCCAACTTGTTTTAATACTAATAAGAATTTTATATTATTAAGTCTTAGTTCGAGTTAGAGCTAATTTATGTAGCAGCCAAGTCTTTAATTTTGAGAGCACTTGGTCAATTTCTAAGGCAGGCCATCAATTATCGCTTATCCGGTAATCATTCAAGCTGCCATGTAAATGTGGGTCAACGCAATGAATATATGTGCCACATCAAGTCTTTGTCTATAAACATATATATATATATATATATATATTGTAAATACATATGCGATATATATATGTATAGGAGAGCTAGTATCTTTTGTTTGTGGCGTACAATTTTCAACGCGTTTCGCATGCAAACGCAATTTGCATTTAAATTCAATACTAAATTCATATGCTGGATGTAACACACACCAGCCAAAGGAGACGAGGGCGTGGCCCCCAAGGGCTTTGCACCAATTGCCACTGTGTGTGTGCCTGTGTGTGTGTGTTTATATAGAATCCTTTTAGGTGTTTTTTGCACGTTTACACAGCGCTCTCAACCCATTGTTTTGGTATTTTACAAGTTTTCTACTATGGATTTCCGTTGCGTCTCAGCTTCAAGTTGCTGCCTCCAGAGTGTGTGCTTGTCTCAGTGTGTGTGTGTGTGTGTGTGTGCTTGTTTGTGATAAATTGTTATACAATGGCATGCACGTTCATGTTTCATTCATGCACATTAAATTGATTTGAAACTTTCTTTTCCCGAATGTTTGTCATCATGTGCGAGGAACACAAAGTTTTGCTTGTTTATTTATTTTGATTTTGATTATGTCATTTCTACTTCGACTTCGACTTCGACTACCACTTCCACTACTGCTGCTGGGGCAAGTTAATTGAAATTATTGAATAGTTTGGCGTCTGACTGCTCAACACGTTTTCACATACTTTTTGTTTGCAATGATTGGTTTAGTTTTTGCTGTTGAATTGGTTTTGATTTGAGCCGGTTTGTATTGCATATATTCCCCGTTGTGTATTAAATCGATTTATTTGGCCACTTTTGGACCACTAGAGAGCCATTCATATGATTAAATTTAGCAAAAATTTGCAGATGTTCATTTGATTTGCAGTTGAGTTGAGTTTTGTGCGAAATTTGGCGCAGATGTCTCAATCTGCTGACAAGCTGAATATAACTGCCAGAGCAGCAACAGCTTGTTGCGTCTGGGGATTTTTTTGCACTCAGAAAAAACACGACATGAATTTTAGATAACCGTCTTGAGAACAGAAACATTTTTTTTTTTAATTTCGTAGATTATATTTATAATATTTTACAATAGAAATATTTTCTTTTGATAAGAAATGCATTTGTTAAAGGTATAAATATAAATCCTGATTCTTGGAAAAATCTTTTCTGACATTCAGAAACAAGTAATGAGTTAGAACACTTGGCGCCGAAAGTATGTTGAATTTCCAAAATTGAAGATCAGCTTTTTCTGAGTGTAGCAGGAAATTGGTTGGCGCTGCAAAGGGGGGGATGCTCCTTTGTAACAAAATCTGACAAAATTGCATATATTTCATCAAGAGCAGTAAATTCAAATTGACGCTGTGACTTCCTTCTGCCCCGTTGCCCCACTGCATCCGTTGCATTCGACTGCAACCTGCAACCAAACATAAACTTTGCCAGTGTGCACAAAAAGTAATACAGCCACTTCCTCAACCACCCCCTCGCCAAGGTAGTCTCGTGCTGGCGACGGAAAGTCGCCGCAATGCCAAGTTTAAGAAAAATGTATGCAAATGGTTTGGATGAAAAAAATGCTCAGCGCAGATTTCTCGTTGGCGTCGTGATAAAATATACCGTCACCAGGTTTACGCACTCAACACACAAAGACAACGGCACAATTCCTTCCTTTGACAAAAAAAAAAAATAAAATAAAAAAAAATAAGAAGAAAAGCAAACAAAAATTGTACTTGACTGAAGGCAAACAAATTATGTTTTTAGCCTTCAGCGAGCCATGCTCTCAGTGTCTATAGAGGAAAACACAAGCAAAATTCAATGACGCACACAAAGTGACCCTATTTCCACGGAACAACTCCAATCAAAGCAGAGATACTGCCAAAGAATTGGATTATCTATGCACCGGAAAAGTGGGGAAGTAAAGAGTTTAAGTTACACAGTTAAAAAGTTTCCTACATTCTAACTTACTTTATCAAACACGATAAAGAAACCAGTGAAGAGTTTAAATTGGCCGAGAATCTAAATTGAATAGTTAAATTGCTTCCTGAATAAATATATGTATATAACTTACAACTTAATCAGAAGCCAGATCTTTAACAATATTGAAAATTTGCATTTCGATTTCGATTACTGAATTTCAATTGGTAACCGTGTGGCTCCTATTCCAGCAAAATTGAAGTCAGGCCTATTAATTAATAAACAAATGAAGCCACAGCGAAAATAAGAGATGGGAAAAAAGCAGAATTTAAATCAATGTCAGTCACAAATAAATTAAGTTAATTACTGTTAAACAGTTAATGAAATATATTTCTGTAAGCATGCATCATGCATATTTTTGTATTTAATTTAACTACGTGTTAAACTTTTATGGACGGCTATTTGGGCTCGGGTTTTTCACTCAGAATATCAATATATTTGTGTATCAAGTATCTAGTGCTGAAATCTTTGGCCATAAACAGAGTCAAACCCTCGGAGCACTTCACATTCAGGTGGCCATTATGTGAAGAGTCAATTTCAGGGAATTGTTTGTGTCTGGTCTTTGTGTTATCGAAAGCTGCCCATAACTGGCACATAATCATCATAAAAAACCATTGAGAGCTCGGCCAAAGAGAGTATGCTCGACACGAAGATACTCTACTATTTAATCATACCTCGAAAAATGTTTTGTTCATCTTGATTCAGCTTAGGTTGCATTTATAATATAATTGAATATAATCAAAGCACATATATACAGACTATATATTTAGGGCATGCTGCAAAGTTGTATGTGATCGACTAGAAGATACCCTTTAGTCTTTAGTCACATTTTGAAAAGTTTTCTATGCAGGAAGTTCATTTTTAGACTTTTAAATCTCATTTTATTTATTTGTTTATAAAATGAAATTTATTATACCCACTTTTAGCAATATGATGTGTGCAGGGTATGCAGAAAAACAAAACCTAAATGAAATGGCAAAACTAACACATAAAAATTTGTAACCACAAAGCCTAAAATATTTGCTTGTAGAAAGGGGGGCAGAATTGGGGCACTGCTTTTGGTTTGGGATTGTGTTGTCCCAAGCACTTTCCACATTGTGGATGATGGCGTATCATTGACCCATTGTTTTGGGGCTTGGTGGCGTGGGCGTGGCTGGGGGCAGTGGGGTAAATGAAGCCGTTGACTGCCGCAATTCTTGTTGCTGTCGCGTATTTTACACACATTTTAAGTGTTGTTCGCCAGTTGTTATTGTCAATTCACACACACACACACACACACACACACACACACACACACACATGTGAGGGTCAAAGGACAGAACATGTGTGTGTGTGTGTGTGTGTGTGTGTGTGTGGTTGCTGGGGATCATGAACGGAACCATTACGTTCACAGCGTTGCGTTGATGGCTCTTGCCTGGGTGCGTCGTGGCTTTCTAATATTGACCATGATTTTGGGGGCGAGATAAGTTGTTGTCGTTTTTGTTGTTGTCACTGTCATTGTTGTTGCTGTGTTGTTTCCATTGTTGCTGTTGCTGTTCCTTACTGCTTCCTGGTGGCAGTTGGCAGTTGGCTCTTGGTTGTTGGCATTTGGCAGTTAACAGCTGCCACAGACAGAGACAAATGCGCGGCATATAGTCGCATACTCGAATACTCCTTCTAGTCTGCTGCCTACACTCAGAAAAAAATTGCCCTGGAAGCTAGAAAGCTTTTCTTGTTATTAGAAATAATTTTTAAATTTAATAAAGCATTTTTCTTCAAGTTATGAAAGTGATATTTTCAATTTTATTAAATTATTTTTATTATTAGGAAACACATTTCTAAAATATTGAAATTCAAACCTTGCATCTAAGAAAAATCCATTCTCAAATTAAGAAAATAATTATGCTCTATTTGATAATCTTAAATTACAAATGTTTAATAATAAAATTAAACATAAGTCAGAGAAAATCTCATTTAAGAATTTATTCCTGGAAATAAGATTTATTTTTCTAAATTTTACAAAAATACACAGCAAATTTTCGAATTTATCTTTCTATGGCAAATTTGTAAAATTCCAATATTGAGCATATTTTTTCTGAGTGTACACACACACCCACACAATCCACAGTTGGCAGTCGTTGGATCTGCAAAATTGGCCTAATGTTTTTTCGTACGTCCACCGACAGTTTGGCCAACAGCAGCACCCAGTCAACAAAGTCAAATGTTGACGTTGTTAATGATGTGCTGAGGGTTCGAGAGTGGAGAGGAGACCAGGAAACAGGCGCAGAGAGAATAACAGCGACTAGCAGCGACTAAAGCCGATTTAGTCCACAGTAAATATAAACAATAAAGCAGGCGTCGATACTGAACAGGCCAGCTCGATGCTTAACTCTGGAGAGTTACCCAGTTAACTGGCCAACAGAGGATGGCCAACAGCCAGCTCATTAAGGCCAATTGACAGTCACGACAGCTACTGTCAATAGCAATAGATAAGGCACATATTTGATAGTATATATTTGAGTTCCCCTTCACTTGAGTTAATAGGACAAAATGCTATTAATATTAAATGTAATTGTACATACACTTAGAGACTACTTCATAGATAATCTCACTTAATTTAACTATGATAATTTAATCAAATAGCCAGAACAAATCATTTGTCATCTAACAATCCTTAACAAATCGAATCATTTGTGTAATGGTAAATTATAGAAAATGACTTCTGGATAGGATTTCTGGTGATATTGAATAAACTTGTATTACTTATGAAATGCTTAAACTGTAAACTGAAATGCGATTTTCATTTATATTAAAGAAAAATATAGAACTTAGCCCTGTGATAAGATTAATGTTTAATGAATGATTAATGACTGATAACTGAAATACGGAATACAGAATTATATAATATAATGAAAAGTTTTAATTTGTACAGTCTTTGATAAGATTAATGTTGATGGAAGAAGTAATGAATAGGCAATTGTATAAATTATTATATTTAGAACTCGATGCATTGAATACTTTGAGATTATATTGAGGAGCAACAAAAGATTCATATCTGAATGAGCTCTATGAACTGCAATGCACAATGGAAAAATATAGGAAATTTTCCATTTATTATATTAAAGAGCAATTTCGGTTAAGGTCTTAATTTAAAAGTTTACAAATTTGACATACTTATAATTTAGTATTTGATATTTTATTTGTTTAGTTTTTCTTGTGAAATCTAACAAATGGTAAGCCTGTGGCTGGTATAGTCTGAAAGGAAGCAATGGCTTAGAGTTGGGTAAAGTTTAAATTGAATTGGGCATTTCATTGTATCGTTCTAAGCTACCGATTCCACTTTCCATATTTTGCCAAAAGCTACGCAGTTGAGTTGAAATCCCATCGAAATCCACTCGAAATCTGTTTAATATTCAACGAAATTTCACAGGTCGACGCATCTCAAATGACGTCACGTAAGCCTGCAACAAGCTGCTTATTAAAGGGTGGTGTGCGTGTGTGGCATGCAGGT
The DNA here is from genome assembly GCA_035044245.1 of Drosophila nr. fundita. Lineage (NCBI taxonomy): Eukaryota > Metazoa > Arthropoda > Insecta > Diptera > Drosophilidae > Drosophila > Drosophila nr. fundita. The sequence goes on from JAWNMG010000654.1 coordinate 2,647,016, forward strand.
GCATCTCTGATTCGTCGAATCTAATTGTAGATGAGCTGTTAAATTGTAGCCAGAAATGTGTGTTGTGTGTGGTTAGCCGCTTGTTTAACACCTGGTGGCAACAAATAGGGGCAAGTGTTCACTGGATGTGTGTGTGTGCGAGGGAGCGCCTAGAAGTGCCACTAATCAATTTTGTACACGTTCCCTTTTGCGATTGCAGTGACGCCGCCAGATGCCAAAGCGATTATAGCCGGTCCAACGGATTTGTACGTCAAAGTGGGCAGTGTCATAACGCTCACATGCCACGTGAAGCAACCGGCAACAGCGGCTCAGGATATTGGGCCAATTTACTGGTACCGTGGCCCCTACATACTGACGCCTTTTGTGGCGCATCCGAATGATGCAGCCATCGATTTGCAACGCATCTCAATGGAATCAACACTGGCCGAGAAACTGCAGAGCAGGTAAGCGTTGGCATCCTCATCATCATCGGGAAGGAATGTGTCCAACATAATCATGAAGTATCAAACTAAAGGAATTCACACGCAGTATTAAGCGAAGGGCCACTACACTCAGAAAAAAGTCGCACTGATATCTATTAATATCTATTTTTTTAAATATATTTTATACTATTAAACAATGTTCTGGAAGTTAGACATATTTTTATATATTTTAGAAAAATACACTTTAAAATTAAGAAATGAAAAAGCTAATTGGCCGAGTTACACTATTCAGAGCGACTTTCTTCTGAGTGCATCATCATCATCATCAATCGCAATCCTCAATGGGATGTCGAGGAAGGAATGTGTGTTCATCATAATCATTGAGAGAATCAAACTAGAGGAATTCGCACGCTGGAATAAGCTGAGGGCCACTAACAAGTTGTGTGTTTTTGTGTTGGGTGTTGGGTGTTGGTGCTTTTGGGTGTATGTTAGTTTCCAGCTCAATTGCTGGCTCTGTGGCATTTTGAACTTTGATCAATGAAGTTGAACACATGCGGCAACTGATTGGCACAATGAATCTAGTTGCAACTGCCTCCACACAATTTATGCTTTAAGCGTATGCCTTTGCTTTAACTCATGTTGCAGATTGCGGATTGCGAATGCACAGCTGCTGGACACCGGCAACTATACGTGCATGCCGACGACAGCCGAGGCTGCCAGCGTTGTGGTCAATGTCATTAACGGTAAGTGGCAGCAGAGTAAGCAGCAGCAGCAGAAGTGGCGGCAACGACTTTGTTTTTTTTTGTTCATCTCTTTCATGCTTCATGCAACTCGCTGATAAATCGCATACCCTTCGATTCCAGACGAGAGTCCTGCGGCCATGCAGAAGAGTGGCGCGAACGGCAGCTGCCTGAGGACCAGCCTCAACATTAATCTCGTCCTTGCCCTGGTTGCCAGTGCTGTGGTGCGGTGGTTGCGCCGGCTTCTTGGCTCCGCCAGCTTATCCTTAGTGCATATCAATTATGATGTCAGCCAGTCGCAGTCCGTGAACAGCTCAAGGCTCCAGCAACAGCAGCAGCAGCAGCAGCACTCGTTGACATCATGATAATTAACTGAAACTCAAACTGAACACACAGTCACAAACAATCCTTGTAAATAATGATATAATTATATATTGATAGTTAAACGATAATTTCGGTTGCAAACAAAATTGTCAAATATTCATGATGATGATATGAAAAAATTAGGTTTAATTTTATGCATAGCGTAAATATAAAATAATAATAAAGTATAACATCAAATGAAATCGAAAAAAATACAATTTAATAAAAAATCGCTGCTAAAATGTAATTATAAAAATGTGTACAATTATTGGCTCGCATTTGTTAATGTATTCAATTTCATTTAACACTCTTCCCTGCACCACGCTTCCATAATAAACATAAAATTATAAAAAAAATAATGTATAATAATACACTAACGCATAAAAACAAAAATAAATTATAATTGTCAAGTAACCATAATGAAAATAAATCAATTAATTGCATTGTTAATTTGGGCAGTAAACATCTGCTAATGTGTACATATATTTTAATGCAAAAACCACAATTTTGGTTTAATCAATTACGTTATTAAGTAACAGAAACTGCGAAAGTTTTCATTTGCACAACTCTCAACCTAAAACATGAACTAAAAACTAAAACACAATTAAAACTCATACAAATAAAGTCTCTCGTAAATGTCAGCAAAACTATCAATAAATGCAAAACTATGTAATTGTTAATTAAGCTAAAGTGCATATTTTAAACATAAACAAAAATAAATAACAACGACAACAAATGAAATTGCACACACATGAAAACTTTTGATAGTTCTTTCGGTTTTCAGATGAGAAATTGGAACAATATGTAACTAAATGTCATGTAGATAACATTAAGCAACAAATCGTTCTCAATGGCAAAGTGAATACAAATAAAATTCATTTGATTAAACAAATTTAAAAACAAAAATCTTTTTTTAATGTTCCATAGACAAAATTGAATTTCTCCGTTGATTTATTTAAGTTCAGCTATCGATTGCCAGCCAAAAGTCACAAGTCACTTCGAGGTGCGAATCGAGGCGTTGAACAACACATTATATTTTATTTGATTTATATATATTGACTGTCGTGTTTAAGGTGCGAGGTGCGATGTTCTCGAATCTCGTGTCGACATCAGAAGACATCATTTAAATTTTGTTCAATTAATGTAAATATGCTGTCATGTTTGAGTTTGTGCCTAGGTGCGGCTGATGTTCTCGGAACTGTGAAGCACCCCGGGCCGCGATGCGATGTTGAACATGCCAATGTTCGCATAAGTTTTTAAGTAAGCTTTTCAAGTCAAAATTCTTATCAAAAATATTTATATATTTTTATAGGTAGTAAGGAAGAGTCTGAAGGAGTTTGTCTACGAATGGATGAGTGTGTGCAACCACCTGGTTTACCCTTGCCCCTCCCTCCCCCAATACTATTGCCACAAATGGGAATATTGCAATATTGATGGAATTAGAAGTGTTATTTTCCTTGACGTGCGCCTCTAAAAGTTTAAGTATAGTTTCATAAATGATTTATAGTAAATTGTTTATATTATTTATTTAATATCTTAAGTAATACGTTGCATAAATAAGTAAGTAAAAAAAGGATTTCAGATCTGTTGTTAAAGAATGTGGAGATCACAATCAGCTTCGTTTGAGCTTTTTAAAAGAATCTGAATCTGCCAAGCTGCCAAACTGCAGCTCTGAAGTCACGCCTTTTACAGTTTCCTGAACGTGTCTGGCCATTAGACAGGATATTCCAGAGGTCAGGTCAGCTTCCGCCTGTGTGTGTCTGACGGTTGTTGTTTCCTGGGAACTTGGCAGCGGCTCGAAGGAACATCCCATGATGCCCTGGAGAAACCCTTTCCTTTCTCGGAATCTATCCCCAAATAGTTTTTAGAATTTGTTTAAGCACTCTGAGTTCGCGTTGTGTTTGTTTTATTTTAATTAAATTTCGCTGCTTGTGTTGATTTATGAACACTATGTAATTTGTGATTATTGCGGCTTCGGGCTGTTATATGTAACACGGCTGGGATTAAGAAAGTTTTTGTATTTGTTGTTTGTTATGTTGTTGTTAAGGCATTTCATCAATAAATTGCTAATGTACTATTATTGAGCAGGCACAAATTCCATTGCATATCGAGAAAGAGCCTTAGGCGAAATCGTTTCAAATTAAGCGCTTCAGATAAAGCCAACGAGTAGTCATTAATTCGCTTAAGCACAGAGTGTGTGTGCGCGAGTGTGTGCCAGTGTGTGTGTGTGTGTGAGTGGGTGTGTATTTGCGAATGTTTTGGCCCTGAGGGGTCGCAGGGCGCAAAGTTCGCGCTCGACCGGAGACCCAACTCGCAGCTGTGCGGTCAACTTACACGGACTGTTGATGGCGACCTAACCCCGCACCCCCCATTCACACCACCCCTCCCCACTGCCACCATTTGCTGCCCCAAGCCTCCTCCTTTGGTCTCATTCCTTCCACTCTGGACGTTAGTGGGCAACAAAGCGCAACTCTGTCTAATTTCTGGCTTGGGTTTGGGCTTACGGCGCGTATGAATGATGTGTGTACTTTGTGTGTGATTGTGTGTGTGTCTGTGTGTGTGTCTGTGTGTGTGTGCTTCTTTGTGTGTGAGTTCTCGTGTGCGGTCACATAATTACTCGCAGTTGAGTTGTTTAAATGAAATCATAAATTATTATGCACACGCGTCAGTGTTCCACTTAATTGTGGCCAAAATTATTTTACATGCGAGCAATTTAACGGATTGATAAATGTTGCTAGTTTTTATTTCTTTTTTCTTTTAATTTAATTAAATTCAATGCTCTGCTGTTGTGTATAATTTTAATTTAATTTAGCATAATTGCGCTTTTTTATCTAAGCGCTGCGTGCACATGAAAACAAATTTCTATTAAATATATTACTACAACTATAAGTAAAACAGAAATTTACTTTCTAATATATTTTGTCAGGGTAAAATTGCTAAGTTGAAAGAATATGTAGCAGACCCAGTGAAATATCTATAAGTTGTCCATATTCCTGATCAGCATCATGAGTGGAGTCGATTAGGCCAAGGCTAAGAAACTATAAGAGATAGAGACTCCAAATTTGGGATGGTCTTCAATCTTAGGCAGATCAGGGATATTTAATTTTATCGATCACACTCCAGTAAACAGCAAACCTAGAATATTATAAATAGTCGTGCTATCTCGACTAGACTAACTTGACTTGCGAAGAATGCTGAAAGTTGAGCTGACTTCTTAAAAAGTTAAATTACTATTCACCATTTAAATAAGCGAGCTCCATCAAAGTCAAAACTTAGCAACAAAATGCCCATCCAAAATTCCTGTAAAATTGCCTAAACAAGGCCAGAACACGTTATTGTGGTTGCTGTCAACAAAAAGTTCTCAATTAATATATATATATGTATAGGTATTTAGTTGGCTGGCAGCACTGAAAAGTATGCAAAGCTATGAATGCTGCGAACTCGCGATTATCTACACAGACACAGTGCCCGCAATAAAAATAGCACCAGATAAACACAAAATGATACAGAAACAATTCGGGCTAACTTAAGAAAACCTAAGCATTAAAACTGTAGGTAGATCAAAAGGAATTTCTACTTTTGATTTTGCAAAGCAGAAAATTTGAACAGCTCACAAATGGAGAAATATTTGACAGATAGCCTTCTCTTGTAAGGTAACTACCGACTGTCAGGCACAATTCTCAACTCAAACAAATAAAATTATATGCATCGGGAGTATCAAATATATTGTTAAGCTTTGCTTTTCCCATAATGGAATTGGTTCTTTACATTTTTTATACATTGATTCTTATAAATAAATATTATGTTGTCAAATGCATTTTAGGAATTGCCCACAGCACAACAATCCCAAAAAAAGCAAAAGAGCTTGTAATTGGTTTTAGAACCATTTGCTTGAAATAGCTGAGGATTATCTTCAAACATTTTATTTTCAAGAATAATTTCATAGATGATAAATAAATATCTGTTATGCTTTCAAAAATTGTATTGTTTTTTCATAATTTTCAACAGTCCTAGTGTTGCGTGTGTATAAATTAAAAATAGCATTTTTTACGTTATGTTTACTGCTTAAATTGGCTTCTCGGAATGGAAAACCGTATCCAGGACAGCTTTTTATTATGGCACTATATTTGCCACCGCATTCAAACACAGAGAACGGCGGAAGAAGAGTGAGAAAACTATTTAAAAGATTCCGAAATAGGGACAGCCAAATAAGGTTGAGAGTTAATTAGAGTTTTGTCGTGGTTGTTGTCTTTGTTGTTGTCGTTGTTGGTGTTGGTCGTAGCCAGTGTGACCAGATTATCAGTCAGGTCACATGCCGTGAGGGGCAGCAATTAAAATTTGAAAATAGTTTCGTGTGCGAGAAGTTTTCGCATTTTTGAAGCGCATGTCGAGCGCTTCAGTTTCTGCTGAAATTTGTATACGAATAGTGAGACAATTATTGTTGTTGTTGTTGTTGTTGTTGCTGCTGTTGTTGTTGTTGTTGTTGCTTTTGTTGTTGCCATATTTTGTGAACTGTCAAGCGAGAGCTCGCTAGATAAATTGACCCATTAACACGGCGAGGCAAGGCAAAAGTTAGCCAGTTTTTCCGCAGTTTATTTCCATTTGCCAAACGCGAAATGGCAGCCATTTTCCTGTCAACGTTGTCTGCTGCTCTGCTCCAAGCCACTACTACTATTATTATTATTATTATTATTATTGTTTTTATGATGCTTTTCACTAAAAAGTTGTTGTTATTATTACTGTTGCTGTTGCGATTGTTGTTTCTTGCCGCTTTCGTTGCTTTTATTGCTCTCGTTTATTTATGCCGTCAACTTGACGAAGCCACTAAAATATAGTCTGACTCCTCGAGAGAGGTAGAGATAGTGCGAGTGAATGAGAGGGAGAGAGAGACAATGGGAGGGAGAGTGCACCTAACTGACTGGTTGACGGATGCACAAATGCAACTGGGGTCGTTTCTATAGCACCTGGTTGAAACTTTTGAAAAATCATCGTCATCCTCGTCGTCATTGTTGACTCTGGCCAAAGCCAAACTGCAATGCAAATTAAATAAAAAGGGAATATAACGGCATAGCAGCATACTTTTATCACGCACTATGCGGGCGAAGGCACCACATTTTAATTGTCATGCTCTGCAGAAAGAACAAATATACAAAACGGGAGTACTGGAAGAATAGGTCCAACTCCAAGTAAAAAGAATATCGATTCTTGATCTAACATAGAATCAATTTAGCCATTTTATAACATTTCGCTAGCAATCAGAAAAATCGTCTATAATTGGATAAGTGCTATATGTAACATAATATCTTCACTTGTAGCCTTATAGACACATTATTGATTAACTGTAAGAATTTCATTAGGATCTATTCCGAAACTCAGATTTTGTAACGCAACAGCAAGCCTATAAAAATATGTAGAAGCGCTCGATGCAGGGTATCTATTAGTCGTGCTATCGCGACTAGACTAACTTGACTTGCGAAGAAAGCTGAAAGTTGAGCTGACTTCTTAAAAAGTTAAATTACTATTCACCATTTAAATAAGCGAGTTCCATCAAAGTCAAACTTAGCAACAAAATGCCCATCCAAAATTCCTGTAAAATTGCCTAAACAAGGCCAGAACACGTTATTGTTGTTGCTATCAACAAAAAGTTCTCAATTACTATATATATGTATAGGTATTTAGTTAGCTGGCAGCACTGAAAAGTATGCAAAGCAAAGATTACTGCGAACTCGCGAATATATACACAGATACAGTGCCCGGAATAAAAATAGCACCATTACTAACAGTAAAACGAAACAAGAGAGAACGTTGCCAGCTGATAACAGGTGGCAACGGACACAGAAATTCTGTCCAATATATAAGCTGGTTACCTTTCCTCGAAGTTTGGTAACTGTATCTCTTTAGTTAATTTAACATATGGGATTTTGAAAATTTGTGTGCGTGGCTGAAAAAAATGATGGAGAAGGTTCCTCATAATCTTCCTTCCAAGTTTGGTAACTGTAGCTTTTGAACTGCGGGAGATATAGGCTTCTGGGAATATTGGAGACGGGAGTGGGCGTGGTCCATTATCTTTTTACCTTGATTTTTGAAGAATGTTACTAGCAATATACTCTTCAAATTAGGTGACTCTAGCTTTCAAATTGTATGAGATCCATATATGGTATTCTCGATTCACGCTAGCTGGTGTATCGGATTAGGGAGTCGGAGTGGGCGTGGCCATTCAATTTCTTAGCGATCTCTTAGGGGATTTACCAGTAAAATACTTGTATATTATTATATAGTATAATTAAATTAATATCCGCGATGAATCTGCTCAATAGAATTGTGAAAATATTGTTTCTGCTTCTGCAAAAACAGTTTTCTAAATATAGTCATTGTTTTTTACAGTGTACAGCAATGGTTTAAGGCACAATAATAAAGCTTTTGATTAATGATTACTTACTATAATTACTAATTATTTTGTTGTATAATGTATGTAAATAATTTAATTAAGTGTTATTTATTCAAAGTGCACTTTGTCTACATAGGGCAAGGCAATTCAACATAATGACTACTTCGGTTAATTAATTAATACTTGTTATAATTAGTAATTACATTTGAATGAAATTCTGTTTAATTCAAGTGCTCCTTAAGTAGATTTAATTTTTTGTTTCCCAACTCTCAGCTGTATTTCGACGGGATATTTGATTGTTGAGTACATTCGCTTCAAGCTGTTGACTGAAAGGCTTTTTATATAAACATATAATATATATATATATGTATATATATATATATATATATATATATGTATATATGTATATGTATATTTGGCCAACTAAAGTTCATATTGTAATTTGGGCACACAAAACAAAAAAAAGGCGGCTCTCATAAAAAGTTTTTTTTTTTGTTTTATCGTTTTAAAGTTGTGCGCAATTTTGTGAAAAAGTTAATTAAACGCCGCAAGCGGGTCGCCCATAAAAACGGGGGGCGGTGGGTCAGAGGGGGGGCGTGGCAAGTAAGTCGGCGCTGCCTGAGTCACTTTTATAAATAAATCTTGAAATGTTTTTACCGGCACTGCGGCTGCTGCTTTTGTTCGCATTCGGTGCAGTTCTTGTTCAAGTTGTTGTTGTTGCTTAAGCTGTTGTTGTTGCTTAAGTTGTTGTTGTTGCTTAAGTTGTTGTTCGTATTTTTCTTTGGCGCTCAGCGAAGCGTGTTGTTAATCGGAGCCTTTGTTGCTTGTTGTTGCTTGTTGTTGTTGTTGCATGCGTGCAAATGGCGCAGATACAAATCAAGTATTGTTTAGCTTTCAGTATTAAGTTAACAACAGCTGTTGTGGGTGTGTTTGCCTGTGTGTGTGTGAATGTGTATGTGTGTGTGTGTGCTTAGCTGCCATAACGAGCCATTAGCCAGAAAGTGTGCTATGTAAATTTGCATATCATGTGGCATTTAGATTTAAACTTATTAATATGATAGCCAAGCAAATTACCAATGCAAATTGCTGCTGGCCCCCATAAGCCACATGTGATGTTGGCCTCATCAGGCATCAAGTGGATGGACACTAAAATGTCACACACACACACAAACACACACACGAGTCGAGTGTCGTAATTCAAAAAACCACAACATGGCTGAAAACGAGACTTGAAAATGTTTTGACTATGACACCAAAAACTTTTCTGGACATTGCACAAGTGTGTGTATGAGAAACAGAGAGAGAGAGAGAGTGGGATGGAGCGAGAGATGGAGAGTGTCTTATGTCATTTAATCTAATCTGTGTCAAATGAAATAAATTAATGCCCGAACCATCCGTTGCCAGACATTTAAATATATACAACTGTGCAAAAAATTATAGCACCACTAAAACATTTTTTCTTACGAATAAAAAAAGCCACAATTAGTTTTGTAATATTTTGGAAATGCTGATTTTTCATCTATTATTTAGTATTCCAACTATCAACTAAAAACAGTAGTGATCCTGGAAATCTTTTCAATATATACATATATTTTTTTCATTTGGTGGGAAAAGCGTTAAATTTCTAAATTTCCTAATTATAAGTGCATATTTTAAAACTTGTCCTTTTATTTCTTCTTGTTAATTTTCTTCCATATTCAATAAATTTAATTTTTTAATTTAACACTGAATAAAATGATTTTCACCTTTTTCAGAGTCTTCTTCCACATTTAAAAATGTATTCGTAGGTTCGATAAACTTACACATTTCAAAGAGACACCATTTAAAACACTTCTATTATTTTTTTCGTAACTGTAAATATATATGTATATATTCATATATACCAAAAACTGTTGCTTTTATTGTTCTTTGCGAAGCTTTTTGTGGCTGTCTTTTTCTATCCGTTTTTGATCCTTTTTGTTGGGGAGACTGTTTAACTTTTACCACTAATTAAGTGCTTACACGAAGATTTTCGCATAAATGGCCAAAATGGAACGAACTCGTAACTTGAACTGCTCATCGAGAGCAGGAGCCCAAGCTGTGTGTGTGTGTGTGAGTGTGTGTGTCCGGCAGGAAGCATTGAAAAAAGTGTTGGCATTTAATTATAAATTTACACGTTTGATCAGCAAAAGAGCAAGTTTGCTAAACAGGATAGACACGTCAGCAGCAAACACTCTGGCACACACACACTACACATACACACACACACTAGGCACACACACATCAACTTCCCTTAAGTATACATATGTGCGCAAGCTCTTACACCCAGCAACCAAAATTGTTTCAGCTAAGGGGTATATCACTAAACTGCTCTGCAATATACTAAAAAAGCACTCATAAAATGCATTTACTTTTATTTATCGTTAATAATAATGATAACAATGATAATAATAAGAATAATAATAATAGTTTATCAACTTGAAATAAATAAAATCTGTACTTAATACAATTTAAAACTCATCTGCAGAAGTAAAAAATAAAAAGACATTAAACTCGCTTCGAGGCATTTTCAGTGCAGAACAAACCAAACCAAATCTAATAATGAAATCTATAATATATGAATTCCACAGAGAAACAAAAAACGAAGTATATAATATAAAAATACTTATTAAGTCTAAAATAATTATAAAATATTTTTTTCATTTAATATATTACTACAAACAAAGTCTGTTAATGCATGTTAATTGAATACTGATCAAAATACTGAGAGAATAAATATTTAAATTAAATTCCATGCCATAATTTTACGATCCGAGTTAACTGAGGAGACAATAATGCATTTTCCATTATACAATCCAATTAAATCTAGTAATTTGTTGATTTTTTTATATTTGACTTTTTAAGCAACTTTAAAAGATTAATTCGCTGATGACTTAAAATCTATGGCATAATTATAATATATGTTTCTTGGACTAGAATCAGGAATATAATCATGAGTTGAGTAGGACAGGGTATTTGCCAATCAAGCACTCCATGCCAGAATAGTCTTCATAGTTTTTCTTTTAATTTTCATTTTTTTTTTTGGTAATATTGTGTTGAGTATTCGGGCTCCGGGCACAGGTTTGAGGTGCCGTTAGAGGACCCGGGCACGTTTGATGTGTACTGTTTGTTTGCCTGCTTGGCTGGCATGCATAAATAAAGCTATGGGTCTATTTGCACTTTAGTGGGCGTACTCGGGGGCGGGGGCTTGGTCAAGAACCAGGCCCACTTTGGACGCACGTTGGTAAATAAATTTGTTAAAGCCCCAAATGAAATATGTTTATGCAAAATGCCCATCCAAAAAAAGAGAAGAACACGGACAGAGGAGAGGGTAGCAGTTTGTTGGCATTTAATATTCACTTAAATAAAACATTTGACATGTGCCTTGCCCCATAATCATTTAGCCGATCAACTCTTTACTTTTTGCCTGCGTCGGCAACAATTCAGAGTGCGTTGACCAGGGGCAGGACGGCGGGGGGAGTGAAAAGTGCTGGTGCAGCTCATTAAAATCGCTGGCATTTAAATTAAAATCGAAGCAAACGCACACAGAATGTGCAGGGTTTGATTTATTTGCGGTAATCAAATGATGGCCAACAACAATCAGCAAATACCAAACAGTTTACAACACTCGAAATAGTCAACATTAAACATTCAACATTCATTTAACAAGGGCGTCATTCGACAAAATATTTACACACAATTACGAGCGAGCAATTTTTGCGAGCTGAAGCCATTTTAATTGCATATTAGTTGTAGTTGACAGTTTTTAAATCAGCTTATTGCACTTGAATTGTGTTTAATTAGTTTTCATTTGCATTAAATTTACTTTGTATATATATTTTGTTGTTGCCCGTTTGGTTTCAGACAAATGGTAAATGGCATTTTGTAGCTGGTGGGTTTATTGTTTTTCCCAGCTGATTGCTGGCTAATTATGCTCACAGTTGTTGAAGTGCAACTTTTGCATACTGCCCCCTCAGCAGCTATGTCATCAAAACAAAAGTCATTAAATGCGCATTGTTAAAGTTCCACGCTTCATTATATAGAATCAAACCCGCTGCTGCGATTGTGGCGGGGGCGGTCTTGAAAAGTTGCTTGATAAAACCGAAAAATAATGCCCGCAATTTGATTTACAAAGAGGGAGATCTATAAAGAGAGAGGGAGATAGATGGAGCGAGGTAGAGAGAAAGTAAGCCTGATCCAATTACACTTATGAAAAATGCATGCAACTGCGGCTCATTATGAAATCAACGAAAATTTAATTATAAGAGCCCTGGAATACTGCAAGTATGCTTATACATTCAAAAAAAAAATGCGCAAATATTTTGAAAATCAGCCAGAAATCATTTCTGAATATAAAAACAAACTTGACAATAATTAAAGACTTACCTTACTTCATCGAAAAAAATTCACCCAAAAAAATTTGTGTTTTTTTCCTTAATTTTTTCTTTCTATATTTTCGTTTATAAAAAATGAATTTCTATGAAGAAGCTCATAAAACCGCAAGTAATTTTTTAAATTAGCTAAAATACGTAAAATGTTTGTGCATCTGAAATCTTAACGTTTATTAATAACACTAAAAGTAACAAAGCTAATATAATAATTTTTATACACATCGAAAATAACACTTGAACATAAGACACATTTTTTTTTCTAAATTTCAGAAAAAGTCTGGCCGAAAATTAAAAAATGTAATTCGTGGTTTTTAAATAGGCACAACATTCAATTTTTAAATTTTCTTCTGAATAATATTCAGACCAATTTTGTTTCTGAGTGTAGTATATTTTAAAATACATTTAACGAGCAACTTTTTATTTATAGAACCGTCATTTACTTTGTTTGCTTTTACTTAGTCAGCTTTATATACTCTAGCAAAGGATGTTGTAATTTTGTCCTGAAAATGACGTATTTGCTTTGAGTGTATGTATTTTCGAACAGCATCGAAAGCAGAGGTCGTCTGTCTAGTCTTTCATTTATAAAACAAGTTTAATTAATCAAATTACCGAAAGTTGTGCAAGGTAGAGTATATAATCTTCGGTGTGCCTACGCTGACTGTTTATTTTTATACGAGTTAAACAAGTTTAAAGCAACGTGGAATTCAATTTTTAAGCGTGTATCATTTCCGGCGGAAATTGAAAACTTTCGCACTTTTCAGCTTGTAGATTGTTGGCCATAATGATCGATTGTGATTATAGCAGCAGCAATCTATAGTACCTATTTACACCCTCGAGGAGAGACAGAGAGAGGGCAAAGTGAATCCGGCTTTAATGTGAGTGATGCGGTCGCACTATCTGACTGACTTTGGCTTTGGTCTGACTGGCTATGTCGACTCGTCAGGCATTGATGCATTCGGTGCGAGTCAGTTTGTCACGCGGCTCGCATTGAAAAGTGAAGTGAAAAATCATGCAGGGTGCAGCAGGGGAGTGTGACAAGTAAAGAGATTCTCGCATGATAAATGACGCATAAGGCGACACAAAGCCGACAACAAAGGCGACGCAGCAGAAACAAATGTGTGCCACAGCCAACCCGCCAACCAGCCAGCCAAAGATGAACGACACAAAACCCCAAAAGCCAAAAGCACCAAGATGAACACCAAGATCCAACCAACATGATGATGACAATGACGCACGTAGTCGCGAATGAAGATTTATGAGCATTCAAATACATAAATGCACACACACACACACACACACACTCACACACATATATATATACATATATATATATAAAGAATGCCTTTAGATAGTTTACAACTCATTAGAAGTCAGTTCATTTAGCCGGCAATCCGGGCATGAAGCGAGGGCGTGAATTGCCAGCAGATAATTGCTGTAGTTAGTCGGGAATGCAACTGCAACTCTTCAGTTTCAACTTGCAAAATGGCATTACTCATACGCCTCGTCGAGCGAGAAACTTCAGCCAGCTATGAATAAAATACATGTGAACAGCATTGCACACCTGACACTGCTGGCCATAAGCGACTGCCAACACACAGCAAACATAAAGTCGCACTGCAATTTTGCAAATCACCCTAAAAATTTGTATGTTTCTCTTGTTTTTCGAAATAATTTCAAAATATTAGAAAACAGTTTCCTTAAAAATTAGAGATGCTTGTTTTGTTTTCTATTTTTATAAATATTTCCTCTTGATAAAAAATGCTATTCTAAAAAGGAGAAAAGCAAATCCTGATTTTAAGTAAAAATAATGCAGTATTTTAATTTAAATTATTAATAATATAATCAAGCTGTCGATAACTGAATTAAAGTGCGGTGCAACATGGCCAATATACTCTTCCATTTACCGTGTCAGTGCATAAAATGCGGAAGCTCACGTTTTCTGCACTGCCACGATGTTTTAAATCCGGGAACTGCGAATAGGGTTTCCGGAATGTAAAGAGCCAACAAAAAAAATAAAGGGAAAACATTTAAATCAAACACAGACAAAGCAAACAAAAAAAAAAAAGCAACATGAACAAAAGAAAAAGGTCAAAATTATGTAATTGAATTTTTCTGTTGAGGCTTTTTAATTTCTTTGTGAACGAAAAAAAACCGCACCAGCTGATGACCTGCTGAGAGATGGCTCAGCTGTGAAAGGGGTGGTCGGAAGGGGAGCTGCCACAGTTGGTCAGGTGGCCAGGTAGCCAGGTCGGAATACCCCTTTGTGAGGCCTCTGTCATTGTTTTAATGGAGTTGTTGAAATGAAATAAATGAAATGAGGGGTATTTAGAGAGACAGAGAGAGAGAGAGATAAACAGGGGAGTAGACATAACGAGCCATCTGCACATATCTGCTGCCTTGCCCCATTATCCCTGAGGCGGCAGCTGGGGGCCATTCTCTGACCCAATCCTTGCGGCATCATTGGGTTACCAGGTTAGCAGAGGGCGCTGCTCATCTGCTCAGCTCAACTGAAATTGAGGCAGACATTTCATGGGCCATCCATCTATGTGCTGTGTACCTCTGCTCAGTTCAGCTAATTAATAAATTCGCTAAGCAAGTGGCGAAAATCAGGTGAGTTGCGCTCAACGAAAGCTAATAAAACTGAAGCAATTTTCATGCTCAAGCACTGCTCGGTAAAATGCTCTCGAAATTGCTTCATTATGGAGCTTAACAACTTTTTAAATTTGCTTAAATACTTAAGAGCGCTTTTGCGCACAGCACCTGAAACGGAATACTACAAAAATGAAGTCGAGAGGCTCGACTAAAAAATATCCTCATATTAAATGAGATAAACTTATATTTGTCAAATTCAAAGTATTCAGCTTGGACATGGCTAGAGCCAGCAAGAAACATATTTTAATTATAAAAATAGTTCACAATATAATGGTTACAGGGTATAAACAAGAAGCAAAAAAAAAAAAAATAATAATATTAGTAATGGTACCAGCGCGGTTCTGATGAACTTGAAGCCATTGATGCTCGGACAAAATGGTCGAGAGCTGCCTTTGAAAAAGTTACCTTAATCCTTAATTTAATCCGAAA
Source organism: Drosophila nr. fundita (assembly GCA_035044245.1). Lineage (NCBI taxonomy): Eukaryota > Metazoa > Arthropoda > Insecta > Diptera > Drosophilidae > Drosophila > Drosophila nr. fundita. The sequence goes on from JAWNMG010000654.1 coordinate 2,662,419, forward strand.
TGAATTTCATGCTGAGATTTGACTGCCAACTGGCCAGCAAAGCAGTCCACAGGATGCATAAGCTGCTGCACAGAAGGATGCCAAACGTTGGCCATTTTTAACTGAATTAACATTTGGGGACTTTGTTCAACACAGAGCATATAATGGAATTGTGCTGTAAGCACTCATAGCAAAGGTGTAAGCAAATAATGACAGACAGATACAGAGAGAGAGAGAGAGAGAGAGATAGGAAGAGAGAGAGAGGGACGGAGAGAGAGAGACAGAGAAAAAAAAATTAAATAATAACAAATCAAGACAAAAAGATCAGATTGCGTTTGACTGCTCAATATACATTTTATTATTTTTATTATTTTATTATATATTATACTACTTTATATATATATATATTGTTATATTATTTTTGTTTAAATACTCGAAATAACGCCATTTTGATATAATACTTAGTTGACATTTTGACTTAATCTAATATTACTGAATTGAGAATTGCACAAATGCTATGCGTATTTATTTTAGTTTTGTATTTTTGGTTAGTTATGCAAGAACTACAAAACCATCGCTTGACAATTTTCAACGGCATTTCGCGCAATTTCTCCCTTACATCTATATAGATATAAAGGAAAAAATGCAGTAATTGGCCAACAGCTCGTTGGCCCAAATAAAGCAAAAAAGTATAGGTCGACTGCTCGGTGCGATATTAAATAATATCACGAGGCAATTTACGCTCGATTGGATACATCAGCGGTGCAATTTGGAGGCTGGCTGCAACTGCAATTTGCAGTTGATGAAGAAAAACAAAATGGGTAAAAAAATGAAAATGTCAAACCAAGAAAAAAATAGATAACAAGCAATCTGATCGAAAGTTATGAAAAAAGCAAAATTAATTTTGTGCCAAATATCGCTGGAAAAGAATTGTGATAATAATAATAAAAAACTTCCACCAAAACAAAACAGAAAATGCAAATTATAATAAGCGTTTGGATTTCATTGTTTTTCGCCAATGATTCATAATATAATTTAAAAACAGCGCGAAAATAATAACATATAAATCGTACAACATTTATAGATATAATATATAAATTTTGCAAAATGCGTGTCTTAAATGATATTGAGTGAACTCGACTAAGATATGCCATGTATTCATGTATCCATCGATATTCTGCTAACCTTTGGCGTACCTGTGATATCAAAAAGGCTTGCATTGATTGTTTTTAATTGCTTGCTTTATTAATATATAAGTTGTGATTATTTACTTTTCTTTTTTTTTTTGGATTTTTGGAATGTTCTTCATTTAAAGCTTAGGTTTTTATAGATGAATCGCTGTTGACCATCATCATTCAGTAGTAGTTGTAGTAGTTTGCTCAGTAGTTGTAGTGAGCTCAGTAGTTGTAGTGGTATCAGTATTACTGGTAGTAGTAGAATCAGTTTCACCATCATCAGTAGGATCAGAATCAGTAGAATCAGAATCAGTAGAACCAGGATCAGTAGTACCACTAGTTGTACTAGATGTTGGTGCTACAGCTCCTTTGCAGGCCCCATTATTGGGCGTATAACTGGGAAGCTGGTCATAAGGGAAACAGCCCTGATTGGCTTCGTTGAAAAAGTATCCAGGGGGGCAATATAGTGGACCGCTGTTTACCCCATTATTACAATAATAGTATTCGTTACAGAATTCCGTATCGACAGCATTCACAAACGAAACGTCTGCATACTGGCAACGATTGCAGTTATCAGCTGGCGTGGCAGACTGGCGTGACACACATCCCTGAGATGGTACATCAAAGTATTGTCCTTTGCCACAGCTCATTGACACAAAATGGCTGTTTTCGCATAAATAGAAGTTGCCACACGTTACATTATCGCCAACCTTTTGACCTGAGCCAGAGCACGTGTCCGGCACTGCATTTTCGGTGATTCGGTCACAATTGCCATTTGTATCATAGCCGCAAGCAGTCCTTTGTACAATAAATGCCTGAAAGTAGCCAATAGATAATATTATGATTAGCAGAGAGTCTAATTAATACAAAAAATAAAAACAACTTACACCTGAACTACAGTAGTTTGTGGCTAATATGCCGTCTGGATAGCAATAACTATATGTTGAACAGTTACTCGTGGATCCGAAGTAAGTTTGGGGTGGGATCACATCACAAAGGCTATTTAGATTGGGACCTGCGGTAGGACCATCAGGACAAGTGCCGTAGGCGCAGCTTTGAGTGCTTGGGTCGAAAATTAAGTTGCCGCAGCTGCCGCTGCCGCTGGCTACATCATTCACGCAGTACTGCCATTGATTGCATGTACCACTAACTGGTACCCAATTGTTGCCAACTTTGCCCTTGCAAGGATCCGGCACACCATAATAGCACGAGACAGTTGACGACGGAGCGCAGTTTTGGCCCCTATAATCGTACGCGTACCCGGCCGGGCAATTGGTTTGAACCGGTCCATTTTGGGTGCAAACATAGTAATAGTCACAGGACACAATGCTGCCCAATTGGGTGCCAGTTTTCACTGTTGTACACACGGCGGTCACATTATAATTGCCTTCAATAATATCGGCTACAGATCCGCCAATGGCCAGGCACAGGATACTCGCCAATAGATAGATACCTGGAAGGGCATCATCAGATTCTTGCCATCGTCCTCCTCGTCCGCCTCCACTTACCTGATATATTGTTTGCCATACCGATGCGGGTTCAGGTGAGAATGGTTAACTAAACACTGAATGATTCCACAATGCCAGCGCTGTCTTTTATAGTTAAAAAGATTCGATAATATCGCCATGACGCATGTATCTGTGTGAGCGATTTCCACGAAAAACACACAAAAAAGTATGTATATTAAAGACTGCTAGCGGAAACCATTTTTTAATTATATTTAATTCGATTATGTTCTTGCCTACTGCTGCCAACCAATTTCAATTAAGCTTATCTAACATTCGACAAGCCAAACATTATCAAGAAGAATGCGGCAACCAACAACTTAAATCTGTTTATGCCTGAAAGTAGGCCATAAACAGCGACTCTCGCTTTCCGCGACTCCCTTGGTGAAATCCACCACCCTCTAGCAAAAAAAGGGATATTTATATACTGATATTTCATAGCTTCATGTAAAGTAAAAAGTAAAAGCAAAAGCTTAATTTTTCTGTACGCGAAAATTGTGAAAATCGCTATTCAAAGCACCACATCCTGAGAAACACACCATCTGGACAAAGTTGCCGAAGACGTCCCACTACAATCGTTGGTCCTTCGAGCCGGATCCATCTGTAATAATTCCCATCTACCCGGTGAATTTTCTAACTCCAGAAATAACCAGTTAAGTACCTTCCAAATTCGCATATAGGCAGTCCGCTGAACTGTCAAATTATTATCATCCAAATTCATCCGAATACCATAAGGTGCTTCGCTGAGCGAGCATTGAAACGCATGCATCGCCCTCATCATCATCCTCAGACATCGGTCTCATTATCGTTGTTTATACATCATCCTCATCATCATCATCTTCATGTGTCTACTTCATTTGGCACAACTAGGAAAATCGTCTGTACAGCTATGATGTGCTTTTCATCCTTGTACTTTATGTATATCAGATCCTTTGTCTTCCTTATAGTGAGATGACCTCGGTCGTGAGCCTTGCTTATTATTGTTATTTGCTACTACTACTACTACTGTGAACCGGAACCATTGATCTCAAGCTTGTTGAGTGGCGGCAACTCATCCTCTGAAATGATTTCGGTATTCATCGCCCAAGCCCTCGGCAATGGCATGATGTGAACTCGATTCATCCGATGAGTAGTGATTGCTCGCACCAAGCGGCTACAGTGCATCGGGAACAATAGACAACACGCATATTTGTTTTTCTTCGCTTCCAATTTCAACTTATTCCTGTCAATATTTTGATAAATGTGAGAATTGCTTACACTTAAAACATGTTTTTAGTCTTTATTTCTGCAATTGTTTCAAAATTTCTTTCTTTTCACTCTGTACAGCTTTCACATAGAAAATATTTATTCATTGAAAGCTCATCAATTCCATCGATCACGTATTGCACAAGTGCGTCGTCTTCAACTCTTCCACGAGATGCAAAATCTTTAATTCGTTAGTAATACTCATAAAGAGTTTCATTGCAACAGCGTTTAGTCGCACTCAATTTCGTTTATGCTTGCTTGCTTGACATAGCCTTGATCAGAACTCACTCAACGGAGAATTCTTCAATGCTTGTTACGAGTTCGAATCTTACTCACTCAACACAAATAGCTTGGCAAGCGATATATGGCAAAAATGAGTTTTTGTATGTCACTCCAACACATAAGCAAAGCTTGCTCTGCTCTCCACACTTCTGCAGCAATTTCGTCACTACCACCGTTATCTTCTACGTCACGGAAACTGATAGCAAAGCGCGGTGCCTGCAATGCGTCCGCTAATGTTTTATCACCGTTTTGCTCTGCCTTCGTTACAGTTGCTTCTTTTCAATGCTGTTCGCTATTGGCTAGCGTTCTTCGTGCTCTTCATCGTCGCTGCTTTCGTCTTCGTCGTTGCCTTCTTCGTCATCGCCGTCTGCTTCTTCGTCGCTGTGTTGCAGCTGTTGTCCGGCGCTTAAATTGCGGCATATTTGAAGCTTTAAACGTTAAACGTTTTATAAAGGCAGATTCTTCTAATTAATACGTAACATGCAAGAGCAAATTATTGATCAACTACCCAATTTGAGTCAAAATCGGATAAGAAAAATCCAAGTTAAAGTCAAAAAAATATTCTCATGTTGATCTAATTACCATATTCAGCCGCAATCATTTTCAGTATGCTAGCTTCAGCATTTCCATTCCAAAGGCTCTCACACAAAGCCTCGATTTCAAATTGAGACTTCGGCTCATGTTCACTTAATTCCTGAAAATACATTAATACATACATTTTTTGGACATCACGCCGATATCCTTCAATCCATATTTACGGGCATGATAGCTCATCCAATCCCTCCTTCACAACAAAGGTTGCCGTTGATCCAGAACCACCATTAAAAAATCTCACAAAATTCTGGGAGGTGGAGTCCTATAAGGGACTTCGATTCAAAAAGTGAAATGAGTTTTAGCCGCATCACTATGAGAGATGTGAATAGTAGATACGATGCGACCCTACATTTCCGTAATCCTGATCACATCCAAATGGGACACTCAAAGTGTATTGCTAGTTCAGTTTCTGAAGAACGGAAGCCGTTCGTATAGAAACATTCCCTTAATCTATTAACAATTGATAATATATGGTTGCGAATATTGATCGGACAGTGTCACAGATATGCATCAAGAGGATCGAGTCATATATTTTTGCCGTGTCGAATATAGTTTGCACTGAGACAGGCTTATCAATTTAGTAAACTTAAATATCAATTTGATATTTGCGGTTTACGAGACCAACGCTCTACCACTGAGCCGGTTTTTTTACTTGTCTTACGACCTAAAATCACGTTTTCAACTTTAAATGTAGGATTGATTTAGGTGCAAAACTATGATCAGAAAGCCCTCGCTTTTTAATCTAAGTTGATTTTTGACGAAGTTACGGCATTTTGAAGTTTCGACCTATGCCCAAATGCCTATTTTTAGGCCAGTATTTTTACTTGTCTTCCGACCCAATTTCACGTTTTCAACTTTAAATGTAGGATTGATTTAGGTGCAAAACTATGATCAGAAAGCCCTCGCTTTTTAATCTAAGTTGATTTTTGACGAAGTTACGGCATTTTGAAGTTTCGACCTATGCCCAAATGCCTATTTTTAGGCCAGTATTTTTACTTGTCTTCCGACCCAATTTCACGTTTTCAACTTTAAATGTAGGATTGATTTAGGTGCAAAACTATGATCAGAAAGCCCTCGCTTTTTAATCTAAGTTGATTTTTGACGAAGTTACGGCATTTTGAAGTTTCGACCTATGCCCAAATGCCTATTTTTAGGCCAGTATTTTTACTTGTCTTCCGACCCAATTTCACGTTTTCAACTTTAAATGTAGGATTGATTTAGGTGCAAAACTATGATCAGAAAGCCCTCGCTTTTTAATCTAAGTTGATTTTTGACGAAGTTACGGCATTTTGAAGTTTCGACCTATGCCCAAATGCCTATTTTTAGGCCAGTATTTTTACTTGTCTTCCGAACCAATTTCACGTTTTCAACTTTAAATGTAGGATTGATTTAGGTGCAAAACTATGATCAGAAAGCCCTCGCTTTTTAATCTAAGTTGATTTTTGACGAAGTTACGGCATTTTGAAGTTTCGACCTATGCCCAAATGCCTATTTTTAGGCCAGTATTTTTACTTGTCTTCCGACCCAATTTCACGTTTTCAACTTTAAATGTAGGATTGATTTGGGTGCAAAACTATGATCAGAAAGCCATCGCTTTTTAATCTAAGTTGATTTTTGACGAAGTTACGGCATTTTGAAGTTTCGACCTATGCCCAAATGCCTATTTTTAGGCCAGTATTTTTACTTGTCTTCCGACCCAATTTCACGTTTTCAACTTTAAATGTAGGATTGATTTAGGTGCAAAACTATGATCACAAAGCCCTCGCTTTTTAATCTAAGTTGATTTTTGGCGAAGTTACGGCATTTTGAAGTTTCGACCTATGCCCAAATGCCTATTTTTAGGCCAGTATTTTTACTTGTCTTCCGACCCAATTTCACGTTTTCAACTTTAAATGTAGGATTGATTTAGGTGCAAAACTATGATCAGAAAGATCTCGCTTTTTAATCTAAGTTGATTTTTGACGAAGTTATGCCATTTTGAAGTTTCGACCTATGCCCAAATGCCTATTTTTAGGCCAGTATTTTTACTTGTCTTCCGACCCAATTTCACGTTTTCAACTTTAAATGTAGGATTGATTTAGGTGCAAAACTATGATCAGAAAGCCCTCGCTTTTTAATCTAAGTTGATTTTTGACGAAGTTATGCCATTTTGAAGTTTCGACCTATGCCCAAATGCCTATTTTTAGGCCAGTATTTTTACTTGTCTTCCGACCCAATTTCACGTTTTCAACTTTAAATGTAGGATTGATTTAGGTGCAAAACTATGATCAGAAAGCCCTCGCTTTTTAATCTAAGTTGATTTTTGACGAAGTTACGGCATTTTGAAGTTTCGACCTATGCCCAAATGCCTATTTTTAGGCCAGTATTTTTACTTGTCTTCCGACCCAATTTCACGTTTTCAACTTTAAATGTAGGATTGATTTAGGTGCAAAACTATGATCAGAAAGCCCTCGCTTTTTAATCTAAGTTGATTTTTGACGAAGTTACGGCATTTTGAAGTTTCGACCTATGCCCAAATGCCTATTTTTAGGCCAGTATTTTTACTTGTCTTCCGAACCAATTTCACGTTTTCAACTTTAAATGTAGGATTGATTTAGGTGCAAAACTATGATCAGAAAGCCCTCGCTTTTTAATCTAAGTTGATTTTTGACGAAGTTACGGCATTTTGAAGTTTCGACCTATGCCCAAATGCCTATTTTTAGGCCAGTATTTTTACTTGTCTTCCGACCCAATTTCACGTTTTCAACTTTAAATGTAGGATTGATTTGGGTGCAAAACTATGATCAGTAAGCCCTCGCTTTTTAATCTAAGTTGATTTTTGACGAAGTTACGGCATTTTGAAGTTTCGACCTATGCCCAAATGCCTATTTTTAGGCCAGTATTTTTACTTGTCTTCCGACCCAATTTCACGTTTTCAACTTTAAATGTAGGATTGATTTAGGTGCAAAACTATGATCACAAAGCCCTCGCTTTTTAATCTAAGTTGATTTTTGACGAAGTTACGGCAGTCATTAGTCAAATAAACCGACATACAAGTCGTTACAATGACCGGTTGTATAACCATGTCAACCCATTGGCCTGCTCACTAGGGTCGAATTCAACCCGCAGACGCTTAAAGCGCCTCCACACCAGCGATGTCTGGACAGTTGGGCGTTAATATTTTCCAATTTTCTTATTAGTGTTCTGCAAATGTTACATTTAATGTTTAATTGATGTTACGTAATATTGTAACATGTTAATACCAATTATTTGTTTATGTTATTGATTTAAATCCGCTGTCATTATGTATATATTCAGAACAATATTTTATATCCTTTCAGTAGGTTGATTAATATTAAATTAAATTGCTACATCAAAAAAAAAAAAAAAAAAAGATATTTGCGGGTGTGTGTGTAGTGGGTTGATTAATCGATCGATTAAAATAATATTCGGCGATATTCTGCTTACCTTTGGCGTACCTGTGATATCAAAAAGGCTTGCATTGATTGCTTTTAATTGCTTGCTTTATTAATATATAAATTGTGATTATTTTTTTTTATTTTTCGTTTTGTTTCCCATATAAAGTTTAGATTTTTTCAGATCTTTGTTGATCATGGTCAACCAGTAGTTGTTGTTGTTGTTGCTGCTGTTGTTGTTGTTGTTTCTGCTGTTGTTGTTGTTGCTGTTGTTGTTGAGTTACTTGCTGATGCTGCTGAATTAGCAGTTGTGGCTGTTGAATTAGTTGTTGCTGTAGCAACAGTAGTTGGTGCTACAGCTCCTGTGCATGCTCCGTTGCTTTCTTGATAAGTGTACAGCTCAACATAAGGGAAACAGCCCTGATTGGCTTCGTCGAAAAAGTATCCAGTGGGGCAATATAGTGCACCGCTGTTTACCCCATTAGTACAGTAATAGTATTCGTTACAGTATTCCGTATCGACAGCATTCACAAACGAAACCTGTGCATACTGGCAACGATTGCAGCCTACAGCTGGCGTTGCCAACAGCCGTGACATACATCCTTGAGATGTTGTATCAAAGTATTGTCCACTGCCACAGCTCTTTGACTCTAATACGCTGTTGTCGCAGTAATAGTAGCTGCCACACGTTACATTATCGGCAATTATTTGACCTGTGCCAGAGCACGTGTCTGGCACTGCATTTTGGCTGATTCGGTTACAATTGCCATTTGTATCATAGCCGCAATCACCAGTTTGCACAACAAATGCCTAAAAGTAGCCAATTGATAATATTATGATTAGCAGAGAGTCTAATTAATACAAAAAATAGAAATAAAAACAACTTACACCTGTACTACAGTAGCCTGTGGCTAATGTGCCGTCTGGATAGCAATAATTATATGCCGAACAGTTATTCGTGGATCCGAAGTAAGTTTGGGGTGGGATCACATCACAAAGGCTATTTAGATTGGGACCTGAGGTGACAGTATCAGGACAAGCTCCGTAGGCGCAGCTTTGAGTGGTTGCGTCGAACCTTAAGTTGCCGCAGCTGCCGCTGCCGCTGGCTACATCATTCACGCAGTACACCCATTGATTGCATGTACCACTAACTGGTACCCAATTGTTGCCAACTTTGCCCTGGCAAGGATCCGCCACACCATAATAGCACGCGACACTGGATGACACACTGCACGTTTGATCCTTATAACTGTACGCGTACCCGGTAGGGCAATAGGTTTGAACCGGTCCATTTTGGGTGCAAACATAGTAATAGTTACAGGACACAATGCTGCCCAATTGGGTGCCAGTTTTCACTGTTGTACACGCGGCGGTCACATTGTAATTGCCTTCAATATAATCGGCTACAGATCCGCCAATGGCCAGGCACAGGATACTCGCCAATAGATAGATACCTGGAAGGGCATCATCATCAGATTCTTGCCATCGTCCTCCTCGACCTCCTCCACTTACCTGATATATTGTTTGCCATACCGATGCGAGTTCAGTTTAGTAAGCACTGAATCACACATTGTGGTCAGCGCTGTCTTTTATAGTCCGGAAGAAACCCATTTTTAGTTATATTTAATTCGATTATATTTGGTCTGCTGCTTCTATCCAATTTCAATTAAACTTATCTAATATTCGACAAGCCCAATACATTTTCAGCAACAATGCGGCAACAACAAACTCAAAATATCTTCGCCGCTGAGCTTTCAACTGATAAGAAAATTCGGAATTCTTTCTAATTCGAGTTTGATTGAACGAATATATTTTTAAACGATTGCTTAAACATATTTTTATAATAATAATCTTAGATATGTCAAAAATGCTTGACAAATTAATTTGTCCAATTATGTACCTAAATTGGTGAAAAATACTTAATTTTAGAAATTTGCCAATGTTTTGGCAAGAGTTTCTCGCGCCTTATTTTGCTTGAATTTCTAAAATTTTAGCTAGATTTTTTTTTAAATTAAAAAAAATAGGTGTCTTTATTCCAGGGTGTTGTCTTCTCTAAGCGTTTACATGGAAGAATTATTAAACTAGGTTTTTGGTTACTTATAATATTATTAGTAAACATTTGCACATATACGCAAATTTAATAATAATCTTATGATTTTAATTAGAATTTTTTCTTATATTTCGAAATTAAGTCTAACAATAAGAAAAGCTTTCTAAGCTAAATTACAGGTCAATTATTTTTTTGAGTGTATTTATATCTTACTTTGTTAGATTCTTAGCTAGATATTGAGGGTATTTATTTCTGCTTTGCTTTGCAGTTGTGCTTCGATTGCTGAAGAAACTTGAAGCGAATTTTATGGCCGGAATTTTTGCCGGAACCCCTGTTGGCTGCCAGCTGAGTTTGATTGCAATGAAATGCAACTAAATCACATCGAATAAAATTCAGCTGTGCCTGTTCAGTGGCACCTGCAGTTGCAATGCGCGTTGCAACAGTTTAGTTGTTGCCGCACAGTTGCGCCATGCGGACCACAACAACCAACTGGCTGCTGCTCATCATTTTGCCCATTGGCATTTGGGCGGAGTCCGGTGAGACGAAGCTGGAGCTGGAGAATCAGCCGGACAAGTTGGCCTACTGCCGTTCACTGCAGCGTCTGCAACAGTATGACCAGATGAGCTGCCTCCAATTCCTCGCCGATGAGCGTACAATGACAGGCGAGCTGCTGATGGACTCACAGCAGCGCTGCTGGTGGGGCCGGGAACTGTTTGGCAGACGATGTCGGAAGCGGGCCTAAATATAAAAAATATAATAATAATTAAATAAATAGTAAAGTCACAACAATAGTAAAGGAAATACATTTTTTTACTTTGTGGCAATGCTTTGTGTGTTCACTTTTTATATTGAAAAATCGTCGTGAAAATAAGGTCTCGATTACGATTAATTGGGCCTCCAAGAGATTCTTCTGCTACTTCTTCCTACAACTAATTATTCTTTGCATTTATTTAATGTACACCATTGTCAATCTACACAGAAAAATTCAAAAATTTGAAACATAGTATTTAATATTTAAATCAAAATTAAAAAATTTGAAATACTTATAAAATTCTAATTGTTTTTGAGTGATTACAATATGCCTTATCATGTCACAAATTCAGACTCAATTTTCTCTATTCAATTATTAATTGTTATTTTTGTATTTTTAATTTCTGTGATTTGCTTGATTTTAATAAACACAATAATAAAATAAAATAAATAATTAAATAATGAAGTAAAATTAATAATAAAAATAATTAGTCGGCAGAATTGATACAGTGATAAATGCAAACACTTAAAAAGTGGGTTTCTAAAATGTGTGCCACATTTTGTGTGGTTGGCATGAAATTCGAAGAAACTAAAAAACTTGACAACTGTTCGAGAAAACACTGACTGACTGGCTGACTAATTGACAGGCAGACTGTCATAAAAGTCAACGGGCAACGTGCGCCGTATATCAATCTACGGCTTCTTATATATAATAATTGCTGCATGGCAGATGACGCAAGAGAGGGGGAGAGGGAGAGAGGGTAGATGGGAGGGGAGCTGCGGCTAGTTGGTTGACATTCAACCCTAATCAGAACTAAGCAACAGCAACAAACGCTCTCCGGTCGATGTTGATGTCTTGTACAAAGTCTTCGCTGGTTAACAGTGCGTATACGCAATGTTCATGCAAATTTCATGCACGTGTGTGTGTGTGTGTTTATGTGTGGTGCCAAAGGGCACTCAGACAAAAACAAGAACAACAACAGGGTTCTAAACAGCACCATTTGCTGTTTATCAAACTTCCGCACGCCAAAAAAGAAAAAAAAATTGAAAAAAACTGTTCAACAAAAGTCAATCAACATCCGGCGCCATTTTACGTGCTCTTCTTCTTTTTGATTGTTGTTCTTGGCTATTGTTGTTGTTGTTATTACTGTTGTCAGTGCTGGGTGTCATTGTTGTTGCGCTTGTTGTTGGTTATTTGTTAGTGTTGGCATTGTGGTCGTAGTTGTTCCATCAGTGTTTCCTTTCATGTTTCTTAACGCTGCCTCACTTGAGACATCAACACTTGAGCCATTGCCGTCAATCACTTGCCGCAACAACAACATGAACAACAACAACAACACCACTAGCACAACAACCATATGAACAAATGTCTCGACACGTGCATAAGCTGATGTCGACACCCAACATCGATAAGGGACTCCAATTGCGGTTTTTAATTGATAGGAATCGGGCATTGTTAGCTTGAAAATTAGCTGAGGAATCAATTAGAGATATCACAAAACAAGACTTAATGCAATCAATTGGAAAAATCAGCAATGTTTGTGTTTGAAATGTAGGGTTTAGAATTTGCTAAGGAGATTACTAACAATCTATATTCAAATATCGAATGAAGACCACTTTTTGAAGAAAAGTGCTTTAATTTATTTTATTCTAAGCTGGCAGAGTAAGATCTAAGATCGCACTTACTATTTATTACTGAAACTAGGTTAAATACTTAGAAGATATTTTGATATTAGTTTGATTCACCTGAAAATGCGTTTCTTATCCGATCTTTCTTATTGATTCATATTATGGGTACATTGTTTATCCATTGTTATACTATATATTTGCAATTACATAATTTAATGTTATCGAAAATCGATTTATATCAATATTTGCAAGACAGGGTCAATAAACTTAATACCTTTTGATCCAAATTTGAAGTCTTTTGTAGTCAACTCTGACAACTGCGGATACTTTGCACTTGCCCTCAAGCCAATTAATTGCAAATACTTGGAAAATTACGCACATTGACAACACAGCGCAATATTCGAAGTAAAATGCAATGCAGAAGCTTACCAAAGCATACTTCTAGTTGGCAAATGCTGCTGCTGGAAACCGAAAGGCAGAAACCAAAAACCCAACACTAAAACCAAAAACCAAATGTAACAGAAACAACAAATTCGGCCAGCTAACTGGTTTAAGGGTAAGTTGAGCCAGAAAACTTTTCAAAGGGAACACACACACACAGAAAGAGAAAGAGTGAGATAGAGAGAGAGAGTGAGAGAGAGGGAGAGAGAGAGGGGAATAGGGTGCACCTTTCACTGCCGATTGCGCGAAACAAAGTAGCGAGGAATCGGAGCAGCTGCAGGTGTGCTGACAGTAAAATAAGTAGCACGATTGTAAGAGACGGGAAAGCAAGAGAAAGAGAGACAGAGAGAGACTGAGAGAGAGAGGGAAACAGAGGGAGACAGAGAGAGACAGAGAGAGGGAGAGAGACACGTGCGGCACAAAACATTTGATGCAACATTATCTGCAGTGACATCCGCTTTTGGCCGGAGGGCAAAGTTTATGCAGCTACACTCAGAAAAAAATCGCCTCACTCGCATTCACAGAGCAAGGTTGAGTGTTTCCAAAAAGCAAGTTTTATCTCTTCTTAATACCAGGGTTGTTTTGTTCTGAATGTATAATTTTTTACTTATTACGCAGCAAAATTCCAAACTGTACAATCTACCTTGAAAGGAGTGGGTGAGGGGCCTACAGAGATCATTATTAGACAATCTTATTCTGAAATTTCACATGATTCCAAACTGATCTTCTTGGTCCCCAAGGCAGACAACAGCTTAAGACTAGTATTACAGTCGAGGGAACACTTTTTAATTAATTATTTATGAATTTGAGAGTGTATAAAAATGGTATAAAAATATATATATTGTTTTGCAAGTGTACTTTTTGGAATATATATTTAAAAATTATTATTATTATTTTTATTAATTTAATATGAATTTATGAATGTAAATAAATTTAGGCATGTTTGAAAATATTTTTTTTTTCGTAAACAAAACATTTTTAAAAAAGAAACGAGGAAGGAAAACGCTGAATTGTTTTCTTCATAAATTATTGCTAAGAACCATAAAATTTTCATAGTTTTCAGTGTGGTTTTTAATGTTAGTCGTGTTTTTGTTTATTTATTTGGTGAGTGTAGCAATCGCTCGCTTCTGCTGCAGCTTCAGTTTCAGCTTGAATTCCAGTTTTGTGCTCCACCAGCTGCGTCTCTTGGCCCGCGCCGATCCTAACGGAGCACGAAGCAGAACGGTAAGCAGTTACGCAAAATTGCCAACGAATGTGCATTGTTATGCGCCACGTGGCCCCACAAAGGTGCCTGTCCCCATCCCCTACTGCTCCCCCATTGAGCCCACTAACCCCTTGACTGGTTGCAGGCATCCAGCTGGGAAAAGTTTTATTGGCCAAAAGTGCAGTTGCTGGCAAACGCTTCTGCTGCTTCTGCTGCTTCTGATGATTCTGCTGCTTGAAACTTGACCCACTAAAGTTGCCCGCTATTAGGAAAACTTTACCAATAAGCATGCGAAATATAGTTTAGGCTTGCTGATTCGGGAATCTGGGTTCAACCTGGCCAATTGGCAGTCGCCTCTGTTGCTTACCTATTGAATTACAAACTTAAAATAATTACGCTCGTCTCAAAAAAAAAAAAAAAAAAAAATGTACATTTGTCTCCCATAAAACAGTAGTTGATAACACTATCAACTAAATTAGATTAGTTTGCGTAGAAACAACAGCACGGAAGTATTGATAAGGAAACATGATTCTACAAACAACAAAATTCGACTTGAAACAATCTTCTAATCAATCTGCTGAAACACGTATTAGATAAAATAAAAATTATTTCAGAGACAGTTGCTAAGCAATTGTATCTGTAGCTTCCCCTTTGCTTTTTTCTTTCTATATACCCAGAAATCATATAAATAATTTTTTCATTTAATTTTTATTTTTAAAATAATTTTTTTAGCTTTTTGTATTTTTTGTGTTGACTTGCATTAAATAAGTAAAATAAGTAAAAACTATACATGAAATACTTTATTTAAAGCGTTCATTTGAAATCAAATTAAAAAATACATTTAATTTAGTATTAATCCAGAGTTCGTTCTATTTATATAAATGAAATTCGTTATTTATTAACATTAAATTAATCTGCGATTTATCAAGTAAACATTTTCGGTTTCTGTTTATTTTTGAATGCAAAACAAAAACATTACTCAGTGATGGGAATTCTAATTTGCAAAGCATTTGCTTTAGCGGGCAAGTAAATATTTTGCTAGCAAAATCAGTTTTATTCAACTCCTTAGCCAGGTAACCAGGGTGAGGTGGCAGAGAGAGGGAGAGCGGAGAGAGAGAGAGAGAGAGAGGGAGAGAGAGAGAGATAGAGTACGTGTGCGCCATATTTGGACATTTTCCAGTCATTGGCTTCACAAATTGAAAGCGTTTTGCTTAAAAGGCGAGTAATGTACATATTCACGTATTTGCGCTTATGCAAATATGTTTGGATATATATAATAAATAATATGTATATTTACATTATTTGTCTTAGTACTGCAAAGGTTTATGCTCTGGTTGAAAGAGCTCGACTAGGAGATATCCCGATATCAGTAATCTTTAACGATACTCACCAGTTGCATGAATTCAAAATGTTTTTTTTTTTGTTTCTTGAGCTTTAAGATTTTGTATTTCAGATGTAAAATGAATGCATTTGGATTTTGATATTCGGTGTGTTTAAGATGAGTGTTTTTGCTGAGCTCTGCACCCTAGCAATATTTTACTTAACTGTCAGAGAATAACAAGAAACTAAAAAAAAGTGTAAAATTCTCTGTATGAACAGGACAACAGATTAAATTTCCCAAAACACTCAGAAGATAAATAAAAATGGCGTAAGTAGATAAAGCAGAGTTGCAGAGTTAATTGCCCGCTAATAAAACAATCGATAAATTGAACGAGAAAAGGGAGGAGTACAAGCCAGGTCAGGAGCCATTCCCAGAGCAAGATGATCGCAAATTGTTTTTCAAATTTCATTACAAGGGCCTCTTACTAATATTGATACCCATAATTTTCGCACCTCTTTTACTTGGACCCCAACTGCTGGTAAGCTGATTGAGAATTGCCAAAAACAAACAAAACAAAAATAAAAATGACATTGAATTTGAAGAAATATTTTTCAATTGCTGTTTAAACAGGCCTATCGTATGCTTTACCTGGCGATTTGTGTGTACTTGTATTATGTGTGCAACGTTATGTCGCAAGGAGCGATTGCGTTTCTATTCATTATTTTCCTGCCCGTTCTTGGCATTACGGTAAGCCCACAAATTGCCCATCAACTTCTAAATGCATAGCCCAACCAACCAGCCAACACACAATTTGCTTGCAGGGCTCGAAGCTGTTGTGTATAGCCCATTACACGGATTTACTATTTGCCACATTCGGCTGCTTCTTTATGGGCATTATGATGGACGCCTCAAGGCTTAGCGAGCGCCTGGCTTTTATTATCATCGGCATCTGTGGATCCAATCTCAGAGTGTATGTTCTCCAATATGGGTACACGGCACATTACAACGTGTTGCCAAAAGCATCAATCAGTAGTCATGGCCGTCTGTCCGCCATTTTGTCAATGTTTTAATTGTTGTTTAATTGCAATTCTAGTCTTGAACTGTCTGCTGTTATCGACTGCTAAGTTGAAGTTGGATGTCGATGCATCTCAATTTAAGAGTATCAACTATTGAACTGTTTTTTCCTCACCTATTCTATACAGCAGTTAAAATCAAGTATTACACTCAGAAAAAGAGTCGCGCTAAAATTTTGAAAATCGATTTAATCAAAAAATGACATTGAGTATAACTCGGAGATCGAGTAATTTATTGGCATTGATATGGCGATGCATATTTTGACCATCGACAAGCCAAACACTTCCAAATTTTGACCAAATTTGTAAGCGTACCAAACTAAAAATGTTTTCAAATATATTTTATCATGAAGTAATAGATTTTAATAATAATAAATACACATTTTGTGTAAACCAAATTAAGAACAAACAAGCAAATCTACACTGCAATTAAGAAGAGTAAAAACTGGATTTTAGAATGAAGCAAACTTTTTGAAAAATATGTTCAAGCTATGTCGATTTTCAATATTTCAGAGCGATTATCTTTTTCTCAGAGTGTATATATTGATCATAACTGATTATCTAATGCTATACATTTTGTAATTGGATCCCCATTCCCAGTCTTCAAGCTGGATTAATGGTCGTGACCAGTCTGAGTTCGGTTTTTGTCAGCAGTTCGTTTATGTCAGCCTTTTGGATGAAGGTGACGCAGGCGGTGATCGCAGAGTTGGGCAATGTGAGTACGAGATTCGAATCGTAGATTTATTTATATACCTTATACGTATATATTTCATGATTCTAGGCTGGAGTATTGGTGCCCAATTCAGAAGAGGAGCCCTACGAGCGACAATCGTAAGTTCAGTCGATCAATTTCCTCCTCGCAGACTGGCATTTAAATTGTTCAATTTTATTTGTTTTTAGGAGACCGTATCCCTCGAAGCCCGTCGTTGGCATTTATCTATCGATTGCGTATGGCGCCACTTTTGGTGGCATGATTTCGTTATTTCAGGATCCCAATGCTGATCTCTATAAATTCTTTCAAAAGTAAGTTGGGAAAACGCAAACCATCTCAAATTAAGCAGCTATTTTTGTGAGTTTTCTTTTTGCTTTTTGTTCAGATTTACAGATGTAAAGCCAGAGAGTTTCCTGGTGTTGTTTGTGGGTCCGTTCATTTTGGGTCTGGTAGTGACTGCGATTTGGATAAACATAATGTTCTTGGGTCTATTCAGCGGCAGCGTCAAGGAGCAAGTGCAGGCAGCTGCTGATGGCAAGGATGCCGCCAAGCGGGCAATAGAGGAGAAGAAGAGCACCATGGGACCATGGAATGTCCATGCCAAACTCGTCCTTCTGATGATCATAATCACAATGATATTACTATTCACACGACGGCCCATTTGTTGGCCCGGCTGGTATGACTATTTCCATCGATCGAATTGTGGCGGCTCAGTGGCCATCATTGGAATGTGCCTGCTCTATTTTGCTGTACCGGCAAACTATTGGTTCTGTCGCTACTACTTGTGTCGTCAGCCGTCGAAGGAGGGCACAGCTCCCTCTCTGGTCGGCTGGAAGATGGTTAGTATCAATGTGCCGTGGGCGCATGTCTTTATGCTCTGCGCCGGCTATGGCTGCCTCACTGGATACAAGGATTCTAAGCTGCTTCAGTTGGTCAGCGAGGGAATATTCAACAAGGAATTGGGAAACACTCACTCCTTAATAGTCGGCTGCCTTTTGGGCACTCTGACTACCAATCTGGCTGCAGCTCAGGGTGTCGTTGACATCACATTGGATTCCATGTTGAATCCGGTGGGTAAAAGCTAACTTTCGCACTTGTTTACTAACTGATCGCATCCCTCTTATCTGACTGCCTAATTGCTGAACTCAGCAAAGTACACTCAGAAAAAATAAGTCTTGCAATTTAGAAAACGGCCCTACTTTTGACTTCGAGATTAGCTAAGCTTATTATTCAGAAAGCGTATTTCTAAAAAGCAAATTTTGCCTGTGTCTGAAAACCAGAGTTAATCCCTTCTCGAATTATCTACAACTTAAAAAGAATATGTCCAATAGTCTGGATTTATTTTTTGAATGGGTACAAAGAATTCTTCCATTATCTTTTAAATTATTTTAATAATTCTAATAATTAGTCAGTTTTAAGTCAATTAGCCGCTAAACTATACGAATATTGTTTTTTTTTGTTTCTTAAGTTTAAAAAGTTTTTTTTTCTAGAAGTTAGGATTTTGATTTGTATTTTGTTGCAATTTATTTTCTAAAATATTTCTATAAGTTGGAAAAATATCATTTCTATTTTGAAGAACTTTTCTTTTCGTATGCTTAGCTAAGATTTATCAGAAAACTTTTCTAGTTTTCAGGGTTGTTCATTTCCAATATTTTTAAGCCGATTTTCTACATTTCAGGACGCCTTTTATTTCTGAGTGTAGTTGCCTCACTTAAAAAATTTGTTGGTTCTTAATTGATCATTCGATAGAGGATCTATTTGCCATGTTGGGTTTTAACATTTTCCTTTTACAATCCTGGCCAACAGCGTAATGGAGCCGGAGTCATTGCCCTGCCATATGCTGCTGCGCTGCACAATCAATTCCTGCTGCCCATGAGCACCACCTGCAACACAATTGTCGCCGGATTTGGTAATGTCAGACCATTTCAGTTTGTGAGTTGATCAGATATCTGCATAGTTTAAGTACTTTTTATAACTCTTTTTAAATATTTACACAGCTGCTGGGAGGCGTTGTGCCCACCATATTCATGATAATATTCATATGTGCAAGTGTCGAGATGTTTGGCAACACTGCGTTTAAGGGATACTTGGAGACGTGATCAGAAAAATATAGCGGAATGTGTATACCATTTAAAATCGAAAATCGAAAATT
Organism: Drosophila nr. fundita; assembly: GCA_035044245.1. Classification (NCBI taxonomy): domain Eukaryota; kingdom Metazoa; phylum Arthropoda; class Insecta; order Diptera; family Drosophilidae; genus Drosophila; species Drosophila nr. fundita. The sequence goes on from JAWNMG010000654.1 coordinate 2,681,926, forward strand.
GTTTTTCAGTTTAGTCAACTCATACACGTACTCAATTTACATATGCAGCATGGAAACACTGGCGACAACAGCCGGTGCCACAGCAGACATTAATCTGGGGCAGACCAAAACTGCCAGTTTGCCATTTGCCAGTTGCCAGTTGCCAGTCGAGTTCATCTGTGTTTGGGCCTAGATTGTCATATAAAACAGTTGGCAGGTAGTATATATAAATTCTATATAAATTCTTAGCCGAACCTATTTTTAAGGGTGATAATCAGGGTTTCCATTTCTACCTTTAAAAAGTATTTTTAAAGACGAGAAAATTTAAAATTTTACAGATATTTTCTAAATTTCGAGTCGATTTCTTTTCTGACTGTTGGCGCACAGAATATTCAGATGTGAGTGTGTTTCATCTTCGACTTGCTTGGGGTAGCCTTCGTTTCTTGAATATTTCGTTGCCAAAATAGCGCAGTGCGCAGCTTGCAGCAAAAACAGTCGTAAAATTGAGTGAATCCCAACGCGACACACTGACTGACAGACAGACAGATAGGCGGAGGCAGACAGAGGGACACATAGATAAATCCTTGTGGCTGAGAGTGCAGCCTAAAGCTAAATATAACCGACATAGAAGCTTCAACGTGTCTATGTCTGTGTCTGTGTCTGTGGCACAGGTGTGCGGTCAAAATTCGGATGTGGTTGCCTCTTTTGGGGCAAATGAAGTGGAAATCTGCAACAATTGAAAGCGAGCCAAAATGTTAATCAGACGCCGAAGGACTTTCATTAAAGCTTGGGGTGCTCATGCCACGCTTTTAGCCAAATTACACAGTTTCGCATTTAGGGTAATCCCCGTTTGGACATTCGCACCTAATTCGCATTGTGCAAATCCAAGCATTGCCCACGAAAGTGTTCGCTCTAAATAATTCATTTGTTAATTTAGACATGCCCCAGCCCCAAAGGGCTGCCGGCTCAATGTTGTGTTTGTGTGTGTACATTTGGCCAACAAACATACCATAGCTACACTCTGAAAAAAAACCCCCTGAGTTTTAAAAAGCCGCCCTAAAAACTAGAAAGTTTTTCTTCTTCAAATAAGAAAAAAAATTAGAATTCTTAGAATAGTTTGCCCTAAAAAAACAAAATCAAATATATGTTTTCTATTTTAATTTTTTTTTTTATAAATTTTTCAATAATATAAATGCAAAACGTGATTCTTATGGAAATTTAGCTCTTGTGTATTTTAGAGTTGCATTGTGAATAGACGAAAAATAAAGGAAAACTGTTTTCATTCGCAATGTAGCTTATGAAAATTTAGGTGAGTTTTCAGGTGTGTATTCAGGGCTTTTCTTTTTCGGAGTGTACCCAACTGCCACGCTGCCCCGCTGCTCGACAACTGCCTGCTGAGCTGTTGGCCATTTGTGGGCGTATTTATATTCAGCTATTCAATTATTAAATTCGTCGCGCAGCACTTCATGAATATTCATGGTGCTCGCAACAATCGAAAATTTGCCTTTTAATTGTTCTGTTTTGTTTTTGTGTTATTTTGTTTTGTTTTGTTTTGCGTGCTATTGTTTGCTGATGTTTGCGCCTGCAGCGAGTGGTCAACAGGTCATCCAAAAATATGACAATATTTAGTGGAATTGCATTGCCGTATGAATTTCCTTTTTATTTATTTCTAGTCCCTGCACACATTTCAAATGGGGAAAATGATATGATTCTGCCATTCGAGAATGTTTTAGAGCCCGATAATTATGCATATTCCTTATTGTTAATTGTTTTAGTTTTTGAAATTCAGTTAATTTTTGGCTGTTGAAAATTTTGATCCCTCCTCTATGAGAGATTAATTTTAAAATAGAAATCGAGAAAAAAAAAGTAGTATTAAAGAAGAGGTCGAACCATTATTCATTATCGAAACACTTTTGATTATGCCATGGCTGTGAAAAATGTTGACCTATTTTGACAGTCTTTCTGTCTTTCGCTTTCATGAATAAGAATCGATATGCTCATGCTTAAATCTAACAGAGTACAAACTTGTAGAGTATCTCTCATTCCACCTTACTCAACTATGTCACATTTACCTGTTGTGAAATAAGTGATATTGATATTTGAAATTCTTTTCCATTCATCATTTATTTGTATATGTCAATTTGTCTGTCAATTTAAAATTGAAAGCCATAAATATATATATATATATATATATATATATATATATCATAAACAGTAATTTCTGAAATAAATTTGAGATTTTTGCCAGGAGCGCTTTCCCCAGCCGTTTCACTTTCAAATCTTATTAAGTTGTAACGAAATTGCTGAAATTCGATCTAAAGTAATTTGTTGCTCATCTCTTTAATATTATTGAAAAATGCTTAAAGCATCATTAAAATTTTGAAATGTAATCATAATAAGCTCAACAAATTCTGGGGAAATTTCAAATTAACCTGCCAAGACACTCACATAAGCTGAGCCACTTTCCTGCTTCATCATCAACTCTCTGAGTGCTTTAAACAAAGTACAAAAAAGGCGACTGACATGGAAAAGAAAAGAATGAAAAAAAATCAATTGTCGATTTAATTCTATTTCTCCCTCAGTCATGCGGCTGAATATGAAATATGTATTTACATAAATATATATATATATACAAATATATTCAGTATATATAAATGCTCTGCACACACTAAGCTGATTTTCCACGAGGCCTACCGCAGCAATGGTTTCCCCAAAGCAGCTTCCCAGCTTCAGCTCCAACTCCAACACCGAGTCCACGTCTGGAGCTCATTATCCCTTTTGACATCTGCACAGATTGCGCACAGTTGAGTTGACATCATTTTCTACAGGTATTTCGGTTGGGAATGAAATTTAATTTGTGGCCAAGCTTCAGCCATATTCCAGCATAGATCTGGCTTTAAAATATCCCAGCCAAAATCACTTACAAACAATTAATTCAGCTGACATACAACAAAATGCACTTTCGCGTGCTTCATGCGTCCCAGTTGAGTTATTTTGGTGTTTGCTGGTGTGTGTGTGTGTGTGCGTATGTGTGTGTGTGTATGTGCCTGTGTGTGTGCCATAAAAGGTGCAATTCAAAAAGACACATGTTGTTTCTATGGCTGCAGCATGTCAGCTCTATTAAATGTACTAATGACTGACAGACTGCCAAAACCGAGCTGGGATCCATGAAAAGACATGGCGCACATTTAATAGCCAAACTAGATGAATACACTGGACAAAAGAACGACCTGCAATTAAGAACAATTTTCTGGTTTTTAGAATTAATTTCTTAAAATTGAATAAAATACAACTTTAAATAAAATGTCGCCGTTGCTGTGTTAGAGATTTTCAAATAAAATTATATATTTTGGCCTGTCTTACATGTTTGCATTTGACGAATCTTGAAATAATAATTGTAATTTAAGTTGAGCTGCTCTTGTCGCCAAAAGCATGTTGATTTTCGAAACGCATCGCTTTTTTCTCTGAGTGTAGACTGTTGGGAAACTGAAACGAGACTTTAGAAAGTCACATTGACTTTTCAGTTGTGTGCTCATATTACGAAATTCGAATAGACAAAAGGACACAGTTTGGCGAGACTGCTGCTCATCGGCTCAACTGCTTGGCAAATTTTAAATACGCTTAAATTAATAAACCAAAAATGAAGCAACATTATTTCGTGGGAATAAGCCGAACGATTGCAATCAAGTGTGAAGTTTGTAAAGAACAAAAACACAATTCTATATTTTCCACAGCACAAAGACTGAAGTGAAAACGATGATTTATGGGAAAGTCACCCGGATCGAGTGGCAGCTATAGGAAGTGACACAGTTAAGTGATGATTAAATTGTAATGATTTCAGCAAGGGTATGCAGGAGAGTCAGCAGCGCAAAGTTGCGTATACGCAGCGTGTAAATAAATCATTTTATATGCCTTTATCCGAGCACTCAGTGTTTTTCGTCGCAGGACAGCTGCCGAGTTGCAAGATTGTTTGCCATGGCCTTATAATTAAATGTGATTCGCTTACACCGAGTTGTGGCATGCATATTTATTCATCTTACTTCTTGTCTCCATTATTTTTGTAATTATTTTTATTGCTTCGAGTGTCTGTCTGTTTGCACAATGTTGTCATTGTTGGCTTGGCTCATTTGTCAATGCGTCATGTGCGCAATAACGAAATGTGTTTTTAAATTCACACACACACACACACACATACACACACACACGCACATAGAAGGTGGCCTAAGACGCATAAGCCGCAGCTCACTTGTGCCTCATGCAACATTTTCGGGGCACTCGACTTAAGCGTAATGCTCGATAAGCCATTTAGCCAGCTAATTGATATGTTTGCCTCCCTGTCTGCCTGCCTGCTTGTCGGTCTGTATGTCTGTTAGCGGGTAACTGGTAACTGGTAACTGGTTGGCTGCTGGCTGACTGATTGCATGGCGGCTGACACATTGGGGTCTAGCCACGCAAAACTGGAGCAGCGTCAGCGACAAGAATTCGCCAACAGTTATATTCACACAGGCCACACACAATGCAAAATGCAAAATGCAAAATGTAAAATGTAAAATGCAAAATGTGAAATGCAAAATGCAAAATGCCATTGCAGAGGACAGGCTGACAGGCGCACACAACTATTGCAGTATGCATAGCAAGTGTGTGGCAAGTGGCACGGGGCATGCAGATTGTGCAGTGCACAGTGAGTGCAATAAGTAAGCGTGCTGTCAAAATATTCACGCCACAGCAACTAAGCAAATGAGTGTGTCCATTGTCTCCGTTACTTTGACGGCCTCTCTTAACTATGCATGCAACACGGAATGAATACACCAGCTTGAATCCAACTTGCCTAAGTGTGACAAATCTCCTCTCGTCCTCGCACCAGCTTCTGTTTTTATATACATCTATATCGTGTTTTTTTCTTATTTTTTCTATTTTTGTCTTCGCTTGCATTGTTTGGCTTGGACTGGCCCTGAGGACTTTAAGATAACGAAAATGTCTTTGGCTGCAATAACAAAAGCAACAGCAACACCAACAACAACACCAACAACAACCCAAATGGGAAGCCTGACATGTGAGAAAATGCTGCCCAGCAGGCAAAGCTGACACATTTACTACGACCAAGAGCAGTTTCTTCTTCTAGTCAATAAACTAAGGTATTCTCTTCAGCTACACCCTGTGGTCATAAAAACCGAAAAAACTGGTAGTACAGGCGTAAGGGATTCTTTAAGGTTCAAGTAAGAAGTCCTCGAACAAAAAATTAGATTTTCGCACTTAATTTGCTAATGTACAATCATAAATATTTTGAACTTGTGTACAATCGAAAAGTTTAAATTCCATAATTGAGATGGCTATTAAATTGTATATCTAAAAACTTTTAAGTATTCAATATCAACAAAATAAATCATTTAAAAAAAATGCATCTTACATATATATTTATATAAATAAATGGCTATCTGCTCAAAGAGCAGCTTTTCTTATGGTCTATTTGTACTTGTCAGTCTAAAAAAATAAAATGAGCTTGGCTAACTAAATTTGTTAAAGCTTAATCATAAATCAAAATTCCTTACTAAAAGCAGCATTTTATATCCTGTCTTAAAAACCAAAAAAGGAGCTTTTCATTGAAACTGTTTTAGAAATTGCTTAAACTATTATATTTTGTTATTTGTAATTCTTTGACGACTTTGTAGATTTTCCGTAAATAAATTGAGTCTGTGAAAAATATGCAGTTGTTGAATTTAATTTGCAAAGCATGTTGAGTACTGAATATTTTCATTCATGTGAATATTTGTTTTATTAAAGCACAATCAGCGAATTGTATAAGTGCAACAATCATGACAGAATGTCAATAAATACACACAAAATGTGCAATAATAAAGTTGTCGGTTTTGCAAAAAATCAACGTCAGATAATCACATAAGTGTCGGCTTTAACTTAATTCATAATGGGCAATAACAATAACAATTATAATATTGATAATGTCAGCTGCCCGACATTTATTAGCAACTGAAAAAATGCATGCAAAAGCGTGCGGAAAAAATGCCGTGAAACAGTGCAAAATGCAAATGGAATTGTTCAAATAAAATGAAAAAAAAATAAAGAAATTAAAGCGATTAATTCGCTTTAAAAAAGCAAACAATTTAAGCACATTTCAGCAATTTACTTCAAATGCGATACGAAGACACACAGCAAATATTTTGTCTCTCTTTTTGATACATTTATATTAAGCTGGGAAATATATGTTTAATATTTGCTAGAAATTTTTGATGAGTCTGAATTGATATAAAACAAGAAAATATGTTTATTATTTTTAACCAATTTTTAATATTCGTGTGCACTCAGTGTGAAATTATAACGAGATATTTGAATGGTATATAGGTTTGCTCTAAATATAGTTTTTTGTGTAGCTTTAGTTTTGAGTGGACTTCTTATTTTTTTAAATTTTTTTAAATGAAATGTGACCCGAATCAAACGAAAATTCATTTGCCATTCACAGTTTGAAGCAGCAGCCGGAAATCAGGCAGCCATGACGCCATCTTTCAAAATGGTCGTTTGCGTTTTTTCTCCCTTTTTTCCATTTTTTTTTTTTTGGTTGTCGGTGTTGTTGTATTTACTCCTGGGCTATTTGCTGTCTGCCTCTGGTGATTAGCTGTCACGAATTGTGGCGAAAAACAAAAATGAATTATTACCGCGCGGCGCACAAAATGTTGACATAGATTCAAATTATTTGTAACAAAATCAACGAACTGTGGCGACGTCTCCAACGACGTCTCAGCCCCCAGAAAGCGTCGCTGATTTGATTAGCTTGAAAATGTCTTCAGCGTAATGCGGCAGGGAGAGAGGGAGAGGAAGTTGGACTGGGGGGGGGAGAGAGGAAAGAGTTTCGACTTAAATTGCCCATCAAGTTGTTCCGCACGTCTTTATTAGGGGTATTATACAACTACAAGTGGAACAACGAAAATAATCTGGAGGATGAGAACTGTGCAAATAATTTGTGCAATTAATAAAGTTTTGTGGAGGCAACTATTGCTTGTAGCTCATTTACTCTGAAGGCCACTTCAAATGCTCATGGCCATAATTTATGTGCCAGCTCAGTGCCCAGCACTACGAACTAGACCAAAGCCTATTGTCATCAATTCAACGGGCAAGCCTCAGCTCGGCCATCGCGCACATAATTACGGCGGTGCCCGTATTGAGCAAATCCATTTTATTTTTGTTCTTGTATTTGCTTCGGATCCAAGAAATATAATGAACAATGTGGGCTCGAGCTGACACTGAGAAAAAGTCGCCTTACCTTATTATTAAGAAATTATGTCTCTCAAAAACATTGCTCTGCTTTTGTTTTATATTCCATCGTTTTTCTCCAATGTAGATTAATTGAAAATTTTGATAAAAATGTCCGATTTCATTAACTTCTTTTTAATGTGTGTTAAACATAAGTATTACTAGTAACTTACGATTGCACATATTCAGACTAATTTTTATCAGCTTACTTTAAAAAATATCCAAAAATAAATAAGAAACAAATCAGAATTTCCTAGTTTTAATTTTCGAGTAAAAAATATTTTATTACATTTAGTAGAGCGATTAAGAAATATTTGATTATATTTAAGAATTATTTTTAAAAACCCAAAAAAAGTCGATCAAGTTCCAAGATATGCTTTAATTTGAATGCAATTCTCTAAATGTTGGGTCAAAGTTTGCTTGAGTGTAGTTCGATGCTGTTTACTCCCAAGCTTTGTGTTCGATGTTTTTTGCCATGTTTGCTTTTGGTTCGATTGCTGATTGGTTCTTGACTCTGGCGCCCATTGTGTGTGCGCAATTGACTCATAATCGAGAATGGCTTCGGTCTGGTTCCATATCATTGGGTCGAGACTATGACCCAGGTACAGCGACTTTTATGCGGCTAATTTCTGTTAATATTTTCTTGATTGTTTTTCGGCCCACAACTTTGCTCGTTATACAGAGGCCACAAAAAGCAAGCGATTGACCTAAGAACAGCTCAACAAAAAACAAAAAACAAAAAAAGGAGGTAATGTCAAGTGAACCCCATCAGCTGAGCGCTCCAACGCCATCCATCTATCGGTGGCCATTCATCTCTTTCCACCCAAGCAGCGCAGCACTTCTGGCATTCATTTTTGCTGTATAAGCAGATAAATTGCAAAATGCTTCACAGAAAGTCAGGCTCTGAAAGTCATCGGCATCAAAATGGATGCCGTGTCGTTCAACGTTTGCTCAACTGAACTGAACTCAACTTAGCTCAACTTTGCAGTCAACAGCCAACAGTGAATGGCCAACACCGGCAGCGGTTTATCAAAGCAAATTTAAACAGTTCATAAATCGCTGGATTCCCACTCGATTTTCTTAGGGCTATATAAATATTGTACAAAACTTATGATGCTCAATATTCATTGCTTTGGCGAAACTAAATCGATTTCCCTTTTTTAGTTCCCAGTCTTTGCAAAGTTTGCTCATGTAGGCAAATTGTAAGCTTTATAATATTTTGCTTAATTTGTTACGAGCACATTATCAAGTATCAGTTGCAGAAATGACATGGCAAATCTAGCCCACTACTCAATTATTATTATCTCAATGTATCTTTGTCTTTTGAGTTGCGGGCAGTGCCGCGAGGCATGAACAGATTGCCATCAAATATTTATAATAATTGCTGACGGCAACCACTGATGGCATACAGTGCGTATTAGTAATATTGACAAAGGGGCCGTCGCACAGTGGCTTGCCTAATTAAGTCTAATTGCTGCAAGTGCCCCAAGCAACAGCAACACATTAACTAATTCGCTCACTCGCCTCAGCGCTAACCGAGCGTGGAGTTTATAAACCGAAAACCCATCGAGAGATGGAGACGGAGGCAGAGCGAGAGAGTGGGGGGAGAGAGTTGGACAGAGACAGAGCGAGAAAAGGGGACTCAAAATTCGAATAGGTGAGTGTGCGTGTGTGTGAGAGTGTAGCCGGCTAATTAGTGATGTCTTTTAATTGTGGCATCGAATTTCCCGCACCTGTTTCTTGCCTTCTTCAGTCGAGTGGTTTCTCACAGCGAAAAAATGTAAGTCAAGAAAACCCTTCGACATTTATCGATTGTAATTACATACAGCTGTCAACAGTTTTTCCGTTTGAAAATCCACATTTTACATGATTTTCATTTAATTTAATTTAAACCTTAATATGTTATAGATGGATTTTTAATATTACAAATTTCATTTAAAATGTGCTGCATTTATATATAATTTAATCCGGGAATCATTAGTATTTATTTATTAATCAGCTTTATTCTATGAAAACTGAATACCTGTTTTGAAATTGAGTTTGAAACTTAACATTTCATTTTATTTAAATTTCAATAACAATAAGCGACTCAGATTTCTGCAAACGTTTCAAATATTTTCTACTCAATCAACCCACGGCTTTCATTTTCAAATTGGTCTGGGCCATAGACTGTAAAGCCATCCTTGACCCTAAAAAGCATGCCAAATAATCTTTACATTAAAGAAAATATTCGTTATATTTTACAAATAATTTTCGTTCAGAGCGATATTTTAATGGAGCTTCTCATTATGTTGTGTAAGCTCTGTTCTTGATTCCTAATGCTTTTTAAGTAGCAGTTGCAAATTCCCTCACTCAGTCGTCTTATTTATTGAGAAAACTTGCTTTGTAAACCAATTTAGAAATTTCAACGAATAGTTACCAATAATATTCAAACATATTGCAAACATTTTCAGCAATGGAGAAACCAAAATACAAATTCGGCTAAACGTATAATTGATTTCTGCATAGTGTTGAGCCATGTGAAGACGGCCGTGCAATCGACGTTGCATCTGCGAATGGAGGCGACACAATTGGCCAGCCCAGAATGGTCGGCTGTGCTCTACAAGCCGTTCGATATAGCCATAATACTGCTGGGCCTTGGACTGATTGCGAGTGGATGCAACAATGGAGTTGGCGTTCTGCTGTTGCTGCTGCGACACATACTGCAATTGCAGCTGTTGTCGTTCCATGCATCCTGGGATTGTGAGCAGATGTTGAAAGACTTCGTGGATGTGGGCAGCTTGCTGCTGTTGCACGCGCATCAACTGAGTGGCAGCAACGTAAACAACGCAACTCGCAACTCCCAGGATATTTTTTTATATTTGTGCAAGCAACTTTAATATTCATATATTAAATAACATTTGCATTTTATGACTTCACATGTACAAAAAATTAAAGAGTGTTTATAAGATTCAGATAGTATAATTTGAAGGTGATTTTTTTTCTAAGTGTAGTCATGCTGCTGGCTAACAAACTTAGGTGTAATTTAGTTAATCGCCAAAACTAAATTACTCCTTTAGTTAATAGCCAGAACTAAATTACACCTCAATTTATCAACTAGTAAAGGAGTTGTTTCCAAATTTAGGTAATTTTCCAATATCTAGTTAAGCTGATGATTAGCTATATTATACATAAGTTTATACACTAGTTAAGTTTGGCTTGAACTCCAAATCAGATCATTTTTATTATTTTTCAAGAAATTAACTATGAGTTTGGCATTGATTGTGTTGGGTTTCTGCTGCAAGTTCGTTGCCTGCCTCACGGTCTGCCGTCTGCTGTGGCAATTGAATTGGCTCTGTATTTTCGGCAGGAACGATCTAACGGTTAGTGTGGACCCACTGCTTGGCCGAATGGGTGGTTTTTTAATGCTCGACTACATCGGCGCCGGTAAATGGTCCCTGGATGCTAGATGCTAGATGGGCATCATCATAGCTGCCACTTCATCAATATGCCAAAAGCAGCAGCAAAAGCAAAGGCAACAGCAACAGCTACTTTCAACACGTGCTGCAAGGTCTTCCACTGAAGTCGGATTAAGATATAAAAGTCATTAAGCATTAAGTGCCAAAGTAGCCCATTTGCCTATACTTTTTTTCTGGACCCGTGCGAAACGTCTGATGGCCCTCACAGAGATTTACATACATTTGTGCGACTGGCACTGAGTAAATACTTGGGCTGTTTATTTTTATGTGTATCTTGTAGCTTGTATCTGCTCGGAATCTGCTTCATCTACTAGTAGTATTTTTTTTATGCCTCGCCCACCTGGCGGAGAGCACTCGGACGGCCCTTGATTCGGTGTCTGTTTCTTCATTTTGTTTCATTCGCTTTTTAACGTGAATTATTGAAAAGTCTCGAGCAACAGCAGCACTCGGCGCTTAAGCGGATTTACCTAGAGTTCCTCACTTCTTATTTCTTTTTCCTCTTCGTTTTTTGTTGCTTCATCTTGAGCCTAAGTGGCAGCAGAGGGCGGCGGCAAGGTGGCCAAAGTTGGCAATGTGGCAATGTGGCGTGTTATATGCAACAGCACGAGGCACACAAGTCAGCGCGCGTCCAAGTGGGGCCAGAGATTTTAAAAGGCACAACAAAACCGTTAATGAGTTTCTGATACACTCACAAAAATAAATCAAATTCTACAAGTCAACACAAAAATGCTGAAAAGTTTAGTAAATCACAATTTGATATTTCATTTTTCTTAATAATCTTTTGTCTATAAATGTTTTTCCAATTCCAAAAATGTGTAATTTTTTTTTTATATTTTAAGTTTTATTTTCTATTGCAAAGAAAAATTTGTTTCTGAGATTCAGTAGATAGTAATAAGATTTGGAATGAAAAAACACTCCGAAAATTCAAAATATTTTTTCGAAATTGGAAAAAATCATACCCTGAAATTATGAACAGCAATCCCTGGTTCATATACTTTCTGAATATGATGATTTTTTTGCTTAGTGTAGCAGGCGTTGCGGCATGCATTTAACAACCGCAGAACAAGAAGAAGATGAAACAGAAGAAACAGCTGCAACAGCAACTGCCACAGCAAAGGCAACAGCAACTGCCACAGTAACAGCAACTGCCACAGCCGTGTTGTCTGACCTTCGCTCTTGACTTAAGACCCATTTACATAAGCGCCACCATCTCCTCGGCATGTGAGTGGTGCAGTGGAATCCAAACCGGATGGTGGTGCAGGGCTGCCGGGGTGCCGGTAAGCCTGGTGGCTGGTGATGCCCTTGCTGGCCATCAGCCATTGCTGTTGTTTATCCATCTGACGCGGCTTGTAAGCTTGTCGGCAGTCAGCACTGTGTTTGTTGCTTTAATTAAAAATCAGCTGCGATTTATTGACCAAGTGTGAAAGGCAATTGACAGTGTACCAAACAAATGGCAAACAATTGGGAAAAACGAGCAAAAAACGAATTATGCAACAGTAAATTGGCTTGATCTTAACAAGGCTTTCCAATCTTTATTATATTTTGTCAATTCCCTGAGTCAATTATTCCTATGAAAGCTATATCATAAAGTACTCCAATTAGATGATTTTTTGGACAAATCGAGATATCTTGACTAGGGCAAAACAGCTGTTAAATATGGATTATGTTTCCTGATAGTAGCTTAACCCTAAGATTGGTTCATTTGTGTTGATTAAGAATATATATAAACTGGTTGGGCTTGCGGATGCTTCCTGCTTGTAATTTAATCACTTACAGGACTAAGGAAATGCTTGTGTGCCTTGTCGTTCAGCTGGTGTCATTGGCACTGCTGACTACACAATGGAGATCCCCCAAAAAATGGCAGTCATTCCTTGGGGATGCACTTTGCACAGGCATGCCGGAGCAATGCTCAAGGATGAAATAAGGACTTGTCATAAGAGTGCAACCATGTAATTTTCTAAATGAAAACAGGGACAGAAACAGAGATGGACAAAAAGAAGAAAACGTATTTAAATGCAAGCCAAGCCAACCCAAAAAAAAAAAAATAAATAAACAACGAACAACAAAATTCTAAAGTTGTATTAAAAAATTCATCAAAGGAGGGGAGGGGACAACAAAAAACAAATAAAATAGAATGACAAACGGTTCGCTCCGCATTCAAATATGCAAATGCAAATCTCAGTCGCTGGACGAGGCGAGGCGAGGCGAGGCGAGGCGGTGGCGAGGCGGTGGCGAGTCGAGGCTGGATTAAAGGACCGCAAAGTGTTTTGAGGGGGCGGGATACGTGTCGTATGAGCAACAACATTGCGTATACGTATGCAAATGTCTTTAATTAAAATGGTGCAACAAATGCAGGAGTGCGTGTGCGTGTGTGTGTGTGTGCATTAAGCATTAACCATATATTGTCTGTGTGTGTGTGCATTAAGCATTAAACATATTCACACACACACACACACACACACACACACACACACACACAGGGCATCATTTCGCATTTGCATAAGTAAAGCAAACTAAATAAGAGCTGAATTGCGCAAGTGTGAGCCAAAGTAATGCCACAAGTCAACCACACACACACACACACACACATGTGTGTGCATGGATAAGTCCCCAGTTGGGTATTTAAATCTATTTACCTGCTTGAATTGCTGCCGCTTGAATTGCTGCCGCTGCTGCTGCTTCCACTGCAGATAAGAGTAATCAAATAGTCGTAAAGTTCGAGTGTGTGTATAATTAATTTGGCAAAGCCAACGAAAACAGGCCACACGAATTGAAATTGAGCACCAAAACCAAAAACTTTTGGAGAAAGCATTAAGTTACCTAAAACAAACCAAGAGTCATATTTGCTCGCATGTTCTCCCAAATGGCAGCTTACTAGTTTTCTTATAGTTATAGTTTTCCACGCGCGAAACTTTGCTGGGAAATGCGAGCTGCACGCAAAGGTTGCCCAATACGAGCCTGGTCATATTTGCCGTCAGAATTAAGTGTTATACTTCAATATTAAATCTTAGCTTGCTTAAGTAATCTTTTCTCTGAATTTTGCTGTTTGCCCAATATTTTAAGCAATTAATTCACGTCAAATACTCAATCGTATAGAATAACAGCTTTTAGTTGGGGACAGAGTCAAAATTGAATACACTTATTTGAGTAAGTTTTCTATGATTTTTTCTAATTGACATATATTTTAATTGTTTATTTTAGACAACATCCGCTTACTAACTGGTATAAAATTGTGGCTTTTAATCAACATAAAAAAATACTATAAAATCACTATAAAGTCTTATGCGCAAAAGAATTTAGGTTTAAATAATTTTTCAATATTTATTTTAAGCAAAATTCCCATACTAATTATGGATGGAACAGAAATCTTCATACTTAATTATTAAGTTTTATGCGCATAGGCATTTTAATTAACTTGCTCAAATTAGGTTTGCTCTGATTTTGCCATTTGACAAACATTTTAAGAATTTCTTTTAGAGAAAATAGAATGTCAGTTTTCAGTGAAAGGAATTTCGAAATATGTTGCAACAAGAATTTCTATACTGAAATTTTAAGTCTTACTGGCTTAAGCATTTTCAATGTTTTGCATTAATTTTTCTAGTTGGCAAATATTTCGCAAAATGCGCATACTAAATTGTATTGTAAGGCAGCTTTCAGTGAACTGAATTTAATTTGCACTTTTGTTCAGTCAAATTTTATGCGCTTCAGTCACTTTGCCAAATTTCAAGTAACTTGCTCGGCTGCCTAGCAAGAGTTTTGTTTAATCCGTGCGATTTGGGCTTACTTGCAGCATGTGGCATGCGGCTTTCGGCTTGAGGAAGTTGAGACTTTCGCATTTAAATTGAACTCGAAGGCTTAAAGAAACACGTACGCAACCAAAATGAAATGAAATGAAATGGAATTCATTTGGGAGATGCCGCTACGAGAGCGTCGCATTACGTAAAAGCGCTTTTACGGCTAAATTTGCAGCACTCACACTCACTCCACACTCACACACACACACTCTCTCACACTTACCCACACCCACACACACGTACGAGCGCAGCTCTTCAGTATGTGGCCCAAAAAAAACAAATCTAGACAATACTCTTGGCCTGGCTAACAGGTTGAAACGCAATCGAACAAATAGCGCAGACAATAAAGCTTAGCCCGAAGTCTCTGCAACGTATTCTTTAAATATATATATGTATGTACACATATATGTATGTACACATTTTCCATACATTTTCTTCATTTATTTTTTGATTTTATTTGTGACATTTTTTGTTGTTTTTTTTCCGGCATTTTCCAATAAACTCAAATGCCAGCTTACTTTTGCGGCTTGACAGTAAATGGCTTTTCACTTATAGAAATTTCCTTTAGAATTTGTGAATTACAAACGAGAAACGAGTAAGTGGACTCTAGTCGAGAGAGCTCGACGAGCAGATACCCTGTAGCCAGTTGATGCACGATATTCTGATCTGATATTTGATCTGCTTCTGAGAACTTATATTCGAAATCTATAGCCTCCAGCTCTTATATAGAGAGACCAGACATGACTAATTCTACTCTTCTGTTGATCTATATATATATATATATATTTACTTTTTATGCACATGTACTTCATGGGGTATCCATTATACCCGTTTTACACATTTTTAATGGGCAGAGCGTATAAAAATGCACACAAAAACCGCGAAATTACAATGACATTTTTACCATTTACCGTTCAATAATAATAATAATAATAATAACGGCAGTTTGTTGTGTTATTAAAATGTCATATAAACGTTTTACGTCAACTTTCAACCTCAGCGTGGAGTTGCGAACATTTCTTTTTTGTGTGTGAATGTTTTTATACCCTTTGTGGAGTGTATTTTAATTTTGTCGTAAAGTTTGTGATGCATTGAAGCAGACGTCTCAGGCGCAATTAAGTACATTTATTCTGAAAAAGTTATCTTAAGCAAACTCTCAGTTCTATATGCTATTGAAAATTATAGTGTATTTAGGATATCGGCGATTTGACTCTCAAAAGTTCAGCTTCATTCTTGATTTTTAATATATTTAATATATTTTTTTTGTCCGCTTTTTGCTGGCAATCGGAATTTGTTTTTGTAGGCACCAAAATGTGTGCGACACGTTTTCTAACAGTGGCAATTTATCATAAATATGCATATTCGCTTATGTACGAATGTACAGACACTCCGGATCATTAAAATAGGTGTGAGCACAACATTAATTGTGAATGCTCAAGCAAAGCTCAGACAAGAAAAAGGAGCTGATAAATGTGTGCCAATAAATATGGGCAAATATTAAAACTGTGAGCTACAATAAAAAAATATATAAAAATCAATGAATTGTAGCAAAATGGAAAAATGTATCAAAAACAATGAAATATGAAAAAAATATATTTAATTATAAAATAATTGAATGACCATGAGTGTAGACACACACACAAATACACGCACACACAGTTGCACACACATACGTGGCATATATAAATCCAGCGCTTGTTTGGCTGCCTCGCGTCCATTTCCTCTTGCCCCTCCTCATCCTCATCCTCGTACTAGCCCACGTCCTCGTCCTCGTCCTCGTCCGCGTCCTTGTCGACCTTAGCAAGCCGCACAGCGGTCGCTTTTTGTTTATGCCGCTGTCAGCGTTCGTTTAATTCAACATTAGCGCCTAGCGGCGGGACCAGGAAAACTGTATTTGCTTTATTTGTTTGCCTTCTTTTTGCATGCTCTAACAGCGAAGGTGCCAAAGGGTATATTGGCCGGCGAACTCAATTTAAAATTTAGATTGCCATGAACCTTCTTTGAAGATTGCTAAAAATAATATCTGGGCCACGCCCACCTGGTTCTTTGCCAGCTGTTATCAGCTGATAGTAAACTAATACCAGAGCATTTGCCAGTCATTTACGCCCGACTGCAACATTCTCACTTGTGTTATTTTTTCCTTTTTGGGGTGTGTATACATCTGTCAGTGTGTGTGTGTGTGTGTGTGTGTGTGTGTGTGTGTGTGTTTGCAAATGCTATAGTTGCCGTCAGCGCCGTATGTTGTACGTCGTTCTTTTGTATGCCCCATGGCCGTTTTCATTTTCACACGCTTTTATTCTCGCTCGCATTTTTTGCGCTCGCTTTTTAAATTGTCAAACTGTCAAATAAATTACACCAAACAAAAAAAGCACACACACACACACACGCGCGCGCACACATGCACAGAAGATCTGCGCCAATCGGCGTCAAATATATATTATATATAAATATTATATTATAATACTCCTAGTCTCTCTTGTGGCCTGTTTTGATTGTTGCGGCTTACCGCAGTGCAGTCTTTGTTTTGTTTTTCTTCGGTTTGTGTTGAAAGCTGTCAGACACACTTGGCAGCAGATTTTTGTGTTGTTCACCAATCGAAAATCCCTTTGACGACAGGCATTTATTTGCCTATATGTATTATGGTATCGTCTATCTTGCTGCTTTATTGGTGGCTGCTGTTATACAAAGTGGTATACGTAGCACATTTATAACAATTGCGAGATCAATAACAATTTCAAATTTATAGCCAAAAACACAAAACTGTTTCGACAAACACATAAAACTTTAATTTCAACGGCGAATTGCACAAATTGTGTTTGAAACTTGGGCGTCTAACCAACTACCAATTTTATGCGTGTCTGCAAGGTAAATAAACACATACACAAACACACCACAAACACACACACCAACACACACACAGACATGCACTCAGACACACACACACGCATACGAGCAGACCCGCATACAAAAGCGTAGCAATAAAGTCTTGGCCAAAAAGTCAAGCGGATTTTGGCTTGGCAAAGTTTGTCTATGGCAAAAGCCGCTTAGCCTAGTTAAATAAAAGTGCTACAAGAGCTAAGCACACACAGACAAGACAAGACATATATATATATACATATATATATATAGTGTACGCATATTTATGCACAAAGTCGCATGCATAATTACTCGCACAATCCACTTATTCCATAACTCCGATAAAAGTGTCTTTTTATTTAGGATTATTATTTATAGCTTTATTATTAGAAAAAAAGGAAATGTTTGGCAATTGAATTCCAAAATCCAATTGGGAATCCGAACTATATTCAAGACTTTCTTAAAACCCAAATAACGACAAATGTGCCGAAAAAACCATATGGGCACCAAAATGAGTAATTTAGGTGTATGTTGATATATTTTGATATCATAATATTTTAAATTTTTTATAATATTTTTTTGGACTGTCCAACAGAATTTTTATACTATATCTTATTATTATATTATATTTTCATAGAATGTTTTTTTGTGTTACAACAGAATCGGAATCGTTTCATACCAAACATAATGTCTCAGTAACGAGTACCAACTTCCGCCTTCAACAGAAGCTAATTACAATTAATTAATTATTAGATTTTATAATTGGAGATAATTATAAATTTATGAAGGGCGATAGTATTATTGGCGGCGCTGTAGTCTCTGAGCAAGGGAAGATTTGCTTTTTGAAATATTTGTATTTTGTGGGAAATTAAATGTGAAACCCTGATTTAAAATGAGTTTTCATTACGGAGAAGACAGTTTTCCTTTAATGAAATTTAAGTTTAATTGAAGTCTTAAGCAAAAGCACTTCAAAGATAAGAGCGTACGTTTAATTATTGGACTGACTGTATACACTCTCATGCCTGAGCAGTTTTGAAAGCATTTCAGCCATCATTTGTAAGCTACGCTGAGTTGGTAACATTTAGTTTTAAGTTGTCGCATTTCAGGCAAGTTCATTTGGCTATTAAATGATTTTAAAGTTAAATTTAAACCGCATTCTCTAGACACACACACACACACACACACACACACACATACACGCCACACAAACAGATGTTTACAGTTTTTTTCATCTGAGAGAATCCCAAAAGGTGCGCGTCGGCTGCTGTTTATTTATGGCAGCTGCGTCTTGGCCACATTTTGTTGCCTTGTGCCACGTTGAGTTGTGTTGCATGTTTTTGTTTTAACAAGGCATTTAAATATTTAAAAAGGCCTCAAAACCTATGCGGCACCCTACCATAAATATGCAATGAGTTTGGGAGTTTGAGCTTTTTATTTTTTTCTGGTTTCCTTTATTTTTTATGTGGCCATCGCGCTGACAAGCTGCTGTTCCTCTTTTTGCCTCCCCTTACCCCCCCTCCGAGCCTAACTCAATCGAGGCAACATTTTTCAATCAGTGAATTTTGATGACTTTTTAACTAATGCGAACAGAAAAGCCGGCATCGTGTCGGGGCTAAATGCGTAGGTTAATTAGCAACAGCTGTTCGGAGGTCCCTCAGCTGGCTATTTCATTAGTTACGTCGTTTAAATGGCCACAAACTGGACTATATATATATATATATATATATGTAGATACAGCTGCGAAAAAAATAATAGCACCACTACTACGTATTTTCTTATGGATCAAAAAACAAATCATTAGTTTCGCAGTTTTTTTTAAATTGTTGATTTTAAAAAATTTGTTTTAGTATTTACTCTTTATTTTAAAGTGAATATTGTTCTTGGAATTATTTTCAACATAAATATATTTTTTAAGCGTCAAGAAATACTTGTATATTTTATAGTTACTTTAATTTATTTATTTTAAAATCACCTGGCACAAATATTTGACTAATTTATTATTAAATCTAAACGGTTTTTGAATAGGCTTTAAATATGAAATCGATGCAAGGTTTGTAGCATAATGGAATCGTGTGGTAACCCCTCCCTCCGATATCTATATATATACATAATAAACAAATATATTGACATGGCATCCGGTGTAAAACTCTCATCTACGAGAGTCGTAAAAAGTTTAACGTGCAAAGCTTCAAGCCAAAAGGGAAGTTTAGCTCTGATTTTCCACTCCCCTTCCTCTGATTTTCCACTCTCCTTCCTCTGATTTTCTGCTCCTCTTCCTCAGCTATATATAAGGAAAAAAAGTTTCAAATTGTTACACGGCAAATGACACGCGCTGTTGACAACGCTTTTTACTTTTTTTTTCTTTTTTTTTTGGAGTGTTGGTTTTGCTTTTGACTTTTACTCCGAGAGTTGCTGCTGTGTGTTAATCTGTTGAAATTTGCGTATTAATATAAGTGTGTGTGTGTGTGTGTGGTGGTTGGGTGGAGAGGGGGGGGGGGGCGCCAATGTTTATTTGTGTATATTTTTAGGGGGCAAGTTTAGTCAAGACAGCATTGCGCGTGGCTGTATAAAAATGCTTATTGCTTTTAAGTACGTGATTTTGTGTTTCGAATTTTATACTCATTTTAAACACACTCTCTCTCTCTCTCTCTATCTCTCTCTCTCTCTATCTATTTCTCTCTCTATGTGTGTGGCAGTGTATTGGATTTTACGATTGACATGAACATATGGACTGCAACGTGAATATAATTTAATTAATATAATGGACAGCAGTACGTTGCCACAGGCAACAGTAGCATCAACAGCAGCAGCAGCATACAGTGGTAGTCAAAAGATTACACACCACAACTCCCAATATGGTTTTTGCGGCAGTATTAAAAATGTTTTTTTATTTTTTTTGTGAAAGCCCACAAAACAGCATCGCCAACAATGAGCTGCAAAATAATAATTATAATCAAAATAATGCCATTGAAAATATGGCAGCAGCAAATTTCTGTTTGCCTTCAAATATGTAATGAATATGAATGCGGTTAGTTGGAATGCTCGAGGCGAGAGAGCTCGACTGGGAGCTACCCTATAAAATGAACTAATATAATTAATATAATGTTTGTTTCAGTACAATCAAAATAGAATTCATACAGTTGATCAATTTTGTCACTCAGTCGAAAGGAATAAAATCGATTTTATTTGTTCGTTTATTTTATATTGACTGCTTTGCAGAAAATTATTCAATTCCCGAAAACAAATAAGTATAAATTGATCATCTGAACATCAATTGATCTTAAACATCAAATATATACATTGGAATATCGAAATGTTAAATGTAGTTCCAAGTTTGTTATTCATAACCCATTTAGAATCTTGAGTACTAATTATAATACGCTCTTCCCGTTAATCAGTTGTGCTTCCTCCAGTTATTCTATTAGAACAGTTATCTTATCCTATCTTTCTTTCAATTCGCGAACTTCGTAACCGCGCATTATGCGGCGCACCCCTCCGTCGGTTGGGTGGGAGGTGGGTTGCAGGTTTGCTTGAGTTAAAATGCCCGTGCTTGGTATCGTTGGGCCACTCGAATGTGCTGCTCGTTAGTACTTCAAAGTCCAAATAAATAAACTGAGTATTCTGGGTATAATTATATTTATTTATTTTTTTTCCACAGGCTGACCAACATTTATTTATTTTTTAACTTTTTGCTATCAGTTTTGATGGAGTTGCTGTTATGGTTATCGTTGCTCAAATTTAATTATAAGTATATCAACAATTATTCCAAGATTAATATAGTTGTCGCCAGTTTTTCAGTAATTTAATAACATCAGCGCGAGAGACAGTTACAAGAAATATGAGAACGCATATCATCAGTTGTATGAAGCACCTCACACACATAAATTTTTGAGGAGCGTCGGGAAGAAACTGTAAAAATCCAAATATGTTGACTAGCCACTCCACTATTTCAATTATGAAAAGTCGCACATAAATTCTAAATCTGATAATAAATGTTGAGAAATAATTAAAATGTTTAAGAATCCAATTAAAATGGTACCTTGTGTTGTTCCTTACATTCTGTTGCCCGAAGTGCTGAAGCTGTTGGCGATTTTTCTTATTCTCCTGGTAAATATGCTTGGCAGTTATGAAGACAAATATTGAACTACAAGCCAGTATCAATAAAGAAGGCAAATTCGCAATTATGACCATATACCAATCATCCACTGAGTAATATATTTATAAGTATAATCTTTAATTTCAATGTGTAGTCGACTCACATTTCACGTGGTAATAATTGAGCAGATAACCAGCCGATTGCGTGATCAATAGAAGCACAAAGGCAGAGCCCCAAACACAAAGACTGTAAGTCCGAAACTGTCCTTTATTACTATGTGGAGCGGACTCATACTTGTGAAGAACTATTTTTTTCCATAAATCAAATGCCATTACAGCCATCCAGAGATAAATGGAAATGCTGAAAAAGGAGACAATATAGGCTGCGAAAAACAATTGAGATACCTCTTCAAAAATTTCCATATCATTTTGAAACCTACCCACAAGTTTACGGAGGATACCAAATGACATAATTTTTAACATCATTTGTACCATAATTGGGGATACTAATAAAAAATTGATCAACATGCAAATCAAGTAGCACAAATAGCATTGGTCATGAATATGCCGAACTCTCAGCACAAATATATAAACCAACATGGTCATCAACAACACGAAAATAGGTATCGACGTAACTGTAATAGTAATAATTTAAGTAGTGCCCCAAATAATTAAATTCACCAACCTTACATAGGTTTTTATCGAGAAAGCAATCAAAATCCAAATTCTCTGGCTGTATGCGATAAGACCGATTTGAAATGTATTCATCATCTTCGTCATTAAGGCGATACCAAGTTCCATTCTAGTTGAATTGAGAAATTTTTAAGTGACTTCCAATCCATAATCTGTCTAAAGAATCACCTCAAATACATTCCAGCTGTCATCTTTTATATGGAACACGACTTGCATTGATGTATTACATTCCATGCATGTTGCTTGCTCTCCAACAAACTGATCCAGCAGATTCGTCTCGATTTGAGTACCATTGGCCAGTGTGATATTTACTTTGGGATTGCCCAGCAATCTGGCATACTTGCCCTCATCATCCAAATCGATTCGAATGCAGGTCTTCAACTTACACGCACATCCTCGTGTGTGTTCCTGGACTGAGGTAGGTGTGCCTTCTGTAATGATCTTGTAGCTATAGTTCCCAGTTTGCTCTGGAGGTATCAAAACCCCTTCGTATTCGTAAGATCCATTTGGATGTCGTTTGCTGGATGTCAACTCGACCGTATCAAAATAATCACAATCGTGCATTCCACTTGTTTCAACTGAAAAGCAGACACAACTGAATAATAAAATAATTATGTTTAACTTGTTTTTAAGCATTTTAATTTAGATTTAAAAGCAACCGCAGCGGAGCACACTTGAAACTCGAATGTGATCGACATTTGTGGATCAAGCAAATGCAACCGATATGAAAGCAGAGAAATAAGGAATGTTAAATACACCCGCATTATGTCGATCTCAAATCGGATTAGCAATATTATTCCCTGGAGTATAATAAATAATTATTCGACTCGATAATTGTTCACTGTGCTGAAACACTTTAATGTTGCTAATTGTGTATTTCTTAAATTATTATCAGCATGCGCTATACGAATGAATGATTAATCTGCAAAAATTATTTGTATACTCTTTCTTATATATCATTTAGTTTGAAGATACAGAACTCATTAAATTCAGCAATGAAAAATATAAAAAAATAATTCAAAGGAAATGTTACATTCTTTATTAGTGAATTTCGATGCTGCACAACATTAAGTTTTCACATTACAGCGAACAACAAAACTAAAATTTAAATATAAAAATTATAAACATTTCGGAATTTATTCCGGTGAAGCCAGACTGACTTACTCGTTGAAGTGATATGAATGGAGAAAAATAGAAATTAGTTTAAAAACAAAAACACACAAAATGTTTGCCAAAATTAATTTTTTACTTTCGTTTTGAATTGAAATATCTATTTGTTGTAATCGCCTAAAATTTTGTGACATTGTGTTATACAGGTTTGTTGTGAATCATTGTTGAACAATAATATTGGTTAAACAATTAAATATTGTGTTTAAAGTGCAACAACAAATAGCAGCCCAAATTCAAGCTCTTCTGGAGTATTTGTGTCCGCTTACCATTTTGTTCTTGTATTTTTACGCTCTTGCTTGTCTCTCTGTGATTTAAATCGCATCTCTCTCCCGCGCTCTCAATAACATTGTTGGTGGTTGCGGCTGTTGTTTACTTCTCTCTAGTTTTCTATTCCGTTGTGTTTCTCATCTCATTTTTCGGTGGTCGCGCCCGCGCCGTTATATTTTATTTGTTGCTTAACATTGTTCTCGTACGTAAGTACACAACATCTTTTGTAATACTTTAACCCTTGTGTGTTCTTAAGGTTTATTTTGTGTCTGTTTACTCTGCAGTTCTTCTTAAATTGTATTAATTTAAATTATTTACCCCTTTAATATGTCGAATGTCTGTTACAATAAAAATTGCCAGGTCCACCGTTCAGGTGCTAACACATCTTCCGTCCGTTAAAAGTCATTCTCGGGTACTAATGTATGCCGATGACAGAGGTTTCAGGCTGACATAGATAGTTTTGAAGCCTGATGTCGCATAAATTTTTAAAATCTAAATTGTGCCCTTTTTAAATTCATATTTTCGTCACGGCAAGCCACTGGAGCGCATTGAATGTGTTGATGATTTGGGAATACTTTTAGATCCCAAGCCTAAGTTCGACAAGCATGTTTCTTCCTCTTTGGAGTCCTAGGTTTCATTAAGCGCTGGTCAAAAGAATTTGACGATCCCTACATTACTAAAACTCTCTATATTTCACTTATGCGTCCTATTCTGGAATATGGATCTTGTATATAGTCTTCATTGGTCTTCATTGGAATACTAATATTAGCTTACCTTCTTACCATAGTAGACTTTTGTTAATGATTCTTCCTTCTCTTTCTGATCGTAGAACAATGCTTGGTGTTATTTTTTTACACAAGCTTATAAACGGTGGGATTGATTCTTCGGAATTAATCAGCCAACTTAATTTTACAGTTCCGATCAGAAATACAAGGAATTTTCTGCCTCTCATTCTAATAACTTGTAGTTCCAATTTTGCTATTCATAACCCATTGAGAATCTTGTGTACTAATGTGCTTGGTATCGTTGGGCCACTTGAATGTGCTGCTCGTTAGTACTTCAATATACAGAAGCTTTTACTCCAATTTTAAGGTCTCTAGCTCTTATATCTAGATATGCTTCCTTCTGCTTCTTGCACAACTTCATTTCGCATTTTGACTGGGTTCAGTTGAGAGATAAGAATGCAACTCCTATGCTCATATTTTCATTTCAATATACAAACTGTAATGGCATTATAGAAATATTCTCTTTGTGCTGGTAGTTACAAAATTTCTGTTATTCATTAGATTTTAGCAACAGGAGCCGGCACAGATTCATTTCCTTAAGCCAAATGCAAACATGCCGAACAGAAATCTATTTACCCATCAGACTAGTCAGCAAGTGAAAAGCAGATAACTTAGAGATACAAAACAAAAACAAAAACAAGAGGAAAATCAAATTTTGATTCAGCTTAGCTGCATTGCTTCTGTTCTTGTTGTTATGCCGAAATTGAGCGCAGCAATGTTGACATAATAGCTGGCAAATGAACACAGAGAGGGAAAGGAGAAAGTCAGGCAGAGGAGAAAAGAAATTTGCATGCAGTCAGGTCTAATGGACAAATAAGCTGAAGGAATCATTCAATTGTGAAAATTGAAATTTCAGATTTGTGAGAAATACGAATGCCAATACATCTACCTGCCACAGAAGAGAGGCGGTTCGAAAACGCAAACAAAAAAAGTGCATATTCAATTTACTGGCAGCCATATTTATTCATTTTATTGTTGCTCCTCTTTTCCAGCTTAGGCATAACAGATAAAGCCATCCAATAATGTCCTTAGAGGCAAACGGAGCTAAACGGAATCCAAAAGGAACTCACAAAGCGAAAGCAGCATGCAAAAACGTTTTAAATTTCATTTGCTGATAATGCGCCTCCACTCAAAATTCATTTCCCAACTTTGTCACAAACTTTTCAGAATATTACAACTTTACCACACACACATACTTACACACACACTCACACACGCACACACAACCACACACACACAGAGCCACGCACAGTTGACAAATATTGAAGTATACGTTATGGCTTGGGAAGATGTCGAGCCGCAAAGCTGATTTGCAGCACTCGTAACTGCCAAGTGGAGTGGCGAGTGTAGCAGCAGCTCAAAAAATGGTTATGTATGAGAACACAGTAGCAGGTCCTGGCAAACACAGCAAACACACACTTACACACATTTGCACAAAGCACACACATATTTGCATTTACAAATATACGACCAGGAAACAAATCCACGTAATATTTAGAAAAACGAATTAGAAATTAGCTACTTTTTATAGATTTCAGAAAAATAAATATATGAAATTAATTTTTAAACATTTATTAATATTATATGAAATTCTAAGTTATTTGAAATAATTTCCAACTGTGCGAAGAAAGTAATAATAATATAAAATGCGCTTTTCTTATTTTTTTTTTTAATAATTTTAAATTTTAAAATAAGCCCAGGTTTTAGAAAGAGTCAACCTTAGAAATACAATTCCTGAATAAAAAGTAGAGCTAACCTTGATATGTAAATTTTCTTAATTTTAAGGTGATTTTTTTTTTTGAGTGTATACGCACACACACACACGCACAGCACACAAACATATACATAACTCATCATCAAGCGCAATTTGTGTTTAACAATCGTTGGTAATCTTTATTGGATGTCAAGCTCTTCTTGTTCCATTCCTCTCTATCTCTCTGTCTCTCTCTCTCTGTCACTCTCTCTCTGTCTCTCTCTTTATCTGTTGATCGCTTTAGATTGCTGTGTGTATGTGTGTGTGTGTAAGTGTGCGTGTGTATGCACCTTAGACATCCGCTACTCTAAAGTTATCTACGTCAAGAGTGTCAGGACAAAGAACATGCTTACACTAGCAAAAAAGTACACACAAGTCACACACACAGGCACACACACACACAACCTACACACACAGCCTACACACACAGCCTACACATACAAACAACACACACATCATTGACATATGCAAAACCTTGCACTTGCCCTGCTCAACTGCCCCCTTTGCAGCTTTTGCATCTTGTCGAAGATTTTTTTAGTGACAAGGAAAGTGTAATTGAGTGCCACACAACAGACAATTGGAATACTTGCCACACACGCGCATACACACACACACACACACACACACACACACACACCTACTTATAAGTGGGCAAGAGTGCTGCAACAACAAAATCATAAAAAAAAAGAATTGTTGAAGAAAATTGCCATAGCCATCGTCCGTGTGTGCGTTTTCTGGGGCTGTTTCCGATCCATTCCGTTGCATTTCGAGCCCCTTTCCCATTCCTTTTGTAGAGGGTATTTTCTATTTTCTCATCCAGCTTGTCACGTCTTGAAGTAGATGTCTCCCCTTTGTTTAGAATATATATATATGTGTTCAGAATCAGCATCTACAGAACACTCTACATAGCCATAAAAGACTGTGTGAGTTTTTCTAATCCTTCAGTTTTGAGTTTGGCTAATCTTGATACATATTCGTATATTTGTTGCAGAGAGTGCATATTTCAAAGCAGGATCGGAATACAATTTTATATAGCTGTCATTGGAACGATCGATCAGATGCTGAGTTTCTGTGTGAAACTTACGTCCCTTAAAATATATGTTGAAATCTAGATGTCGACTTGTTGACTCTGGATTATTAAAGGGTATATAATCTTTGGCATGCATTGTTTGTTTTATTTGATTTTTCATTTCCGTTCGCAGCAGGCAAGGGTTGGGACGAAGAAGGGGGGGTTGAAAGGATGGCGAAGGGACTCTGCAACATGTGCATTGTGTTGGATTTTTGTTGCCTTTAGGCTGTGAGGCGACAAAGGAGCAGCAGCAGTAGCAGCGGCAGCAGCAACGGCAGCAACAGCAGCAGCATAGTTGGACAGGTTGCACATGACAAGCGCAAAACTTTTCAAGTGCTGCAGCAGATGAGTGTGTGGGTATGAGGGGGTTATGGATGTGGGATGGGGGTGTGAGGGTAATCGAGCAGAGCACGACAGCATTTGCCATTAAGTTGAGTTAAAGCTCTTGAGTGTAATGCCTCTTTTTATTTTATTATTTTTTACTTTTTTACTTTTCTTTTTTTGTGGGTGCCTCTCTCCGAGGGAAACGGGTTTTAATTAAAATGCCTCGCATACTTTAAGGAGCGACTTCAACAGCAGAGTCCTCATGCTCGAGCAAGGACGAGTAGCGTTACCCCACCCCCTCCAAACACCCACCTTTACCCCACTGCGGAAGGCAATCGACCTCAAACTGCCGAGGAAAAAGCGAGCCAAAACTTTATATATTGATTACAGTAAAACAGGCAGTTTAATGAAGGGGACAGGTGGGTATGGGGGGGGGGGATATTGTTTGTGTATTATGCAATAAAAACTTCACTTTTAATACTTGTTTTGTGCATGCATGGCTGAGTGTGTGTGCGTGTGTGTGTGCGTGTGCTGCTATTATGAACACAAAGACGGCTCAAAAGTTGGTTAAAAGTTGCTTTGTTTGCCAATTATTAAATTAAACGAGTTGAGATGTAAGCTTATAAAACTGAATGAAATACATAAATATTTAATAGTTATTATAAATTTTCGTTAAATGTATAAATATATTATAGTTGTAGTAAGCCAAAAACAATCTAGGGTCTTACTATTAACGCCATCATTAGAGTTTCTGAATACTCTGGACAGGAAAAAAAGGATAACAATCAAAGAACACGCTGACATTCCATTGAAAACAACAACATTAATAATAATGTTAATAAAAAAGATAGTAATTGATTAACATTAATTAACTAATGTTTAACATAAATATCAAATATTTAAATATAAATACTTGACATTAAAAATGCGTCTATATCAAATAAGTTAAATTAAATAAAATATTATATTAGTTTTTTAAGCTCCCATATGTCAAGCTAGATGGTTCAGTTTATAACTGTAATACTCTTAATGTGTTTATAATAATTTAGTACGCTTGTTAATTTACATCCATAAATTGTTACACTATGAAAAACTAACAGCAACTAACAGTATCGACTATCTATAAGTATCATTTGTCTTCCATGAATGACGTCTATCGCCTATCGATAACTCTCTAGCCCCAAAATGATTCCTAAAGTGCCATCCCTATTAAAATGGGAAGTCGCTTCCGTTATTATTCCACGTGATAATCGAGTTGGTTTCACATTTTGATTGCTGATGCGCAACTGTGCGAAATGCCAATCAATTCTGAATTTATATAGCGCCTTATGTTGACAGCTTAATTAGCAGAAACCAAAGCATACAAATATCGGCTTACAATACATACAATAATACACTAATTGATTTCGGTCATTTGCGGTCTCAAAATATTCGCAAAATGCACATTTGAGTGGCGCCACGGAACAATGACCATGATTTTGGGCCTTTGATTTGCATGGCGAGCGTAATGAGCAGATAAGCCCCCAAAATAAAAACTAACAATCTGGATGCGTCCCACTAAATTATACATGTGGGAGGGGGGTGCACGGAGTGTAGGGGGTAAGTACATATATTTGTGGGGTCAAGTGGGTGTGTGCATGATGTGAAAGCGAATTCAGTGCATGCATTGATTGCAACTAAGCGCATTTCTAACGGACAATCAACCACAACATCAGCGATTGAAAGCGAGATAGCTGATAGACTAGCAGATACTACGTAATTTACTTTCTTAGATCATGCTGTATTTCTGTTGCAGTAAATTCTAATCAATACAAATTTAAATGTAAATTATCGAGACTATCGAGACTAATATATACCCTGTAAACAGTTGATAGGTGAATAGTAGGCTTGCTCTTGGTTTGCTAAATATGAAAATACGTTAAAGGAAGGTTGTATCTTTGGAATTCTGTCTTTAATTGCTATCGGAAATCGATTTGTATCGATGGAATTATACTCTATTTCTACATAAACCTTTTTCCAATTTTACAGATTCTGTATATGTTTGCTATCAAGCGTTGCGCACAGTATGTGTGGAACAATATGAACTTAAATGAAAAGCGAAAACATATGGTTAAAAGTAAACGACAACAATAACTTAGTTTGGCTAAAAGCTTGTGCAAACGCTAATTGAGTTTACCATTTACTGATGCTGCATGTCCTCGATGCTGGACGCTGTATGCTGGAAGCTGGATGATGATAGTTGGGCTACTGGCCAAAATTAAATTGAGCTCCTGCACATATGCCACATTTAATAGAGAGAGATAGAGTGGGAGAGGCAGAGGGGGTGCGGGAGGAGCGTGACCTTTGACGCAAAAATGCAAAATTGCCGACGAACTTGTCGCGCTCAATCAGCGTGCGCGGTAAGTGCTTTAACCACGCCCCCTAAGCCCACCAAAGCCCCCCTCCATACACGCCCACATCTGCATGAATTATGGCACACTCTGTTTTCATTGCCCAGTGTAGCGCACACATTTCAAGGTCCCCCACTTGTCATCCGTAATGAAATTCTCCAATTTTCGCTTTTAGTGGATTAGTTGACAGTTTTCAAAACGCATTGCTTTCTCCTTCACACACGTATTTTCTCTCTCTGTCTCTCTCTGGATAAACCATAATCATCCAATGATTGCATATATTGCAGTTGTGCTTAAACCAGTACAATCTGGTGGGTCATATATAGACGACTTTAAACTTGCATCCCACTTGGAATACCCTCTGCAGGGGTATGTCAAATAAAAATTAAGCATTTCAAAAACTTATTTTATTTCAACTGTTCAATGAATAATACCAAACCCATTAATAAATTAATAAAATTACAGCTCTTCAAATAATAATAATGAAAATCTAAGAATTAAAACAATTAAAAATAATAATAAACTTAACTTATAATTATTATATATATAATAATTATTTTTACTATTAAACTCAACTAATTAACTACTGCAAGCACCAAATTATGTATTCATCAGCAAGGATAAACAACTGACGATGATTTTTAGTTTAAAATTTGAATATACTCGTAATCATTATTAATTATTTATATATTTTAGGTAGACAATGACTTGTTTTTAATACCAGATAATCATACTAATTAAATGTCACAAAACCAAATCTTTTCAAAAAAAAAATTCACAGTTCAAACAAAAACCAAAAAATCACTGATTAATTCATTTATAATTAATTTATAAGTAAAACGAAATTACATTTTAAGGAATTTTAATTACCAATTGAAAACTCTCAACTCTCTTTCAAACTGTGGTTGAGTAGCTAAAAACTAAATTTAATTAAAGGCATCATTTTGGCAAAGCGATACACAAACTGTGAAAGCCACCAATTGGTTAGGCTTTTAATTGATTTAAAAACCGAATGCATTAAATCAAGGTGCGTCCCATACCAATATGCAGCGAGTACCACGTCCTTGACAACAGTTGCACGCTTCGATTGGGTTTCTGCATTCGGTATCCAATTACGAAGTAAATGCTGGTATGCTCACACGCTCAGATACCCTGTAATCTGTTAAGGATTATCCTCGGGATAAATAAATAAATAGTTGCACTTTTCTAGTCTCAGAAACAAACTCGTTTTATAGTTTCCCCTTAATCAATGTTTAGTGAAGGATTCTCTAGTTGAAAGAATGCTTCACTTATCGATAACCAGTAATCAATTCTTATCGAAGGAGTGATGTTGTCGAGAAAATAAACTAAATATAATAAAACTATCTACAAAATGAAATAAAATTACTGTTTGTTATAACAAGTGGGCAAATGTTAGCTCAAAGTGTCAAATTCCATTCATTCTGTTTTAGATGTTGGTGATACCCTTCTTAGCTGTCATTTGCCGTACAGGGTATACACATTAAATATGGCAGCGATGGCAACGTTCAATAAAACCATTTTGTAACCAAATCCAATGCAAAAATATCAAATACTCGTATTTGCATGCTCAACTTTTATTTTGCTTTTCTCTTTTTTTGAGTGTCCTTTGAAATTGTCATTCCCATTGATGAGGGTCACAGTATTTGAGTGTGTTAGTGTGTGTGAGTGTGCTTTATTGTGTATGCAGAATATTCCGCATAGTCTGAATATTTGCCCAACAAACTGGTTAGATATTAATTTACATACCCAAAGCCACAGTGAAATAGATCTGTAAATATATGTAAACATGAATTTTTTTAATTTAGCTAATTTTGACCATTTTACAGACAATTTTCGTTGCCACATGCAACATGTGTGTTTTTGCCAAATGAATTCGAATTTCGCTGTTTATAGAATGTAATGGGACTTCAATTGAATTTGCATGCAAAGCAAATATGTAAAATCGATTTAAGCACTGCATTTGCTTGCACATGTATATAGACTTTTGTGCAACACTGTTGGTGGTATCAGCTAAATGCTAACCAATTCCCCATTCAATGTTGTCCAATTAAGTTCGAATAGTTGACGGCAAATCTGTCTTTTGAGCAGAGTAAATACAAAGCAATATTTATATGTATTGCATTAATTAAATATCAGAGTAAACAGCATTTTGAGCAATGATAATTAATTGAACACCTGCTCAGACGGAGACAAATGCAATCAGCTTAAATAATGGAAATGTGAAGTCAAGGGCCACAAAGAAACAGTTAAGACTGTGCTAGGCGAGGGAGATATCGACTAGAAGATACCCTGTTAAATAAATAGTGGAATTGCTGTTAGATTAATTTGCTTAATATGAAAATGGGATTTGATTAACAAAATTTGTATTTTTTATATGAAATTCTGAAAGAAATTCCCACTGTTAATGAAAAATAAGAACTTATATTCTAAATTTATTTAAAATTAGAATCTATGCTCTAAATAAAATCTAAATAAATACATATACCTTCTGAGCTCCTTCCGTCTGTTATGTACTTTTGCAGCCATGATTATACCCACTTTCAATAGTTTCAAGGGTATATCAACAAAAACTTGCCAGCAATAAATACACAATAATCCTGTCAGCAATTTTTGCTAGCAGATTTGCAATCAGGCTTAAGCTAAAACGCTTTTGGAATTAGTAGCATAAGTTCCATTTGAGTTTATTGTTTTGCTGAGTTATTGAGTTATACATTGCGTATTTACTTAAATATGTTTATTATAAGTATTGGTTTTGGCACAGATGAATTCCTTATTGTCAGCCACTGTTACCTTTTCTTTTGCTAAAGAGTTCTTAAATAATAAAAGAAATATGTAAATGCCATCTTGTCCTATGTACACAAATAACCTCTGCTGGCTTTGGGGCATCATGATTTGAAGGGTTCCGAGCCACTGAATTACCAAACTAATGCATAAATGAAAGTATCTCAAACCAACAATCGAAAGGATATGCTTATAATTAAAGGAAGACTGAATTCAAGTAGCTGACTACATAATACAAAATATATACACCCTTGTACAGGGTATAAAGTTTGAAGGACTCGTCCCCGACTTCATAAAGTACATATGTGCTTCATCAGCAACAAATGTCATTATTTTCTTCCATATGAATTGGGAAAAAATGATCGAATTCAAGTTCCATATTATATAGTTCATATGGGAGGAACATTCGCTCTAAAGATGAGTTCTTCTATAAAAAAAACCTTTTGTTTTATTTTAATTAAAATTATTTATTTTAATTTTAAATATCATAACCAAACTGATTAGCTATGCGTGTTAATATGCTTCCAATATTTATTTATAGGATCAATAATATATTTTAATGTCTGCAGTTTGATTCCACTCTACAAGGGTATCTAAGCCTCGACTTATTTAGGATAACCATTATTTCCAGATTTGTGACGCTTTCACTTATTATTTTTTTCACATCTCGCTTTTTATAGCGAAAAAGAGAGTGGGAGTGAAAGAGAGAGAGAGAGAGTGAAAGTGAGTGCAATTAAAACTAGTTTTGCACTGAAGCGAAATTTTTATTATTTAGTTTCCTTTTTTTCTAAGCTTTCAATGCCATTCGCGTTGAGTAAATATACAGCATTGTAATATTGTTAAGACCTGACCATAATGATGATGTGCAGTTTGGTGGGTGGTTTTTTTAACTTTCCTACGTCCTCTGGTCTGGCAAAAAAGCGAGCAAATAGAGAGTGGAGAGTGGAGAGAGGAGAGTGGAGAGAGGGGTAGTTGAAATTTACGGCATGTGTGTATGTTTTTAATTAATACACTCACGCCGTGAAAAGCAGTTGTATATGTTCAAGTGCGGTTGCACACTGAGAAAACTAACCGCTTATTACTAAGAAAGTATTTTCTTAAAACGAATGGTTATATATTTTTGAAAATCTGCCTTTCACTTTTCTTAATTGCAATGTAGTTTTTATTAAAATTTAGAAAACTTAAACTTTACTTTTATTTGTATTTTTCTTATAAATTTATTTCTATGGAAAAAAAATCGAAATTGAAAAAATGAAACATTTATAAAACATTTTTTTTCGTATTTTTGCAGATTATTTCTACAAACCAGAAAATGTAATTTCTTGGTGAATTAAATTTAAATGCAAATTTCCAAATTTTTCAACGATTATTTTTCCGAGTGGCGCAGCAACTAAGTTATTAAAAGCAGCTCGACTGCTGCGTAAATATTAGTTGAACAAAGGCGAATGCGAATGTGAGTTTTAAGGCCAACAATGGGTGAAACTAATCTCTGGCTGACCATCTTCTCTGATCTGGTCGAGTTGAGTGGCTCTGGCAAATTGCGAGCAGATTTTGCATGCTGATAGGCAGCAGGAGGGCAGCAGAGCAGCTGGACTCAAGGTCTCAAGGATTCAAGGATTCGCTGAGCACCCCTGCGGCGACTGTTGCTTTGCACTAGTCTTGTATTAAAAAAAAAAAATCAGAAATACAACAAAAGTAAAAAATAAAAAGATGAAAAACTGATAGCATGGAATACGAGTTGTAATGCCATGTAAAGAGCCGCAAATCCTTTTTGTAATCCGGCTTTGTGCCTGGCCGATGATAACCTAAAAGTGTGCAAAGCCGTTGAAGCCACACAAAATGTTTGTGAACTACGACAACTACATGAATTGGGGATGATGGGCGTGGCAGGCAGGCAGGCAGGCTGGCAGCATCCCATTTATTCAGCCATCCATCCATTCAGTCGTCCGTCTCTGAGTCCGGATGTTAGAAAATTGCTTAATTTTTCGCAGCGGGGCAAACAAAAGACGAAAACGAAATAAACCTGAATATATAAATCGAGGAGCACACAGTCGGCCCTGAGAAAAATCATTATATGGCTCATTTGTTTGCGCCTCTTCAAAAGCTGCTTATTATATTCTGATTATTTTTGGCACGCGTGTGGCCCCACAGCGAAGGAGGCAAGCAAGGCGAAGCAAACTAAGGTATACTCGACTGTAAGATACTCCGCACTTTATGTATATCTAAATTAAGTTTGGTGAAGGGTAACTAATAAATATATAATAATTCTAAGCCCGAATTTGTAACTTCTACTGAAAATCAGGAGAGTGCTTTAAAATGATTAAAACCAACTTAAGTTGTACTTAATCTGAGAATATATTTGTTGTTATTTGTTAGCATATTCAAGTTGCTTAGAATATGAAGAATGTTGCATTATGTTGTACATTACATAAAAGAATATTATTATTATTAACATACTTTGCACAGTTTTATAATACCCCTTAGCGGACTTCTGTGCTTACAGGTTAGAGACAGAAAAAAAGATAAATTTTCAACGGACTTTCCCCAGTTGATGTCCAGTGGCTCGTTGTAAACAAATTCATAAATATACTTACACACACACAGTTACTCACACACACACATACACACACACATACACTCACACTCATAGCTAGCCACAAGGTCGTCTTGAGCGACTTTGCCAAAGGAATGGTCAAATGCCTGCTTTTCGCATAATTTTTTCATTTTATTCACTATGTCTGTGTTTGTGTGTATATATATTATATTTTATATATGTATCTGTACATTGATATATATATGTGTATATATGCATATTCATTGTGGCACTGCTCGTTTGGCCTGCTTTGTCCATAATGAGATATCTCTATTTCTCTTTTGTTTCATTTCATTTTTTGTATTCTTTATTTTTTTGTATTTTTGCCAACTCAACGGTTCGTCGTTTTTCTTATTATTGTGTGTGTACGTGTGTGTATGTGTGTGTGTGTGTGTTGGTTTTGCATTCGACAAATGCCTTTGGGAAATTCGTGCAACGCAAAAAATGCTGGGGCTCAAACAGCACTCACGCCCCGTCGACGTAGCCTTATTAATTAGGACACGCGCCCAGCTTTATTATTATTATTTTTTTTTATTGGTCTCTCTGCCTGATCCTTACTAAGTGCATCACACTAACTACACCCCATCCCCCTCTCCACGTGCTGTGAAGGGACACAGTTTTGGGTAATTTAAATTCATTGCAATCTTTGGACGGTTCGGGCCATCATTTGCATATGAATGACAACAGCAACCCAGCCAAAAAAGAGAGGAATAAAAAATAAGGGAACTTAGTTAGGAGAAGAGTTAAGTGCGGTTAGTATCGTTAGTCCACAGCGAAAATATCAGGCTTTGCATATAGATTGCATATATCTAGATATATCTATCCATCTAGATTCAGCTGCCAAAGAAAAAGTGACACCAAAAAATATCTGAGTATGAGAATCTCTTTGCAATAAGCGGAATTAGCACAGCTTTTAAGTATGGAGATCGAAACAAAAAAAGCAACTTGATTTGGCAAAAATATATATATATATATATATTACACATATGACACAGGACTTAAGTTTTAATAGATTTACTAATATATGTATACATATAAATGTATACATAAGTTCATAAGTTCAGATAACTGTCCTAATTTAATTATTGCTATTGTAATGATGACATTAAGAAAGGTGTCTAATTGAGCATTATTGTTGCATGAATTAATTTAGGTCAATTTAATGTTGTTT
Organism: Drosophila nr. fundita; assembly: GCA_035044245.1. NCBI lineage: Eukaryota > Metazoa > Arthropoda > Insecta > Diptera > Drosophilidae > Drosophila > Drosophila nr. fundita. Next base: position 2,718,388 of record JAWNMG010000654.1, read on the forward strand.
ACCAATAAAGTGGTTTGATTTTAATTATTTTTTTAAATTTTTTTATTTATGAATCCTGTGCTTAGTTTATACAATACTGAAGGTAACTAAAGTTAGCTGTGCAAAAAGTTTAAACTTGATTCAAAGAAAAAAAAATTTGTGTACCACATATTTTAAATTTGCATTCTATATTGATTAATATGTCCTTTGATCCTTTGATTAGAATATTTCAGCCACAGCTTATGGTTGCCAAAGGCCAGCATAGTTATTTGTAGTGTTGATTTCAATTAATTTTAATTAAAGTCTGTTGAATTCGAGCAACACAAAAATCAGTAAAGTTTGCTTTGAGGAATGCCCATTAAATGTACATTCCTTTCCTATTTAAGAGGATGTCACTTCTGGAGCTGCAGCTGTCTCCGCATTCATTTTCACAATGTCCTTTTCAATGGCGGACATTTGCTTCTTTAAGTCCACATCCAAATGCAGTTTGCGCTGGCAGCTGCTGCTCAATTTGTGGATAATAGCGCTCAAATGCTGCTGAATGGAATTCTCCAAGTCGGCATCATTCTGTGGGTAGATTAACTGACCGTTGAGGCAACGCTGAAAATCCAGTTCGGCATAGGCTTCAGCCAGACTGTTCTCGATGGTGTCCTGCTCCTTACGCAGTGCACTTATCTCCTGCTCCAGCTTGGTCTTCTCCACCTTCAGCATCTCATAGTCATAGATCTTCATCTTGATCTCCTTGGTGAGCATTGCACCGGGATTTAAGAGGCGGGCAAACGTTAGCGGCAGTGCAAACATTGCGACGTGTGAGCTATATATTTAATGAATATGTATTTATAAACTTGTGTCAAGATATTGTTTGACTAGACTGTAACTGTGAATCGATAAGGATCTCCAAACAACAACTATCCAAGCCTGCTGTGTGTATTGAAGTCGAATATGGGGCGAGGAAAGCGTCAGCTTAAAATCTCCATTAAAGGCACTTAATGTGAAATGTGTATTTGAACGAAGTTGAAGCCACAGCAATCTCATTTCCGCAAATGGAAATTCGACGTCAGCGAGAGAGAGAGAGGGAGCGAGAGAGAGAGCGAGAAAGGCAGAGAAAGTTACGCAAATTAAATTGCGTATACGCTCAGTTGCCGCTGCGGTAGTCCACTCGGTGGTTTGTTCATGTGTGTGTTGGTGTGTGTGTTTGTTGATTATATCGTTATGGGCATAAATTTAATATGTACCGCATCTGCAGTGACAACTCTGTCGCGATAGAGTTGCCAGATCGCCATGTTTGCGCTTTAAATTTATTGAATTTCGCAGGAAAGCATGCCACATAAACCATTATTTGATTACGGCTGACAAAAATAACCACAGAAAATAGTCAACTCGAGTGCACTTATGTAGTGCAGTGTAGATTACACCATCCAGTGCTTGGAGGCGATCGCTTGTCTTGTTTGCTACGCATTCAATCAAAGTTATTTGAATGCATTCGAGCGATATGCAAATGACTGCCGCTAACAAGTTGTGGCAAGTCAGCTCGCAGCAACTTCATTTACATTTTACATCTTCCCCACAGATTTGGCTGACCAAATAAATACAAAACTGAAACTTTTATTGATTGCACTGGACCGAGTAAGGAACCCATAATAACACTCAGAAAAAAAACGTTTACAAATCTACAAAGTTTTTCTTGTTGCTATAAATTATTTCAAAATAAAAGAAAACATTTTTCCAACATCCCCAACATCCTAAAAATATTTTATATTTTTAAGAAATGAATTTCTAATAAGTAGAAATTTGTATTTCTTTCTGAAACTTAGAAAAGAGTTATGAATTTAGAAGTTTTCAAACTAAGTTAAATGGCTTTGGCAAGTTATGTAAAATATTTTCATTTGTGAAATATTTTTTTTGAGTGAAGTAGGAACAAAGTGCATTGCGTACGAGTATATGCAATATATTTATTTGTTTTTGCTTACATCGGGTTTGGGTTTGGGTTTTGGGTTGAGCATTAGAGTTAGCTCTTTGCCGAACTATTTACTTGTCAAACAAAGTTGCGGGCATTTTCTGCATTGCATAAGCAAATCCAATTGTCTTCACTTTAATTAATTAAGTTGTATTGGCCAATGCCCAAGGACTGACGGATAAACTGATGGACTGACTGACTGGTCGTATGTAGACTGTTGCCAAATATTTAACAGTTGGCTGTCTTAACAACAGACTCACTTAGACAATTGCCAATGCAAATTATTTGGCCAATGGCCAGTCAGTGTCAAGCAACTTCTGACATTGCCGCAACACAACCCAATTCATCTCATCGTACCTACCTAGCTGTCCAGTGTCCAGTGAGCTGAAAGTCACGCACTTGTATACTTATATTTATATATATATATATATATATGTATATCCATTTGGGTGCGATTTCTTTTCTTTGACAACTTAAGCCTGATTGTCCCCACACACCGAGGCAATTGGCAATTTGTCTGTCTGGGCCAATCAGTGAGAATCGACGATGCATCGTTATGGAAATCTCCTTAAACTTAAGGCACATTATAGCGGTCAATATTCAGGCCGAGCCACAGAAGAAAATGCTGAGTTTACAGTATAAGGTAGAGGCAAACAAGTAAGTTAAGAATTTAAAAGAGAAATATGCCACAAGTTGAAGTTCATTTTAAGCTGTGAGCTTTGAAATATTTATAACTTTGATTGGTTGACCACAAAGAATAAGAAAGTATAGAAATAAATTGTTGACTTCTTTATTTTTATGGAATATTGACGTTGAGATTATAGTTGTGAATATGTAAAAAAAGTAAATATTACTAAAATGCCAATTATTTGCAGACAATTAGTTTTTATATGAACAATCTAAGTTTTAAGATGCCAAGAGCAAATTTCACTATTGAAAATCAACTTACACAAAATTACTGCAAGCACATGAATTGAATTTAAAGTTCGCCATGACTGACATTAAGTGAAAAATGATCAATGCAATCATTAAATTATATTGACAATCGGCTAATAAAGCACTCGAGGAACTCGACGCTGCTCATCAATAACAATTGCAAGCCACAACTTTAACCAATTTACCCAACGAGCAGCCACTCAAATTGAGGATGACAACGGAATTGTTGAATTTTGAAGGTCCAATCCCCAACCTCAATTCCTCCTTGCATACCACGGCTTTGATTATGATAAATGGTTACGCGCTTCGAGCATATTCCACAATGTGCTGAAAAATAGAATGAAGCGATAATGAGGTGTTATTAATATCATCTTGCGACTTATTTAGTGGCAAACAAAAGCGGCCAAAATTATGCAAAGTTGTCCACGACTTTGACGACGAGTCGTAGAAGGAGTACGTATCTGTAGCAAGGAGAGGGCAGAGGGAGGGGCAGAGACTTAACCCATTTTGGGGTCTTTGGAAATATAAAAAATAAGCCGGCACTGGGCGCTCTTCAAAGTGTCAAGAAAACAAATGACGGTCAATTTCTCGTGTTTATTCTTTTTTTAATCTATTTTTTTATTTACTTTATTTTTTTGATACCCTTGCACAGAGTATCATAATTTTGAAGCGAAGTGTTGAAGCATCAAAAGAATCCGTCTTTAAACTCAGTTAATAAAGTTTGTTTGCTTCAGCTTAAATCCGCTAGACAATAATCCAATCCTTTTTACGATTACTGTTTTTTATTATTAACAATTCTTCTGCCAACTCATCTATCAAGGTTTATTTATCTTTAAGAAGTATTCCAAATTTAATTTCTTTCACATATATTTGAACTGCAATTTGGTAACACCATTCTTGGACTAATGATTTTGACCGCTTCAATTCCAATAATAATGCATTAATTTAATTTATTTATGTATATTTTTAACAATTTTAAAGTTACCGATCTTGCACAGTTTATCATGAGTAAATAAATTTATTTTCGTTTTTACATGTTTGTGTCGTTTGCATCTGTACATCAGAATCAAAAGAATCAATATAAATTATGTAATTTATCGGCAAGGGTATATAGTCTTCGGCTTGTCTAAATTAACTCTCTTTATTCTTTTTGTATTTGCATTTCTTCCTTAACCCCAAAAGTATCTGTAAGCATACTGTGAAAATTATGCCGACTAAGTTTGGGTTGGCGTGTGGCAAGTGTTAAGCTTTTTATACGCAACATTGCCTCTGCCTCTGGCTGAGCCTCTGCCACAGCCTCTGCCACAGCCTCTGCCAGTGCCTGAGACACTTGACGGAGACCGTGGGACGCAACGAAGCTTGCGGCAAGTGTGGCACTACGACAGGTTGGTAACTCGAGAACATAAAAGGGATTTGGGGCGCGCCTAGTCGAAGGCACAAAGGAATAATATTAAGCTTATTAAAAAGAAAAGCGAGTATTAGGTTCAGATGGGGCCTTATCACAAAAAAAATATACATATATATATATCTGTATATATTCAAGAATATTTAAAAAATAACGTAACCGAAAAGTGGGCTTTAATTTGTTGTTGTTGCTTTCGCCAAGCAGCGAGTTTTCCATTTCCTATTTATATTTTTTAATAATTTCCGTGGCAGATCTAATGACAAAAATCAATATACATAGATAATGGCTTGCCACGCGTCAAATAATTTTTCTGTACAACTTCCCCCACCCCCGCTGACCCCCCCTCTCTTGGTTGAATACTCTTCTGGCGCGTGTGTAATCTGCTTAGTGTCATTTAATTGCAAGACCAACTTTAACTAGCTAATCAGCAATTTATGCACCATTAATTAGGCCAAGAGCGTGGTCTAATTTCACCATCTAGACCACAGACAATTATGCTGTGGCAAATATATTTTTATTTGGATATATGTATTCAATCTGGCAGTTTATTCGCAATCGCTTTGCACCATTATTCATACCCCTTATCAAGTCTTGTAAAGTTGAGTAAAGAAATATTATTAAAGTAAACTAAAATCTCGTTTTCAACTTTGACTGTAGTTTCATTGTGGAGATCAAACCATACTCAAAAAGTCCTGGTTTTGAGCAGTATTCTTTTAACATGGAAATCGAGTCGGGATCTCAATGTCAACTTTCTAGCAATCAAACCTTGACAAAAAAATACATTGCGCATTGCTCATAATAAATGCCTGGCACATTTTCAAAAATAATGGCAACTTTGCCAAGAGATAAAACTTTTATGAGTGCAATCGAGTGGAAATTAAATTTATTTTATGATCACTCTTTGCTGACACGAAGAAGGCACAATAAACGCCCGGATCTCGAGTGGAAAATGTGTGAATTGAGACCAGAACTAAAACGGCAAGAATTTGTAAATTAATTAAAAGTGCTGTCAATTTCAGGCCAAGGCATAATTTCTCTCTATATTGCACAGAGAGCGCTGTGGGCCACAAATGGCAGGCAGGCAGCGCCAACCTGGCAGAAGAGGCCCCAATAAAATATGGTCAGTGTGATAAGGCCGATAACCAAACTAGGCCAGAGTCTGACTAACAGCAAAAAAGCAGCAGCAAAAAAAACAGCAAAAAATACAACACAACAAGCGTCACATAAATCAAAACAAATTGCAAAGAAATGTGCACAATACAAAAACAATGATAAAAATAAAAACAAGAAAATGGCAACTAAAATTGGTATTAAAATAGATGCGGTGACAATCAAGAGGAGGCCAACAATGGACTTTTGCCGCGGACTCGCAATCGATGGATGGGCTCCAACTCATCATCCAGCTACTCCCATTGCAGGGCGGAACGGGACGGGGTGTCAACGACACGCGGGGCAGGCGTGGTAGTTGTAGATGAAACCTCGTTGCTCATAATGTTGCTCAATCATGTAAAACATGGCCAATTAGCAGCGAGGCACAGCGCAGAACAGCTCCAAAGATAATGCATTCCGCACATCTGTGAAAGCGGGTGGTAGCGGGTAGAGAACGGGGGCAGCGTAGCAGCACATTCTACACTCACAAAAAAATGTACCTGGAAAGTTTTTCTTATATCAGAAATAATTTGTTGAAAGCAGAAACATTTTTCTCAAAAATTTGTTATTTTTGTATTATTAAGAAACATATTTCTTAGAATAAACAATATTTTGAATGCAGAAAATAATAATAAAATTTGCTCTGACATATTAGAGTAGAACCAAGAAAATCTTCAAAATTTTTGAGAAATCCATTCTTGTATTAAAAAATGCAAACCCTAATTTTTGGAAAGGTACAATCTGAAATTGTAGGAATTACTTGCTGAATAATAAGGTGAGTTACCCTTGGCGCCGTAGGTATGACGAATTTCCAAATATCAGTGTAATTTTTTTTTTTGAGTGTGTATAGAAGTGGCCTGTGGGCAGTGGGCAGTGAGGCGTGGCATAACAGTCAATTGGCAGACATTTCCATTTGGCTTTTGCAGGCATATTGAATTTCACTTTGGTAATTTACGTAATTGCGCAACAGCATTATGCGGCACTGTAAGAGATAGATGGTGTGTGCTAGGAGCGAGTGGGAGGGGGGTAGGTGGTGGGTGTTAGGGGAGGTGGTCACATACATAATTGCAATTATTATTAGTTGTTGCTGGTCCTGTGATTGTTGTGGTTGTTCTTCATGTTGTTGTTGTTGTTGCAGTTGTCAGCGGCGTGTCAGCGGCTGCAATCCACGCTTCAAGGAGCTGTGTGTGTGTGTGTGTGTGTGTGTGTAGGTGTTACTCATCCATGTGGCATCTGTAATTGCACTGCGGACAATTAAGATGAAAGACATGGTTGCACGGTTACATTTTGAGTTTGCTTCGCAGAATCGAAGCATCGAAGTGGAAAACTTAAATGAAGCTATGGCAACGAATAAGCATTTACAGTGCCTTCAATAAATATAGCACTATGGACACAGAGCTTAAGCAATGGCTTCTGACTTAGTTGTCCTTGCTTTAATATTGTGTGTGCTTTAAAAAAAAACATTTAAGGGTTTGAAGGCTCAAGGACAATGTAATTGGTTTGATTTTCTCTTTTTTGTCGAGTGGATACATGTATCAATACAATATGAACTTGTCCCAATAAAGAAAAAAAGGTCTTTCAACAGGAAACCCTTTAAGAAGAAGACAAAAGGATATATATTCCGCCAGTTAAGAGAGCTCCATCAAAAATTGTTAAAATGTTATAAATTGTCATTTTTCATACATGGTCAGATTTTTGGCCGAAATATACATGAGTTTATAAAAAAAAGCACTTGACCTGGAGGCAGTGGAGAACAAATTTTGTATAAATTATTTTATACATCTTAATTGGTGCCTTTAATTTTAATTTTTGATTCAATTTAAAATTCATATTTTTTTTAAACATTTTTTAAAGCTTCTGGACTGCTTTTATATACTAAATAAATAAATAGAATTAATGCAACAATTTGCCAACAGAAATCAATCACTCAATATTAATTCATGCACAGTATATTTTCATTCATAAGCAGGATTTTCGAAAAAGTTGTGGGTTTTTTACTAACATTAAATATTTTATCAGGTGCTGTTTTAATTCACTTATTGCAAAAATTTAAATTAAAATATAAAACAAGTTGAGAAATAGGCACGTTGACAGCAATCCCCGGAATACCCCAGGGGCACAACCGTAACCGTTTAAAACATCAGTGAAGTTTATTGATAACAAAAATAAAGCATTGTCATTGATAGTAGCCAAAAATTAAAAGCAAAAATAATAATAATAAAAGAAAGTCCCGTGCAATGCTTGAGAAACGAAATTTGATTGATATTTAGCATGGGTGTGCTCGAAGTGACAACTCAATGAGTATTTCGCAATAATAGATAAGACACAAATACAAAAGACAAGACTGATATGACAGTTTCGTAATATGATAAGATAAATAAGATAAAACAAAGTGTATTTTGGCTGAAACTAAGAAAAAGATTTGTCGTTTATTGTGACGCTTGTACGTTGATTAATAGCAACTGAAATATACAAGCCCAAAAATAAATAAACCAATCATTAGATTATCTACAGTATCTTTATGATGATTGATGGATGTACATGCATGTTCAATACTTATGATGAATGATAGATGTATATGCATGTTCAATCGTGCATCACAACTGCAATGGAAACGGAGGCGAGCATCCATGCAAGTTGCCTGTTGTCTCCGCCAGAGACAAGCTGATTTATGCGCACATATTTGCTTAAGCCATCATAACTTTAAGTAGCCAGTACTTATGACGAATATTCCCTACGCTTCCCCCTCCCCTGCCCCGTTCTTAAGTGGAGGAGCAAGACAAATCGCTGCCATCAGTTATCAGTGGAATGTTTAAAGAGCCTTTTAAAATTCAGCTAACGCAAACGGCACCAAATGTTCCGCACTCGTCCTTTCTATATTTTATTTATTTTTTGTTTAAATACCCTTTCAGAGTGTAATCTAATTTTGTCGTCAAGTAAGTTAGCCCATAAAATAAATCTACATATATATTCACATATTTAATTGAGTGATCTGCCCAACCAGCCGAGTGGATATAGCCACACCTTTGTGCCACACCTCTTGGCTTTAAGACTACTTCTAAGAAACTTTGGAAGTCGATCACTATGTCAAATAGCTGCTAAAGGAACAATCGGACGTAACATTTGTATGTACGAAAAACCTTTTCTTGATAAATTTATCTAGACGAAAACCCTAAAATATATTTATTATTACTTATTTTATTTAAAATATCATCGGATCGGGGCACTTTATTATATAGTTGCCATACATAGTTATATGTTACTCTTCTGATAATTTGTAAAACTACACTTATGTGGAATATTCAGAAAATAATATTCACACAAATAGAAAACATTCTGTTTTTTGGCGTTCAATTATTTATGTAAAACTTTTCCATTTTCCGTTTTTAGCAAAAATGTTCCGTTTTCGTTTTTCAGCGTAAACTTTTGTTGGCGTTGCAACACAAACTTTACCCCAATAAAATTTGAGGTGCGCTCCAAAAATATTTAATTAAAACATATTTAAATTTTAACTCATTAATGAGTAAAAAAACAATGCAGAGCAGATAAAACAATTTACATACATTTCTGTGGGTATTTTATTTGAAAACTGCTACCACTAATGCTAGTAGGTTTTCATTGTTCGTTTTCAAAATAGTGAAATGTTGAACTTTTGCAAGTTTGATAATATAATCGGAAAAATGTAGCAGATATACAGTTTATATGTATACTTTATCTTTAGCGTGCCTAGCTGGATAGCCATCCGTTTTCAAAGTGGAAAAGTTCAGGGCTTTTGCCAGACGTCCACTTTCAAAATATAATCGTTGAGATAAATATTTCAAACTACCAGCAAAAAAAGAAAAATGAAAAATATTATTTTATGTATTTTTATTATTATGTATTCTATTTGAATTATCTGTTAATTGGACCAATAATTAACTCCGTTCTGTAAGTGTATTTTTTCTTCGGCTTGCTTCAGATAACCGACTTGTTTATTCGTACTGTTCTTGGGTAGTGCTTGTAATAATTGTTGTTGTTGTAGCTGTGTCGTGTTGCTGCTGTTGTTGTTGGTTGGTTGGATGGCATGTCTGTATATTATTTCCATACGCACGCTGCTTAAGCATGGCAATAAATTTTGTGAACATTTTCATATGCGTCGTCAACAAATGCGCCAAAAACACACACACAAAACGCACGCAGGACCTCAACGGTGCCTGCTCTACAGTAGTCCCTCCCTAACACTACCCTGCCCCGCCTCATCTCACAAGTTGACGACGCACCCACAGCACGCGCTGCTGCGGTTACACGGGCAATGAAGCATGCTACAAGGGCAGCAAGTGGTTGCTGGAGGGGGGAGGAGCAAACCCCAGCCGAAATGTAGCTCATATAAGACATGCCACGCCCCCCTGCTTCCCACTTTATTCGGTTCTTGTTCTTGTACGCTTCTGTGTTTTCTTTTGCAATTTTCAATTAAAGCGCTCAACATGTTGCATGCCACATGCGCTGCTCGAAAGTATTTAGTGACAAATTAAGTGCGCTCATATACGTGTTAATTTTCAAATGCTAACGAAATTGTGCAACACTGGCAAAGGCCAAGGGACAAAAGGACAAAAGGCAGCTCAACGCAATTTATTAAATCATTTGCGCACAAATTGTTTATTTTGTTGCCACAGTTTATGGCACAAAAGCGTTCGATGATCGAGCGCCGTCGCGCAATTTATGAGCCCCAAACCATCGCTGCCACAAATTTTGTTGATTCTTCTTCATTTTTTTTTTTGCTTTTTTTTTTTTGAGTGGCATGCGGCATGCTGCAGGTTTTAAGTGTCGCATTTTATGTGATGACAATAAGAAAAGCATTTCGTGCCGCTTATTCGGACATTGTAGTTTGTTGTGCCAATTTCATTGACAATGTGTGTGGCAGCGTGGCAGCGTGGCAGCGTGGCAATGTGGCAGGCAGCGGAGTGGCATTAAAATTCGCCGGACGCGGAGTGCATTACGGCTTAATTTTTATGCGGCATGTTCATAACTTTTATGTGCTGCTGCCACACAAGTAGCAATAAACACATGCGGCGGCAGGCATTTACCTGCTCATCAAAAATTATACGTAATTGGCCACATTCAACCCGATGGTTGGCTGCTGCTGTCCCCTTGCCACTTGCCACAAGTTGTTGGCGGTTTTTGGGAGTGTGTTGCATTAACAGCTGTTGCAGCCATTTAACCAACGACAGTTATGACCACAAATTGCATTTTCAGTTTCCTGCCACATTCGGTTTTCTTCCCCTTTCTTGGCCGAGTTCAGCTGACAAATCTCGAAGCAAAGCCCACCATAAAATGCACAACTTTCACTCGAATTGTTCTCGAATTCAATTTCAACAAACACTCAATTTTAAGAAGTATTTTAAATCAGTTGCAACAGTCAAAGTTGTAAGTATAAATTACGAGCATTTTAAATACAGATATAATCAAGAAAATCCTTTCTCAACGAATCCCATAAAAATAAATTAAAATTATGAAGTTAAAGCAAATAATTATAGCAATAATGAACTTGGCTGAGATTATTTGTTCAATATAAAGAAAATCTGTAATTTTTGTTCGAGCTTAATGCAATTTTGCACTTATCAAAATATTTCTGGGTAGAAAATATAAACAACTTGTTAATGGCTAAATCTCCACAATTGTGCAAATGAAGATATAAAAGAATTTTAATTACAAAACTGTAGTCACTATATAATCGAAATCGAGCTTGAAAATTGTCTTAGTTTTATCAAAAATGTGGCAGAACGGTCTGAAAAGAGATTTTTTCAAACCAGAAGAGAAGAAAAATTAAGATGAAAGTGATTTATGGAACTCTTTTACTTCCGCAGAGTACAAATGAGAAATGCAAACAAATGAGAAATTGTTATACATGTATAAATGGTCAACAGACATAAAGGAGAGAGACAGGAAAGAGAGAGAGGGAGAGAGAGAGAGGGGATGGTCTAAAATTTCTTGGCCACAATGGCCAAAGGACATGTTTCACTTTCGCACACAGACTGTGGCACAAATATGCAGTGGTGTCCAGTGTCTGCCTTTATTCGACTCTATACAGCAATGGATATATAAATAGCACAAATAAAAAATTAAGTTTTTATCTTATATTTATAACAACAAATTTCCAAACCTAAAAAAGAGAATTTAAATTAGAAAAAAATGTTGTAAGAATCAGTCAAAAATATGTTGGATCAGAAAAGATTGATAATTTCAATTGAAACTAGCATGGAAAGTTGTAGAAACTTAATTGTTTATTTAACTAATACAACAAATAAAAATTAAACCATATTTACAAAAACTGTAAAAGATATGTTGGCTTTTTAACAAATACTGCAAAAACTTAAGTTAAGTTGTTGAAAAATGAAATAAAATTGTAAGAGAAAAACACTCAAAAATATGTTGAGCATAAAAAAGGTTTGAAAGTAGTAAAATATGACATAAAAAGTTGTAACAAAAACAGAATAAAAATTTTGCATTTAATTAAGTTTCGGGTAAAGTGAAACATAACTTGGATAATTGCTCAAAAACAGGTTGAGGCAAATTAGTAAAAACTTGCAGGAAAAATAACTTTAGGTGAAAGAAATTAATTAAGAAATTTATATGCAAAGTTTTGCCCATCTGCTCTGCACTATTTGACTGTGCACTGCTGTATTTGTGTATATAGTATATATATTCGGAACTATGTGTTTTCAGTGTAATCCAAAACTACATTATGCTGTTGGCGTATAGAAAGACCGCTGGCTGCTGCCGGGCAACTTCTAAGCGTTGAAACTTGAAACGTTGCACTCGGCGTTGAGCAAACAGTCCAGACCAAAAACATGGAGACAGACAGGGGTGAGGAGTGTGGGAAAGGGGGTGGAGGAAGGGGCTGAGAAGGAGTTACTGAACTGGCGGCAATTTCAGACAAAAGGCAGTCGTCTCACAATTGGATTCCAGAGTCAACTGACCGTTCCACAGCCAGTGACTAAGTCACGTCACAAAAGTCAGAGGAGAGGATGCTCATTGTTTGCAGACGTAAGTAAATGTACATAAAATTTATTTCAGCTCACTTGTGGTGTGTGGAGGGGGTTGCGAAGAGAGAGAGAGAGGGGGGACCATGGAAATATATGCAGATGTGACCAGTTTCTTGACTCTGCCCTTTTGTTTCGCAATAAACATACATAAGATTTGATATGCGTCACACAACACAAACGACAACAAGCCATACCATTTGTATATACTATATATACATATTATCCAAATATATATGCGTACTTGGTCTCAATCAATCGAAAATCGAAGCAAATGCAGCGCACATTTGCCAAATTCAATTTGTGTCACTGGAATCTTGTGCCGAACAAGATAACAAAGATTTAAAGTCTCGTTTGCTTGTTCTTTGGCATAGTTGACATTGTTTTCGATTTTGTCGTTGTTGTTGTTGTTGTTGTTGTCCAGTTGCACAAAGAGAATATTGTCACAGCAGCTATCCAAATAATTCAACATTATCGAAATAATAAATGCAACATTTTAAAGTTTCAATTTCACAAGTCGATTGTTTGATTTGCATCGGAATTGTTTAATGCAACAATTTAATATGGATAATCCACATTTAAAATAGTTGTTTAAAGTGAACTGTATTTCAAATAGCTAAGAAGCAGCTAAAATTAATCATTTTTATTCGAGTAAACATTTGTTTTTTTAGTAAGTCTGATTAGTTTAGTAGTTCAATTTAAACTGACTCCGAGGTGTGCCAACAACCTGCTAAAATAATTTGTAAATTAATTTCCAGCACACATTTAACAACATTTTAGCCTTTTATTTGAGTGAGTTCTGTCAATAGTTTGATTGTATAAATAAAAGTGAATAATTCTAATATATAGTTGATTTAAATATGCAAACTTTTTAAAGCAGAATTGTTTATTAGTGATGAAATGTTTTAATGCAAACCTTTTTCGAAATGTTTTTGAACTAGCGAAAAGCGAGTGAAAATATTCTATAAATTCCTTCAGCTGTTTTTTATATATGATTATATTAGAGGCACAAATGGGAGTAGATAATCCACATTTAAAGTTGAAATGAGAATTTAATCAATGAGTTTATAGCTTCTATTCCAATATATATTTGACAATATTTATTTGTGTTGTTTATTTTCTGCATTATTCTAAAGTTGATTAAAAGTAAACTAGATAAAAACCAGTTTAAAGTGTTTTTCAATTCTCAATACATTTCTCTGTTGGTTTTAAAACCAACACCAAACAACCAATAATATTGATTTAAAGTTGATGTATTGTTTCAATGCAGACTCGTTCCACTAACTAAGGAAACTAGGTTAAAGAAATAAAGTATTTGAAATATGCAAATATTTGAAATATGGCAATTCTATTTTGACTTAGCTGCAAAAAAGATGAAAAGAAGGCTTGTTTTTACAGTAAGTCATTCAACTAAAAATGACAATATATACTTTATATTTATTATACACAGATATGTGTGTGTGCTTTGTAGGATAGCAATTGTTGTGGCGCATACACGTCGTATGCGCGATATTATATACTTATACTTAGTGGCTCTTCTTAACTTATGCAAATTGGGGCAGCAAGGGCAAAGCCAAGTAAGAAGCAGGCCAAAACTAAAAGTAATAAAAAATGCTAATTTTATGTTATTGTTGCTGATTCGCTCACTTTGACGTTGTCCGCTTTTGTGCTTTATGCTTTGTGCTTGTTTCATTATTGTTTTTCCTTTTTTGCAGTGTTTTTTGTCCATTTTTTCGGGCTTTAAATTGTCGCCGTCATTATTCGTCCTTGTCTTTTGGTTTGCTTTTATCTTTGGCAACACAAATAACAGGAAATGATTTATGCAAAATGGAAAACGCGCAACTAATTTAAACTTGGCCCAGACAAACACATGCGAGTAGTTGGGCTTGGAGACGCCCCAAAAAGTGGAACTGAATTTGCTTTCACATTTGCCTTCTTTATTTTATTTGACCAGTCATTTGAGCTCATATCCTTTGGCTTATTGAAACTTCCGTTGCCGGATATTGAACGCATTATTTATGCCTGTGTCGATAAAGTCCATCCCTCTCTCACTCTCACTGTCTCTCTGTCTCACTCATATATAAACTTAAAGCAAAAAGCCGAATACCCTTGTGGCGCACATCAGCTAATTGCCTAATCGTAGTTTAATAATAAAAATCAAAATCACATTACTTTGCCAGCACAACCCAAAAGAAATAAGAACTAAGGCAATCAAATTGATTGTATTTGATGGTTCCACCCACTCCTTGAGGAGAGCGCCGTGGCTTGAGCCATAAATCTTGAGCGCACTTGCTGCTGCTTGTGCCACCTCTTCAGTCAGCCCAGTGAAACCACCCACCTGGTATCGCCTGAGGGTCCTCGGCGAGTGTTTTCGGCACAATGCACAAAATGCAGCAATGCAAACAATAGAACAACCAGAGAAATGCCAGCGAGCGATGCTTAGTTTGAGCAGGAAGTCAGCAGTCGGCAGCCAAGAACAGCGACATATTTATGCCCTATCCCCATGCCCCAAGGCAACACTTTCTAATCGATTACTGCACTGGGTTGCCCTCTAAGAAACTTTCGCACAACGCATCAATTTTCGCGAACTTCACGCAGAGAAAGTCCTTCAAGCCATCCAGTTACAATTGAATGGAAAATTGATTTGAGTCGCCGTCTTGGGCTAGTCATATATTATCGGAAAGGGTTTAACACAAATTCAATATTTGAGATTGCTTGGAGACAGATTTGGTTAGGATAGGTGATAAATAAAGCTATGCTACGATGACTTCACACAAATTCGATACTTGATAGAGATTTAGTACAGATTGGAGATAGAGAAAACTATTATTTACACCTTTTTTTATTCTGATTCTCTCATTACATCTAACGATATAATCAGTATTTTGTGAATTATCTGATGCGTTTCTAAACAAATTTTTTAATACTTTTCAAAATCATAGAATACACCTACAACTATAAACATTTCCGTATTGCAGCGAGAGATATATTAAAAAAAATTGACAGTTAATCTTAAATTCTAATATTCATCAGTTATTTCGGCAAACAAGTTTTGAAATCATATATTACAATTATTTCAAGAGTTATATTTCTGATTTCAAAACTAATCAGAACATTTTGTGGACAATGTTAAATAAATTGAAGAAGCATTTAAAAAATCTAAAAATGATTCAAAAATCATTCATATATGCAACGTTCCATATTACATCGGGAGATATATAGCAAATGTAAGTGACAGTTACTTTTAGATTTCAAAAAGCTGATTCTTTTGCAAGCAAATTTTTAGTTTCATTCTAAAATCAAATACTACTACAACTCTACACATTCCCCTATTACCAAGCGAGATTATTTTCTAAGCAAATTTTAAGTACATTTGAAAATCATAGACGACTTCAACAAATACATATATATATATATATATATATATGTATATGTAGGCCATATCGCTGGCTCTCATCTAGTTAAGTAGTTATGTTTCGCAGTGACTCGAATTGTCATAATACTCTATTCTAATCTCTATGGCCAAGAAAGCAATGCAACTAAAAGCAGTCTGAAGGCATCTAGTTTTATTGCACTCTGCTCTCTCTCCCTCTCGCTCTGGCATCTCTCTCTCTCTCTCTCTCTCAGGTTACATACCCTTGAGAACCTTGGCTCTTCACCCCGTTTTCTGTTGGGGCCATTTTGCTTGGCTGGTTCTCGTTGTCGGGTGCATTAAAAATAAACGACTGTGGCCAGCGCTCAATTTGGAATGAAATTGGCGCAAATACCAAAAACTTATACAATGGCAAATGCAGCACAAGCAAAAAATTATAAAAAAAATAAAAAAAAAACAAATGAAAGAAAATGGTAAGGAAAAAAACAGGAAATAAAATAAAAAGAAAAACACAAAAAGCAGCAAAAGCAGCAAAAGCAGCAAATTGAAAAGCCATACAAATCAAATTGCGTGGGTGTATCTCTGTGTGTGTGTGTGTGTGTGGCTCTGGCGAGTTTATTTAAGTGTGGCTGTGTGTGTGTGTGTGTGTGTGTGTGTGTGCCTTTGTGGGTTATATAATTTATAAGCGGCCATCAGGAGTGCTCATTATGTGGCACAAAATAAGTAAGTGGCACTCGTTTATACACAAAGTAAACAACGTGCCAAAATGCCTGACAATGTCCTTTACCCCCTCCCCCCCTCCCACTCCATCGCTTCCTTTCCCTTTCAGTGTGTGGGAAAATGCATAGCAGTGACCAGCACGCAAGGACCATAAATGAGCCATGAAGCACTCCCATATCTCTCATATGGCACTTAAGTTTGTTGCCACGCTCGATTTTATATGGCACACTCCCCTCCCTCTGCAATCCTGCCCCAGCTCTTCCCATTGTCTTTGGCTCGATAATGCAATCAATTTGCCTGCCCCCCATTTGTTATCTCTATTTCTGCAACACACCCAGATCACATAGTTCACAGGGCTAACGGGGCACATGGCATAAAGTGTTGCAATAATTTTCCGGCTTCGATTTGCGAGGGCTGCAAAACAATTTCGAGAACTGACTTTAATAGATTGTAAATCCCATATTTGTGTGTAGCCAATTAGGAGTGAAACTTTTGTGGACATAATGGCTGTGTTCCCTCTCACTTCTGTGACAATACAGACAGACCTAAATATGGTCATCCCAATGCGCTACTCCTTATATGATTAACATTTTTTGAGACTGATTTAGTTTATTTTCTGCTCTCGATATATATTCATCTAAATCTAAAAGTAGCTGCGATTAAAGCTATTGTTTTTTGGCGGATTAAAACGGATTTCCCATTTGAGCTGAAGTCATATTGGATGCCAAGTTTATTGCCAAAAGTCAAATTTATTGCGATTGTCGATTCGAAATCGATTTGCAGCCCTGGCCCAAGGGAATTGAAATACTACAAATAGCGAAAGCATCGCTGAATAAATTATTACCAATTGCCGAGTGGAAGTTAATAGACTTTGTGCTGCCGCTCCTAATGCAAATGTAGAAACGAAGACCAGGCGAGGCGAGGCAAGGCGTGGCAGGCGAGGTCATTGCGAAATCAAAGAAGCAAATTCAAAGAATTTCGCGTAAAATTTAATTACAGAGAACTAAGGCCGGCGAGCTACAGAGGAACTGCGTCGAAAGAGATGCGATGCGGCAGGACGCCTTCCGGTTGCACGGGGAAGTCAAGGATGCCACAGCTGCCAGTGTAGTTCAGTTTTGGTTTGCTTATGCATATTTTAGTGAAGCGAGGCGAGGCAAGGCTGCATCCATATCAACAGTGGCAAGTTGGTTGTTGCACCAGATGGGCAAACAGAGCTTAATGACCGTTCGACGTGACCCGACCCCACTCCCACTCCCACTCCCACCACCACACCCTTTGACCTTTAGACGCGCCTTCAAGTCGCGAAACCCGGCGGCAAGTCGTTTGCATATTCATTGGTCAGTTCTACCCCCCGCCCAGCCCGCGATCCCCATCCGATTTCCATGCGCCAACATCTTTTTCACTAGCTTTGAGCGTAAATATTCCGAGCACTTTAAACAATTCATTAATTTGCATCACAAGCGATGTTGATGCTGAATGCATTATTTTCAGCTTGAAGACGCGCCTCGAATTGCAGCTAACAGCAAACAGACCGAGTTCCTGTAAGTCCTAGTTAAGAATGTATAATGACTACAAAATGAATGCGAGAGTCGAGACTGCTCGACTGGCAGATATAATGAACTAAAAAATGGTAGACAAAATCTGCTATCGGAAATCGATTTATATCAATATTCGCGAAGTCGGGAGAGTTATCCATAAATGAAATTAATTTGTACTGCTGAAGTTCAAACTCATTGAACACAAGCAGAAACCAGAAACAAAAATTAAAGGAAAGACTCTTCAATTATCTTTGCTCAAACATTGCATAAATATAAATTTACAGTTATAAATATACGGACATGGCTAACTCGACTCGGCAGTTCATCTTGATCAAGAATATATATACTTTAAGTGATTGTACATGCTTCCTTTTGTGCAACTTTATTCAACACTTTTCCCATTTTTAATGGATTAAATTGATTTTTGATTAATGATCGCATAAGATACGACAAATAACATTTACTTATCAATATGTACTCTCGATTTGGCTCTTAAATTCTTTATACTCTTATATCGCTTTTTGATGGGGAGAAAATTGTAATGGAAAACTCTAATTTCGAATGATACACTTAAAACCCAAATTTCAAACATAAACAAGAAATCCCATTTGGAACTCAATATTGATATTGATTTCGCACAAACACACCCACTCACACACACACATATACATATATATATATATATATATATATGTAGTCGCAACATACACAACACAGTCGCAACCTCATGCAATCATTTTAAGCAATTTCCGTTTTCCATTTTGTATAGAAAAATGGACAGTCTTCTGGGGGCGAGCACAATTTGCAGCTGAGCTGAAAAGTATGCTGCAGTTTTTCTTGATGTATATGTACATATATACATACATATATATATATATATAGGGCGAGAGAGGTGGAGAAATTGATGCAGAGGTGTTTTAGCATATCAGCACACAAATTAAGCTGAAAATAGCAACAACAACAACAAAAACCGAAATGAAAACAATAACAAACAGTAAAGCTGTGAAAATGGAAACTCATGATGGACATCATTTCAAGCTAAATGCTTCGCCCATTGCCCGGTAATTGCCAACAAGAAACAGCAACAACAACAGCAACAACAACAATAACAACGACAACAACAACAACAACCATCAAAAACCAAGCACAGCAAAAATATTTCTGTTGCTTTCTGTGTGCTATGCAATTTTCCATTTGCAATGTTTAATGGAAAAATCAAGCCATCAGTTTTTCAGCTGTCCATAGTGCTTATGCTTTCCCCCAGTGAAACACCCTCCTCCACCCGAAAGCATGCCACATTGCTGTCACTGCTAATTGCAACAACAATTGCAATGGACTAACTGAATCTGAAAGCAAGAAAAACTAGGCCAGAGAACAGCCTCCCTGCCTCCCTGCCTCCCTGCCACCCTTGATGCCTGCCTGGCTGCCTTCCTTGATGCCTGTCGCCTTCGGCGTGCTTTAACAAGCAGGGTGCAAATTTTACAAATTATAATCGTTATTTGTCATGATGCTTCTCTAAGCATGCAGCAAGAACTCGGAGCTGTGTCTGATCTGAACAGCCACACTAAGCAAAAAAAATTATTGCTCTACAAATTAAAAAGCTTAACTTAACTTTCTTTACACAAGAAAACATTTTTCTAAAAATTGGAAAGGCTTATTCTAAATTGACATTCCCAATAATATGGAGTCTTTTTCTCTTTTTTATTAAGTTTCTATATTATTCAGAAATAAAATTCTAAAATATAATTCAAAAAATGATTCTTTAAAAAATCCTTTTTGAAATTCAGAAAATAACTAATTAAAATTACACTCTCTTAATTTCTTCAAACTAATTAAAATTAAATTTGATAAACGATTTAAAATATTATTGTGCATGTGAAATCTTAAAACACTAATGTCTACTTTTTCAGATAAGCAACAAAAAAAGCTAATGATTATCGTTCTTTTTTTACACATTTGAGAAAAAAATCGTAAAAATTTACATATTTTTGTAGATTTTAGAAAAAAAGTACGATGAAGTTGAAAGAAAAAAATTACAAGGAAAAAAAATGGTTTTCAGAATTATGCTTTCTGCATAATAAGGTGAGTTACACTTGGCACCCAGAGAATATCTAAATATAGGTCGAATTTTTTTCCGAGTGCACACAAAACGAAAGAGAGATAGATACAGAGAGTGAGGGGGATCAGATAAGGCAAGAGCCTTAACCCACATCGTATTTTTATTGACACATTGAAATGACAAGGGACAGCAGCAGCAGCAAAGCAAACTTGTTGATAAGGTGTGGAAGACGAACTAAGAAAACTGAATTAGCGAATTCAGTGGTGCTCCATTTCTGGCCTCAATCTTTCCCAGTTTAGTCCGCCGCCTCTCTTCCCCCGTCTTAGGCACGTCGCCGGCAGCGTACACCAAAGATTTCCAGGCCCTGGCGGCAGCGTTGTTGCGTATCGAAGAGCATGCCGCCAAATGCATTGCGCATTGTCATGCTCAGATCCTCGACATGTCCAATATCGCAGTAGGCCATTAGTTCGCCGTTGCGCAACAGCTGCTCGCAGGCTGTGCCTGCCACCAGATGCGGCTCGTAGCGATAGATTCCCACACAGAGACGCACTTGCTGACGTTGCAGCAACAGTGGAATCATTGCACTCCACTTCACATTCGTCAGATCCAAGTCATCGTTCAAGGCATCTGGCAGGTACTTCAGCGCATTCTCCTCTCCTGTGGCATTCACACTGTGCAACTGATGGGCAACCAAGCTCAGGCAGCTTAGAATCAACAGATTGTGGCACAAGTGAAACATGGCAGAGTAAACTTTTATTTTACGCTTTTCTCCAAGAGCAGTTTGTTATTTATTTCAGCAATTAAATTCGCGTTTGCTCCAATCGAGACTGCAAAATAAACTGCCAACTGCCTCACTCAAATACGTGACTTTATGTTTCGGTGTCTCAAGTCTCCCAGTCTGGCAGAATTGGCTGTCTGACGTGTGAGTCGAGCACAATGATTGTGGTTAACTCAAACTGCGTCAGTTCAGCTAGCGCGTCAAATTCTAGCTGCTATATATATCTATATACAAAACTGGAGCTTAGAGGTATTTTATTACTTAACCCATGTCCGGCCACTGTGCAAAAACTGCAGCAAACTTAAATAGCAGTATTTGCAAGCAGAAAAACAATTCTATTGGAGAACTTCATAATGATAATGAATAAAATTAAAAAAAAAAAATTTCCTAATTTTGCTTGCTTTTAGTCAGTCACTACGAACTTTAAGATAGCAAAAGCAGCGTAAGCAGCAAATAAAATGAATACTCCATCGCTCAGATCTGCTCTGCTCTGCTCTCTCATCTGCAAGAGCAACAGCAGTAGCAGAGCAAAAAATTCCATTGCGCTCTCTGTAATTGGTAGCAATACCAGTAAGAAGAAGAGCGTACTGTGCAGCTTATGCTACTGCTACAGCAGTGGCATCTTTGCTAACCGCTTTGCTATGGTCATGTTAAAGTTCGTATAGTAGCAATATTAATTGTGATTGTTTTATATTTGATATTTTTAATGTCTATTTTTAATATTTTTATAATTATTATTTTAACTACAAATACTTATTAATAATATTTTAATTATTATTATTATTATTGATATCATTATTACTGTTTGGCTTTTAATCGGCTTAGCACAGAAGTTTTTAAGTAATTGTGGCTAATCAAATGCAGTATGTATGCTCAAGAATAATTATGTATCCGATGGCAATAAATTGAATAGTTTCGCTGCTGTGCAAAGTCACAAAACATTTGTGGAGCATGCCAAATTGGCGCACTTAACTCGACGCAGCGAATTCAGTACAAATATAGATTCAGCAGCTGGAATGCATTCTAGTTGGTTGAAACAAGACATTGTTTTTAAGTATGCGCAAAATGCGTTTCAGCTATGAGAACTATGCGAATGTTTAATGTTTAACTTAGTTTTCATTTTTCGATGGCCATCGAGGCTACGTGACTTTGCAGCAGTTTCGAATGCAGCACGTGGCAAGCCGCATCAGCAGCGGCATGGCAAACTTTTATTTGCCTAATGCTGACGCTCAATTGCCAGCGACGTCAATATTAACAAGAAGAATTTTTAAACAACATTTTGCAACTTTAAATGCAATGATTCCAATTAAAAATGCAAATTCAAAGCTAATAAAAATTACTTTGAATGCGCCAGTCGAGATAGCTCGATTAGAGATACCCTGTAACCAGTTGAGAAATATAATAATATAAATATGAAATGAATAACAACATATTCAAAATAAATACATTTATTTAAGCCAGTATTTTTTCAATATTACAATACATTTTGCTTAAAGAAATCTCAATGAAAATATAACACAGTATCAATAATATGCCAGGGTATATTTTATACCAAGTGGAAGTCTATTTATTTAAAGTTGCAAAGTTGCTATCGGTATTTGATTAATACAGATATTCGCGAAACGATTGCAGTTATCGATAAAGTGAAATAAACTTGATCTGCTTGGGGTAAACGAGAACTTATATTCGATATTTGAAGTCTCCAGCTCTTATCATCTTTTGTCGGCTTTTGATGTTCACGATTAAAATATATACTTTATGAGTTCGGAGACACCTCCAACTGTCTGCTTCATACTCATGCGTAACTTAATTGTACCCTTTTAGCCGTGTTCAATGACTCGCAGACATATTTGCTTCAAAAACACATTCAGTAATTCATTTACATTTAATATCAACTCATTTTTGGATACACATCATAATTAAGTAAGTAATGCAATTCAAAATAAATGGGACTAATTTAGCAGCAAACTGTGCAGATATTCTGCCACCAAGCGTAGCAAATTATGTAATACCCTATAATCATTCAAATTGGTAAGGTAGGATAGTAAACAGTCTGTCTGATTGCTAAACTCTGCCAGAAGGGGCAAATCCTAGTTGAGCTATCTCAACTAGTTGCAAGCTCTGCTTTTGGGGCATTGAAATATTTTTGCTAACGCCAGCAACAACAGCTGCAAAATCACATTTGCATTGATATATGAATGTATATAAATATAAATATATATTTTTTATTTTTTTGATGTGTAAGCCATAAATCGTTCGGCAAAAATTCAAACTAATAAATGTTCAAGGGACATGCAGAGACGCATTACACAACTAATTGGAGTTGCTGGTCGGGGATCAGGATGGCATTCCGCAGCTGTTGCCACAGCTGGCAAAATTGGGTTGAAACGTGCCAGTCAAAATCAAAACATAAATACAAATAATAATAGCGAAAAAAGAAAATGGTCAGACGAACATTTAAATTATAATTTTAATAAAAATAAAAGCAAAACGAAAAAGCTGCAAAAAATGTACACCGACATAGTGCGGTTACGATGGGTCACAGGAGCGATATCTCGAACACCCTTTTCCCACCATTTATCCAACCCTTTTATGGAGAAAATGGCGCAACACCCATTTGCCGTTGGCCGGAAACAAATTACAGCAAACAATTTAAAAAATGTTTGCAAACAAACAAGAGCAAGGAACAACAACAATAAACCATACAAAATGCCGGCAAGCAGACGGAAATGTTATCTATGCAATGGAAAAGACAGACAGATAGATAGACAGAGAGACAGAGGGACAGAGGGACAGACAGCGGGACAAACAACAGCGGCCAAGATAAAAAGTTCCATTCATTTCCAGAGACGATGTCCTGCTGCCAGTTCCTGTTCCTGTTCCTTCAGTTCCTGGTTCTGCTCCCGCTCCTGTTTCTGCTCCGGTTCCTCCTCTTCGTGATATCCATTCGCTGTTGCGTTGCCGCTTTTAACCTTTTCGTTTCACTTAGTTAAGCAAAAAATGAAATTTTTATTGCCAAAATGCATAAATGAATAGAAAATAGTTACACAAGCCAAAAAAAACCAAAAACAAGCCCAACAGGGCACCAGTCGCTTTGGTTAGCTTGGTCGGTCTGTCCTAGCCACACACACAATCGTACACACACACACCTGAATCTGCACCTGCAGCAGAATTTACTCTTTGACTTTTTGCTGCAGCTGTTTTTTTTTTGTGCCACACCTAAGCAAAAAGTTAACCTCAGCAGTAAATCTGAACTTGTCTAATAACTTGGCCTGCTGTTTGTATTCCATAATTTCACAATACCCTTGACTTAGTTGTGCTTGGACTTGGCATGAGTTTGCCAAAGAAATATTGTCACTAAAATTTATTTAAATTTATTTTTTATTTAACTTGAGAACTTAGCCACAAATAACAGCAGCAGCATTAATATAAAATATATCTTTGGCAATATATCTTTAGTAAATATATCTTTCCTGATTAGCATCAAAAGTTGAGTCAACTTAGCATGGTACATCAACATTTCTATGCGAGTATCAGATTTATAACAGTTAAGCACTTCATGTATAATTTTATACATATTTTATCTTATATATTTAGTATTACTGCGAATATCGATAAAAATCGATTTCCGATAGCTATGAGAAACACAATCTTAAAGATATAGGCTTACACTAAGTATCAAATATTTCACAGCTGTATTGAGGGTGTCTGCTAGTCGAGCTCCCTCACGAAATTGTTTATCCTGGTTATTGGCGTTATCGTTTTTGGCTCGAGGAAACTTTTGATGGAAATGATTTAGACATTAGGGGAGAAGAGAGAAGAGAGTTGCAAATTAAGCAGCAGCAGCAGCAATCAGGCTACTTGCCACTTGCAACAGCGCACTTCCTGCTTCACTCCACCCTTGCACACATGCGTAACTTTTTCTAGCATTTCAATTACCAAATAATAAACAAGTTGGCAACAAAAAGCATCTAAAAGCACAGAGCAACTTGCTACAAAAAAACATAGAAAAAAAAAAATGTTGCTTCGAAAGCAAATCAGAAAGCCATCAGAATGCCAACAAATATGCAGGGCCAATGAAGCGCTTAGGCCCACAGGCGGAACACTTTAAAAGTAACTTATCCTTCTTCTCCCTTCTCTTCTCTTCCCCTTTTTTTTGTACAATTCCAGGACTCTACATGCAATTTGCATAAAACTTGCATATTGTCCCTTGTTGTCCCTTTGGCATAAAATTCACTTTGTTGCATGTTGCTGTTGCTGTTGCTGTTGCTGTTGTTGTTGTTGTTGTTGTTGCAAGCAGCTGGGCTTTCTTAATTGCAGCGCCTGCTTACAGCTAAGTTTTCAATAATATGGAAAGCTACATGCACGTAGCATGTAGCTGGCCAAATTTCCGCCTTTTGTGCATCAATCTCTAATGACTTTCCTTTGTTCTACCCAAAAAAAAAAAAAAAAATGGGGGAAAATGTGTGTCAATTTGAGAACTTACTTAGCCGAAGTGTTGGCCAAGTTAGCGTGTAAATATGCTTAACGCTTCACACTGAGCGAAGCCTGGTTGCAACACTCAAAACTAGAGTCGAGGGAGTGAATATTGATTAATACAAAGTGAAACCGGAAAAAAGAGAACTTTATTGGTGCTTGACATTATTCTCAGCGTTTACAATAATTGCCAATTAGCTTGGAGCAGCTATGCGGAGAAGTTGCCTCTCAAGCCATAATTAACTTGTAATGCCAACTTGATCTATCTTCCTCTCTCTTTCTCTTTCTCTCTCTGTCTCTCTCTCTATCTGCTCCTTGACTTTGTGTGCTGCAGCGCATTCACTTTCTGTTTCATTGGATTATCTGGTGCTCCATTCTCTATCTGACTATAGATTCACTAGCGTTCCAATGCACACTCGACACGCACTCAATCGAGCCAAGTTCTGCGAGGCCATCAGATACATCAAATACAGCGAAACAAATTCAGAACTAGAGAAATAGTATGCTCAAATACCCTACGTGCTATATATATGCTACACTCAGAAAACAAATTGTCCTAGAAGCAGGAAAGTTATTCTGGATTTCTGAATAAACTAAAGTTATAAATGCTTTTGTTTCAATTTTTTGAAATGTTTCTATCTTTATAAATAATTTAAAATTATAATAAATCAATCCGTAAGGTTTACCTGTTGTCTAAGCCATAAAACTAAACGGTGATTGTTTCTCCGGGAATTACTTTATTTGGGAAAGTGTATGCATTTCGTGATAAAATATAGATTTATTATCTACACATAGTTCCAGCAGCTGCTGGATTCGTGAACGGGTTATCTGATGCCACAGCGCCCCAGCAGCAATCTTGAATTTTCAGCTTGAAATTCAGAGGCTTGCATTCATTTGCCGATCCAAGATAAGGTTGTCTGAGTCAAACAAAAGCAGCAAACCACTCTTTAGATGCAAACGAGCCAAATTCCTAGTGTACAAAGAATTAGCTCAAAACTTGAACCGCAAACGTATCTGAGTTTAGAACAGATCCTTTCGACCTATTGCTGATCAGGGCTTTGGATAGCTGTGCGAATACTATAAAGCTGGGCAATTGTCTCATCGAAACTGGCTTGCTGTAAAGCGCATAGGGGATCGGCACTTTTCTCAACTGCAACAACAACTGATCTTATCATATTTAACTTCCGAAAATTAATGTTAATCGTATCGAATTTCCTTGATAGTTTCATTATCTTCATCTTTTCATTTAACCTTTCTATTTCTGATTAGACTTTGCACAATCGAGCTTGTGTTATGTTTTAAGTCTTTCAATGCCTTACTTCACCTGTTCCCGTTGAGAAGTGAGAATTCCACTTAATTTAATTAAAAATTCAATTCTAACATACATTTTCAGTATTGGAACTTTCCTGTAAGACCTCTAACTCTACTTAACTGTAGTAATCCTAACTTAGCACACAAATTAACAATTTCTGCTCTAATTAAGTTTTTTTTAGGGAAATATACTTCGAATAATAAGACTACTAGATTTATTATATATTTTTACTTCTATTGCTATTTTTTTTCGATTTAAATTTTAGTTTAACAATTATTTTTTAATTTTCATTTAATTTGTAACTTTAATTTATAATTTCATTTAAAATTATTATTTATTAAAGACTTATCAAAATTTCCGAGTTGTTTTCATATGAACTGCAAGTAATAAGATGTAAATAAATAAATTAAGTTTAAATGAAATAAATATTTAAATAAATAAAAGTATTATAATTTATATTCAGATTTATTAAATCCTTCAATTTATTTCATTTTCGTTTTACACTTTAATTTAACTATTCATCATTTGAAACATGAATTTTAATTTATTTAATACTCTTTAAAATGTATAAGCCGTTTTCAGTGTACATTAAATAAATAAATTAAACTGCTCCTAAACAAGTAATTAAACTAATATGCCGTACAAAATCTTAGGGTATTAAGCAAAACACACAAACAAACAAATTGAACGCATGATTTCCACTTGCAGCCAAAGCTAAATAACTCAATGTGGGCGCATTTGAACACTTGGAGCATACTTCAAACACACACACTAGTTAGTGTACACACACTCACACACACACACTCGGACACACACTCGGACACACACTCGGACACACACAAATACAGTGCACAGCTGCACATTGAGAATTGTTTGGCGTTGCGCGTGAATGGGCCAATGAGTGATTGGAAAACAGCGAATGACTGAAGGCCTTGTCTGAGTGTAATTTAATTAAACAAATCAAACCGGACGTGAGTGTGTGTGTGTGTGTGTGTGTGTGTGAGTCTGTTCGCACATAAGGGGCGTCAAATGAGTGTATATTTTTTTCATTTAATTGAAAATGTGTTCAACGAACGCGAACAAGTGAAACAACGGCAGAAAACGAATGTTTCGCTGATGAGGCGGTGGAGCAGCGATCTACTCGTAAACTTATTCACTGCTCTCAATAATTAAGTGGGTTTTTGCACGCTTTCGCATTGCTACATACATATATTTAATCCCCTAACCCATTAAAAGGATTAAGTTGTTGATGTTGACCACACAAGCTATCTACATTTATTCCCAATTTTAATGTTATTCGCTTGTCAGTCCACACTCCAAAGCATATTTCATTCAATCGATAAATACCTTTATTTACTGAACGTCCTTAATTATCGAAAACTGGCAGTAATATTGTGTTCAGTATTTCAATGTCGCTTATAAACAATGCATACATACTCTGCATGATAATGTTAGTTAAAGGGTATCTGCTAGTCGAGCTCTTCCACGAATAGAGGTTATTTATTATACCCTTTTAGAGATAGTTAGAATATATCCTTAACTTAAATTACTTCTTTAATCTTTAGTCTTCTTTAAAACGTTCTTAATAATTGTTATTTTAAAAAGTATGTAAACTTCGGTGTGCCTTTTGAATATATTTGATTCACGCATACGTTTTTTTGAATTTAATTTATTTGTGCACAAAATTCTAAGCATGTATAAACATTTTGTAGCCAGTTTTTTGGCGCAGCGGCACGCATGAAACCAAATAAATTAAATCGCCTTAAAACACACACGTCTTCCATTAACAGACTTTGAACACGTTGCGAGTGTGTGTGTATGTGTGTGTGTGTGTGTGTGTGTGCTCATACAAAATATAAATTACAAATCAGCTGCGCAGTTAATTCTAAAATGAATGGAATGCTATAAAATAATTATCATATTTTATGGCATTTTTATGATAATTGAAAGAGTTTTATGATTTATTCAATGCGTTTGTTCAATGCATTTTAACACATTTGTTTTTTCTATTATTTATCATCTCTCTTTAAGCCAAATGCAAAGTTCGCATTATTTATGGCCAATATTGATTAATTGCCAATTTTATTAAAACAATTCATATGCAATTTTAATTCTATGCCTGAAACTAGTTTTAGTTTTTCTGTTACAGAGGAAGAGCAAAATTTATATATTAAATATTTCAGTAGCTTGGAAAATGCTAAACAAATCAAGTAAATAGTCAATTGATTCGATGGGAATTTGAAGAATTTGTTATGCAATTGTTACAACAATTTGTTCTTAAGCCATCAATTAGTTGAGTTGTGGCCTGTTTTATGATGAGCTTTATGGCAGAATGGGGAGCTACCACAACCTATACATAATGAATGCTTTTTAAATAAATAGCCATCAATATGCACATTTTGTATGTGAGGCCTTGAAAGAAATCCTTAAATTATGCAATTAAAATGCAAGCCTAACGAAAACCGCAAAATAAAAAAATGGGATTTTAATGTAATTTAGTGTTGCTCATGTTGGTGTTAAAATATTAAATACCATTTGCAGAGCCACAATTCCAGTTCGCATTTTATGCAAGCTGTTATGGCTGCCACATTCCAAAACGGAGCCGCATCCGTAGACTAAATGGCGAATGCAACCTGACCTTGTTCAAAATGGGAGACAATAATAAATGGTTCTTCAGTCCTTTCTTCATCTTATGCTGCTGCCAGCACCACATGCCAAGTGCATCCAAAAAGGCAAACAACAAAAAGGCACATTTCCACAATAATCATCAACAATGAGAACTCTTATCCAGCAAACTGTTCCTAGAAACAAGGAAAGTCGAACATTAAACACAGATGAGAAACATAAATAACTTTCACTCAGAACATCTTTTATATTCTCGAATGTCTAAGAAAGAAAAATATATGATTAATTTCATTAATAATTTGCACCTCTTGTTAAATGCTTACAAAATCGTTGTTTAAATAATATGACAGTCAGACGGACATGGCTGAATGGCTTTATTGAGTGTCGAAGATTTTTCCTTCTGACTGTAATTTCAATTAAAAATTGTATTCCATTTTAATGTGTTGAGTGTATAAAAAACAAAGTGGAAAATTGGCTTAAATTGACAGCTTAAATTTCCGTTGACGTCTAACCAAAAAGTAAAAGTCAAAAAGAGGTAGTCAGAATTATTAGCTTATATCAAAATCTCGTCATAAACTTTTCCACTATTGACATTTCCCAAACGGCACAAAACTTTGCAAACAACACGCTCAAAATAGAAAGCAAAAAGCAAAAAAGCCAGAAAGAAATGGCCAAACTATTTTCGACTTATCGCCAAAAATGGGCCATTGAATAAATATCAAATGCAAATGGCCATAAATATTTCTGATCGGCTTTTCATTTCACTACCGTATATTTTTCTTTTCATTCTTTTTTGAAAAGAAGCACACATTTTTTTATGATTGTTTTCGAGGCTTGCTTTTTTTTTGGGCACATGGAAATACTTATTTTTAGCGAGCTCTGCGAGACATGTTAAAATCATTTATGCCGCTTTAAAAGCCACAAATGTCGGACCATTGCTGACAGCCCGAGCCCAGTGAAGTTTCCTTATTTTTTTTTTTTTTTTGCACAGGGATTTGCACGGCTGTAAAGCGAGACCCGCAAAAGTGTGCGTGAATAACACAATAACGCATATGACTCGCACATAACGTATACGCGGCGTGCGCTTTAACGACGATAGAAAACGCGACGAGCAACTTTACGATGCCCCCGCATCATTTGATTTTATTGCAAATGGGCCGAGCAGCGATTTGAAAGTGTCAAAAATATACATCAAAAATGATAAAGAATAGCTAGCTGAGGCAAGCCGAGAATTTCATACACTCATAAAGTCCACGCAACTCACTGGTATGATTTTTTTCTAATTAAAATATATGTATTTATATCCACATGTGAAATCTTTAAATACTTATGCTTATTAATAACATGACAAATTTATAAATATATAAAAGCAAATTAGGAAAAATTCAAAGTTATAAGAAACTAATTTTCAGTATGGCGAATGTGTGAAATTCAGGGATGTTTATTTTCGCTGAGTGTACGTCTGCAACTGACTGTGGCGACAGCAAGTTAGTTTGTAGATAGTTTCAGAATCTCAAAGCGTTTTCAATAAACCTGCTATTCAATTATTGGTTTCTGATGAAGTTTTCTTGCATCCTACGAGCCTTTCAATGTTTTTTTCTTTCTATAGGACTTTTGTAAAGAAGTCTTCAAAATGACTAGAAAATTGTTGTGGCTTTGCAATTGTTGTTTTCCATTATTGTAAATTTTTCCTTCATCATAAAGCTTATGCACAAGACTTGTATTCTCTGGCCTGCTGTGATGTCCTCTGCCTAAGCCTTTTTACAATGATATATCAAACTCTTAAATTTTGCTAGCAAAGTCAATAGCTCAATTTATTCCCTTTCCAGCTCAATTTGAACTTTTAGCAAAGAAGGGCTTTTCTTCTTCATATAAAAACTTTAATTTTTTTATGTGCACCAGTTATTGTCTTCGCAACTATTTTATTATTTTATTTTATTTATTTTTTACTGTCAAGCTGTGTACTTTAGCACAACTTTTTCCAATTTTTTAAAGGATAATATATTCAAGCTTCATCTGGATAGTTTTAAGCCTGGCAGCCTGACGTTACATGCAACGTAATGTGAGGAGCCATATAGCTAAGACATATGCTATATGCGCCCCTCGCAACAACTGCCACATATGCTATGGGCAGCCCTCGCAATCGCAATGTGAGATCGCTGACCCAATAATGCAGCGATCGCAAAAGGGTGACCGCTGCTTTGCTGCCAGCAAGTGCAGCGACAGCAGAAGGTGCAAAGATCATGCCACCGACGCGACCCGACCTATAAAAGGGGGCGTCGCAGACACAGGGTCAGTCAGTCAGAGGCAGGCAGTCAAAAGTACGAGACGAGTACGAAACTCGCTGTCGGGCAAGAGTAGATCTGAGACTCACCGCAGTCAGTGCGAAATCTAGGAGCGAAATCAGTCAGAGAAGGTATGATCGCCACCTAGTTGGTACATGGAACACATGGGTATCAAAGGGATATCCATATGGCATTTCAAATTGTACCGTAGTCAGTCCGAAGCAGTGCAAGTCGACGAGCAGAGGCAATACGTCGACCAGGGAATCGTAACAGGACGATTCCCCAGCAAGGAGCTTCGTTGGATCAAGGACAGGAATCGCAGCAGGTCGATTCCCAGCAAGGAATGTGTTATTAATTATCGCAGTGCAATCAAATATAAATTTGTTTGTTTTAGCCCAGCTAAAACCAAACGAACTAGAAAGGTTCGTTACAGTAAAAAAATTATAAAATAAAGAAGAGTAAGCAAAGATTTGTTGGCAGATGTTTTTTTTTTGGCGCCGCTGAGGAAGTTGGCTTGCTCTGTTGTCCTTGAGCCAGCTTGTGCGGCCTTTGTTTATGATTAATGCGATGATGATTCTGACAATGTTGAGAGTGCAACAACATCAACAACAGTCACAAAGCAATAAAGCAACGAACCAACGAAGCGCAGCGCATCAAATGCAAATAACTGCCGGCCTGAATATAATCAAATCGAAATATGGCAACAGCATCAAACTTGTCGACAACGGAAACTGCACAAAATGACAAACAAAGCGCAGCCCAAGGGCTTTCCATCTGTGTGTGCGTGTGCGTGTATGTGTGTGTGTACCTGTGTGTTCACCTGTGTGCGAGTGTGTCAAGGCCAGACAAATCAATTAAATTATAGCTTTTCGACACTCAGAAAATAAATAGACCTAAAATGAAAGTCGGCAAAAAAAAGAAAGTTTTTCGTGTTTTTAGAAATAATATTGAAATATAAGAAAACACGTTTCTAAAGAAATTGGGTTGGGATTGCCCAAATTGAAAATCCCAAACATATGACGGGTTCTTCTAATTTTAATTTTATTAAGAAGAACATTTATAAAAAGAAGAAATGTAAATAGATATTGTGAAAAGTCTCTAATGCGCATACATATAATTGAAATATAAGACAAATCCAAGCTGAAATTCTTATTTTTTTTTTTTAAAGCCACCGTCATACATTTTTGACTTTCTAAATAAGGCGATTTTCGTTTTGAGTGCAGCTGCTGTATGCATTATTTCTATTTCTTGCTACAAAGCAATTTTCATGTTTTCCGTCTTTATTGACATTTTCTATTTGCCGGCGGACAGCAGGAACTAACAGAGACGAACAAAAGGACAGAGGGACATACAGACAAAGAACAAACAAACAGTTTGGCAGTTTATTTTCCAGCAATTCTTTGACATGTCACATAAGCGTATGACAAATTTGAAGTCTGCTTGTGGAAAATGCGAAAATGGAATAAAAAATGCACTTGCAGCTTTGCTTGTCTGCAGAAAATTTGAAAAAAACGCCATTTGCTCACAGTGAGTGAAAAAACAATCTTCATGTTAAGCATTATTGTTTCGTGTAAAAAACAAATAGATAAACAAGTAGGAGCACTCGAGTTGAGGTCACGGCTTGCAGATACCATGTAACCAGGTCTAGCTTACTCTAAGTTGGTGAAAGAAATAAATTAAGTAGCTAAAAATATTTTTGGAGGACAAGCA
Source organism: Drosophila nr. fundita (assembly GCA_035044245.1). NCBI lineage: Eukaryota > Metazoa > Arthropoda > Insecta > Diptera > Drosophilidae > Drosophila > Drosophila nr. fundita. The sequence goes on from JAWNMG010000654.1 coordinate 2,751,709, forward strand.
AGTCAAGTTATGGCTGTAAAAGTTTCAACCAATCCCTATTGAGTACATTTTAGGAATAATATAACATGGAAATCGAGTCAGAATTGCATTTTTAATTTTGAATGTACTTTGCTTCTAAAGGTTGGACTAAAATTAAAAAGCACCGGTTTTTGAAAATCTGATTATTTTTCATAAAGTTATGGCTGACAAGGCTTCGACCAGTTCCTAAAAGTACTTATTGTACTTAAGTACTTATGCCTATATGCACACACATATGCAAAAGATTTCGATAATTGTGGTGGCAGCACGATATACAAACTCCCCGATCGATAGACCCCAAATGCTGCCACACAATTGACATCGCAACGCAGTTAGCAATAATAAATTATCGATGCAACAGAAACCTAGCAAATCAGTGCGTATAAAACAGAACGAAATTATATAAACCATTTAACCAGCAGCACACTTCTCGTTAACATTAAATACGTACTATTATTTCAAAAACCTTTAAAATACAACTTAACTTTAAACAATCACTTACACAAATATTCAAATCGCGAACAGTGGTGCGCGCCAAATGCCGCAGCGAACAGCTGTTTTGCAAAACAACCCTGTTTTTGTCCAAAAGAGTTTGGTTATTTATTGAAATCAAAGAAAGAAGTAATTTATAAGCAACTAGAAATAAATATATAATAGAGGTAAAATGTCGGTTTGCACATCCGCTGAGATAGCAGAGAAACGTCGCATTGCGCTGACCAAGCTGCAGGCAAAAACTAAACAAGGCCCTCCAACAAATTCAAATGCAAAACCAGCCATAAATATTTTGAGCGCAAAACCAGCCGCAAATTTTTATAAATCACCAGAAAACACAACAAAAGCAGCTGCTATAAGTAATAACAATAATAACAATAATAGTAATAATAAGAGTTCGGCTTTTCTGAATGCACTCAAGTCCATTAAAACAACATCCGCCCGAGAATTGAGCCGTCAATCTACGCATCCTTATCAGCGTCCAAAATCGTCTCTAAAACTTAGTCCAGAGAAATTGGAGCAGCCTCTAGCTAATGGAGCTTTGGCGCCTGTTTTTATAAAATCCATCAATTGTCGCATTTATATGATAAGCGCTCGACGCTTTGCCATCGAGCCCTCGGGCTATCATGAGAAATTGATTGAAGTCTTTAAGAATATACCCAGTAAATCTTACGACAGCCAAACGCGCATTTGGAATTTTGATTTCAAGGATTATCAGCTGCTGCAGGAACATGTGGGCGATCTGAAGCCTCAAGTGCTACTCGGCAGCATACCAAAAAAAGTAATTAATTTGTGCCAGCAACCAGCAAAGCCGCTGGAACGCAGCGTTTTAGCCTCAATTGAAGAGAAGCTGGCAGCGAAACTAATGCCCTTCCAGGAGGAGGGCGTCTGGTAAGTATTTGACTTCACTATACTTCAAGTGATGCTCCAATTAATGTTCCTCCTTCCCCCTCAACAGCTTTGCCATTGCGCAGCAGGGTCGCGTCATGATCTGTGATGAAATGGGCCTGGGTAAAACTTATCAAGCATTGGCTGTTGCTGATTATTTTCGGGAGGATTGGCCACTGCTCATCTGCACCACGGCCAGCACAAGGGATGCCTGGGCTCGCCACATTACCGAATTGTTGCCGTCGGTGCCTGTGCACTGTGTCCAGGTGCTGGCCAATAATCAGTATTTGCAGGATGCCAAAGTGCTCATCGCGAGCTACAACATGATGGAGCGTTCCATGGACAAACTGCTGCAGCGCAAGTTCGGCTTTGTTATCTACGATGAATCGCACACGCTCAAAAATGGCAAAGCCAAGTGTACAGCAGTTGCCAAGCGTCTGGCGGATCAGGCCAAGCGTGTCATTTTGTTGTCCGGAACGCCGGCATTATCCCGTCCTTTGGAGCTATTTACGCAGCTGCAACTCGTCGATGGTCGCTTCATGAACTTCATGGAGTTCAGTAAGTTAAACGATGCATTTGTTTTATTAAAAGGGATATCACTTCAAGTAAAGCAGTCTAATCTGTACAGAATCAATGAAGGCCAATGAATTTAACAATTTTTTATTTGCTCAATTATATTTATAGCCAGTCGCTACTGCGATGGCAAACAGTCTCATTTTGGCTGGGATGCGAATGGACAATCAAATTTGGAGGAGCTGAAGGTGATCTTAACGCTCAAATACATGCTGAGGCGCACCAAGGCTGAGGTCCTGCCACAGCTGGCCGAAAAGAACCGGTAAATTGTATATTCCTATTTTGTTTGTTAAATAATTGTTGTTATTTCCGCTTGCAGTGAAACAGTTGTGTTGGATCCGGCTTTGGTCTGGACGAATGATGATGCCAAAAGCACGTGCAATGAATTTAATGTGGCTCTACAAAATGCCAAAGGGAAATCTCGGGAGGAGGTTTTACTGCGTTTCTATGCGCGCACAGCGGAGGTGAAAACGAGAGCAGTCTGGTGAGTTTGAGAGATCTATCAGATCATAAAATAATGACTTTTATTTATAAAATATTTAATAAATCAAATTCAATCTATAATTATTATATAAATTGCAATTATGTATAGCCTATGTAAATATTTTATTTGCGCAATAGTTTTTTTTTAAGTATGTTTTGAAGAATGTAGTTCTCTGTTTATGTACGAATTAATTATTCTTCAGTTAAATGTAAAATATGTTTTAATTTAGTATTAGATATACATATATCAATTATATTATTAATATATATAACAATCTTCACCTTAAAAAATTGCTATTGAGAATGATTCCATATATTAAATATTCTATATGTGTAGGTAATTCATTTAAGGATTTATCTTTAAATATTTTGAATTTGCCAGATATAGTTTTAATATTCTCTGTTAAATATATATGTGCAACAAATCCTTTTTTATGCAGCGCATATTTAAAGACTTTGGTCAAGGAGAAGTCAAAGTTTATTATATTTGCGCATCATCGCGTGATGATGGATGCGATTAGTGATTGCCTGCGCGAACTCAAAGTGCAATTCATACGCATCGATGGACGAACGGTGAGCGATGTTCGCGCCGACTATGTGGACACATTCCAAAAGAAGAGCAGCTGCAAGGCGGCGGTACTATCCTTGAAGGCCTGCAACTCGGGCATAACTCTGACGGCAGCCGAGTTGATCGTATTCGCTGAGCTCGACTGGAATCCAAGCGTATGTTTATAGCTCTCATTTATTTTGATGTATCATATTTATATATATTTTGTATCCCGCTTGCAGACGCTGGCGCAGGCGGAGAGTCGTGCTCATCGCATTGGCCAAACCAAGCCTGTGATCTGTCGTTATTTGATGGCCAATCAAACGGCGGATGATACCATCTGGAATATGCTGAAGAGCAAGCAGGAGGTGCTCAGCAAAGTGGGCATCTTTGCCGAGAATCTGCAGCAGGCCACACACACAGCAGCGCCCACAACCGTAAATTAATTAAACAGCAGCAAAGTATTGATATTCATCTTTCCCAATTGCAGTCCCGCAAAATTGAACAGTTCTTTTCACCGGCCAAGCCCACTTCGGCCACAATGGAGCAGTATTTTTCGCCGGTGCCGGCATCGACTACGGTAAACAGCGATAAGGAAAACCCAACTGTTTCAGAAGTGGACAGCGCACAGGATATTGCAGCCTTTTTCAAAGATGATGATGATGATGATGCTTTTATGGAACTGAATATTTGATGGTTAGTCAAGGCTAGATGCTCTGCATACGAATGATGTGCTGATGATGATCATGGATCTCGAATTTATATGATTCAGTCAGTTTTCAAACAAATCAATCTACAGTTAAGAACGAAATATCATTAACAAGTTAAACATTCCGTTTGCCTCAAATTCATTTTATGTAAAACAAATTCATTTCATTTCAAATATTTTGAGTTTGTTGCATGGGATATTTTCTTGGATTATGTTTTTGCTGGATTCTCTGTTTATGTATCTTCAGTTAAATGTAAAAAAGTAACCACGAATTCATTTCATGATTTGTCCTAAAGTTGTTGCTTTTATATATAATTTGCTGGATGCTCTGTATATTAATAAATCAATCTTCTGTGAAATGTACAAGAAAACCTTAAAATTTGCAATTGTTATTATTTTATATGTGACACATACTAATTTTAGATTTATCTTCAAATATTTTGAATATTTTACTATTATATATAAACTATATATAGATTCAATATGCTTCGTGAAATATTTAATATGTGTCTTTAAATTTGAGGTATTTCTTTGTTTATTGTTTGATGACATATTTTTATAATTTAATTATGTTTTTTTTCTGTCTGCAGTTCATTTCTTATTTATTTATTATATGTTGTTTAGTATATATATATATATATATATGTAATTATATTAAGAACGCGATTATGGATCCGACTTGACCTCCATATTTAAACACCTTTTTTATAATTCCTAAATTAAAAACTATTTAGTGAAAAGTGACTGCGCATGCGCTGCGAACAGTGCCTTGGCAACAAATCAAACAATGGTCGACATAACTTTTTGAATTGACTCAAAACTGTCTGATAAATATATATATATGTATGTATGTATATAGATATTGGGATATAAACAAGAGGCATGACCAGCTCAGTGGACAACTTTGATGCACAGGATGTTGATGGCGAGGAAGAGGAACTCGGCGATGACTACGGCATCTCATTCATGCGCGACATCATCAGCTTGGAGTAACTAATATATATACATATTTATATACATTTCTATATAGCTATGTATAACTGTATAATTGCAGGCACTCCTTTGGCTATGACTGCAAGCGACTGTTCAACTTGGTGTTGGTGGATGATGATACCCTAATCTTTGCATCCGGCAACTTTCTGCACTACTTCAGCATTACGCGGCGTGAGGTGACTTTCCGCCAGACAGTCTTTGGCTGCGGCATTGGCTTTATAACGGTGCGTAGCTTATAATACAAAAAAAAAAGAGAACGTTGCTATCGGCCGTATCGATTTGCTACTATCGATTTTTATCGATTTGCAAGCCGAATTTCAAAATTTTGCGTAAAGCGGGCTCAGACCAGATGAAGGCTCTTCGATATCAGATTTTAAATTCCAATTTTCTCTCAGAAAAACGAACGTCCCGAGTTCCAAAATCTGTTCACTGTGGCGGAGAATGGGCCGCGTCCGACGATCTTCATCTATGAGTATCCATCGCACGAGGTGCGCATCAAGCTGCTGAATGCGGCCAAGAATTGTTTCACAGCCGGCGCTTACAATTCGAGTGGGGAACTGTTTGCCTCGCAGGCGGGCTATCCGGATTTCATCATCACCATTTGGCGCTGGCAGCTGGCCGAGGTTGTGCTGCGTGCCAAATCCTTTCAGAGCAACATACACTTTGTGCACTTCTCCGAACACAATCCGATACTGCTCTGCTCCTCGGGTCTCAGTCATATCAAATTCTGGAAGATGGCAAATACTTTTACGGGGCTCAAACTCAAGGGGGATCTGGGACGCTTTGGCAAGACGGATTTCAGCGACATATGTGCCATGTACATGCTGCCCGATGAGAATGTCATCTCCGGCTGTGATTGGGGCAACATTTTGCTGTGGGAGGCGGGCCTGATCAAGTTCGAGGTTTGCCGAAAGGGACGCAAACCTTGCCACTTGAAGCCCATCACACGCATCACGATGCGGAACGGTGAGGTGACCACTGTGGGCATGGATGGCTATGTGCGCGTCTGGTTTTGGGAGACAGTCGACCTGGCCGATCCGCCCGAGGATGATCTCTTCGTCGAAATCGATCCGATTTATGAGTTCAAAATCTCCGATGTGGAATTGCGCTGTCTGCAGAAGATTAAACCTTTTGAGGACAAAGATTTTGGCTATTATGCGCAGGATGGCGGTGGCGGCATTTGGTATTGTGACATCAATACCTTCGATGTGCCACAGCCGGCCAGGCAGCTCTACTCGTGTGTGGGTGGACGCGTGATCGCTGCCCAAATGTCACCGGTTTCCCCACATCTTTTGGCGCTCTCCGAGACGGGGAAGATCTTTGTGTATGATTATGAAAAGTGCCGGCTGCTGTTGGAGAAACAATTTGTGGCACATGGTGTGGACATCATTTGGCTGGACACACAAATATCTAGCTATGGCACAGAGTTGCTCGCTGCCTTTGAGGATGGCATATTGAGGCAGCTCTTCCTCGATCTCAGTGTCCCATCGAAGGCTTCAGTGCGTCTCGTGGAGGCGTACAAGGCACACACGGCACCCATCACCGACTTGAGTGTGAATCGTCAGAGCACAGTGCTCATCACTGGTTCCGCGGACAAGAGCATGTTCATATATCGGCTGGGCAAGGATGCGGATCGATTGGTTCAACTGCATCCACTGGGATTTGTGGAGTTCAATGCGGTGCCAAATTGTTTCTTCTGGAGTCTGACGCAACCTTTGATTGTCCTAATTGGTTGCAAGAGTGGCGAGGTCTATGAGTATAGTATAAGCACCGATATCAGCGAGCAGCAGACCTATTTGTCCTACAACATCACGGATCCCACACGCATGCGCAGCACTCGGTTCGTCTCCGTGAAGAGTCGCATCCGGCGGGATCTGAAACGGGAACGAACCAAGCAACGCAAGGCGCAAAAAAGGGAGTGGAAAATGCTTGAAATTGAGAAATTGAAGAAGGCGAATCCCGGGCTGCAAATTGACCTCGAAAGCGCCTTGGTCGACTCGGAACCGGAAGAGGAGGAGGAACCGCTCCACATACCTAGTGTGCCCAATCGGGTTATTTGGCTGCGTTACACAGAGCGGGACACCATTTGGGTCACCATGGCCGGCTACGATGCGGGCTACATCTACGAGCTGGACTTTGAGAGTGCCGAGCCGAAGCTGTGCACGATGATCACCGACGCCGATGACATCGAAATACACTCCTACTTCATTGCGTAAGTGCGGGGAATGATGCAAGGTATCCCTGTCCCAAGGTGTCTTGAGAAGGGGCAGAGATAGAGAGAGTTCCCTTTTTCCCTTAGTATGAGATCAAAGCCACAGCTGATAGTTGGCTGAAAATTCCCAAACCGGGCTTCGGAGTCTTCTCCGTACTTTATGCCCTTACGTAAGTCAGTATTGGCTAGGGGTGTTGCCTATTCTTAGTTCGGATAATCATAATTAGTTACTGAGAGTACCTAGAATCAGTTTTCGGAGGCTCCTTCTCCTCTCATAGCTTAGGTGAAGCAAGGGATCGATCCCCATTTAAGTCTGATTAATAACTGAAAATGCTGCGAACTATTTCTCGGAGTCATCTGCTTCCTTTACTTAGGCCAGCATTTAACCATGTTGTCGATCCTTAGCTCAGGTTTCTCCTTCCTTTATTCCTTTAGGATTGAACAGTTAGTTAGTTAGTTAGTTAGTTTTCTTAGCCTATTCCTTCTCCACAAACTCTTGTTTGACCCAGTCGAATCCCTCTCCCCACGCAGCGATGAGTATATAATGTTTGGTCTGATGAATGGGAGTCTGCGCATCAATCGCCTCAATCCGGAGGATTTCACCGACCTAGCCGATTATCGCACTTATCCGATGCACGATGCCATCAAGGGAACCATTCCGGCGATCATCAGCAGCTACGATGGCGAGCAATTGGTGAGCGTAGGCTACGATGGCAACATCTTCCTGTACAAGTGGAACGGCCCCAAGTTGAAGAGGAATCCGTTGAGGCGGCAGCTGCCAGCCATGCCCGGCAGACCGGAGGCCGAGGATATTGTGGATGTAGAGACGCCATCGCTGGAGCAGGAGAAGATCAATGCGGAATTGCAGCGTCAACAGGAGGCAGCCGAGGCACACGATCGCGATGTCCTCGCCAAGATCGGGGCACTGCAGAGCGTCTACTTTGAAATTATCAAACGCAACGATGAATTGCCGACCGGTCTACGGGTGCCCGACAAGGATCTCCTCCTCGATCAGCGCATCGTCCAACAAGTTCGCGAAGAACTCCAGGCCGAGCTGGACGATGTCCGTGAAGATCTCGCTTATGACTTGGAGTTTGCACAAGTTGGACACAGAAAGCTCTACAATCACTTCCTCAAGAAACTTGATCATGTGCCATATACTGTCACGCCCCTCTGGTGAGTCGAAGAGTAAGTCCTAGTTAGATCCTTAATCTTGTGTCTGTGTAGTGCCAGAATTGAACCGTTGTCCACTTTTCGCCTGGAGACGCTTGGCGAGGAATTTCAGCAAATCAAACGAGATATTCAGGAACGTCTCAAAATGGAGCACGATATGCGGTGAGTTTCTGATTTTTTATCTTTATTCCGATTCTTGGAACCACAATCAATACGATTATACATAAACTCTATATCTTTTATCATCCCATGCGAACACACTAGCAGCAGGGAGATCGGTGAGCTTGTGCCAGACAAGCCGGAAGTGTAAGAGACTATATCTAGTATCTATATACACACATAGATAATAATAATAAAATAATAATAATAAAAATAATAATAATAAACCCAAGTTGACTACAGGGTATCCTATTAGTCGAACTCTCTCCCTCGGCAAGAGTACTCTATTTTTGTTTGTTTTTAATCACTCATATTGCAAACTAATCTCTCTTTAAATCCCCAGCCTGACCGAGGTCATAGTCAGTGATGAGGAGGAGGATTCGATTGGTAATCCGCCGCCGGAGACGTTCTTCTTTGGCCGTGATCCATCGAGTGTTACGCCCAAATTTAGCCGTAAGATGATGCGATTGTTGACACGCTACCGCAATCGGCAGCTGTACGAGGTGAGACGGATTTTCGATTGGGAGAAATTGGAACGGCAGAAACCAGATCCGAATCGCAATCATCCGGATGACGATGCACAGATTGCGGCAGCCAAACGCAATCTGGGCGATTACAAACTAAAAACCGGATCTGAATACGAGCCAAACAGCTCGGAGAACCTAACAGCCAAATACATTGAGATTGTGAACTGTCGCGAGCGATACTTTGAGATGATGGACGCGTACAATGTGCGGGTTATGATGTTGCGGGATCGCAAGAGGGAGCTCATGGAATTCATCGAGTCCAAGCGACAACGACTCGCAAGCATTCATCAATTTCTGCCGGAAGCCAATCGCATCCAGATGCGCCACATCAAAGAGATCGATATGGAAACGGAATATCCGGAACTGAATCTCATTGAGCACTTTGAGCCCGGCTGCGGTGTCAATATCGATGATATACTCTACCTGGAGGCGAATGTGGAACAGTTAACCGCTGCGCAACGAACCAAAGCGACGCTGGACAAGATTAGTCTGTACGAAATGGAGGCATTCGGCAATCCCGATCTTCAAGAGGTGACCAAATTCAAAGCACTACAAATTTCCAAGGTGGAAAGATCGCTGCCCGACGATGAAATGACGGAGTATATTAAAAGATTGCCCGCCACCAATGATCCGGCGTACTTTGAATGCGATGCGGAGGGAAATGTGCCCATGATGCAGGAGGTGCGTCATCGTTGGCTCAAAGTGATGGTTGTGGAGCAACTGCACATCATGGCCGAGGTTGATGAGGAGATCCGCCTATTCGATATGGCACTAGAGAATATACAGACGCACCGGTTCCAGGTAAAAATGGATTCCGAATTCCTCTCCTCGTACATGATCAGTCTCGATCAGGAGCTGTATGTGCTGCGGGATAGCGAGGAGATCGAGATGCAGCTGCTCCAGAATGCCAAACAGGCGATGGGCATACGCAACGAAATGCAGATTGTGATCAATGCCACCAATCGCCAGTTGGAGGAACTCCGCAAGACCATCGACCGACTCAACGAACAAATTAGCCAGCTCCAGTTGAGTTTCATGAATTCGGTGAAGGGTCATCGATTCTATGATTTCTTGCGTCGCATTTTCAAAAAGAAATGGCGTCCACCGAGGCGTGTCCATGGCGATGATGAGACCTCGTCTTCGTCGTCGTCGTCTTCCTCCTCGTCCAGTGAGGATGAGGCTGCCGATGCCCAAAGCGTTGACTCGCTGGACATAACCACCATCCGGCTGGATGAGGCTACCTGTCCCGTTGGCTTGGAGCGCAGCCTTTACGAATGGACCTTCACCGAGCGCTCGGAGCGACACGATCTGGAGCGCATCCTCGCCGAGAGTCATCGCGATGTGGATCGCAATCGTCGCCAGATTGCCGAAATGCAGACCAAGATGAGGCACAACGAGGAGATCTATCAGCAAGAAAAGAATAAGCTACTGGAATTCCGGGTAAGTCAACGGAGGAAGTTTATTAAGTTTGACTTTATAGAAAACCGCGCAAAATGAAAATCCCTCTGAAAACTCGAAAGATTTTCTTCCTTTTGGAAGGTCAAGTATTGAAAATAATATAATATTATTATCGAATATTCCAGCGCAACCGGCAGACGGAGATAAACAAGGTGCAGATAAGTACGGTGCTGCGCATGGATCAACTGCAGCATTTCCGCGAGGGTGAAAACTATCGGGATGTGTCCAATGCGATATTGTTCGATGCGGAAATACTGAGCGATCTGCGCCGCCGTGCCGAGAAGCTGCACGAGGAGACGCTGGCCACAAGGCGATGGCATCGCATCAACTTCATCCATCTGCGTCGCATGAATCGCGACATCAAATTCATGCGATTCGAGATCACCCGGCTCGAGGAGGAGATCAGACAGGCGATGATGAAGCGCTTCGGGCTAATCATCAATCTCGATGAGCTCGAGGAAGAGGTGCTGCGTCGCTACATCTTTGACCTGGAGTCAACAGCGGAGGAAGAGTTGCGAGCCCTCGAAAAGGAGCTCAAGGAGCGCCAGGTGAGACTGTAGAAATTCCCTGAATATACACTCAGAAAAAAAAACTTTATAATTTGCATCACTTTGCATCACTTTAACACACCCAGATTGAGTTATCCCGCTGCGAGGAGGAGTTGGTGCAGGTGACGCAAAACAACACAGAGAAGGTGAACATACGAACGGTGCTCCTCGAGCAGAAGAACATGCTGGATGTTATCCTTGATGTGCAGGAGCGCAACTACCACAAGTGGGCAAATCCCCAAGTGCTCAATCTGAGCTACGACATTGAGAAATTGATGGGCATCGATAGCCAGCTGCTGCAGCAGATCGAGGTGGGCTCACAGCTCTGCAATCTCCAAAATGACTCAGTCTAATTTTTAATCTCTAATCGCTAACCTGTCCAAACAGTGCTTGGAACGTGAGATTTGTACGCTACGTCTGAAGGCGAAACCGTTGCAGATTAATGAAATGGATGCGTTGCCTCGTGTGGTCAACAGTGAGCTGATGCCGGAGCAAACGGAGACGGAGCTCTGTCCGGCCATACTCAATGTGGACGCGTATATGTTGCCACCCATGCCGGATGAGTTCATCATGGATCGTGTCCACACCATTGTCCAAAAGAGTTTCAATCATTTCCTGGGACGCCACACTACGCCGGAAAATGTGCGTAAATTTGCGCAGAGATCATCGCTATATTTATGCCAGGCCGCGTATAGTTTCCAAGGACGATATACGGATCGCATAGCCGAGTGTATAACGGAGCATCTGGAGAGCATTGTGCCCAAGAAATATTTGATACACATCAGCGCGGAGGAGTTGCGTAAATTGTTCAATGAAGTCGTCGCCGTTTTCGATTATGAGCGATCCGATGTGAATACGGAGGATTTGATATCGGGCATCTTTGAGCATGCCAAGGATGCGATGTGTGCCCGTGGCATCTGTGAGATCATTAATCGCACTCAGTTTATTGTGTTGCACATGTTTAAGGAGTTGATTGAGGTGTTGCCACTGGAGGAGTTCCAGGCGGAGGAGACGCTACGCATCATTGTCGATGTGCTCGAACGTGAACCGATGACAGATCCGCGTGCCATCAATGTGGAGGATCTGATAGCGAGCACCCTGCAGCATGCCCAGGAGAATCTGCTTGATGGGATTACGGCGCTGCCCATCCGTCTGCTGGGCAACAGCATCCAGAAGGAGTTGCTCAAGCGGCGCCAATTCAAACCACCCAATTGTCAATCTCCGCTTGCGGTTCGCATTGCCAGCAAGAAACAGGGCCCAAAATCTGGATTACCCTTTTAGTATGGAAACAGGGTATCCTGCTCTTATTTTTGGGGCAAATTTCGATCGGAGATTACTAATATTATTTGCAATTAAGACGTAATGTTTATGTGAAATATGATTAAGCCACATTTGTTTCGGGGTTGGTTAAACAGCAAGTTTCGACAGAGAAAGAAAATATATTTAGTAGCAAGGAATATATATATATATATTATAGGTATAGATAAGGATGTGTAATCTTTGCTCCTGGATATACCCGCTCTCTCTAAACTTTTTGTTAAACTATCCCGAATAACAGAATAAGAATTGTCATAATTTTGATAACTTTCACATAATTAGTTGAACCACAAGTTTTCAGATACTAAAGTTTTATTTTATACCCTAACGCCTTAAAAATTGGATGGATGGGTATATTGAAGTTATGCACAAGTATGTAACATTTAGAAGGAATCATCTCCGATCCCATAAATTACAGGTCATAATATGAATATTTCTTATCTTTTTTTAATTTTTAATTAAATTAAATCGTTTTTGTTTTTTTTTCTGTGATTTGAATATTGTTAAAAAAATATTTTAATAGCTAAAAAATGAAAAAAGAATGAAATGAACCGGTCAAAATAATAGCAGTGGAGATTTCTTAGGATTCGCAGGGGATTCATCCATTTATTCAATGCCAATTTCAAACATTCCTTGGATTAGATTTTAATGTTTTTTTTTTTAATGTTCTTTTTTAGTATGGATCGATTTCTTGTACTTCGACCAATCCTTTGACTTTGCTATATATTTGATAGTATTATTGAAAAGTATCAAAAATCGCAATAAGATAAAAATCACCCAAAATTTAGAAAGTCGATCTAATGTAAGAATCGACCCATAATAAAAATTAGAAAGTTATTTTGGTTTTTAGAAATAATTCTTAAATTTACAAAAAAAAAATTCGATAAGAAGAGAAAAAAATTGTCCAATAATTTAGAAATTTGCTGTTTTGTTTTTCGGAATTGCACATATATGTTTATCTATTTATATATATATATATACATATATATATATATATATTTTATTTTTTATTTTTTGTCTGACTATTAAGCAATAATATAAATATAAAGCGAATGGAGAATGCATAACTGGGCCAAGACTGGATTCAATCTCAAACTTAAACTAAATCCGAATCTTCACTCCAAGCGCCGCTTGACCGTGTTAATTTTGAGTGGGAGAAGCTCGAGCATCTCGCGCACAACGCCAATCTCGCCGTGCAGCTGCTTGGCAGCCTCTTTGTGCTCCACACAGGATTCACTGAATCTTTTATAATACAAGAGACATTGATTTAGTTGATCCAACTGCTGCTGGGGATGCGAACTAATCAGCTTGTAGTAGAGTCGCCCAATGTGAAAATGGGCATAGAGCATGGTGCGCAACTCCTCCACATCCATATTGGGTTGCCAGAGATCACCTGCATCCGGCTGCACTAAATACGATTTGACAAAACTCTCAAAATGTTTTATCGCCTTTAAGCAACTCTGATTGACCCGTTTGACATCCTCCGGTGTGGGAGATGACTGCTCCTTGATGGCATCCAGGCGTATGTCGAGTATGGCAGCATGTGCTGTGCCTGCCACATACCAACACTCGCGACATATCTTCAGATAATGACCATGATCGAGCAGCTCCAGCAAATCCTCTAAATATTTAGCGCGTCGCTTTTGCATCTTAGCCTGATTCTCAGGCAGCTCTTCAAAGAAGGCAATGTGCTCATAGGCCTCGGCATAATCCTGCATAATTCTGGCATACTCGGTGGCCTCTGTCTCCGCCTTGTAGTAATCCTTGGCCACATCCAGCCACTCGTTGACAAAGTGAAAAACCAGCTTGGCATCGTCAAAAGTCAAACAATAATCGCAACTAATGCGATTCTCACAGGCAGCAAGATCGAGATCCAGAAAGCGATAATCCACCTCTTCGAGCTCCAACTGCTTGGTGGCCTGAGCGAGATGTTCCTCCTTCTCATCATCACCTGGCATCAGCCGCTTCCTGGACGACTGCAGCAGCCGCAGTCCGTACAGGGCCCAGCAGCGTGCCACATCCGCATAGCAATGCTTAAATATTTCCGCCACATCCGCCTGCTGCTGCTCACTCATCTGTGGTTTCAACATGTTCGCCTTATGCTCGGCTATAATAATTGTGGCTGCAGCCAAATGATGACGTGCCTCCTTAAAGCGCTCCTGGTCTATATAGTATTCGGAGAGTTTTACCGCACTTGTAGCAAAGACGACTGCATCGTAGGTTTTATATTTGAGCTGGCGATGCAAAGTGCGATGATAGTATTCAGCGGATTTCTCCGGTTCTCCCACATGACCCCACATCTGAGCTAAGGAAAAGCAGCAGATTGTGTACAGATTCTCCAGGTCCTTGCTGCCAGTGGCAGCTGCAGTCAGCTCCACTTCCTCCCAGACTTGATTAAATAAATCAAACATGCTCATTGGCAGCTCTCCTCCAGCCTGAAACTCTTCGTAATTTTGCTCCGCCTGTAGCAGCAGCTCCAGCGCCTTTTTGTACTCCTGCCTGACGGCATAAACAATGCTCAGCTCGTTGATGGCGCCCACATAGGCAATGATGCACTGCGGCCGTTGTTTGAACTCCTCCACCAACCCCAAGCAACGATTTAGCAACTTTTCGCCATCGACCGATTCCCCCGTGTATATGAGAATGCGGCCCAAGTCCCGGCAAGTAAATCCCAATATTGATTCACAGGCAAATTTAAGGCAGCTGCCCTCATCTTCGCTGGCTCGTATCGAGTTCAGTTGATCCTCCACACACTTTTTTAAATCCTGGAGAAAATCGCGAACTTCAGTAAAGGATAGGTATTGTTCGCTTGGGGGATCGGCGCCATTCTCCTTCTCGATTAGAGCGCTCGCCTTCACGTACAGGTCCCGGAAGTCGCTGAGCACTATTTTGGGTAAATCCATTTCTAATTTCGCAATTTTTCTTTTTTAGCTTCGACTGTTTCAACTGACTGTGTCAAATGACAAAGGAAATCGTTGAAACGAATAAATCGAATATCGTCAAAATTCAGCAGGTAAAATGCGCGGGTCATTCGATAAGACACCCAGCTGGTCACAATCGACATATCGCATATATCATTGATATTTTCTGGCCACTTTTTAACACGAGCAACACGATTTATCATAAAACACGGAACGGATTTATAGACCAGAAAAAAAAAACAAATAAAAATTAATGGCATCAGAGAGCAAAGAAATGGATATGACACTAGTCGAAAGTGAAGTTTCTGCAGGAGAAACAGAAACAGATGACTGCTGCGTGGAATCAGACGCTGAGAGTATTGAAGTGGAAACTGTGCCAATTTCCACAGAAGAAGCAGAAATGGAGGAGCTGCTGGGACAACTGGAGGATTACACGCCCACAGTGCCAGATGCACTCACTATGCGCATTCTGCATAGCGTAAGTTAATCTAGAAACTCAACTGATAATATTTAGCATTTATTTATCTTTATTGCCAGTCTGGTTTTGCGTCTGTTGATCCACGAATTGTGCGCATTATTTCGGTATCTGCCCAAAAATTCATTTCAGATATTGCCAACGATGCTTTGCAACACTGCAAAACGCGCACAACGAATATTCAGCACTCGAGCGGTCACAGCTCCAACAAAGTAAGTAAATTTATTGAGTTATTTTAACAAATATTGATTTAGTTTGACATTTACAGGACAAGAAGAACCCTAAGGATCGCAAATACACCTTAGCTATGGAGGATTTGGTGCCAGCCTTAGCAGATCATGGCATAACAATGCGAAAGCCCCAATATTTTGTTTAACATTAATTCGAAATTATAATTTAGTTAAAATAAAAGTAAATGTAACAGATACTTATTTTTATGCGAGTACAAATAGTTACAGCTATCGGTTACTTGATCATGGCACGCAATCGAAATCAAACAAGTTAATGGTGCCTATCGCCTTCTTACAATCAGCTGTTCAGTAGCAAGAAGCAGCACAAAATGGGAGTGTTTTCATTGCGAGTGCAATTTTATTTTCTTATACCCTAAGTGCTGAAGTGCAAATAATTGCTGAAAAAGACGTGAAACAACTCGCTAAAGTTGCGCGGGCAGCATTCATATAACGGCAGTGACTTCACATCGATGAAAGCGTGCGAAAAAAGCAAACGAAAATTGAGACGACGACAAAGTGGGAAAAATCGAACTATTTGCGCGAGTGTGTGTGTGTATAATTTGAGACAAAAGCAAAAATCAAATGCAATACATATGATAATATTAAATATATATATATATATATATATAGTACGTAAAATAATTATAAATATATATAGAATATGTAATTTATTTGCCAATAATTGCAAAAATGTCACGCAGCAATAATCGAATAATCGACAATTGAAAAAACGAAAAGTAAACAAACCCTCCCACCCGCCCCTTTTACCAAATCACAAAATGGATTTGGAAGAGACGAGCGACACTGTATTCCCAGCACTTGGCTTTCCAGAAGTGGGCACCTGGAATCGCACACATAATGTGCCGCTGGAAAACATGAAAATCGATGCGCCAATGGTAAATATGCATCTACATGTAAATATGTGTGTATGAGTGTGTGCGTGCATATGCACTTTGAGTGAGCGAGAGCGCGAGAGTGAATCAGCCGAGGACAGCTTTATCATTCGAACAGGGAACGTCGCCTAATCTGCTGTTTCTTGCCTGCTTCCTCCTCAATAGCCAGTCATAGTTAATTGAAGCGATCGTCGCCATAATTTTTATGTCTTATCAATCACTGGCCATTGACACACTACTTTCAATACTGTTCAACATAGTTGCTGATAACAGAGTTAATAACAGTTTAACCCATTGAATGCCAAGCGACTTTTAAAGCAAAAACTTTATATTTGTTACGTTTGCAATTAAACAGCATCTAACAAATAAATAAAAATAATTAAGAAAAAATATATACAATTTAAAAAAAAAAAAATCAAATAAAAAAATAAATATTGAATTGAATTTCTTTTGTTACGAAATATTGAAAACATAAGTTAAAAATTTTTATATTGTCCGTGCTATATTTCTTCGATCTATTCTCGGGAAAATCAAAAATACGGCAAAACACAATAATGACAATTCGCTTGGAACGCTTTTCTGCATTGGTTATCTAAAATTTTGATTAATTTTTTTTTATAATATATATATATATATATATATATATATATATAATACATAATGCAAACGTTAATAGTCATTGCCTGAAAAATTGCAGAGGTCTCGCAGCAGCAGTAATCTGTCCAATGTCATGATGGTCAACGAGAAAAAGAAGTACGATGATGCCAGGGATAATGATGCGGTTGATGATGGACATTCGTCATATTAATTATTGGATAATCGTTGCTCCGATTTGTTTTATATGCCACAGGGCGTTGGGCCCGCCTATCAGAATCACTTCACCACTGTCGATCAATTCGCTTTGAGTAAATATCAAAAATCCTTGGCCTGGCATGGCATCAAACCAATCCGTGTCCAAGTTGTGCGTTGCCCCAAGTTGTTGTTGTCGCACTTGAGGCGTCATTTTGTTATGCCATGCTATGTGTGTGTGTGTGTGTGTGTGTGGGAGGGTCCAATAAATAGGGAGCCTTAGCCAATGCTTAGCTTATTTTAAGCCGATTGTTCAGTTTTTGTTTATAAATAAGCACAAAGAAATATGGATCAAATTAGCTGATTTCTTTTCTTTAACATTTTAATGATTTACTGGGTTAATTGCGTTTTATTTTATTATCAAAAACAGAAGCTTTCAAGATTTCTGATTAATGAAATGAAGGCGGAGATCCATTAAACACTATGAGTAACAATGAGTAACACAGATTGAATAAAAAAATATATTTGTACATCATTTCATTCTCGGAACTCATAAGAAATGTGACTAAAGTTGGGAAAATGTGAGTAAACATAAGACATATAAATTCATGATCAACATCAACTGCCGAAAACAAATAATAAAATAAGTGAATAAAAAAAAAAGAAATTACTTTAGCAACTCAGATTTGTTAAAACTTGTTAAGTCTACTATCGGACGGCCTAGCAAGAATTCAACAGTAGGGTATAGGGTATCTCTTAGTCTAGCACTCTCGTCTAGAGCTAACTCTAACCCACAATTTGATTTGAGATAGCTCCAAGTCTAGCTCTCTTCCAACTTGTTTTTTACTTTTGCTTTTTACTGCGGTGAACTTTAAGCCGCTCTATAAAAAATATGATATGATGTTGAAGATCAAACTGCTCTGCTCTTTATAGATATGGCTGCTGTGCTCGCTGCTGACAACGATCACATGGGTGACCTACAACACCTTTTACAACTCTCGTGTCATCGGAATGCTCATCACAAAGATTGCCAATCGTTGGTTTATCAAAGGTGCCTACTTCAAGATTGGTTCTGTCGCATTGAATCCATTGGCCGGCAAGATAATGTTCCGCGATTTCGTGTATATCACTTACGATTATACGATGCGGGTGCAGGATGGCTATTTCATATTCCGCTGGTGGCGCTCCTATGTGCCCAAAGATGTCTCCGAGGGTTAGTTGCGTTTATATAAATTAAAATTCAAATAAAATTGTAAAATTCCGCTTTTCATAACAGATCTCTCCCACTCGGATACGCGTTTGTCCGTGCAGCTAAATGGCTACGAGTTGCATATCTATAATCGCTCCGATTTGTACGATAAGCTGGAGAAGACTTTCGGGCTCGAACCATCGCTGCTGATACCCACGGATGTGGTTAGCAACGAGGAGCGCAACAAGCTGAAGGAGCACAACATGAACATGGAGAATGCCCGTCAAAGTAAACGTGTCAATAGCGTTAAGAATTCGGAGGCAATGCAGGCGACTACCTGGCGTGATCTAATACCCGTCATCAAGATTGATGTTAGTTCGGGTCGCTTTGTTTTCGGCAACCGTTTGACGCCGACGACACTCTCCATTTCCGTGGAGGAGGCTCATTGCACGTACAGCACAAAGCCGGCCAATTGTCGTCTCGATCATTTCATGCATTTTGTCAAGGCGAAGGTGGAGAATGCCAAGGTGCTCTTCTGTCCCAGCCCGAAATACACCGGTTTGATTGACGAGCCACCCCGCTATATGGGCGAGGGATTTGTGGTGATGATGTCCAATCAAATGGATCTGTATTTCTATATGGACGAGCCGGGTCTAGTGCCGGAGCAGCCCGTACAAATTGAGCTGGCCAATGGCGATGTGGTGGAGCCATCGCCACCCGTTTGGGGCATTAATGCTCATTGCTTGAAGGGCACCGATTTTAGCTACGGTCCCTGGGCGGATCGACAGCGAGATCATCTCTATCGCTATTTCTATCCATCCGATTGGAAGGAGGCAGAAGTGACGCCCACACCACAGCCAGGCGAGCTGCGCAGCTATCAGTCGTTTGATGTGACGCTGTGCGTCTTGAATGAGGCCACCATCGATATACTCTTCTCCAAGGAGAAGGAGACGAATGCGATGCACATAACCGTTGGCCCCGCCTCCTATGTGGAGGTCACCATACCCTGGATTACCCACACTGATGGCTATACCTCCAAAATACAGGGTCAGCTCTTCCATGTGGAGGCCACCACATCGCTGCAGTATCGCAGCCTGGCCGAATTCGAATCGTTGGAGTACAAAGTGCGCATCCATTACCCAACCAAGTGGAATGCACCACAGGATTGGAATATTTCGTTGGCTGGTTGCAAGACAACCGCTTACATTGTGTACAAACACAAGTGTTTCTTCCAGGATCTCATTGAGGATTGGGCGAACAAGGCACGCCCCGATATACTCAGCTTTGTGCCATACACCTGCAACTTCAATATACGCTTGAATGAGTTCGAGATCCTTATGCTGTGCAACGAATACAATTGGATCGACTGCAGCAGCGCCAATCAGGAGAATAATCATTTGGGCTTCTGCGGCGATGTGTTCGAGATGAGTTTCGCGCTGCCCTTCGATGATTTTCTGCCCAAGACTGTGACGCTCAAGTTTTGGATACATGGCGAGGGGCTCGACTTGAGTCTGTACGTGCCGGAGGTGTCCTCGGTGCGCCCCATTGTCCTGGCGATAGACGAGAATGCAAGACTGTTGACCCGCGAGGGCAAATTGATACGACGACCAGAACTCTATACGAAAAAATGGCGCAAGATTTGTCAGCGCAGCGCCGGTTGGATTGATTGTTGGGCGGTGCCCATTCTAGCCTTGTCCATCCAGTATGTTTACCATCCAGTGCCGCCGCTAGGACCAGATCCTCAGGCGGATATTACCACGCCGGAGAAGGAGGAGATTTTACTGAGTCCCATGCGCATACCCAAGGTGCGTAAATCTCCGGTGAGCAGCAGCTGGCAGCAGTCGGAGCAACAGAAATTTGATCCGGGCACTTTGGCAGCGGATCATGTCACCGTCGAGGTGGAGATCGGCAGCTCTGTGCTGATGGCCTACGGCAATGTTTTGCGCAATTTCATCAACCTCAAAGAGAACATCTTTGGCGAGGATCAGAGTTTTACGGATATGGAACAATCGAATGTGAGTCTGAAGGAGACGGGTGCACCGAACAATCCCAAGGATCAGTTGCTGGCCAAGGAGAAGGAGTTGGCCAACAAATCCATATCGGAGACAACGGCACCAGAGGAGAAACGTAAACCATTCGATCCACGACTCTATCGTCCGCTGGAAGTTATGGTCTCGGTGATTGTGCACGATATCCAGGCGCATGTGATGAAGAACTGCAATCCGGATGATCCACCGTGTCCGGTGGTGTTAATCGAACGCTTTGGCTTCGAGATGAACAAACGGTACACGGAGACAACGCTGCAGGTGCTCGTCAGTCCCGCCTATCTACTCACCTCGGACTCACTGCAGCGCCAGCAGCGCGAGCAGCACATTCAACAGGGCCACCTGCTGCTCTCGGCAGTGCAGGTGCGCGGCCATGCCATGTTCAGCAATGAGGGTTGTGCTCTCGACGAGGATACGCTCGAATATTCGTGGCTAGTGGAAGTGCAGCTGGGCAAGTTGACGGGGAAGTTGACTCTGCCACAGCTGGTGAATGTTGTCACTGGCCTGGAGACGCTTGTGCTGCTCGCCATCGATCCCGAGAACTGTCTGAAGTCACCGAAAACGGTGCGCAACTGTCATCATGGTGTGCCCAGCAATCTCTGTCCGCACACCAAGGAGGAGAACAAATACAAATGTCCCTCGGCCGAGGATATCAAGTACAAAATGACGCGTGTCTCCGTGGATGCCGTCGATGTTTATCTCATTGAGAGCGGCACAGCGTTGCACGCCTGGATCTCACCCATTCGGCTGGCCAATTGCAATCTGCACGGGCAGCGTGTCAAATCGGGCATCTCGGGTCTGCTGCCCTCCATCCTGTTGCGACTGTTTATGCTGCACGCTGGGAGTGTGCCCAATAGCGCCTTCAACACCAACACCACGGGAAGTAATCGCTCGGGCAAGGTGCGGCGCGCCGATCAGGACTCGTTGAAGTCTGGTCAGGATGTGCACAGCTTTGCCCACAAGTCCGGCAAGCGAAGCTCGAATTCCTTTTCGCAGCGTCGCGATTCACGCGAGGATCGCAGATGCTTCACTGATGCTTCACATGGTCCCAAACGCACCCCGGAAACCGCTGAGCTGAGCGAGAATTGGGTCGAGGTCGGCTGCACCTCGTTGGGGCCCATTCTGCTGGAGGGTGCCTCCGCTCTGCCCATACCCGATCACGAACTCCATCTCGTGCAGCACAAGTAAGCGGCGTTTATTTAGCAGCTCCACTTCAATTAATTTTCTTCTCTTTGTCTCCTTAGTTTTCTGCGCGAACACGATGCAAAATTTAAGCGCCTGTGGTTTCTGTGGTCCAACAATGGCCACACCCTCAGCTCCGCTTCGGAGACATCGCGCTGCGGCTGCATCGGTGGCTGCCTCTTCTTTGGCAGCAATCGCAACGGGCAAAAGTTCTTCAAGCCCACCGCTCAGGATGTCCATGACAATTATAATATTGCACGCTATTTGTGAGTTTTATTTGCTGCTACTTACTTAATGCCTGTTCAAGTTTCTTCCAGGCGGAGATCTCTGCAATTAAGAATGCACTTTCTTTGGAAAACAATCTGCATCTTCTCAGAGACAGCCAAGTCGCTTTTAGGCCGCTTGATTCAATCTTGATGCAATTCAGAAACTGTCAAAAACTATCGCAGATCTCTGCACGAGCAATAAATTTAAGTCAGTTCATTTATTGGAGATTCAAAAGAACATTTCTCACATAAACTATGGTTTTATAGTAGCCAACTATGCAGGAGCTGGGGTGGCTGGAGAAGCTATAGGCCAAGTAGCCAATTATAGCCCAATTGGGTGTTTTTTAGTCCAAGCTAAGCTAATCCATTCAACATCTTTACTCGCCTGCAGCATCATCAACAACAACAAGGACTTTGGTTTTGGCGAGAGCATCTTGCATCAGGGTCAGCTGGTCTTCCACACGCCGCCTTACAGTCTGCACTGCGTCTCGTTGCACGACGCCGCTGACTTCAATGGCAAGGGTAAGTTGTATCGACCCGCTGTCGAGTTGCGCAATGGCAGCTTGAAGAAATCGGAGCACTGCTCGCTGCCCGATGGTGCCAAGTTTAAAATTGGCGGCGGTGTTGTGGACAAACCAGAGTTGAGCAGCAGTCGCCACAAATCGCGGGAGAGCATTGGTTCGCCAAACACGCTGGAGCGACGCAGCAAGCGTTATACGTGCACGAGGCAGACCTCGGTGGAGGTGCCCTACGCACGACTGCTGGACAGTCCCTCCAAGAAGCTGCAGCTACAGCAGCAGCAGCAGCAGCATGACTGCGTCGTGGAGGTAGCCAGCATACCAAGACGTGGCTCGGATTCGCATAGATTACGCGTCTCGCCGCCAAAGACAAGCATCTCGGACTCCAGACTGACCGGCGAGGCGGCGCTCGACGATGAGCACGAGGTGAGCAGAGAAATTGTTGCCTAGGCTTGGCTAGATATTAATTTGTTTATACTCCCACACAGATGCCCGATGAGATGTCGCATTCGGCGCCGCATTCGCATCCATTGGAATTTGAGATCGCTGACATTGCGCTGCATGTGGGGGAACAGTTGCCGCGCGAGGTGCAGCGCACCATATCGCTGACCTCGGAGAATCCCTCCGAGATGTTCTTCTCCGCCGAGGAGGACATCTCGAATGTGATGTCGCAGCGCGGCTCCATGAAGCAGCGCAACGGCAATGGTTCCATCATATTATCCGGCCGCAAACGTTTCTCCTCCGATCTGAGGTGAGTGCTCCCAGCTCTCAGCTCTCAGTTCAGTTTCATCAAGTTCTTCTCTAACTTTCCAGCATTGGTGCCCAGAATGAGAACAGCAGCCACACTCTGCCCACTTATCGCAGCGATCTGGAGATCCATGCACCGGAGAGCAACAAAACTTTGCCCAAGCGGCCGCAGAGCACCACAGAATTGGTAAAAAGAGTAATGCGAATAACACCCTTTAGTGCTTTATATTAGGTCTGACTATGTTATGTACTATGTATATCCTATATCTATATATCATTATATATATTTACAAAAAGCTTTACTGCTTTCGAGGCTCCTCTTCAATTTTCACTTTCACCCAAAAACGAAAACGTTTTTCCACAGTTCTTTCGCAGAGCTGGCATTTACTGCATGTTTCCTCCAAGTATATCTATAAGATCTCTAACTCTTGCTCTCTATACCTATTTATAACTGTTATCTATGCTATTTATATATATATATATAAAATCCACACCTAAATTCTATTCCTCTCCACGAAAAACTCAAACTGTTTGATTCATCCAAAAACGAAATCTAAAACTAACCGTTAAAAAAAAAAACAAAAAAAAAAAACAATACCGTAAAACTCATCCAGAATGAAGACGCGAGACGCATTCACGGTCTTGCCACACCAATAAGAAAATTAACAAATATCTCATCACGACCCGAGTACCGACACTTTGTTCACGACGTGAGTAGTTCCTAGCAAAACCGCAAAACCAAACTATAAAATACCAAACAAAAAAAACCCCCACTAAAACTAAATCTTTTACTAACATGTAGCATCAGCATCTAAAATTAAACCTTCCTCTTTTTTTTTTAGCAAATCTTTATGTAATTTAAATATCGAGCATAGTTTTCGTGTGTGTATCTATAACAAATAAAAAATAAGAAAGCACAGCAAAATCAAATACCCTTGCAGACAGTATTTAAATCAGTTGAATATTGTTATATACTTTAAATAAATCTATATTTATATACATATAATTTTTTTATTTTAGTTTATTTTATATTGAGAAGTTTGTTATAAGGAAATCAGAATCAAATTCATAATTTCACATTTAGCTTATGTCGTCATATTATTTTATAATTTATAATTACAAATTAAATTCTTATTTTCCGATAATTATCCAAATATTATAACAAATAAATTAAGAATTCTTTAAAATTTAAATTTCGTATTTTGATTCTTATTTTAATGAAGAATTATGTTAAATTTATAATAATAAATTTGTTTCTAATTAAACATAAACATTTTTAAGAATTAACTTAAATATATTCTAAATTTGTTTGTTATTTCCTTATAAAATTACGAATTAAGCCATATTTATAATAATTAACTTGATTCATATATATAGATAATATCACATAGACATAACAAATACGAATTAAGAATTAATACAAATTTTCATAGGTATATATTTTGAAACAGTGATCGAAATCTAAACAAATATTATATATAAACATTAAATATATATAGAAACTGAATAATCAAGTTAAATTCATAATTCCCAGTTTATTTCTTATTTTTATCTAACAACCTCTGCAAGGGTATACATAAATTTGTGTGCATGCCCACAATTCTGCATGCAACTTGGAGTTAGTCTAAGTCTAATGATTTCTAGTCTAGTTTTAAGAACTCGTCGAATTTACATCTTAAATTCACTTTTTCATTGCCAAACAACAACAACAACAACAACTTTTGTGCTTGCTTGCGCCACTTGGTCTGACAAAATTCCCATTT
Organism: Drosophila nr. fundita; assembly: GCA_035044245.1. NCBI lineage: Eukaryota > Metazoa > Arthropoda > Insecta > Diptera > Drosophilidae > Drosophila > Drosophila nr. fundita. The sequence goes on from JAWNMG010000654.1 coordinate 2,776,824, forward strand.
GATTTGTAGCCGTTGCAATTGAAATTTGGATAGCCAAAATTTTGTAATTCTCTTTTGAAACACTGCTCTGCATTTCACAGGCGGATTCGCGGGGCTCGTCATCGGGCACTCCATCGTTGTCCTCCAACTCGTTCATCTCGGCGATGTCGTCGCAGGAGGATGTGGCCCTGGTCAACTTGCATCAGCAGGTCAATCGACCCATTATCGATTCACCGCTTCTCATGGCCAGCTATTTGAACCACTTGTCGCAGGTGAAATGCTTCAATTGGAACGGCTGCTCCTTTCCCCTCGGCCCGGATGTGTTCTCCACGCCGCTCTTCCACGAGAACGAGGACGGTGGCCTGACCTATATTGGCAGCAAGATGTTGCCCCACTTCGATTTGTATGCGTGCTGGCGTGAGATTAAAGTGGTGCCTCGCTATGAGAACAGCACCGGCAGCAACAGTTCGGCCACTTTTATGGGTGGTCCCAAGTCGCATCCATGGGATCCAAGTGTACTGCTCAAGGAGGAGGAATCGGACAAGACCACCAACGGCTTCGACGATGGCGAGTTCATGAGTCTCCAAGCGGAGGGCGGTGCTGCCTGCACCTCGGTGGTGGCCAGGCTCAAAGGCCAGCTCAATGTCTTCCTCACCCCCCTGTTGTTGGAGGGCTTGCAGCGGTGAGTAAAAAGTACAGGGTATCAAAAATACACCTCTACACAGATATTTTATTTGATTGTATTATAATTTTGTAGAGCAGTTTGTAGCTCACAGCAAAAATATATATATATTCTTGATCAGCATCACTAGCCAAGTGGACCCTCAATTTTGAAGCTGACGATTAGATCGAATAACTATATCATTTATGAGCAACATCTTTGCTTATCAAGATATCCAAACCAAACTTCTTAGTTATGGCTCTTATTATACTCCAAATAATTTGACAACATATTAGCTAGATCAGACCACTATATCATAGGAAGAATCGGCTGAAGATTAAACATTTTTTGTTTCTCAAGATAAACTCATTAGAAATGGTTTTATTACACATTTTATAAAACAACCATTGAGATCGGAATCGAATCCTATATGCAGGAATAAATCAAAAGATGAATTCTTGTTTTTGGTTAACTATTGTTATATTATTATATTGTTATAATATAGCTATATATATTGTCATGATATAGCTACCAAAGGAATGTTCGATTGGTTTTTCAAATCTGTAGTTAAATTTCGAGTTTTGAAGGTGGCAATTTGAGAGGGTTCCTATTTACATTGAATGCAATCTCTTCTTGATTGTCATCTTTATTTGAATCAAACCTATAAAATATATTTATATTCACACACACACACACACACACGAGATACACACACACACATTCAATATATATTGTGATTAAAAAACAAATGTAAAGAATTTAACTACGTTTGACACGCATATGGGAGCGCTTCGCCTGCCTGATGGCCACATCCAGATTGCTCTGGCTGATGAGCTGGTCGCGCGGAAACGAGTCCATCAGCTTCTTCAGATAGCTCTCGCTGGGATTCTGCAAAGAGCCTGGATAATGATTATTATGTGTGCAAAGCTTAGAACTAAACCCCAACTTGCCTCAGGGGCATCGTCAGTTTGTTTGTTGTCGCGTTTGAAGCGTTTGCCGGAATCGAGTTGAAACTGATTGGGATTATTGTTGTTGTTGTGCTGCTGCTGCTGCTGCTGCTGCTGATAGTTGTCGTAGTTGAGCAACTCGCTCTGCTCCCTGTCTGCCAGCAACAGTTGCTCGCCCAGCTCATGCTCGCTGCTGATGTAGCCACCATGCTCCGTTTCGATGCGATAGCGAACCGGTTCACGTGCATTGTTTGCAACAAAACTGCAAAATTGAACAGTAACTGGGCACATCGTGTGTGGAGATTATTGTTTGTTGTGTGTGCGTGTTTTTTGGGCTGTTTATTTATTTGTGTGCGGCCAACCTGTCGCCATCGTTGGCCAGCGGCAATGACTCAGCCGTTTCAAGCTCATCAGCTGCTGACGGCGCCACATTCTGCTGCACATCGTCATCCAGCGAGTAACTGTCCGGCTCAGTCTCAGCTACCTGCTGCTGCTGTGGTTGCTGCTTCTCCTCGCGAGCCACACGTGTCAGCTGCTGTCGCTCATAGGCCTGCGCTTGCTGGGACTCCTCTTCCCGCTTCTGCGGCTGCCCATCATCCTCGGCCATCATTTTGCCACCCGACCAAGAGCTGTACTCATTGTTATTGTAGACATCTGGCGCAGCATCTTTGTTGCTTATCCAACTGTCCAGTTGCTTGGGCAACTTCAAGGATTCCTCGCGTTGTGCTTGGGCTGCCAGCTGCTCGATGCTATCCATCGAATGGGGCGCATTCTGATCCATTGACATATCCGCAAAATCATGCATAATCGGACGCTGTTTGTAACGCTGCTGACGCTGCAGACACATTACATCATCCGGATCACATTCCTCGTCGTCGTCGGAGGAGCTGCACTTGTTACTCTCCACATTGAGGTCGAGAAAACCGTCCAAGGACTTGCACGAGGTCGTCGCACATCTTCTTGTAGTGGACGTGCAACGTTTTGTGGTCGGTCGCTTTTTGCATTTGGGCTGCTTCTGCTGCTGCTGTTCGGTGCACGGATCGGGCTCATCCTCGTCGTGGCACGCATCAGCATTATTCGCGCCTAGCGCTGGCTCCAAATCCTCGTCGAGCGAGTCATCGTAGGACTGCTGTTTCTTCGCCTGCCTATGATGACCCCTGAGGCTTGCTTGCTTTTGAAAAGGATGCAGTTATGATTCGATCGTGTTTCGCTAGCAATTCTCTCTCTCGTCTTACACACCCTCTAAGTCAAATGGCCCATTGCCAGCGTCGTCCAGCAGCTTATCGAGTGCATTCAGATCGTCCAGCGAGAGACCATTGAGTGTCGACTCCACTTCGGCATCGCTTAGACCATTTGTCAGATCCGCAAAATTGGCCAAGTTGAGTCCGGTTTTCTCTTCTGCCTCCTGTTGCAATATTCAGCTTTCACTTGAGATTATTTAGGAGTATTTGTTGTCAACTTACCACCGGATATGCAGCCAGCAAGGGCAGCAAGGACAACAGCAGTGTAAAACGCAGCATCAGAATGCCTTTTGGGAAAATCACAGCACTTCAATTTAATTTTACTTTTTGTCTAATGGAGCGACAATGTTTCACTCTCGACTGGCTTACTTCGATGTAATCGGTTCCAATAAGGAAAACTCTGTGTGTCTGGAAGCAAAGATAATGTGATTTCGAGCTGAGAAAGTAATAATATTATATAGTAGATATCTAAATATACTTCTATTTACAATATACTAAACTAATCGTGAGTTGTCCTTGGCGACAAAAGTGTGGCGAATTTTAAAAAAATTCAGTTTAATTTGTTTTCTAAGTGCTTTGCTTTCCTTAAGCTTATCTTCTTCCTTCTCCTTCTCTCTTGGATCTAGCCTTTTGTTATTGATCTTGTGCTTCTCTCATATAATAGTTTCTTCTTCTTATTTTAATAGTTTCTTCATTGCTCTTCTCTAAGCGCTACTCTTCTATAAGTTGCTGGACTTCGATCTTCACTTCTCTCATCGCTCCTCTCCGATCGAGTTGATAAATTCTCTTCTCTCTCCCAACACTTTAAGTTGCTCTCTTTATTTCCTATTAATAATTATTCAGTTGGCAAATTAATAAATATCTTTTACATTTTTTAGAATGGTTGAGGCAGCTGTGCCAACGATACAGTCGATGCATCTGCTGTCTGTGGTCAATTTCATACACGCCTCGTGCATAGCCAAAGTGAAGAATGACAATATTCTGAAGCGGGATCAGAGTCTCAGCTACTGGTCCCAGGTACACTCCAACTCGAAGCGCTCGACAACCGAGCGACATTTGCAGGGACCAGGCGACTCATTTCTGAGCGATGTCTACGAGGAGAGCATATCGACAAAGACCCAGGGTCTGATTGTGTTGCCCAAGGTGAGCATCACCATGCTGCAGTCATCCATTGTGGAGGAGATCATATCCGTGGCAGCCCTGGACAATGTTCAGGTGAGTTTGGAATTGTGAATCATCTCCAAGATTGTATTCCCATTCAAGTAATTTTAATCCTGCAGGATCTCAGCTGCGTCTCACTGCTCACTTTTTATATGGAAGGCATCTCCACCAAGTTTCATCTGGGCAAAACCACTCGAGCCTCCATGCATAATGTCTACATCCAGCAGACAGTTCAATCGGGCAGCAGTCACAAGAAGGGTGGCATTATGAAGGGAACCCGAGCACTGCTGGCCCATCTCTCCTCGCAGACGCGACCCGATAACGTGCAAGGTGAACCCATACTCATTGAGACATCCGAGAAACAGCTAGAAGAATTAGTTATTACTCTCGATATTGGACGAGCGCATGCCCAGCTGCGTCGCCTCAAGACGGAGGGACAATCTTGCGCACCCGAGACGCCAGTGATTGTTACAGCGATACCGGAGCACAAGAGCAAGGTGCTCTTCGATTGCCTCAAGATGCCAGAGAGCACTGGGATCGAGAGCATCGGGTACATCATGTTCGAGTGTGGATTGGAAGGTGTTGGCGTTAAGATCGTGAAGCGTTCCCATTTCGAGAAATCGGAGAACAGCAAAGAGGAACTGGCCGAAATGACAGCTGGGGCAGAGGCAGCATCGACTACTGCTGCTGGCGGCTTCAATCTCAACGAGTTGGTTGGCGCGTCTGGCAATGCTGCAAGTGAAGCTGCCACAACTGCAGATGCATCTGGTGCCACATCGAAAGCAGAAGCCGCCTGGCGTTTGATCACCAAGAAGCCACCAACACCCAAAACGCCCAAAGAAAAATTCCAAAATGCGCTGGACAACATTATAGTCAGCGATAGCGGCACAGCTGCATCTAAACAGCCGCCGCCCGACGAGGACGTGGAGAAGGGATCTGGTGCAGCCAACTCGGCGCAGAGTGCAACTGGTGCAGGTGCAGCTGGTGCACAGAAACCGGGCGCTGCAAATGCTGCCAAGGATGGTGGCTACGACAAGGCTCTCTCTAATGTAAAAGGCACCGATAAAACCTCGTCCTGCGTCATCGAGTTGAAATCGGTGTGGTTCAATTTTGCGGCGCCTCCCTGCGTGCCCATCACGCGTAAAATCGATTTGACACGTTTGGATTGGAATCTGCTGAGCACCGCCTCGCCAGCGATCACTGCCTGGATGAATCCCAGCAATCGGCTGGCCATAAAAATTGTCTCGCTGCTCAAAGTGTTGCACACGCGGCAAACGGCTGTCGCTGCCTGCCTCATGGCCGATGCCATGGAGAACGAGAAGATACAGCGCAATCCAAAGATAAAGAAGGTGGGTAGGAATGGACAGTAAAGTCTGGCACTGCTGCCACATATATTTGATTTTTGTAAAGGCTTGTTTACACACGCAGCTTGCCATACAAATTTATTCGCCTCTGTGTTGCCAGATATTTGCGATTAGTTGTTTGCACACAAGCGAATTGTCTCTGGCAAAGTATCTGGCAGTTATATTCGCCAATGTTGCCAGCGTTGTAAGCCCATCTTAAGTTAATAATAAATAATAATATATATATTAAATAAATAAGCCATAAATAATCTCTCTGTATCTCTCTCTCTCTCTCTCTCTCTCTCTCCCCCTCTCTTTTATAGAGTCGCTATGCGAATAATTATACGCTGCTGTCAAAGACGCTGCAGGAGGATCCCAGCTGTCAGCTGTGCTACATTATGCAGAAACTGGTGCTGGACGAGGGTGTGCAACGCATCGAGCAGATCTTCAAGCACGGCGAGGTGCCGCACCTGAACACGCTGCGACAGGTGAGCCATACTTATAAATATAGAAATAAAGATATTTAAATTCGATATATTCATTTCAAACAGGGCATCATTGTGTTGAGTCGCCAGTGGAAGAACACCTTGTACAATCCGATACTGTTCGAGCATCAGTATAAGAATAAATTGGCGCGGCCAATAAATGTGACATTCTCGTTTCCGCAGAACGAGGAGGAGTGCGAGGCGGATGAGTGTGAAGGTGATGTTGAAATGGGCGCCTATGCAGGCGTCGGCGACCATCCGGAAGAGAGTGAGAATGCTTTATTACTTGGGCAAACACAGCATCATCGAACTCACATTGGTATTCCTTTGATTAACTCAGCTGCTCAACAACTGCTGCACTTGCCCACGTTCGGCATGCAGTCAATTCTTTTTTGTTATATAACTAATGATATTTTTATATGTATATATATGCATATATATGTATTTGTGTATATAGAAGTTTATTTTTATGTGCATGCAAATTTTTGTGTTTATACAAGAAGTGTCTTTTTAAAATATGTTCAATTTAGTTTAGTTTTGTCGAATGCATTTCTTGGCTTGATTTAAATGTTCCTCTTTAAACTCGCGCAATTATCTTTATTTAATTATCTTTATTCCTTTACTCCTGCAACTCTTTCAATTTCCTTTATTTAGTTTTCCGTTTCCTCTTTTCTTCTGTTGCTCTTCCTGCAATTCTTATTTGGTCTTCTATTTTAAAACTCCTCCAATCTTACTTATTTGCTGATTTTTTCTTTCTTTATTTTTATATAGAATATAGAAGTTGATTATTGCATGTCAAGATATTCCTGTATATATATATATGTATAAAGAAGTTTATTTTTATATGCTTGTATATGTTATTATCTTTGTCGTGTTATGTGGGAAGTGTTTTTTTAGAATATGCTAAACTTAATTCTCTTACGTCAAAGACACTTCTTGACTAGACTTAAATGTTTTCTCTTTACTTCTGATGTTCTTCCTGCAACTCTTGCATTTATTTTTATTTAATTTTCTATTTTCTCTTGCAAATATTATTTAATATTTTATTCTCTTCTTCTGCAACTCTTGCTATTCTCTCTTCTCCGACTCTTTATTTTATTTTCTGTTTTTCCTTTCATTTTTATTATTATGTTTTCATCTATTTTCTGTTCAAAATGCTTTAAATGTTCATGACTTCATTTTGTTTGATGCTTTGCTCTTGCATTATGTATTCAAATATTCAATGTTGTTGTTCAATCTTTCTCTCTGACTATACTATGCAACCAAGATCAGGCTCTCAAATACTGTTGTGCAGTGCGCTTAATAATTGAATGACAAATAATTTAAAATACTTCACTTAAAGTAGTCTTTAAAGATTTTCCTTTTGATTATTTTGCGCACTGCACTCAACTAAATTAAATGCTTAATGCAACTATAAATTTGTGCCATAACTCACCTACCAATATTTGTTTTGCCACATTTAGAGAATACCCAATATGGTGGCATGTCCTGTGCCCACGAGACTGCTCATCATGGAGCTGGTTCGCAGAGATCGGCATCCACATCGCCCAATATACACCAGACACGTCGTGGGTAAGTTTTTACTCCGATTTGCTTGTCGCTAGACTCGTTGCATGGCTCGCTTATTAATGGCATGTGTTTTTACTTTCATACCCCGCTCCAACTCTACTCATCCAAAATACCTACTACCTAAATTTGATCGCCTTGTTTTGCGCTTCTTAAGGCTGAGCAAAGTGCACAGCAAAGCCTCGAATTTCTCACATGGCAATTCGTCTCGTTCCAGCATACAAATGCTGCCCATTATCTCGAATCTGGTGGAGAAACAAGTGCCAGAGTTTGGTAAGTCCTTGGCACACATAAGCCGTATAAATTGGTAATCAATTTTGTGCTCCTTCCTAGAATACGGGGCATTGCAGGAGGGCTCGTTGAGCTCGACGAATTCGGTGAACAAGTTTTGGCTGGGAGCCGAGAATCACAAGGAGGATTTGTACTTCTGGATGGCCAAGCATCAGGACAACAACAAGAAGAAGGAGCACTCCGCCGAAAAGGAGCACGATGCCCTGCCCGTGCCGCCCAAGCTGCCAGGACAGACGCACACACGCCGGGACATTATGCAGGATTCGATTAAGCTGCTCGATGCGCATCTGATCTTTGAGCCACTGCTCACTTGTCTTGGCGTTATGCCGCAGCAAATGATCAACAAGTTCTCGAATGCCGACATCTCATCGCTGGAGAACTTTGGCACGAATCTCTCGCTAATCGGCACCTTTGATTCCATACGCGTGGATATTGTGGTCAGCGAGGCGGGCGATAAGAACAAGAACAGCAACAGCAGCAGCAGCAGCAACACCAAGCCCGCCTCAGCCGCCGCCAACAAGCTGAACAAGAAATCGAATGGGGCACGTGCCTCCATCCTGATGGACACACCGCTCTTCCTGTGCGAACGCGTCGGTGTCGAGCTCGAGGTGCTCAAAATGTCCGACGGCATGGTGGATCAGGCACGCCAGAATGTCATCTATATGTCAAGGCGTCAGCTCAAGAAGCACACCAGCACTGTGATCAATTTTAGCTTGAATGTGCGCTTCATTTCGCAGCAGGTGAATATGCCACTGCTGCGACTGCTCCACCAGATCTGCAACATGTATCAGAATGTCAAGGATGCGCAGAACGAGTTCCACGAACACCCCGAACTGAGCAAGAAGAGCCAGACCAAGGATGAGTGCAGCTTGGGTAAGTTTACAGATCTGTTTGCAACTGCTCCTTCTTTAAGATTATCCAGGTCCAACCTGAACCAAATTGGATCAGATAATAGTCTTGCCTTAAAATGCGTGCCGGATCATAGGAATACGGCGGGAATGGGGAATGTCCCCAACAAGATCAGATCGGATTTTGTGTTAAACGAAGACAGACTGCAACTAAGGAACAAAGAAAGTCATAATCGATTCTCATGGAGGAATTAGGATTGATTGAGGAGAATAATAATAATTTTAAAAAAAATTTAAATGATCTAATTGAATACTCTATTTAATTGTAGCCTCCGAGCCGACGGATTTGCTGCCCTTCAACTCGGTTGCGGAGCGTTTTGCTGCCCACGGGGAGAGTTTCTCGGATGAGCGCTACGACAAGTTCAATGAGACGATGCCGATGCCATCAACGCGGCCACGTGGGAGTGCACTGGCGCCCATAATACAGCTGACACCCTCGCCAAATGCCAAAAATCGGCCGCAAAGCTTTGCGCAGAAGCTGCGATCGACGGGCAAATCCGTCAAGGGGAAGCTGGGCTACACTAATCTGAACGAGTCGAGTTCGTCGCCGCTGCGAGATAGTCCGACGATGTCGCTGCACGAGCAGAATATACTCAAGCTGACCACCGAGTCGAAGGCATCGCTGAATGGCGGCTGCGCCACTAGTGTCAGTGGAGATTACAACAACACACTGACCAAATCGGGCATGGCAACGTTGCTGCCACCGCTGCTGGAGACGCCCAACTGCTGGAAGACCATCTATCATCTGCTGGAACTCTACGGCACCATGCCAGAGACGAAGACGGTGGTGCAGCGCAGCTCGCTCAACGAGCACAAGAAGCCAGCGACAAGCTTCAATAATAACGACGACGATGATGTGACAAATGCGCCGACTCCTCTGCCCCAGCATCGCGAGATGAACTTGCTCGACGGCGTGCCACAGGAGCGAACACGTCTGATTGTCTTCGGTGTAGCCAAGATTCACAAGACCCGATTGCTTGCGACTCTATCGGGCCTGAAGCTGGAGTCGGAGATCACCACGCTGAACAGCACAGCCACCTGGCGGAAGAAGGCGCGACCCGTTTCACTGGAGTGCTCCCTCACCGGGCAGGTGGGACGCGCCATGATTGTCCTACTCGAGGGCGTGGCACCCAGTCAGCAGTAAGTCTCATTATGTCCTGTGATGATTATACTCTGTTACCGAAGGTAGAATTTGAAATTTATACTGGTCTGTGCCCGACTCAGACAATTTTGGAGGATGAGATGAGATTATAAGGCATCTCCTCCAAATATTAACATTTCTTGACCTGTTAACAGCTAGGATTACTTATTGGTATCAGAGTATTTCACAGTTCCAACTTGTTTTCCATTTGAATTCACATTTTAAATTTCAACCAACAGAACCGTTGTCAAGGTGACCGTGGGCAAGAGTCAGACGCTCTACTCGAGCCTCTCGAAGCGCGGCAAGGACAAGAACAGTGGCCTGCTCTCGATTGGACCCGTTAACATAGACATTCCCCAGCATCCGGTTGCCCTGCACGGCATGATGACGCGCAGCTCCAAGCAATTGTCGTCTACGCTGCAAGAGTTGCGTGTCAAACGCAATTCAGGTCGTTCCACGCTGCGTTCGCATACGGCGGAGGAGCCAGAGTCTCCGTTCCATGCACGCAACTCTGGTGGCACCAACAGCGGCGTGGGCACTGCCAGCGAGATGCGGGAACGCACCGTTTCCGGCGGAGCACAGCCGCAGCCCCAACTGGCGGCGCGACGTGCCGCACGCCTGGCCCACTCCAAGCCGGCAACGGCGGCGTTGCAACAGAATGGTTTGCTGCAGCCACTCGTCATGCAATTCAATGTGCTGCTCCAGAGTCTGTCCATAAATGCAGCGCTGCTGCCATCCCTCCAGGCGCAATATCGCATGAATCATGTCAGCTCCATGGGCGTCACCGGGCAGCGTGCCAAGTTTGTCATCGATCTGCCCACGCACACGCTGAGCTTCAACACCAAACTGCAGGTGAGTCCGAGTTGCAGTTGGACAGGTGCCACTCAAAGTGAGGCATAGATTACTTTATCTAAACTCAACTTTCTTTTGTTTTACCAGAACGAAATGAATTTGCCATCGGAGGCGTGCATTGGTTTGCCGCCGGTGCACGTGCTGGCTGAGTATATACCGGACAATCGGCAGGAGAACACGGAGAGCATTGAGGGCATCGTGCTGCGACAGGGTGGCTATGTGAATGCCAGCGCGGAGATTGGGGAGTTCGAGCGTTGTCTGACCACCGATCTGCTGAATCATTTGGTCTTCGTGCAGAAGGTATTCATGCGCGAAATCAACGAGGTGCTGCAGAAGGTTTATGGCGGCGAGAAGCCAGTGCCACTGTGGACCGAGGATAGCGGGGATAATGCCAGTGTGCAGGAGTCGACGCTGAAGCGCATCCTCTTCTCCATCAACATATCAATGAAACGCATCCAGTTGACTGCCACCACGCCCTGTTCGTCGGCGGTGCGCTTCGAGACGGGCACGTTGGAGTTGCAGCTGTCGAATCGTGTCAAGAATTTGGGTGATTTGAGTAATCGCAAGCTGTTCTTCAAGGCGCACATCGATTTCAATTTGTCACTGGGTCAGATCATTAGGAATGTGATCTTTGATGAGGCGGAGCCGGAATTTCAGCAATATGCCTTTTTCCATACGACCATCGGTCTGCGTAACGCCTTCCAGGATGAGCTGCTCAATGAAGACAAGGAGCTCATATTGTTGACGCTAAAGCGTCCCCTGGTCTACGTACAGCCGATAGCCGTGGACAAGGCCATATTGGTCTGGCTGAACTATAAGAACGCCTACGAATACTGGGCGGAGAAGCGTGCCAATCTCTGCTATGATCACGCACCGAATGCCACCCAGCTGGTCTTTGACCGGGTCGCCTTTGGCCAAATAGCCAGCTCGAATTTATCCACGCTCTTTCTGCAACTCACCGTCGAGGACATGGGCATCTGCTTGCCCCTCAAGCAGGTCAATACGGTGGTGAGTTTCATTTATTTCTATACTCTGATAACGCAGCTACAAAGGGCTAGCGACTTGCAACTGGGAACACATACTCCTCCTCCTCCTCCGAGATGGGTATTTCTTGGCTACACCTATCCTGCTTCTTGCTACCTTTTATCAGCCGGAATTACTTATTGTTATCAGAGTATTTCAAACTTGTTTACTTTTATTTAATATCTGATTTTTCTGCAGCCCTTTGGCTCTCGTTCGTATCAGGACTTTGATGCGAAGGGCGCCGTTGTCATCACGCTGGAGAACACCATAATCTCGGCGTGCAATTCGGGTTCGTTGGTGTCGAAGGGTAAATTCCAAGGATTGTGCCTGCGTTTTGCCGATGATTTCGAGACGAATCTGGACGACTGGAAGCCGAGCAGTGTGGAGCCCATTATGAATGTGTGCGTTGTCTCCGAGGGCACGTTTGAAGTCTGCTCCCGCACCACGGCTGCGAAGAAGGGTGAGAATGCCAAGTGGCTGCTGAACGTCAAGTGGCAAATGGAGGGCGTCGACATCCACCTGGATGTGAACATTGGCAAGCAGCTGTCATCACTGGGACACACATTGACCATGCTCACCGGCTTCGAGGAGGACGAGCAAACCCAAATGGAATCGCCCGACAGCGATGAGGGTGACCAGAGCAGCCGGGACACTTATGTGCGACGTCGTGGCGAATTTGATAATCTGCCAGCGTTCGTCTTCGATCCCACAATCGACTCCAAGAAGCGCTCGTTCATGATGGAAAAGGAGATGGCCGAGCAGCTCAAGATCATCAACGACCTGCGCACCTTGGGCGCCTCCCACAACACGGTGGCGCACGAGGAGCGACGACTGCAGGAGCTGCAAGCTATTTGCTACAAATACTTTCGACGTGACATGATCCAGAAGTGGAAGCGGCCCTCCTTGCGCAGATCTCTCAAGAATTACAGTCGCTCCCATTCGTATATTGGCAGCAGCGGAGTCGCTGGAGCAGCTGTGGTTTTGCCACCAGGTGTTGTTAGTATGCAACGCGAGTTGCCACTGGATAATGGCAGTCATAGCTATGCGGGACGCCGTCTCGACACGATTGCCTCCAACGATGAGATCTCCAGCTTGCAGAGCACTCCTGCATCTTGTCACTCGCGCAGCGCCTCCTTCAAAACGGGCGTGAGTCGAGTGACCTTTACGGATGCCATGCGTCAAACCTCGCTGCCCAATGCGGACACCGATGCGGAGACGGCGGACAATGAATTGGATTGGCGCCAGGATTGCTGTACGCCCAGTGAAATGGATGTGGATGGCATCTCAGTGGAGATGCGACGCAAGCACGCCTATGCACACGCCCAGAAACAGCAGCCAGAGCCGAACATCGACTTCGAACTGGACGTGAAAGTGCTGGTCAACTCCGGCAAATGTGTGCTGCACACCAAGGAGAATCACGCGGGCGAAGAGAGTGCAGCCGGTGCAGCTGCAGCTGCAGCCGCCGCCTCCAGCGTGAAAACGCACAAACGGGAGCGCAGCATTGGCAATGATTGGGGCAGTCCAACTCCGTCGAGGAGGCAACGCGATAAGAGCAAGCTCAGATTTAATGCGAGTGCGCACAATGCGCTGCTCGCAGATCTGACCATCTTTCACATACCCGGCTTGGATGTGAAGTTGCATTATCAATCGCGTACGCTGCCGGAACTGGGACAGGAGTTGCCCGCAACTCCAGCAGCGGCGGCGGCAGCAGCAGCAATTGCTGGTCGTCGGCTGGGCAACAAGCGTGCCACTTTGAGTGCATGGATGACGCTGCAGAGCATACCCGAGGAGACAATCATCTCGCCGCACATCCTCGAGTTCCTCGAGCAGACACTCGAACCCATTCCGAGCCGCCAGCAGGCGAACAGTATTCCCGTGACGCCCTCCCATGCGACGCCCGTCAATCTGGACATATTGCCGGCCAACTATGCCACCTATGCCTCGTTTCCCGTCGATGTCATCGTCTACTTCCACATGCAGCCGTCCACGTTCAGATTCAGCTGCCTGCCCGTGTCGCGTGTGGAGTGCATGCTGCAACTGCCCAGCTTGGACATTGTGTTTAGCTCCAAGCGCAGCAGTGGCGAGGAGGAGCAGCAGCCGCAACAGCAATCCCACTCCCAATCCCAATCACATGCAGATCAACAGCTGCCCACGGGTGGGCTGAGCGTCACCGGTTGCCTCGCCGACTTCAATGTGTACATCTTCCATCCTTATGGGGGCAAGAAGACCTCCAAGGAGACCCAATTCTCACCGCTGAGCGACAGCGAACGCAAGGATTCGCTCAGCATCAATGTGGAGTTTGTCAAGTTTCACATAACGCGCTGCAGGAAAGTCTACATTGAACCACTACCCAGCTCGAAGCGAGCGCTGGATCAGTCCAGGGCTGTCATACGCTTCTCCACAATTGTGGACATTGGCAGCGCCAGTTTCAAATACGATATGCGTCGCCTCACCGAGATTTTGGCCTTCCCCAAGGCCTGGTATCGTCGTCGCATTGTGCGGCGTCTTTTCCTGGGAGATCTCAGCAGTGTCCACCAGCAGCAGCAGCAGCAACAGGCGGGCGCTGAAACTCCCACGGGTTGTGCCCCAACCACGCCCACTCCCAGCGAGGGCCGCTCCAAAGATAAACTCCGGCTCGACTTTGAGCAGCAATCGCACCAGCAACTTGGTCACTTTGGCGCCGTCCGCAAACTGAAATCGTTGGGCAAATCTTCGAGTGCCGAATCTTCGGGCACTCCTCCCTCGGAGAAGAATCAGATTACTGCCTGGGAAACGCTGGTCATTTTTGCTGTCAACTTCACCAAGCTGAATGTGCAGATGAACATTGGCAATGTGTGCGGCAACGTGGTCTGGCTGACCAAGGACTTCCGCTCGGATGGCCGGCTGTCCATCGGCAGCACCGGCTATAAGAACATGTATGCGGGCATCTATTTGGGTGGCTCGGCGCTGGATGCCAAGGGTGGCATTGTCGGCGGCAGTTTCGAGGTAAACAAGATCAATAAACGGTTCCACATCAAGGAGGAGTCCGGCATGGAGCCGTATCATACGCTGGGACTAAGCTTTATGGCGCTGGAGTTGCGCTTGGATTACATGGGCACCTCGGTGCTGATGACACGCATCAGCACCTTTGCCGCCGCCATGAAGGATGAGTGGCGCACCGCCACACAGGCGGCGGCCACCTGTGGCAAGGATCAACCGCGTGCCCTGATTTTCATACACGGCGATCTCAGCTGGGATCAGCTGCAGATTATGATATCCAAGTCGACGACAGCGGACTTAATGAAGATGTATTTTAAACTCGAGGAATTCTTCACCCAGCAATTCAAATCCTCGAAACGTGTCTTCTCCAGCCTGGAGCCACGCTTGCAGGATCGATCGGCTAGCATTCGGCGTCGCCAGCAGCACAAGAAGAAGCCCAATGGGGAGTTGCCGCAAGCAGCTGCTGCTGCTGCTGCTGCAGCTGCTGCCCCCAACTATTGTGGCGTCGACAACACGGATGCACGTCATCATCGCCACTGGCAGAAGCCGCTGGCCCAGGCCATTGGATTGGTGGTGCCATCGCTGGTCACGCGGCTGCCACGGCATGGCAACGTTCTCGGCGGCACAGTTGAGCTGCGTGGTCAGAACATCTCGCTCGCCTGCTTCCATGGCATCAATTTCAAGTCCAAGGCTTGGGCGCTGTTCAGCCTCAAGTCGCCTTCGATTAATTTTGCCACCGAGGCGCGTCAGCTAGAGGACACCAGCGAGGTGCTCGTCTGTCAGACTCTGACCTCGAGTCTGGGCCAGACAGCCGAGGTTCAGCAGCATCAGAATCACTCCATGGCCATCGTTAGTCGCATCACGCGCAACATTATCTTCCCGCCACAGTTCAAGACGCTCAACGAGTGGTTCCACTATGCCTTCGCCAACAGCGAGATCGATGGTGAGTCTATCCACCAATTCGTAGCTCCAATCTAATTGCGAATCTTCCTTTATTTTTTTTTAACGATTTTTGAGCATTGTTTCACAGCAGTTCAATTGCTCCTATGAGGTGCTCCAATGGGAATTATCTCTATTTAGTGGATTAGATAAGGACCAATTCATTACTTATCATCCTTTAATTATTATTTTAAATATTTAAGTTTATAACCCGCAGTTGAATTAGGTGCTTCACGTACCCCTAATCTCTCTTCTCTTCTCTTACCCCTTTCAAGTTCCTTCATTCAATACTGCAATATATAATGGCCTCAGGAGTTAGAGTATTGTGAATAGAAATCCCTCACAAACTACGCAGAGTTTATCTTTTTACACTTCAGGGGCTTATTTAACTAGACCCACAAGCTCCTTTCAAAATTGCTGTTTCAGTTTATGGCTCTACCTTTAATGTAACAAGAGGATTCCATGTTTAGTTCTCATTTTAATTGGCACTACATTTTTATGAGTTTGTTTATTACGATACTTAAAAATCACTTTTCTAAAAGTCATCAGCATTTATTTTTTTATACATCACAATTTACTGATGAGGAGAGTACTTACTTAACATCTATGTAGCAAAATATCACTTTCACTCATAAGATCTATTACAAATAGTTTTGATAATTTTTCAAATCATTTTTATTGCCTGAATTATTAATTAATTCATATATTTACAGCTGTTGATCGCTTCCCGATGCTGGAGTGCGAGCGTGAGATTGCCTCCAACTCCATTGAGCGCACTCGTGCCTCGGGTAGCAGCAGCGCAGCCAAATCCCAGGAGCACAATCACAATCGCGAGGTCATCTTTGCACTGCCCAGTCTCCAGCTGCACTTCAAGACCGAGCACAAACAAGGACCAACAACGCCAGAACCAACGGGTAACAATAAACAAATAAATCTACGAAAACTCATTCGAAAACATTACTAAAATATTTGTTCTTTTTACTAGAAACGAAACCTGAAGTCTTGTGCAGTTTTATGACCGATTTCGATGATCATATATTTGTCACCGTCGATGCGGATGCCTTCTTCTTTCTGCATGATCTGATTACGTCCTATGTCACCGAAAAGGAGAAAGTGGTGCGTACTTCTTATAAACCTACAAATGTGGAATAATATTTAATACCAGCTGGTTTCCCATGGCAAAGTATCCTTATTCATGCACCTTAACCCTTTTACAGATTGGAGCTCAATCGGCGCGTGCCGCCTCGCCAAACCTATCGCAGAAGACCAACTTGAAGCCATACTTGACGGATGAGATGCTCAAGGAGAAGAAGAGCAGCTCCAACACGAACTTGACTGTGCAGCAGGCCCAGAAGTTGAGCGGCAGCAAGAGCAGCCTGGAACCGCTGCAGGGAAGCCACACAAATCTGGCCAACACCACAAGCAACACGGCAACAAATGCAGCGCCAGCAACACCAAACACGACGACAACAACAAACATGACAACAACGACAACAAATACGACGACGTCAACAACAACAACAACTACAGCAGCTCCATCAACTGCAACAAATCCAGCAACAGGCGATGTCAACGATGGCAGTGCTCAGGGCAAGCCAGGAGCAGATGGAAATGCTCAGCTGCCCAGCTTTGATCTTGAGTCCTTTGTGCGGGATTGGCGCCACTTTGAGTGTCAGACGTGGCACCTGGAGCCGACAGTGCGTCTGCTTTCGTGGGCCGGCAAATCCATTGAGCCATATGGCGTCGACTATATACTGAATAAGCTGGGCTTCAGCCACGCTCGCACCACCATACCCAAGTGGTTGCAGCGTGGCTTCATGGACCCACTGGACAAGGTGGAGGCTCTGATGATGCTCCAACTGTTGCTAATGGTGCGCGAAAATAAATCGGATGCGGGAAATGCCAAGCAGCAGCAACAGCATCATCAGCATCATCGACCAGCTCCAAATTAGCCTCGAAGCAAAAGAGAGCGATTCGAACATGGCAATTGAGTAATCTATTAATTAGCTTTAATCTGCAAGTCAGCAAATCAGCATTGTATAGCGATCTTTATAGCCCATTTAATACTTGTAATATCTGTGCAATTTGTGAGATTTGATTAATTTATATATATATATGCGTATGTCTTGAGCGTTTCTTATGTCCTGCAGAAGAAATTGTTTAAGCGCGTCGGCTTATTATTATTATTATAATTATTATTATTACTACTATTAATAACTAGCCAAATTGTCAGTTTTGTTACATTGTAAATTGTTTGCTCGCGTTTACCCCTTTTGAATGTGTTTCATTTCGACCTAAGTATAGAATCAAGCGCATCGCGTAATTTGCTCAATTTTGGCGCTTTACAGTTAAACTTATTGTTTTTAACAGTGATTGTGCTGAGCCAATGTTTAAACTATAAGTAGCTCTAATTAATAAATATATATATATATACCGACTATACTATTAAACGAAAACTGTGTAAGTTTCTAAATAGGCAATAAAGTCAACTTTTAAAAGTGCATACTTACAACATACAATAAATCCTGGTTTTTTTCGATTTATTTGTATGATGAGCTCAAATTTTGTATTATTTATTATAAGCATGATTATTTCAGTTATTGAGTTAAAAGATTTCCTCATTAAATTGATGGAATTTTCGGAAATGACTTTTCTTTGGAAAATTAGACTCACGTTTTTTCGACTTTCATTTTTTTCTTAATCTAGATTAGATATTTAGATTAATGCCACAATTAAATTGGTAAATAAGATTCTCGCTGGAAGTTCTATTGTTATTTCTAAAAAACCAGTTGTAGTTCGATCTGTAGAATAATATTACGCTTAAAGTTGAAAGCGAGGTTCTCGATTTCCATGTTTCAATTATTCTCCCAAACGGTGTATTTTTAGGACTGGTCGAAGCTTTCCAGACACGGTTGAAATTTTCCACTGAACAAAATTAATCAGATTTTTATAAATCAGGTTCGAACTCCCGATTAATGTTATCTTAACTTTGGAAATCACGATTTTGGACCGAAATTCATGTTAAGATTATACCACTAACGAATATCGTAGAAAGGATCAAAACTTTCCACAGCCATGGCTTGGCCAAACCTAAGCCGATTCTGAAAGACCAGGTCTTCTCTGCCTCTCGAATAATACTTATATCACTTAAGTTTTTGGTCAAAGGCACGTACAAATTCTCGCCTGTTCCATTTGGAGCTGCATATTCATCGCAGATTAAAATGCTGAGTTGAAATGAAAGTTGAGCAATTTACTTGGCGCTCTGGCGAGCGAAGAAAAGTTGAAATAATTCTGATAGTTTGTTGGATATTATTTGGGCAGCATGTGGCTAGGCATCATAAGTCGCGATGGCTTTGAAGAAAATTCTCGCTTAATTTTTGCTCGACTTTGCATTCCGTTTCAGTTCGAGTTCCTCTCCCCCCACAGCTCCAATCCCCGCTCCTTGGCCTGCTTGAGTAAACTTTGCATCCGTTGCGTGTATCCGGTTTTGTTTTCGTTTTGTGCCGCTGCATGAACGGAGCGCAAATGTTGCTTTTTTTTTTTTTTGGTTTCTTCGCTTTTTTAGCCTTTCAACTTTATGCATTTTTTTCTCCTTTTTTATTTTTTGCCTGTCACAGTTCTTTATTTTGCGCGCCTGTGTCTCTCTGTAAACATTTCATTTTCATCAAGGTTGCGTTTTTAATTATTTTTCCTTTCTCTTGTTCAAGGCGCTTTTTTGTGCGCCCAGCTTCTTTTCTCTGCTGTTTTTTCTTTTTTTTTTTTTGCTTAGCATACTATTAGGTTCGGCCTGTTTCTACATCATTTTGTGCAGCAACTGAAGAAGAAACAACACAAAAAAAGACATTGGGCGCTTTCTAAGGGAAACTCGCCCATTTGATGAGCTTTTCACGCACTGTAGGCGCGCCCTGATAGTCATTGCATATAGAAATGGTAGAAATGGTGGGACTAACCCCCTCGGGCAGGGTCACCCACTCACAAAAGGCCATGAATACGAGTGGTTTACTTTGGAGATTAGTTTATCTAAAGTTAATGAGGGTTAAAACTAATAGGCGAATGGCTTAATTTTTAATTATGAGACTTGGTTCCTCCCTTTTCAGTCCTTGTGTCTTCTGTTTCCCTTACATTTTGTGGTTTGCTTTTTTGTTTTTGTTTCATCATGGCTTTTTTCTGTTTTTTTTTTTTTGTTCACTTGTGTCTTGATGCTGTGGCATTTAATTTTTGTCGTTTTGGCACAGAGCCACCGGCAACATGCGGGCTTAGAAAATGGCATTTTAAAAGCGAAACAAATGCGGAGATTGGCTTTATTTTTAAATTAAATTGTAAAAATGGGATCAAAATAATCATAAAATTAATGCTGCAGCTAAGCTAGTTTTCTTCTCTGTATAATTGGCTAGTTGAGTAATTTTGAAAAATAGTTAAAAGACACTCTCGAAGATCTTGTCATCAAATTAAGTATACGCCGCGTGCGACAAGCAACAACAATTGTCATTTGATTTTGCTGCCCAAAGCTAGTAATTTTATTTGACATTTGATGCGATTTACAGTCGAAAAACAAGAAAGCAAATACTCGCATGGACTTTTATGAGTTTTTGGAATGCGAGTTGTTGACCCACGGCAGGTTGAGCAACCTGCTCACATTACGCACGCGGGTGCTGAACATTTTTCAATTAAATGTGCAAACAAATTGCCAACAAGAATTTATCAATTTATTGAGAGGCGGCACTTTGCAGACTCGCACAAATTGTTGTGATTTACTCGACGGTGGAACCATGAAATATGAGTCTTGGGTTTGTCATAACAAATGTGATTCCACACACACACACACACACACACACACTCAAAAGTACACACACATGCACATAAATTGCAGAAGGCGTCATTAGAAAACTTGCTTTTTGCTGGAATTGAGCCTTATTTATGTGGCCCAAAGCCGTTGGGCAATCAGACACACCCTGTTCAGACATTCGTAAATTTATGCAACAGCCCTCGAGCCGGGCGCTAAATTATTTTTTAATTTCCCTGGGTTGAGAGGCCTAAGAAAAGTTTTTTTTTTGCTTTCTTGTTGTTGCAGAAACACAAGAGGCAACATAATAATCAAGTCAATAAAAAAGCCATAAAAACCGAAAATATCGCAAAAGGCCAAGGCGCTTGGCATGTCCAAGTCTATTTGTCTAACTGTGTGTGTGTGTGTGTGTGTGTGTCTTGGGCATGCCACAACAGCCACACACACACATACGCACAAAGGACATGCCATAGACAAATATCAGACAAGACAAGACAAGACAAGACAAGACAAGACAAGGGCAATACGTACAAACTTGTAGAACGATAAAGCAGGCAATAAAAACCACTGAGCATAACAAAAATTACATTTTATTTTATTTCTTGTGTGTTGTGGTTGTTCTTGTTGTTGCTGTTCTTGTTGTTGTTGTTGGTGTTGTTGCTGTAAAAAGACAACATTTTTAAATACACACGCACATCAACAGGCTACAGGCTAAAGTCCTGTCACAAATTACGCAAAGATATTTTTGTCCCTAGATTGCGTGGGCAGCAAACAACAACAACAACGACAACAACAACAACGAAGAAATTGATGCCGCATACTTTGAATAATGTGCCACACTCCTCCCCGAGCCATCGCTCCCCCTTAGCTCTGTGTGCTCCCCTGGCCAGGCAAATAATGACTCCCCCGTGTGCCTGTTGTTGAACTGACCAAGTACTACGATTACCATTTGTGGACATTTAACTGTTTCTAATAATTATGCAAATGTGTGTCACTTGATGTTGTCCTCTCGTGGGGCACCAATAGCATCCTCCCCCCCCTGCCTCTTGTTCTCTTTGCCCAGCTCAATTATGTGCCGCATATAATCAAGTGGTGGCGTCCATAAAAAGCACTCAACAACTGGGACATTATCAAATTTAATGATGCACTGTTTCACTTCAGTCTCAGCTGGGAATTGCCTTCACTGCTTTCTTTTTGGCTGTGGATCAGCTTACACTTTTTTTAATTTCCTTGAAATTTGTGTATTTTTATTTAATTGACCAGGAATTAATGTAAATTTTGTTTATGTCATTAATTTTACTATTTGTATTAGATTTCGTTTCACTTTTTAATTGCATTGACAGCGGTTAAAAATTGACCAGAAATTCAAATAACTGTTGTGCACTTAATAAATATTATTATGTATCTTAAATTATGTTTGGTTTTTTTCTTTTCACTTATTCTTCTTAATTTTTATTTATTTATTTAATTTCACTTTTAATTGTATTAACAGAGGTTAAAAACTTACCAGAATTTAATATTGTATATTTTGTAAATATAATTATCTATTTTTGATTTTTCTTCTATTATTATATATTAAATTATATTTTATTTTTATTTATTTCTTTTTTACCCTATTATTCTTTTCACTTATTGGTTAAAGCCGTTTTTCTTTTTTCTTACTCAAGTGTATTTTTTGACAAAATTGATAAGAAATGAATACAAATATTGTGTTTTATACGATTTATTTTTTTTTATTTTCACTTAGCATATTAAAGTTTTAAGCTCTTGTTCATATAATCTACAAAAATGGTTGAAATAATTGCACACTCTGCCACAAAGCGGATGTTACCCGACCATGCAAATTAAGTGAAAAATTACAAGGCACAAGAAATAATTACATACTTTGTATGCACTTCATTGTGTGTTAGTGTGTGTGTTAGTGTGTGTGTTAGTGTGTGCGTTAGTGTGTGTGTTAGTGTGTGTGTTAGTGTGTGTGTGTTAGTGTGTGCGGAGGTCACACAATGCCAGTTGCGCTTGCATAATTATAAAATTACTTGCCGCCAAGTGGCAAACAACGCGCACTTCCTTGGCTCATTGTTATACGACTCGCACTCCTGCGCAGAAAATGAACTGTTACACAAGTGCTATATAGAAGCATGAAGCAGAAGTATGGTATATAGCCATGTTCTCTGACTTACAAGCCAGCTGGCGTATTACGCGTTGCCGAGTAAAAATACTAAAACTAATTACTTGCCGGATGCTGCAAAAGTGTGACTTGATGCTGGATTGAGTTTCGATTATTTTCACTTGAATTGTAAAGCTGACAAAAATAATCCTTGTCGGATTTTTGAGATAAGGTTTCAGAGTACAGAAATATCTGTATTTAAGTGCTTATACAGAAATAGTAGTGAGTGTGTGTGCAGGGGGAAAGAAGAAAATCTGAATTATTAAACTGAACTTCAGAGGTTTTTTTTCTAATTGCAAATAAATACGAATAATAATTTTAGTTTGATTTATTTTATTATAATTATATTAGCTGGCTCTAAGAAAAGGAGCATTGGTTTGGAATTGTGGATTTGTGCTGAATCTTATGTAATAATTATAAGTCGGCTTCCCCTTAATATCATATAAGTTATTTATTTATTTCAATAATTTATTTCGCTCTATAGAATTCCTAAAAATCGACTCAACTAGTTAATTGCCTGAAAGGAGAAAGGAGATAACATGAATATAAACATGAGTATAAATTTGTATGAATAATAATAAAAATATATAATAATATATAAAAATATATAAATGTAAATATAAATAATATTAATAAATCCTTTACATCATTAAATTATGACACTTTCAATAGCTCCCCAAGTATCACATTAAATCTCCGGTTTGTAATGATGTTTAAGTATAATTAATTTTATATTCGCAACTACCAACTATTTCCGTAATTAGATTAAAAACTCTGTGTGTGTGAGAGAGTGTGTGTGTGTGTCTATGGGCCATGAAAACAGGCTGATGCGTTTCATGTTTATGGCCCTTAAGCACTTTAGCTTGTTTTTGGTTTCCCTGCTGGTTGGGGTGTCGTTACGTGTGAAGTTCATTAACAGTCGTCAGGCGATCAGCTGCATTGCATCATTTTTCAATGGGTCTGCTGCCTGCTGTGCTCACACCTGGCTAACTGGATAACTGGCGGGCGTCGGGAGAGGTGGGTGGGTGGATGGCAAGAGGGATTGCCCTTATGGGCTGCCACTTGGCCAACGACAATGGCAAATGCCGGGAGCTGAATTTTCTTATTCGACTGCAGCGAGCCATAAAATTATTATGCAAATACCGGAGTAAGGGAGGGAAGCGGGGGCGTATGTAGAGGGGGGAGGGAAGGAGTGTGCACATTAGACGCACATGCCGTTAATATGCAAATGCATGGAGCTCATTCATAGCTAAAAAAAAGGGAAAAAAGAATGTCAGCAGCAGAGCTTTTTTTCCGCACTCAAAGCCAGGCAACGGGGGTTCTGGCCATTCATTTGAGAGGCGGCGGGGGGTGGTGGATGAGGGTGTCTAAAACTGGCCAGCGCTAAAGGAGCACACAATGAAGTAGACGCTTCCAATAGAACATTGGGCGTTGTTGCTCAGAGCATGTGCATAGTTTGTAAGACTAATGAGCAGTCCGAAGTGTTGGCGGATTGGACGCAGATTGCACGAGGCGGGGAAGGAACGAGGAGCAGCCATTAAGTTGTTGCAAGGTGCAAAAAAAAATTATTAACATGCAGGTGCAGCCCTGGGCGCAAGTTGCAACTATAAAACATTTTAATTGGGGAGGGATATTAATTGATTTAGCTCAAGCTGAGCGGTTGCATGAAGAAGAAGACAAGATAAGACTTAAGCAAGTAAGATAAGATAAGAGTCGAGAGAGCTCGACTGGGAAAGGCAGATGTTATTAATATAGCCAAGTTTATTTTAAAGAGTTCTGCATATTAAAATTCAAGCAGGGTTTTGTCTTTATTGCAATGGCTTTAATTGTTTACAATCTTAATAACGTAAAAAATAAATTTTTTAAAATTAATTTTATGTCAAATTCTTTTAAAAAATTCACTATAAATAGCGCGAAAATTGACAGCATCAAAATATATCAAATTATTTATAATAATATTTAGAAAAATGGTAAAAATAATTGTTTAAGTCCAAAAATAAAACGAGGAAAAAAATACAAATTCCAAGCAAGTTTTGTTAACAAGCTTCAACTGTACTGGGCTCAATTAAAATATTTCCCTTTCATTCAGTTAGTCAACAAATATTGTACAAACTATATTAAGCTTAATGTTGTTGTAAAGTTTATGGTAAACATGTATACATTATTTGTGTAGTCTGATCTGATGATATATATATGTATATATGTATGCATATATGTATATGTGTATATTGAGAAACCCATTAAAACTTGATATTCCAATTTGATTATTTTCATAAATTAATTCGGACGACTGTCGACTGCCGCCAAAGTGCTGCACACAGCTGAGATTGAATAATTACGCCGGGGATAAATTAAATTTGTGGGGAACATTTTTGAGCTTAGCCTCGAGTGAAAGGAAAAGGTCGCGATTTGACATCGACAACAGCAACAACAACAGCAACAACAACAACAACAACAGCAACAGCAACAACTAAATAAGCTGGAAGGCGGCCGAGTGGCAATGGAGAACCGCCAGCCATGAATAAATTTTGGCAGCTCGGTTATCAGTCAAGTTAAGAAATATATAGCGTACATAAAGTATAAGACAGTTTTTGCCCTTCCTCAGATTGCTTAAACCAAAGGAGCTTGTAATCTTAATTATATATTACAAAGTGTTGTGGCTTCTCGCGCTCTGGCATCGATGCGAGGGGGTGGAGCTGGTGGTGCGATGTGGTGCAAGTTGTTTTGTCGTGAAAAGTAAGCAGGAAATGAATGAATTTTTCAGTGGCATAATCCGGCAATGTGCCAATGTGCTGCCGCGCCCCTACGCCCCACGTCAACCCACCCACCCACCCACTGTCGCAATCACACCCCTTAAGCCTGCCCGCAAGTACTCCGCCAACCCCTCTGCACACAGCGCTTGTCATAAAATATTGTCTGGTAAGAAAAGAAAAACTTTTCAATGCTCTCTCTGCGAACCACTCCCCTCCACCCCCTTCGCACAGCCACAGCTTGTCAAGGCAACCACCCACTCCCTCTGCCCTTCTCCCCTGCTCCACCCTACTCTCAGTTAGTGTAAGACATTGAAGTGTATAAGAATAAGTGTTGGGATTAGGCGCTTGACTTGAAAATTTTATAAAACAAAATTTTTGCATAAGCTCTTGCGATGGTTCCTCAGCTTTGACTCTGGGTTCTCCACAGGGCTGCTCCGGCACTTTCTGCTCCTGCTCCTGCTGCTGCTGCTGATGCTGCTCCTTCTGCTTGCGCTGTGGTTGCGGCAGCTAAGCGCGTTAGCTGTTCAAGGATTTAATGGAAAATCGCGAGTCCTTGCCCGGCTCTAGAAGGGGGACACGACGGGACAACGGCAACGGGGTAAATCACGCATTTAATTCCAAAACATTTAACAGTTTTTGGCTCTTATCTAATATTTTACAAACCATTTATATGATGATTAGCGCAAAGTGACTGCGGCATTCCTTCGCTTCTCGCAACCAGCATCCAGCAAAAAGGACAAAAGACATAAAAAAACAAAATGTGAGCCAAGTTAAAAAAGTGGCAACGCAAAGTGAAAAATGGTAAATACTCTCTGTTTTGTCCTATGCGAAGGCCACTTCAAATGAGTTTGTATTTATAACATTTTATAATTCAACTGCAGACTGGGCACAGCTCGAAAAATTGCTGTGTTACTGATCAAATATTTTGGCCGAGTATTACTGCAATAGACTTTAAATTTCATTGTTAAGATTTCGATATACGTTATGAATATTAAATATTTTTTACATTGAAAAATTAGTTTTATGTTTTTTTTCTATTTGAAATACTTTAGAGGAGTTATGTGATTAATTTTTGAAAATGTATTATGTTTATATTACATAGATATATATCAGTTAAATTTAGAGAAAAATAAATCATTTATTATTGTAAGCAATTGGATACCTCAGCAATCAATAAAACAAGCTGTAAAATATTTACGGCCTATTTGGGCTAAAACGAGCCTAAATTTTGTGTAGTAAAATATATAATATAAACAGATTTGGTTTACAGCACATTTGTCAAGTTGTCAAGTAGTAAAAGGGTTTCAAAAAGAGCTTTTTGTTTGGGTGAAACAATCACATGAAATCTAACTCTATAGAGAGTGTGGTGCAGCTAGATGAACTCAGACTCTGATTCTTAGCACCTTTAATGTAGGGTATTTGTCAGTCGATCACTCTATGCACTGCCCACGTACTTGTTTTAGTTTCAATTTGCGTAGCGCATTAATCAGCATTCGATTTGAATCTCATTATCAGAGAAGCCGCACCACACACAAAGCACCACTCACCAGCAGTTGCGCTGGCAGCCCACAGGCAATAAATTTCAGCATCAAATGTTGAGTCATTTTTTTGCGTGTATTTCTTGTTGTTGTTGTACATATTTGATGGGGCCGGTGGCAGTGCGGTTTTAATATGCCATCATTACTTACCACGAAGGAGGCCTCCTACCTGGACGAAATTAGTATGCGAAGGCATGAAAATCATTAGGACAAGGTCGGTGTGGGGGGACGGCATCTCCAACTGTAATTCTGGGTGTGTGGGTGTGTGTGGGTGTGCGTGGGCTTTGCTGCATTCGTGGGTGTCACTAATTAAATTATACACATAACAAGCAGGCAGCACTTGACTGAGCAGATCCACCTCTGAGTCTGTGTTTGTGTTTGTGCCAGTTTGCCACAGGTGTAATTAAAACGCGCCTAATGCAATAAATTTGTGCGCACTTTTGATGTTGTTGTTGTAGTTGTTGTAGTTGTTGTAGTTGTTGTTGGCTCATGTATAAATAATTGAAGTTCATTATCAGCCCAATGGATGCAATGGACTCGGCACGGCTGCCTCTTTACTCACTCGACGAGCTTAATAAACACCGTCCAACAAAGCAGCAAACCAGCAAAGCCAGCAAAGCCAGCAAAACCAGCAAAACCAGCCAACCAACAATCCAGCAACTAATTAAAGCCATTGCCAAAGGCAAATGACTTTTGTGGTTGTCCGTGGCTCGAGATTGCTTCCGATAAAAATTATAGACTAGTTGAAAGTGCGGTCCGCCTCATGCTGCCGTCATTAAGATGCTTAACTGGCCCGGCATACCCAACTGCTAGAGGACCCCTTAAAAAAAAACAAAAAGGGGATTACTACTACTATTGAGGAGGGTGCTCGAAAAGCAGATACCCCGTAGCAAGCCTGTAGGGCATATGAGGCAGATGCAAGCCTATGTTTTGTATATATTCAGATCAGAAATCCATCTGAGTTTTAGAGATTCGTCTTGCATTTTGCTTCAAGGCTGACTCTTTTTACTATTAACTTATTGTTCAAAAGGAATATTTCCAAAATTCTGGGTCCTTCATTTCTCAATTTTAGGGTATATTATTCCAAAATTTACGAAATATAAATAATAATAATAATGAAGGAAAGAATGTTTTCTAATGGAGGTTTACATTTCTACTTTGGAAATCCATTTATTAATAATCGAAAATGTATATAAAAAAGTAAAGAATCAGAATATTTTTAAGATTGTCGATTAATGTCAGCACTTTCTAATTTTAACAAGTTTTCTTTCTGGTATTTAGAAATTGATTTCTGTGGAGTCTATATCAAGGATATGTTCTTCAGATTTATTAAACATACTTCCACAAAAATATAGAAATTTGTTACATATCCAACCGCGAAACCCATATTGCCCTTTCTCATGTCAATTTGGGGGGTACAGCGAAGCAAAGGAAAAAATCAACATTTCTTGCCACATTTCCAGTTGTATTTGAGTTTTTTAATTCAAAAGGATTGCCAGCCTACAATTCGGGTCCTGTTTTGAGCCGCTCGGTGGGGTAGGTGCGTGGAAGTGGAGGGGTAAGGGGTAAGGGGAAAGGGGCCCCTCAAGCAATGGGTTAAATCGCTTGTAATTACGCTACATAAATTTTAAATAAGTATCCGTTTCTTTTCGCTGCTTTCTGCGTCCTTCTGCCGAGCCGCACAGGAACTGCTCGCACTCCTTTTGCGAATCCCCTTTGTGTGTGCGGGTGTGCTGGTGTGTGGGTGTGTGTGTGTGTGTGTGTTAATTGTGCTGGTTAGAGCGACTTTGACTGCCAGTTTTGTGGTTGTTCACTTCAAGCACAATGCCAATTTCGAGCTTCATGTACACACAAACACAAATACAAACACAATCAGCTGCCCGTGTCCCCTCCTTAAGCCATTTTGCTGGCTGACCTTTGACATTTTTTATGCATGAGCTTTTGCAGTGAGGCGTGTCCTTTTGCTTCGGCTTACATGCTAATTGTAGCCAGAAATCCTGTTTATTGTGTGCACATCAAACTTTTAGTGTTGGTAAGCGGCTTAGTATTCAAATTGAATGTAATACATTTTGGCCAAATTGCATGCGAGCAGCTCTTAACGCAAAATCCTTGGATTTCAACTGACTTAAGGCAGTCGTTCCAATAAAATGGCCAAAAAAGGGTTGCTCTTTGTTGTGTTGCTGAGACAGTTGATCCTTTGAAGAGGGTAACTCTGCTAAACTCTATGCTCCCATCTCGGCTATAATATGTCACAGCTTATCTGGCCATAATGCTCATCGCACACATTATCGTTATCGTTATCGTTATGCTTTTGAGTGTGCTGCCAAAGTGGGTAGCGGATTTCGATCGGATTTTATCATTTGACGATAAAGTCAAGAAAAGTCCACAGCTACGATTCCTAATGTGTGACAATCTATTTGTAGATCTACTTCTAATTTTACTATGTGTTCTGTTCAATTACAATTGAAGAATGTGGATTTGCAGGTTCTTTAATTATTATTAACTTAAAGTGATTAGTTTAAGGCAAGTTGAGCTGAAGTCCTCAACTGACATTACTTTATAATTGAAGTCAGCTTGGGGTCAGGTTAGTTTATTTCGCTTGTCAACTGGTGAGTAGAAAACCCAATAACATACCAAATAAATCCTCAAGGAACTCATTCAAAACTCCTCCCACAACGTTCTTGCATATGTCTTATTGAACTTAGAACAAAAGTGTGCTTCGCAGGATATATTTGCAATTATTTAATGTATTTGCATAATTGATTGGGGGAAAATGTTTATCTGGCAGCTGCCATACAATTCGGCGTAGACAAATGACAGGTTTGGTTGTGCTTTCGCGAGCTTACTTCATTTTCTTAATAAAATCACCTGTTCCCATTTATGGCTGTGTATCCAGGTGTATTCCACCTGGCCAATGAAGTTGTTTTAAATAATCACGTTAAGCATAACGCCCCCTTTTACAGGAAACCCTACATATAAAGCGCATCAATTTCATGCCTTGCACAGCAACAACAATTCAATGTACATAAATATATGTATGTATGTGCACACGGAAGGAGGGCAACAAAAAACGGCAAAAAAGAGAAAGGAATTCCATTGAAAGGCATTAAAAATTGTTACGTATACGACAAGTGGGCGCTCCGTGCGTGGTGCTCCGAGGGCGGTGCTCGACAAAAGCGGATATTGATAAATTCACGGCAATCAATAAAAAGTGATAAATGACAATTGCGTGTAAGCAAAAGTACAACAAATAAATGAAATGAGAATAAATACGAATGCGAAAACGAATACGAATGCGAATGCGAATCACAAATAAGTAAACTCTGTGTAAGGGCATAAATTTAAAACTTAACGAGTGCCCTGACCCCCCCCCCCCCCACACACACACACACACTCGCACATACCCACATCAGTCCCTCGGGGCTGTCAGGCGTTAATTGCAATTTCTTGTACGAATCGGTGCTTGACAATCAGTCGGGGGACGATACTCCCAATGCAATGCTGCTAATTGCTTTCTAATATCACTTTCTCAAATGAATTCGTTTGAATGCTTTGAGTTTTGCTAGGCCTCACATTTAGACACATCTCTGCTCGTTGACTGCACATTGCCCAAATAAAACGGAAGCACAAATTGCACTTTCTGATGAAAAACTTCAGAGAGTTTCTCTCTAATTGTGTGTGTATTTGTGTGTACTTGTGTGTGTACCTGCTTTCTTTGTATACCCTTCAACTAATGCAACGCATAAATTGACTAACTTTGCCGGTTCGTCATAGTAGAAGTTTTCTTTCAGCTTTTGCTGAAAATATATATTAACGTCGAAAGTATATTTTATTTTATTTTCATTTATTTTTGACTAAAAACCAGAAGCAATTTTAAAAAAGAATTTAAGAATTAAAACTGACCGTTAAGTTCAGAGATACATTTTAATTGATATGCAACTAAAAGTGATTAAATAATTTACAATTAAAAAAAACAACATTTAATATAATAGACATGATGGTAATTGTGGCAAGGATTGGGGAAGAGTTCTTCTGGATTATTTATGTTCTCTTTCTTATTTTCTTTCTTTTCACATTTAAAATTAAATTGCATCCCTTTAGTATTATTTCATTAAATTTTATTAAATAAAACTTGAGACTTTTGTTAGTGCACATTAAATAAATAAATGAAGACTTGGTCTGGCAACTGTGGACAATAGGAAAAACACTTTCGAGAATTCCTATTCAAATGGCTCGGAGTGTATATGGGAATCTATTATTTGGCTTAAAAATGTATTGATTGCACCGATAATTGCCTAAACATTTTCTTCTTTTAAAATACATATTTTGTTTTAATAATTATTCAAGCATTTTCCATCTTCATTTAATATGCAGAGTTCCTTGCTCATTATTTAAATTGAGTCTTTTATTAGGAAACTCTAATTTCTGGTGAAAATCGAAATCATTTGTAATATTTGCAGGGGAATTAATGCGTTCACAACCTGAATATCCTTTTTGGTTGTTATTTCATATTGCTAACCATTGTTTGTGTCATGGTTGAGTGCACCAGAGAATTGGAGGGCGTGGAATGGGTGTGGCAGGTGCAGTTGTAAGACCCAGAGAAGTATGCTCGCTTCTGTCTGTCGCACTGTTGACACAAGAACCAGTTGCTGTTATCAAATTGTTAACTGAAATAGGAAATCTTAGTTATGCATTCGCAACACATAGTTTTCCAGGCAGCTCTCCAATTGTTCGCATTGTTATATCCTGGTCTGTCTGTGTGTGTTGCTTGACATCGTAGCACGCGCTTGTTAGCTGTGATATGCCTTTTGTCCAGCTGGGTTTTTGTCTCTTGTCTCTTGTCTGTTGTCTGTTGTCTGTTGTCTTTTGTCTTTTGTCTTGTGGCCCCTTTTTGAAATGGTCAATAAAATTGCCGTTGCTCAGCAGTCAAGCGCAAAATGCTTTCACTTGGGAGAGAGGGGGAGAGCTGTTCTCCATATATATGCATGACATGCAATCACAGTTAACATAACAGTAAAAAAAGAAATGTTCACACACAAGTAAACACACACTCACACACACACACACACACACACAGCAACACACACTCAAAGTTGCATTTGTGTAACGGCAGTCAAATTAAAAAAGACTTCGATTTAAAATGTACACAAAGCAATAAAGGCGGGCTGGGGTGTGTGGTGGGCGGGGTTGTAGGGCGAACCAACCAATTAAGGAACAACTCATCCAAAACACACGCACACACTCACACACACACACACACGCAGTGTCATTTCGTATGCCATTACATGCTATTATTAGATTTTTGATTTTATGAGGTCAGAAGTTCAATTTTATTATTTTTGCTATTGCTATTGTTGTTTGAAGCTCATTTTGACTAGGGGGCGCTCGAAAGGGGCGTGCGTGCAACATTGTCGTACGTATATAGTTGACAAAGTGAAATTAGTTGCATTTTGAATGGAATGTTTAAAATACTTAATTGCCTGCATTTGGTATTTGAATGGTCATTTGAATGGCATTTAGCATGTTATAAATGTGCAAAAATCGATGTGAATAGTTTTCTAAACTGGCATTATTTAAAATTTCATTTAATTTGAAACAATCGAAACGATTTTGAAAAGCGAATCAGTTTGTTTTCTTTACTAAGAACACTGTCAACGAAATGTCTGATAATGAAGATAGAGAGAGAAACCCTGCGATACACTTGACTTGCAAAAAGTGTCACTAGCACACACACACACATATACAATTACACCAGCAGAGACTGTTGTGGCAGACGCTTGTTGGCCAGCAGCCATTTTGGCCCGCCTCGTTGTCCAAAAGCAAAGGACATTTGAGCGCCGAAACGAGCGATAACCGCAAAGTGCAGACACACACACACAGAGAGGGATGTGTGTGTGGGTGTGTTTGGGTCTGTGTGTGAGCATGCACCATTGCTCAGTTTGTTTTGCGCCTGTATAGTGTACACTCAGAAAAAAATCATATTCATTTTTTAATTTCGCCATACTTTGTGCGCCCAGTTAAACTAATTTAATTATTCAGAGAGAATATTTCGAAAAATCCTATAAAATTTTAAAATAAAGTTTCCAATTTCCAGAATATTCCTTTTATGTGTGTAACAAAGAACTCTAAGATAAGATTTTTTTTTTCATATTATTAATAAATATTATATCTTAAATTACGATTATTATTACGATTAGCAGCTAAAATCAAGTATAGCAGTAGAGAGAGCACTTTTTTTTTATTTTTCCAACATCACGAGTGTGTTCTGTATTTTGTACAGTGTACATAGTCCGTTCCCACAGCTCGCTGCGCTGCTTCCCTTGGGCGTAGCGTCTTTTGACACGTTTAATGGACTGCGCCTGCTCTGCTCCACTGTGTCCTGCTCTGCTCGAAGGATGTGCTCCTGACCTGGGTCAGAGCTCTTGTTGCGGCCGCATTGCAGCCAGTTGTTTTGTTGCAGTGTCCTGGCGGCCAGCAGCAGGTAACCAGCCTCATCATACTTTGATTTTGAATTCCCTTTTGGCCTTGTCTTCACATTTTTCCCTCCTCTTTTTCCGTTGCAAAAGTTTTCCGCGCAAAATTTCCAAGTATTTTTCGCCCTCTCCTTTTCGCAGACAGTGATTACTTAGCGGCTGCTTACGCGGCTCCAAAGTGAGCACAGCGAGTGGCAAAAACAATTGCAGCGCAGTGCATAGAAAAGGAGGAACTTATTCACAGTCTGACTCTTTATTACACGATATAAAATAACTCGCAAGAAAAGTTTGCTTACGCTTGCTGATCAGCAACTTTCTCAAAACTGAATGTATTTTCCAATGTCTCTCCGCACACAGAAAAAAGTCGATCTTTGAAGAACTATGATTCCACTTCAGTGAATGTCTGTTTAAGATTGTGGCAGAGATGCAGTTACACTGATTTTGGTGATAACGGGATAAGATGTGGGCGATTGTGGAGAATATAACCATTTCTGATTAAGCTGGAATATTTTTTCTTAGGCCTTTTTTGTGAGTGTCTATTTTATATCAGAGTTTATGTTTCAAGTTCAGCTGCTTGAATACCAATTTCTCATTTCTGAGATGTCGTTAGCATTTAGGTAAGTTCAAAGTCGCTGGCCGCGCCCACAACGCCCACACACACACACACACACACACACACACGTATATAGACTCTGTTTGAATAATATGCACATGCAGCTTTGTCTTGGCAACTCTTCCTTTTGGCTTTATTGCAGCTTGCTGATGAGCCGCATGACAATGAGGCAGTGCCACTGCCACGCCCCACTCCCCCGCAGTTTGGTTTTGGCAGCGCACATGTCACAGCGAAATAACAATAACAACAACATTAAACTTGTTGTTGATGCTGACAACGAAGAACGAACAAGGAACAGCGAACAAGCAACAGCGACAGGAAATTGACAACAATAGCAAAACGCGTTTGTCTGCGGGTAATTTTGGCATTGGGCGCTGGGCGTTGTGTGGCAGTGATGCACGAACGAGTTGCCACTGCTGCTGCTGCCACACGCAATCAGCCATGTTGCATGTGTGTGTCTGTGTGTGTGTGTGAGTGTGTGTGCTCTAATTTCCATAACGCCTTTAAGTTGAAAATGTGAAAACGTTAAGACAAGTTGGCAATCAATTTTTGAAATGCGCTGAGCAAAGTGATTTATGAGCTTTTGTGTGTGTCCCAATAAAATGGCAAACATCTTTCATTTCATTTGCTGTAATCGAATCAATATTTGCTATCTGCCAGAGAGAACTCAAAGCACTTCCTCTACACACACACACACACACACACACAACCACACAACCACACACCCACACACACACTCACAGAGAAAGTCGCCCCCAACAGTGGCTCGAATGCACTTCACTGATTTAGTGTTTGCGACATTTCCTGCTTCCCTTTTTGTTGGCTTCCGTTTGTTGTAGCACTTGTTGTTGTTGTTGGTGTTGCAACACTTGTTGTTGCTGCTGCCATGTGGCAACCAGCAGTGTCATCATGTCGGGGGCACTTCAAAGCGCCATAATATCATCGTCTGACCGCGCTTTCATTGTCGTTCGCTTTTCACACTTTCACTGCGGCTAACTGCAACAACAAAGGCAACAACAGCAACAGCTGCAACATCAACTCTTGTGGCACAATGAAAAAAAAAGATGGAAAAAAAGAGTATCAACTGTCGCCGCATACTGACCATGCCACACTTTGCTGCGGCATTTTCGCTTATCCTTTGGCTATTAAGCCGTAATTGACACTTGGTCCAGTTAGCCAACATTTCCTCTCCTTGCCCGAACTCTGCCATCGAATTTATGGCGTTTGATTAGGGTTTGGTATTTGAGATATGTTTATTCTTCATTTAAGTTTCTTTTGCGAGTTGAGAGCGTGTTTTAACATAGAGATTCTAAAACTTAATTGGTATCTTGGCCAGAAGCATTTCAAAACATTAGCGAAACACACAAAAGTATCTCAAATTAAATAGGGTCTTGGCTAGAAATACTATTTAATTTTAGATTCCATTTCCAGTTTTGAAATTCTCTGTAAATGTGTCAACCTAGGAGACAATGTAAGTTTTTTTTTTAGAATAATTTCGTTGTTCTAATTTGATTTGTTTCTTTTTAAATATATTTATTGGTAACTTGAAGGAAAATTACTATTTGGTTTTCTAACGAAAAAAAATGAAACAGCGACCAACTTAAAAATGGCTATAATCAGCAGTCCCAACAAAGGCTGCTACTGAGACAGCAGAGTCAATCCATGGTTGCAACTTGCTGATATGCAACTGCAACCTCCACCGAGAACTGAATTTGGCAAAGGTACAAAAAGTAATTTAGTTTCTTCTTCTGACTGGAGTCTGATCGGGTTGCAGCCTCCTTTGCCACTTCGAAACCAACATAATCCAAGCATTCAGTTGTGTCACAAACTGAATTTTGGTGGCATTGCCTTTGCCTTTGCCAATGCCTTGTACTTGAGCCAGGTACGTTGTTGCCAGCTTCGATTTACAGCCTTTTTTCATACTCGAGCTATTGAAAATCTGAGTTTTTGGTTTCTGTCTCTTGGCTAAAACTGTTGCCCATCAGCAGTGAGCACTCAACTGAGTTTCTATTTGGCAGTTAATTAATTCTCGAGCAGCTGCGTTGTTGCACTTGGATT
The DNA here is from genome assembly GCA_035044245.1 of Drosophila nr. fundita. Taxonomy (NCBI): domain Eukaryota; kingdom Metazoa; phylum Arthropoda; class Insecta; order Diptera; family Drosophilidae; genus Drosophila; species Drosophila nr. fundita. The sequence goes on from JAWNMG010000654.1 coordinate 2,812,725, forward strand.
ACTACCAACAACACATTAAGCATACGCCCCATGGGCTCCAGATGATGTGGCTGCTGGCTAATGAAATGTGAACAATTGAAAACTCACAAATTAAACAAAGAACTTCTTCAAATAAATACTAAAAATGTTTAAGAAAATAACTCTATAAATAAATAGAAATGTGTATTTTATGGTTTTAATATAAGTAATAAGTAATAAAAAAACAAATCGCGTAAGAAGTTCAATGTTTATGGCTCTGTATAAGATGGACGAGGAAAACACACATCACGTGAAATAGAAAATTGTTCATTTTGAATTTATTATGTATAGAAATTTATTTTGTATTGTTGATTATGTCATAAAAAGAGAGAGAAGTTTTTACTAGCTGTAAACATAACTCAACTGAGTCGAGGCAAATTGAACTCAAACATTTATGTTTATGTTTGCACGGCAGCTTCAGAGAAACAGCTGCTGCGAAAGAAGGTAAATCGAATGCATAAGTAGAAGTAGAAGCAGAAGTTGGCAACGAAGCTGAAAACCGTATCAATTACTTATCGAATCGAGGCGGGGCAAGCCCGAAAGGACTTTGGCTGTGTGCGTGTTGTGTGTCAAACTAACTGCAAACATAAATGAAATGTCAATGTAAGCAACACGCACAAAAATGAATTTTTAATAAAACGGCAAAAAGGAGTAAACACTTGGAGAGAATAACGTTGTCCAGGGGAAAGCTGCGCGTGTGTTATGTGTGCTGCTGCAGCATACATCAAGTTTCGCTCGAGTGGCACAAGAAGCTGCTGCTGCTGTTGCTGCTGCTGCTGTTGCTGCTGCATTGCGAATGCATAAACACAGTTTGATATTATTCTAGCTGCCAGCTGCGCACATTGAATGCTGAAGATGCCGTTACCTTACCTGCAATATGCCCCCCCCCCCCCCCCCCACATGCCCCACTCTCTCTGCCACATGACATAATATTATAAAAAATATAAAAGGGCAACACGTCGACTACGTCACAACTCTGAGGCAGCGACGACGACGTCATGTGGCATGTGGCAGCGACAGCCATTGACAGCCAACTGTCAAGCATCTCGTGTTGCATCACTCATGAGGAGGCGGCAGCAGCAATCTTTTGCAGGGTATCTGCACGTCGTGACGTCAACTGTCAACTGTCGACTGTCAACTGTTGAGCAAACGTTCGCGTTGCATTAAATATTCAAAATATTGTAAACGTTGAATGCAACCGAAGTTGCAGCATTCGACGTGCATAATTTCCACTTGGATTTGTGCAATGCAAAATGTCGCATGCTACATGCTGCAAGCTGCATGCCGCGTGCCGCATGCTTCTTTCAGCTAGCTGCTGCTGCTCTTTCGACAGTGAATTATTTATGGCTTGTGTTCGGCTTGCTCAGCAAATTTAACAGCTTATTAATAATGCATTTTTTTCCTGCTGACTTGCCACACATTCCCGTTTGTTCCGCTGGCCAACAGCTGGCAAATATATATAAAAACATGTATATTTGTATAGACATATATGTATACATACATGCATATAAGGCCCACACAAAGGGTGTATTTATTTTTGGGCTGTCATTGATTATTATCGTGGCTTTTTGTACAAATCTCAACTGTCAATAATTTTGTGATTATCTGAATTACATTCTGTCTATTTGGCTGTCTGTCCGTCTGCCTGCCTATCTCTCTGTCTGTCTGGTTGTCTTGCATGTTTTGCCTAGCTCAGCACAAATTTAGAAATTTCAACAATAAGTCAGCAAAAAATTATTATGTTTGCTGTCTGTGCCATCTACCAAATGTTGGCAACAGGCCCTACACCATGCAACAAATGTTTCTATTTGTCTTTGCAGCGAATTGTGAATATTATTTTCTTTTTAATTTGAATATTTTAGTGGTATATAAAATAAATTAAGATGAAAAGTTTTTAATGCACTTTTTAAATAATAATTCCTGAACAGGGCAAGTCTCTTTACTGGCCTGCTTTTGAGAACCTCTAAATTTTGAATTCTTTTTTCAATTTCAAGTTCAACTTCAAATTTAGAAAGGTAAATACATAATATAAGATTAAATAAATTAAGGATTTTTTATACCAATCATTAATTAAATCTTTAATGCTTCTCCTTTATTTTCCTCTTGAGGACACTAAATATTTTCAATTAGTATCGTTTACAAAGGTAAGTTAAAAATATAAGTTAAATGAAGTTAAAAAGTTTTGAGTGCACTTATTAATTAATTATGCTCGAATTTAGTCAGCCTCTCCCGGTAAAAGCTTTGAACGTCTTTTCACTTTTTAACATTTTCTGTTATAATTCATTAAATACACTTTAATTTAAGCACCTTGCTCAAAGTTTGACGGTGCAAATAGTTGGTAGTTAATAATTTTTTTTACTGCCTTCGAACACATTTTTTTATTATTAGCAACCTTTGAAAACTAAATATAAATTTTTTTTTAAATAAGTTCTCCATTTGTAACGCATTTAATTATGAAAGTTAATTACTATAACTGATTTTGAGCATTTTTAGTTTATTATGTATTCATTTTATTGTAAATCTTTAAAAATTATATAATTTTATAAATATGCTCAATGCTTAACGCATTTTCTTATTAGCTGCTTCATCTCTCATCATTTGACCACATTTTGAAGCACTTGAGCCAAACTGAATTGGGGCTTATGAGTGTGTTTGCTGATTGCAACCACTGTGAAACAGTTGCGCCCCCGTCAGCTTTGCGTCTAAGCGTTGCGCCACAGATAACCATAACTCACTCAGACTGCCACGCCTCCCGCCCACACCTGTACCCCCGAATTCCAGTGTCTGGCTGTCTTGTGTCTGCATTTTGGTGCTGTGCGCGCCTTTCGGATTGACAGCCAACAGCGAAAAGTGGCAGCCAAAAAACTGCCAAGTGTTGTGTTATTTTTTATTCATTTTCTTTTCTTTTCTATTTTTTGAGCTTTTCTTATTTTCAATTTGGGGTTTTCTTTTTTGGTTTTTAGGGGTAATTGAAGTGTGGATACTTTGTGTTACGAGTTGAGATATTCGTGAGTGTGTGTGTGTGTGTGTGAGTGTGTGAGTGTGTGGCATGCCACGCCCATTGCCAGCAATTGTCTGGCTTTAGGCAAATGCTGAGAGCACCGTGCGCAAACAGTAAATAAAGTTTAAAATTCAATTACAAGGCAATGGCTCACAAGTTGATTGCCACACTGACTGACTGACTAACTGAATAACCGTCTAAGTGACTAGTTGACTGCTAGCTAACTGAGTGATTGACTGGATAGATGGATGGATGGATGGGTGGATGAATGGGTGGCTTGGCCAAAGCAAATGATAGAGTCGGCAATTGAAAGGGGATTGCCTTTTGTCATGCTGAAAATCAAATCCTTTATTGCTGCTTTGCTGTTGGATCAATTAACGTTGAATGTGTGTGCAAAGGCAAGACCGCAAAAGCCACACACACACACACACACACACACACACGCACACACACATAGCAGTACTAGCTGGCGAGTGTGTCATAAAACGTGGCAACGCCAACCACTGACAACATCCACTCAACTCCTGCAGTTTTTCGGTTAACAATTTTGTATGCGAGTGTGGTGTGTGTGTGCGTGTGTGTATGAGTGTTGACAGTAGACAATTGGAATGTGCAGTACTGGACATTGGTACAGTCGAATCGTTTTGCGGTAAAACGTTAATTTTCCAGTGAGCACTTGTCAACACTGGCAGCTGCAGCAGCAGCAGCAGCAGCAGCAGGAGGAAGCATCGCGGTTTATTGTTTCAATCGCAAAGAGAAAATGTTCTGCAAAAACGAAATGAAAATTGAACATTTTCATTGGAAAATACATGCAATACACACCCATAACAATGTGAATATAATAACACTAAAACAACATTGCTTACTTTTACAGTTATTTCAACAAAACAACCAAAAAGTGTTAACCCAAAAACTACATGAACACAGCGGCAAAAATAATAATAGCACCACTCCACAGTCTCCATCATTGTCTACAATTTTGTCCTTAATTGCGTTCCTTTTACTGTCAGTTAATCAATTACGTACTGACATAGTTTTCCTGGATTTCCTCCAGATTTTTCAGCCTTTTTTAAGTAAACGGAGTTTATTACTTGGCTGCTTTTCTTCCATTTCCAATATAATTTTTTTGTGATTATTCAATTTTTGTGACTATTAAATTTAAGAATCAAATAACAAATAAATAGCAACAGCTTCTCATATTTTATAATTTTGTTTAGACCAAGAGAAAGTCTTTAACTTAAAGGGGGGAAACAACAAAATTTTTTTTAAATTTTAAATATTTTAATTCTTAAGAATAAATATTCTAGTGGTGCTATTATTTTTTTCGCAACTGTATGTATACTATATACACACACATATATATGTCAGGTACTATATTTCATTTCCGGCAAGCGGGAAAATTTGCTTTAGACGCAAAACTCAAAGTGTTTGCTTACATGAAGCACTTTGGTAAATATCAATTAAAACTGATTTACCCCAGCTAGCTCTGCTTGTGTGTGTGTGTTTGTTTGTGTGCAGATCGGGCAGCTCTTCGTTAATCCAAATTCAGCACTCAATTGTGGCACAAACTGAATTTTGGTGGCATTGCCTTTGCCTTTGCCAATGCCTTGTACTTGAGCCAGGTACGTTGTTGCCAGCTTCGATTTACAGCCTTTTTTCATACTCGAGCTATTGAAAATCTCAGTTTTTGGTTTCTGTCTCTTGGCTAAAACTGTTGCCCGTCAGCAGTGAGCACTCAACTGAGTTTCTATTTGGCAGTTGATTAATTCTCCAGCAGCTGCGTAATCGTATGTTGCACTTGGATTACTACCAACAACACATTAAGCATACGCCCCATGGGCCCCAGATGATGTGGCTGCTGGTTAATGAAATGTGAACAATAGAAAACTCAGAACTGGAACACAGAAGTTTTTCAAATAAATAATAAGAATGTTTAAAAATGAGAAACTTGTTCTCTTGAAAGAAATGCAATATTGTATTTTATGGCTTTAATATACTACTAAGCCAACAATGCTGAAACACATTTATTTATTTGAAGCGAGTGCTGCTGACTGAGTAGAGGCAATAGCGAAAGTACTAAACAACAACGATAACAAGTGAGTAATCATTAGTAGAGACAGCTCGACTGGGTGATACCCTGCAACTTGCAAGAAATAGTAGTAAGAAATCTCGATAGTTTACTCGATCCTTATGAAATTGTTATAGCTGATCAATATATTGTATCAATTGATCATCTATCTCACTTTAAGTAGCTGTTGGCTTTGTTGTCTTTTCACTTGTGTATATATTTATAGTGTTGTGCATATTTTGACTAGCTCAATTGGTGCTGATCAAGAATATATATAATTTATGGGATTGTGGCTGCTCTCTTCTGCCTGCTTGCGCTTTTCGTCATATCCTCTTTAGCCTTTTTTTATGTGGTCAGGGTATAAAAAAAACAATTCGAATAGCAAGAAATAAAAGCTGCTTCGCATTTGGCCCTTTCTACATGAACAAGTAAAACTTGTTGTGCGCCAATTGTTGTAGTTGTTATTGTTGTTGTTATAGTTGTTATTGTTATTTTGCTGGATTATTTTTGTAGCTGCTGTGGCGCACCTGAAATTTCACGATTGCAGCGGTTTTATGTGATTGCGCAATATGCGGGCAACAAGCGAGCAACATGCGGCGCCGCCAAGAGCCAACAACAAAGTATGCAATATGTATACATATAGTTTATGTTATATATATATATATATATATATATATGTGTGCATATGTATACACTAAGAAAAAAATTTCGACCAAAAACTTGAAAGTTTTTCTTTTATTTAGAAATAATTTCCAAATATGAAAAGAATTCTTCTTTAAATTAGAAAACCAATAAAAAAATGGATTATTTTTTTAAGAAATATTAAAAAAATAGAAAAGCGCTTCCTATCAAAACTGAGTTCAGTTTTGTAGTGTATATTTCTCTGTTGTATGTTGGCCAGCTGCAAGGGGGGAATGCAATGCCAAAGTATTTATTCGGTAGTTGTTTGGCCAGCAGAAAAGTATGCTACGATTTTATACTTGGCTGCTTACACACACCACAGACACCACCACTCACACCACCACACACATGCCATGAGGTAGGTGTGATGGGACAGCTGGCTGGGCCTGGCATAGGCCGATGGCAGTGCATTGATAAGACTATGGCAGTCCATTATGCAGCTCACTTGGCATGGCCCACAAAAATTGCATTGGAACTGATAAAAAGGCGAATTGTTTTTGGCTTTTAAATTTGGGGCTGATATTAAAGTTGTGTTCAATTTACCGCAGCAAAGAGTGACACGTATATAGATATTGAGAGCTCGTAACATTCAATTAACTGGAAATTGGCCAAAAGTCGCATTAATTGGCCCAAATGCGAAAAGGCCAAATCAATTGCGATTAACTTAAAAGCTTTGGTTCGTTGAATTCCGCTGATTTTGCCATTTGTATGTTTAGACCAACGCACAATCAAACTGAGTCCCAAAATAAAAACATTTGCGCACAATTTGCACAATTTGGCATTGCGTGCATTACGCAAAAAAGAAAAAATAAATGCATAATTTTGTGTGTGACTTTGGCACAACCAACAAGTAAAATAATAGTCAACATTCATTTAATGCCCTTTTTACACCCTATAACGACGAAAACTGCATAATAAGGTAGCTTCTGTGATCTCATTTGGTTCACACATACACACAACAAATGCATATATATATATTTAAATATTAGTTTGAGTATCGGATTATAGCTTAACCGTGTGCATAATATTTTAAAGAGATTTTAAGCACGCTTTTTGCAAAAATTTCATACTCACGTTTAGGGTATTAAATCGCAAACACAATTTGCATTTGAATCAATAATTTTGATAATAATAATAGTATGTGTGTAATATTTAGCAATTAACATGCAATCGCCACAAAGTGCATAGCAATTTCCCATTTTCCATTTGCCATTTTCTATTTTCCATTTGCTATTTTCAATTTTGTATTTGCTGTTTGCGGACTAATGTTGCAAGCGTGTTAAATGCACGACAACCAAAATATCAAGGGACATAATTGATGCATTAGCTGTATTATGTATAATTGAAGTTCTTAACGCCGAAATCCACCCTCCCTTCAGTTGTTACCACCAGAAATATATATATATATAAATGCCAATGTCAACTGTCGCGATGCATTCATAAATCAAATGAGCTGAAATGCGTTTTCAATGTTTTTGCGTTTCGTGTTCATTGTGATTATTTGCAATGTCGGTGTTGGCTGGGTTGCTGGGGCTTGCCAGTCAGGGTTGCCAGGGTTGCGCAATTGCGGGGTCGCTTAGCTGACAAAATATTCATAATGCGGCTTACATGTCGTATGCGTGTTGTGTTATTCTTTTTGTGGTGCTGTGGCACACACTTCGCTCCTGCTCTTAGCGGTTTTTGGGCTCCCCTCTTTGGGGGCTTATTATGTCTGCCCACTAGCTATTTTCCCGCTAATGTATCTCTAAATGCAGACTGCAAGGGGGAGGGTTAAATGCAAATTGACACAAATTGAAATGAATATTTACTCGCTGCTTAACAGGTGAATTTGGTTCGATGGAAAATTGAGTTTCGAAATACGAATTCATCTCGAATGCAGCTCCTGATGTTGATCAAAAATATCTATTTGTAAATGCCTACTAATAATAAGGAATTGACGACGTGGTTAAGGATAAGTCTTCAATTATCTGAAACTATCTATAATCATGTTTATCATACCTATGATCGTGTCTAGTTACATATTTGTATGTAGATTCATTATGCTAGAATCGGTCGAGTTTCAAATTATATAAATAAATAAAAATCAATATTTCACATGTGAGCCTTTTTTCTTCGAGTTTTCGTATTGTTTCCCCCTCAAAGTAACAGGCGAACAGAAATGTTTAGTTAAACGATTTAATTGTAGAATAACCTCAAATAAACGACCTTCAAAGTATGCAACAATTTCGTTTCAATTTATTTAAATCGAACTGCCTAAAAGTATACTAATACTAATTAGCCAATGCTATGAAAATAATAATTAATATTTCACATGTGAGCCTTTTTTCTTCGAGTTTTCTTATTGTTCCACCACTCAAAGTAACAGGCGAATAGAAATGTTTAGTTAAACGATTTACCTGGAGAATAACCTCAAATAAACGACCTTCAAAGTATGCAACAATTTCGTTTCAATTTATTTAAATCGAACTGCCTAAAAGTATACTAATACTAATTAACCAATGCAATGTAAATAAAAATAAATATTTCACATGTGATCGCTTTTTTCTTCGAGTTTTCGTACTGTTTCCACACTCAAAGTAACAGGCGAACAGAAAGGTTTAGTTAAACGATTTAACTGGAGAATATCCTCAAATGCACTCTCTTCAAAGTGGAGCAAGCTCCTATGAAAATAAAAATCAATATTTCAAATGTGATCGCTTTTTCTTAGAGTTTTCGTATTGCTCCCCCAATCAAAGTAACAGGCGAACAGAAATGATTAGTTAAACGATTTAACTGGAGAATAACCTCAAAAACACAGGAGAAATACAGAGGTGGAGCAAGCCTATGAAAATAAAAATCAATATTTCACATGTGAGCCTTTTTTTTTCGAGTTTTCGTATTGTTCCCCCACTCAAAGTAACAGGCGAACAGAAATGTTTAGTTAAACGATTTAACTGGAGAATAACCTCAAATACACAGAGGAGAAATACAGAGGTGGAGCAACCCTATGAAAATAATAATTAATATTTCACATGTGAGCCTTTTTTCTTAGAGTTTTCGTATTGCTCCCCCAATCAAACTAACAGGCGAACAGAAATGATTAGTTAAACGATTTAACTGGAGAATAACCTCAAAAACACAGGAGAAATACAGAGGTGGAGCAAGCCTATGAAAATAAAAATCAATATTTCACATGTGAGCCTTTTTTTTTCGAGTTTTCGTATTATTCCCCCACTCAAAGTAACAGGCGAACAGAAATGTTTAGTTAAACGATTTAACTGGAGAATATCCTCAAAAACACAGGAGAAATACAGAGGTGGAGCAAGCCTATGAAAATAAAAATCAATATTTCACATGTGATCGCTCTTTTCTTCGAGTTTTCGTAGTGTTCCCCCAATCAAAATAACAGGCGAACAGAAATGTTTAGTTAAACGATTTAACTGGAGAATAACCTAAAATACACAGAAGAGAAATACAGAGGTGGAGCAAGCCTATGAAAATAAAAATCAATATTTCACATGTGAGCCTTTTTTTTCGAGTTTTCGTATTGTTCCCCCACTCAAAGTAACAGGCGAACAGAAATGTTTAGTTAAACGATTTAACTGGAGAATATCCTCAAATGCACTCTCTTCAAAGTGGAGCAAGCTCCTATGAAAATAAAAATCAATATTTCACATGTGATCGCTCTTTTCTTCGAGTTTTCGTATTGTTCCCCCACTCAAATAACAGGCGAACAGAAATGTTTAGTTAAACGATTTAACTGGAGAATAACCTCAAAAGCACAGGAGAAATACAGAGGTGGAGCAAGCCTATGAAAATATAAATCAATATTTCACATGTGAGCCTTTTTTCTTCGAGTTTTCGTATTGTTCCCCCACTCAAAGTAACAGGCGAACAGAAATGTTTAGTTAAACGATTTAACTGGAGAATATCCTCAAATGCACTCTCTTCAAAGTGGAGCAAGCTCCTATGAAAATAAAAATCAATATTTCACATGTGATCGCTCTTTTCTTCGAGTTTTCGTATTGTTCCCCCACTCAAAGTAACAGGCGAACAGAAATGTTTAGTTAAACGATTTAACTGGAGAATAACCTCAAATACACGGAGGAGAAATACAGAGGTGGAGCAAGCCTATGAAAATAAAAATCAATATTTCACATGTGATCGCTCTTTTCTTCGAGTTTTCGTATTGTTCCCCCACTCAAAGTAACAGGCGAACAGAAATGTTTAGTTAAACGATTTAACTGGAGAATAACCTCAAATACACGGAGGAGAAATACAGAGGTGGAGCAAGTCTATGAAAATAAAAATCAATATTTCACATGTGAGCCTTTTTTCTTCGAGTTTTCGTATTGTTCCCCCACTCAAAGTAACAGGCGAACAGAAATGTTTAGTTAAACGATTTAACTGGAGAATATCCTCAAATGCACTCTCTTCAAAGTGGAGCAAGCTCCTATGAAAATAAAAATCAATATTTCACATGTGATCGCTCTTTTCTTCGAGTTTTCGTATTGTTCCCCCACTCAAAGTAACAGGCGAACAGAAATGTTTAGTTAAACGATTTAACTGGAGAATAACCTCAAATACACGGAGGAGAAATACAGAGGTGGAGCAAGTCTATGAAAATAAAAATCAATATTTCACATGTGATCGCTCTTTTCTTCGAGTTTTCGTATTGTTCCCCCACTCAAATAACAGGCGAACAGAAATGTTTAGTTAAACGATTTAACTGGAGAATAACCTCAAAAACACAGGAGAAATACAGAGGTGGAGCAAGCCTATGAAAATAAAAATCAATATTTCACATGTGATCGCTCTTTTCTTCGACTTTTCGTATTGTTCCCCCACTCAAATAACAGGCGAACAGAAATGTTTAGTTAAACGATTTAACTGGAGAATAACCTCAAATACACGGAGGAGAAATACAGAGGTGGAGCAAGTCTATGAAAATAAAAATCAATATTTCACATGTGAGCCTTTTTTCTTCGAGTTTTCGTATTGTTCCCCCACTCAAAGTAACAGGCGAACAGAAATGTTTAGTTAAACGATTTAACTGGAGAATATCCTCAAATGCACTCTCTTCAAAGTGGAGCAAGCTCCTATGAAAATAAAAATCAATATTTCACATGTGATCGCTCTTTTCTTCGAGTTTTCGTATTGTTCCCCCACTCAAAGTAACAGGCGAACAGAAATGTTTAGTTAAACGATTTAACTGGAGAATAACCTCAAAAACACAGGAGAAATACAGAGGTGGAGCAAGCCTATGAAAATAAAAATCAATATTTCACATGTGAGCCTTTTTTTCGAGTTTTCGTATTGTTCCCCCACTCAAAGTAACAGGCGAACAGAAATGTTTAGTTAAACGATTTAACTGGAGAATATCCTCAAATGCACTCTCTTCAAAGTGGAGCAAGCTCCTATGAAAATAAAAATCAATATTTCACATGTGATCGCTCTTTTCTTCGAGTTTTCGTATTGTTCCCCCACTCAAATAACAGGCGAACAGAAATGTTTAGTTAAGCGATTTAACTGGAGAATAACCTCACAAACACAGGAGAAATACAGAGGTGGAGCAAGCTCCAATGAAAATAAAATTCAATATTTCACATGTGATCGCTCTTTCTTCGAGTTTTCGTATTGTTCCCCCACTTAAAGTAACAGGCGAACAGACATGATTAGTTAAACGATTTAACTGGAGAATAACCTCAAATGCACGGCGGCGAAATACAGAGGTGGAGCAAGCTCCTATGAAAATAAAAATCAATATTTCACATGTGAGCGCTTTTTCTTCGAGTTTTCGTAGTGTTCCCCCACTCAAAATAACAGGCGAACAGAAATGTTTAGTTAAACGATTTAACTGGAGAATAACCTCAAAAACCACAGGAGAAATACAGAGGTGGAGCAACCCTATGAAAATAATAATTAATATTTCACATGTGATCGCTCTTTCTTCGAGTTTTCGTATTGTTCCCCCACTCAAAGTAACAGGCGAACAGAAATGATTAGTTAAACGATTTAACTGGAGAATATCCTCAAATACACGGAGGAGAAATACAGAGGTGGAGCAAGCCTATGAAAATAAAAATCAATATTTCACATGTGAGCCTTTTTCTTCGAGTTTTCGTATTGTTCCCCCACTCAAATAACAGGCGAACAGAAATGTTTAGTTAAACGATTTAACTGGAGAATACCTCAAAGCACGCGCGTCAGAGGTGGAGCAAGCCCTATGAAAATAAAAATCAATATTTCACATGTGATCGCTCTTTTTCTTCGAGTTTTGTATTGTTCCCCCACTCAAAGTAACAGGCGAACAGAAATGTTTAGTTAAACGATTTAACTGGAGAATAACCTCAAAAACACAGGAGAAATACAGAGGTGGAGCAACCATGAAAATAAAATAATATTTCACATGTGAGCCTTTTTCGAGTTTGGATTGTTCCCCCACTCAAGTAAAGGGAACAGAAATGTTAGTTAAACGATTTAACTGGAGAATATCCTCAAATGCACTTCTAAAGTGGAGCAAGCTCCATGAAATAAAAATCAATATTTCACATGTGATCGCTCTTTTCTTCGAGTTTTCGTATTGTTCCCCCACTCAAATAACAGGCGAACAGAAATGTTTAGTTAACGATTTAACTGGAGAATAACCTCACAAAACAGGAGAAATACAGAGGTGGAGCAACCCAATGAAAATAAAATTAATATTTCACATGTGATCGCTCTAGAGTTTTCGTATTGTTCCCCCACTAAATAACAGGCGAACAGACATGATTAGTTAAACGATTTAACTGGAGAATAACCTCAAATACACGGAGGAGAAATACAGAGGTGGAGCAAGCCTATGAAAATAAAAATCAATATTTCACATTGAGCCTTTTTTTCGAGTTTTCATTTCCCCATCAGAAAGGCGAACAGACATGTTAGTTAAACGATTTAACAGGAGAATAACCTCAAATACCGAGGAGAAATCAGAGGTGGAGCAACCTATGAAAATAAAATCAATATTTCACATGTGATCGCTCTTTTCTTCGAGTTTTCGTATTGTTCCCCCACTCAAAATAACAGGCGAACAGAAATGTTTAGTTAAACGATTTAACTGGAGAATAACCTCAAATACACAGGAGAAATAAAGAGGTGGAGCAAGCCTATGAAAATAATAAATTAATATTTCACATGTGATCGCTCTTTTCTTCGAGTTTTCGTATTGTTCCCCCACTCAAAGTAACAGGCGACAGACATATTAGTTAAACGATTTAACTGAAAAACCCGGAAGAACTCAAGTGGAGCAACCTATGAAAATAAAAATCAATATTTCACATGTGAGCCTTTTTTTCGAGTTTTCGATTGTTCCCCCACTCAAATAACAGGCGAACAGACATGTTAGTTAAACGATTTAACTGGAGAAACCTCAAATCACGCGCGTCAAGTGGAGCAAGCCTATGAAAATAAAAATCAATATTTCACATGTGATCGCTCTTTCTTCGAGTTTTAATTGTCTCCCCCTCAAATAAAGGCGAACGACATGTTAGTTAAACGATTTAACTGGAGATAACCTCAAATACACGGAGGAGAAATACAGAGGTGGAGCAAGCCTATGAAAATAAAAATCAATATTTCACATGTGAGCCTTTTTTTTCGAGTTTTCGTAGTGTTCCCCCAATCAAAATAACAGGCGAACAGAAATGTTTAGTTAAACGATTTAACAGGAGAATAACCTAAAATACGCAGAGGAGAAATTCAGAGGTGGAGCAACCCTATGAAAATAATAATTAATATTTCACATGTGATTGCTCTTTCTTAGAGTTTTCGTATTGTTCCCCCACTCAAAGTAACAGGCGATCAGAAATGATTAGTTAAACGATTTAACTGGAGAATAACCTCAAATACACGGAGGAGAAATACAGAGGTGGAGCAAGCCTATGAAAATAAAAATCAATATTTCACATGTGAGCCTTTTTTCTTCGAGTTTTCGTATTGTTCCCCCACTCAAAGTAACAGGCGAACAGAAATGTTTAGTTAAACGATTTACCTGGAGAATAACCTCAAATAAACGACCTTCAAAGTATGCAACAATTTCTTTTCAATTTATTTAAATCGAACTGCCTAAAAGTATACTAATACTAATTAACCAATGCAATGTAAATAAAATTAAATATTTCACATGTGAGCCTTTTTTCTTCGAGTTTTCGTACTGTTTCCCCACTCAAAGTAACAGGCGAACAGAAATGTTTAGTTAAACGATTTAACTGGAGAATAACTTCAAATAAACGACCTTCAAAGTATGCAACAATTTCTTTTCAATTTAGCATTTGAATCGAACCGCTTAAAAGTATGCAGTTCTTCGGCTGTCAGATGATCTCAGCTATCATTCAACATCGGTTTCATTTTTTATTAAGTTGGCCCGATTCCTGGCGGTACTGCAATACCAGGCCAACCCGCGACAGAGGTGGAGCAAGCTCCTAGCTCTCCGTCTACTTCCAAAAATCAGTTCAACATTTGTTGTAGCAAGTTCATCGAGTAGTACAGCATGTCCTGGAGGCCCTGGAAAATAAGCAGTACAGCTCTGCCGTCTTCCTGGATATCCAGCAAGCGTTTGATCGCTTATGGCATGATGGCCTGCTTAAGTGAAATATCTGCATCAATGAGAACAAGTCTCAGCACTGTACGTTTGCGCTCAGGAGTGGTAACTGTCCAAGCGTCCGTCTCAACAACACGATCATTCCTCAGGGGAATCATGTTCGCTACCTGGGTATGTATCTGGACAGGAAACTTACCTGGCGTAAACACATACAGGTCACGGCAGCAGCGTGTAGATCCAAAAGGGTGAAACTCAACTGGTTGCTGAAGTCATCCAGCAAACTCAGCTTGAGCAACAAGCTGCTGGTGTACAGGAGCATCATCGTGCCCACATGTACATATGGGATTCCTAAGACACATCTCTGGTGCTCCATACTATGTTAGCAATTTGACACTGCACAACGATTTCAGTGTACCGACAGTCATTAGTCAAATAAACCGACATACAAGTCGTTACAATGACCGGTTGCATAACCATGTCAACCCATTGGCCTGCTCACTAGGGTCGAATTCAACCCGCAGACGCTTAAAGCGCCTCCACACCAGCGATCTCTGGACAGTTGGGCGTTAATATTTTCCAATTTTCATATTAGTGTTCTGCAAATGTTACATTTAATGTTAAATTGATGTTACGTAATATTGTAACATGTTAATACCAATTATTTGTTTATGTTATTGATTTAAATCCGCTGTCATTATGTATATATTCAAAACAATATTTTATAACCTTTCAGTAGGTTGATTAATATTAAATTAAATTGCTACATCAAAAAAAAAAAAAAAAAAAAAATGTATAGTGACTTACAAAGCTGTGGCTAGAATAATTATGAATTATTATGTTAATTTATGTATTATTATATTATTAAGTAGAATAATTATGAATTATGTGAATAATCTGATGAATCAGAAACCATTTAGCTGATTAAGTTGACTATGTTTTTTCGCTGATTGAGCTGAAGTTTGAGTAGCAGCAGCAACCAGACACTCCTTATGCGCGGATTTGCTTCAGTTTAAGGACTCGACTCGAATAAGAATGCTGGCAAGGCAAAAATGTCAAGGACGAGGGGTTTTTGCTGGAGTGATTTGCTGGCGCAGAATAATGGTAAATAATTTAATCAAGTCGAGTCAAGGCGGCGTGGGCTTTGAACGCTTCAGCGTTTGAATGTTTGAATGTTTTTGAGCCTTTTGAGGGTTGTGGCAAATCAATTTTAATCAATTTTGCTCTTGTGCCACGCCCAAGTGCTTGCAAATAATTGATTTGGTTGCCATTAGAGGCGCAAATCGCAGACAATCAATTGCGCGAGGCGAAGATGCTTCCCTTGACTAGCGGGGCAGAGGGGCAGAGGGGTGCTGATGGATGGGTGGTAATGGGTGGGTAACTGCTCGCAGGCGCAAACAAATTAAGGACAATTATTTCAATTAACCAAATGCAAATAAATCGAAGCGCCGTTAAGCAAACAACAGCGCACAAAAACCAAATACCAAATGTTTTTTCTGCTTCTTCTTCTTTTTCGGCTGGAGATCTGCGAAAGTATTTTTTTTTGGTTTTCCCTCCTTACCACTGTATTATGTAGTTTGTGGGGATTTTGTTGCTGGTTGCGTTTTGGCTGTTTTGCCTGTTGAATTGCAAATAATTTAGCAGCCGAGTTTGTTTAGGTTTTAATTAATAATGAATCGAGAAACTCATTACGCGGCAGTAAACAAACGCAGCAGCAAGCAGCAAACAGCAGCAGGTAGAAAGCGTTTTGAAGGGGTTTGAGAGTGGTTTACGGAACACTCAGAAAAAACAAATTGCACTGAATTAAAAAAAAATGATCTGAAAACTAGAACGTTTCTCGTGTTTTTTACACAATTTCTATATATAAATATAAAACATAAAATTAAGAGGCTTGCTTAAAGCACTAATCCAAAAAAACATTTAATTTTATTTATTTTTTTAGACAATTTTTTTTTTGTGTTTGTTAAAAATTATTTTGTAATTAGCAGAAATGCAAACAATAATTTTTATACAAAGTTCTTCCTAAAATTCGGAAGATAGTGATACAATAATACAATATTATTATTATTTTATATTAAAGTTAAGCTGTCGAACTCGAATCGCCGTCAAATTGTAAGCTTTTTCAGTTTAAATTCTGGGCATTTTTTAAAAAAATATTTAATAATACAGCAACAAAAGAGCTCTGTATGAAAAAACAAACTGAATGTTTGACATATTTTTTGTTATTATTTTGCGAATGGAGGATATGAAAATTAATTAGTTCCTTCCATACTTGGCAACCAAACAAATAAATAAAATAAGTTTTTCATTAAATTCTCCTTCCTGGCTCTATTATTAGTTGGAAAAAAACTTCTTTTTTTTTTAAAAATATGATAAGTTGAATTACACTTGTCGCCAAAAGTATGGCGCAATTCAAGAGTTCGGATCGAATTTTTTTCTGAGTGTAAGGAGTGCCCCACACACACCCCTTACCACTTTATGCTAATCACACTGATGGCCCGCACAAAGCCGGCAACGACACGATGAGTGTGCATTGCGGACGGGTTACCGGGCCAACTTACCTAATGAACCTGTTGAGGTCGATTCCCAAACCATTCGATTGGAGCTCTGCCGCTAGATCAACAGGCAAATAAACTGGGCAAGATGCTCACAACAATACACATACACAGTTATGTGTGTTTGTGTGGGTGTGCAAGTGTGTGAGTGTGTGCTGAGTGTGGTTTATTACGCTGCTCTTGGCAATTATATTTGTTACCCAATTAGCGTAAAATTGTGTTTATTGGCAGACGAGGGCCGCGGCGCACGTAAGAGGCGCATTGAATTACCTAATGAAGTTGTAGCAAGTATGTACAGTTATAGTTGCCATACCCTCACTCATTGCAAAATGTGCAAAAAGGGTATAATAGTTTTGAGCACAAGCAGGTAACTGGCACAGAAGCATCTGCTAATATTGTTGAACTGCCGGAAGAGCCATATTAACAGCTGGCTGCAGGGTATCTCATAGTCGAGGTCACCACGAGGACTACGGCACTCTTGCTTGTTGTAGTTGTACTCCACGACGTGGACTGGCCACAGAGTGCAGTGTCGGCTGTGTCTATTAGTTTGCTAACCTAATTTGCTAAAAACACACACAAGCCTAAGGGGCGTGTCTAAAACTCTGTCTAAGCATTTATTGTTGCTGCTGCTGTTGCCTGAGCTGAGCTGAGCTGCCATAACTTCTTAACTTGGCCCAAACAAGAACAATGGAGTCGTTTGTTGTTATTGCTCTAGTTACTGTTGCTCTTCTTGTTGTTGTTCTCGTAGGTGTTACGGCTAATGCTCTGGATAAAATATGTAATTAAATATGCTTGCTTTTTGGGCTATAAATCGCTTGTGGGCTTTTCCCTGCTGCAAATGAGTACTTTGTGCTTCCTTTGTTATTGCACTGTTAGCCAGGTTTGAGGGTACGTTAACTTTAAGCAATTGATGCATTTTGCACTTTACTGTATTGAACTTTTTGTCCTGCCAAAAAATAGAAAATATTTACATTTATTACGTATTAACTGAAACTCAAAGCGGTTTTGCTCAGTTTCACAGTGGCCTCAATCAAAACTGACTGCTTAATTAACTCCTTGTGCTGCTGGCTGCAACTTGAGTTACGAGCAACAATTGGCGCTAATTATTTTTGGTCGAGAGAACGCTTAAAGCCATTTAAAGTCCTGGCAATGGCAGTGGCAAATGCGAAATATGAGATAAGTCTTTAGTTAAAATGGGCACGTTCCAAGCCGTCTTTGTTTGCAGTTAAATGGTTTGGAATTAATTAAAAGTTGCTATGGGAATTAATACACTGAGCACTAGATGTTTGTGTACGTTGATTGTGCGTTTTCTTTGGCAACGTTTTAATGATATTAATTCAAATAAATCTGTTATATTTATTTAGCTGCAAGCAAGCAATTAACTTTCTTTTATTTTAAAGACCACAACTCTCTATCATTAATAAATGATTCATTTACTGATTTATAAATTAATAACTTTAACAAAATATTTAAATATTATTAATGCAGAATATATTTGAATAGCTGTTAGCAAGCAATTAATTTAGTTTGTACATTTCTTTGAAAGAGAGAAAAATCGTCTAAATCTGATTTAGATTATATCTAATATTTTAATTATCTTAAGCGCGCAATTAATTTTTATTTAGAGTCGGAAAGGTCAAATCATTGTGATTAATTTAATTATTTGGATTATACTAATAATTCAAATATCTCAATTATATTTTAGCATTTAAATTTGTGTGGAGAGAAGAGAAATCGAATTCCTCAAAATACATAATTAATTCACTGACTTAGGAATTCGAGCTCTCTTTCTACATAGTTGATAAACTACTTCTCCTTCTCGCTCTGTTGTTATTTATTTAACTGTGAGTTATGTGCCCACGATTTGTGCTTAGCGCTCGGCCACAGACGTTAACTTCTAATCGGAACTGTTGCTATGTATTTATACGGCAAGTAGACTGAACCAACCCAAGGCATGCATGATTTATATGTGCTTATTTATGTTGCCGGTTCCAAGGGGAATTTTCGCAGCCCTTCCAGCCTTTCTTGTGGCAAGGGCAACGCATAGACGTTTGCCATTGTCTTTGCTAACCGCACAATTATTTATTAGCTTCTGTTGCGGCTGCGATTCTTGCAGCTTCTTTTCTCTCACTTGACGCCTAGATATGTGTGCGTGTGTGAGAGAGTGTGCGTGTGTGTGCTACTTGTTTGGTTATCCTAGCTGCTTAAGACAGCTTAAGACAGCAGGTCAGACACAGACTGAGCCCTGTTGAAAAATTCATTTTCATGTTGCTGCAGCTTAAGTAATTTTTCATAAACATGCCGTCAGACGTACGTATGCCGCATGTTGCTACATGTTGCGCTTGCCCCAAAAAGAAAAACAGGAATGAAATTTAATTTCAGCTACTTATGCATACTGGCTGGCTGTAAGCTGCTTAGCCGCACTGCAAACATACCAGTACTCGCAGCCAGCTGCCGTCGACTCTCAGTTCGCATCAATCATACGCCATGTGAGCCGCTGCTGTTGCTACAGTTTCATATTTAAAATGTCAATTATAACGGTACGAGTAAAGAAGGACTAAGGTCCGATCCGTTGGCCAGCTCAATTAAATTGTACATGTGGCAGTCACTTTGTGTTTTTCAGCTGCTTTTGTTGACCATAAAATAGCTTTAATGGCGCTCGTTTGGAATGCGTCTCCGCCTTGAGCTGGTATTTAACTCTTTCACTCATTTATCATCCTTTGTAAGCTCCATAACTCTACATGCATGTGTGTGTGTAGTGTGTGTGTGTGTGTGTGTGTGTGTGTGTGTGTGTGTGTGTGTAAATGCATTCAGTGTGCGTTTTAATAAAGTTGAGCATCGTTTATTTTAAGCATTTTTATTGCACATATTTCGCGTTTCGTTGCAACAAATATCCTCTTTCCTTTACTCCTCTCTCGCTCTCTTTCTCTCACTCCTTCTCTCTTTCTCTCTCTCTCTCAGCTCGAGTCTTTATCATATGGCCATTTAAAAATGGTGAAACCTCTGCCAAATTGACAACTTGTTCTTGTTTGTTTGCCTTGCATTTATAATGGCTTGCGTATTAATTGCGCATACGTCGTGTGTGACATGTTCGTGGCAAGACAGAGTGTTTGACTCTCTTCTTCCTGGTGGCACCTTAAGTTGTGCCTCGCTTGCAACTGACACGTTGCCGTTGCATAACTCACTTCCTCAAATGTCGGCAAACTGCATTCGTTTTGGCTTCCTTTCATCCAGCAAAATGGATACTTCATTGGGGTCACTTTGCTGGGCATATCCTGTACTCTATACGCTGTGATCTGTGCTGAATGCACTTAAAATATTTGAAAAATATTTACAATTCTAAGCAAACTTAAGTTGTTACTTTAAATTTACATTTAATATTTTTGAAATGATTTGAATATGATTAAAAAATTAAAAATATTATGGAAAATAATTGCAATCTGGAAAAAGGCTGCAATCTCATTTTAATAATTGATAAGATCGAAGCTGATCACATAAATATAATATGCACTTACCGAAAAACTTTTCGTTATTAATAGCTAATTATATTTTATATAAAAAACTTTTTCCGAGTGCATTTCGAAGAGCATTTAAAATTCGCGCTGAAATATGGAAAAACATTTGTGTATTAAATTCCTGCATCATCATGCAAATATATTGAAATATTTGCAATGCGTGGTGTATGAGCACATAAGAAAGGAAAAATTGTTTAGAAATACGAGCACGTGAGTACACACTTATATATAGATATGTATATACAACGAATAAGTGTTTGTATACCCTGTAAAAATGGGTAAACAGTGTATCACTTTTTGATGCCAAAAACTTTACAATGATCTTTCCAGACCACATATGCTATTTGTAAATCAATATGTCACAGGCAAAAAGTTTAAAGGGTATGTACTAGTCAGGCGGACTCGATTACACCACTCTTAGGTCTTTCCTGAACAGAGTTGAGGATATGTTGCTGGAAATTTGCGATGAGCAGAAGCAGCTGTATTCATCGAGTTGCATATCAAAAGCAGAGGCTAAAATGCATCTTGCTTTTGTGCCACACTTCCGTTTCCGTTGCCTGACACACACACACACACACACACTGTGTAGTGTATGCATGGGGGGGTGCGGGGAGGCGACAAGATAGTGTCAAACACAATGCTTGCTTAACACTTCTTGTTGCTGATTGCATTGCCTTGTTATTTGGCCAGCACATTTCGCATGCACTCGCATTGCATTTGAATATATATATATATATATTTCAATATTTGAATAAACAGAAATAATATTTCTATGCCAAGCAGATTAAAAATGAAGCTGCGAACGTGTCTTTGGCGTCAATTGCTGCACTTTCAGTTTATTTTTCAATTAGCAAAGAGAGCTCAGTCCAGTTTCAGTTGATGGAACTGCAGACAAGATCCACTAATTGATATTTTATCTTTTAACAAACTTTTTCATTTGCTTCTGCAGCACTTTTTAGCAATGTTTTAGTTTCCGTTTTTTGTTTGCCAACGGATTTGCCATGTTTCTCCACTTAATATTTCTACTCTGCTCGTTTGACGCATAAATTATTTTAATCTTCCAGCTTTTTTAGTTGCATAAATGGCAAATAAATTTTCTTCGATTGGCCGGCTATTTATTAATTATCTGTGCTCTTTTTTGCATTTTATCAACTGCTTTTAAGCGGATTACCGCCGATTTGCCAGCAGCATTATTAACGATTTGAATAATATGCTGAATTAGTTTAATATCAATTTGCATTCCATATCGAAGAGCCTGCTGAAAATCTGATTTGCTTGTAATTATTAAGTCTTAGTCTAATTATTAGCTGGAAATTGAACTAGTTTAAAATTTGGTTTATATCCATTTCAAAGATCTTATAGTATTTATTTTGGAAATAAGTTTGACAGAAGTACTATCACAAATAAATCTAGAAGGGCATCTAATGGTCGACAATGCGGAAATACTTGATTGGAACTAACAAGTGCACAAAATAATTATTAAATATTTATTTATTAATATTACGAATTTTTGCAAATTTGTTTATTTTTTGTATTACTTGCAACTGGCACTTGCCGCGTTGTCCACTTGATAAACGATGTGACAATTTAAATCTATTGGGGCGAGCTGCATGATTAATTGGCCCCAGCCTGCTGGCAGCGCGTTCTTGTTGCCTTGTTGCCAGTTGTTTGACAAACAGCCAGCCAAACAAATACGTCAAAAACAACAGCAGCAACAAGCATAACAACGCCGTGCAACACTTTTGTCTGGCACTGTCAATTTTTTAAAATATCGCACAGAACTTCAAAAAATAAATTCCATTTACACTTTTTCGTGTATTTCACAAAAACAGAAATAATTTTTTTATTGCATCAGAGGGCTATATTATTATAGTAGTATTATTATAGTGGTATCCTTAGTGGTAATCCTTTACTAATAATATTACCTGAAGAATGTGAAAATGAGCAAAATCAACTCCTCATCTATGCCATAAATTTCATTATTTTCTACAATTCAATATACAAATTTTGAATTTTTATTGTGGAGGCTTAATTACTTGAACTATTATAGATAAGAATTATGTCTGTGCCTAGAGAGAGTTAATGCTCGCTTTTGCCCCCAAAAGGGTCGAATATAATATTTCTGATATTTTTATTAGAATCGCCGGAGGACAAAGCAACTTGGTTGTGTTTTGGTTGGTGATTATTTAAATGGCATAAGATGTGCCATAATGATAATGCCGAGGCACGTTTTATAGCATTTGGTTCACCGATTACAGCAGGAAGGACCAGCAATTAATTGCATTTGTAGTTTTGCCTGCTTTTGGCTTGCCACTTGCCACTTGTCTCTCGCCCCTCTGTCATGTGTATATGAACTCATATATATATAGATATATATATATGTTTATATGTGGTAGTTATTGCAGTTGTACTCATAGTTTGTATATGGTGAAAAACTTTGCAAGCCGCTTATCTCCCACTGAAGTGAAGTTCAACAAGCCCGCAAGTGTGTGGCATTAAAAACTTTTTAAATTTACGCAAAACGTTCGTTATTATGCGACTTAATTGTTAGCTGTTAAGATTTAACACACACACACACTCTCGCACACACACACACACGCACACAAACATTGTTAGGGGGGGGGGGGGGGGGGATGGTAAAAAGTCACAAATACTGATTATGAATCGTATGCAAAGTTCAAAGTTTTTTGCTGTTGTTAAATTTTGTAGTGCCTAGCGGCAAATGCGAAACTTTTTAACGCCTTTTCACTACTCGCAACTCTATACACAAGTTTTTAAGCGTGTTTTCATCATTTCTTTTCTTTCTTCGTGTTTTCTTAATAAAATTTAAAATTTTATATTCTGCGTAGATTGGTATCTAATTTATTTCATATATTTAATATTAAGCGAAGCAGTGGCAAGAGCTCGAATTTATAATTTGTACACTTAATCAATAATATTATTAACAAGTTTTTATCTTTACAATTGTGTTCATGATTTTACACAACTTCAATGTGTTATCTAGCAAATCGTCTAACATTCATTTCCCTCAATATTAGTTTACTCAACTCGAAAGCTTAAATGAAAACATTTTTCTGTGGCACAAACACTCTTTAGGTATTTTCATGCATGAACAATTTGATATGCCAACTTTGAGTTAACAACTCGATAAATGTGGCAACAAAAAAGATGAGAATTTCATGGAACACGCTCCTAAGCTCTTTGTATGAATAATATTTGTGAAAGTGCACAAAAAAAAGTTAAGAAAAAACTGTTTCCCTTAAGCCATAAGCAAAACAAATGCACTTTTGCATTTTTGTGCGCTGTCAACGGATCTTTTTTCTCCTTTCAGTTTTTAAGTTGTTCTGTTTAAGAATACATACAAATTTCGAGCTGCACTTAACTATAAAGTAGCTAAGGCAAACAATATTAAAAACAAACACGCTGAGCGACCAACCAAAGAAATACACACTCGCACACACACACTCGCACACACACACATCGGGGCAATAAAATATGGTGAAAGAAAAAAAGAAATGTGAAAGCAGCGAAAAATTATATATGTATAGCTGGAAAATATGCACAGCAGGTGCTGCGAGCGGCTGGCTATGTCTGTGTGTGTGTGTGTGTGTGTGCGTGTGTGTGTACATGTGCATGAGTGTGTTTATGTGCTCGTGAGGTGCATCCGCTTTTTGGTCGAGTAGCCGCAGCACTCAGTAGCAGCTACAGCTACAGATATGGCTCTAGCTACACTCAGAAAAAATTGAAAAAAAATTGACAAAGTTAAAAAATGAATTTTTAAAAATCTGTGCTTTCTTTTAATTTAATTTTACATTTTCTAAAAATTAAAAAAAAATTTATCTAATTTTCAGCTGGTTTTTCACATTTGATTTATGGTTTCGCGTATTTTATAAATTAACTTTGGAATTTTAATTTTTTTCATTTAGTCTTCAAATTTATATAATTGAATTTGAAAAAACTCACTATTTTACACCGATTCGAAATCGCGAGATGAAGGAGCACCCATTCGAGTTTTCTGGGCGATTTTTTGCTGAGTGCAGAGAGAGAGAGAGAGAGAGGGACAGAGAGAGAGAGAGAGAGAGAGAGAGATATAGAGGGAGAGATACACACATTAATGTTGTCCAAGTGCTACACTAAATTATATATGAGTGTGTGTGTATTTATAATATGTATGCAAGTGTGTGTGTGTGTGTATTTATGTGTGTCTGTGTGTGTGTGTGTGTGCTTGTCTATGCGCAAATAGTTTTTCAAAGTGCCTGGCAGAGCTGGCTGCTTGGTTTACTTGGCGCAGACACCACCTGTAATTATGTTGAAAGTAAAATGCTTGTAAAATATTAACTGCTGCATGCCACATGCTGTACGCCACATGAATGCGTGCACATGTGTATGTACGTGTGTAAGTTTAATATTTAAAATGAGTTCGCTGTTGCGGCTACCATTGTTGTTGTTGTTGCAACATTTAACTAACAGCGATTTGCCTTGGCCGCAGCAAATTTGCCTCCGTTCCCTCATTCGTTCATTGAAAAACATTTTTTCTGCAATATTTTTATTCTCATTTTGCACATTTTTCTCTCCTTCTGTCTCTTTCTCTCTCTCTCTCTCTCTCTCTCTCTCTCTCTCTCTCGCAGGCTGCACTTTTCATTTGGCCAGTGGGCCAACTGTTTCTGCTAATAGAAATAAAAACAAAACTGAACACAAACTAAGCCAAGCTAAATGCTCAAAGGCACCAGCTAAAACCCACCCCCCCCCCCACCTCTGCCCTCTTCCACGCCTACGCCCACTTCGAGTATACCCCCCCCCCACCCCTTCCTCCCTGTCAGCAATGAAAACAAAAAGCGATTTGCAAGTTTTCTATTGCGCATAAAAGTATGCTGTGGGAAATTTTTTCCCATGACGTTTTGCTGAACATTCTCGTTTTGCTCTTCTCACTCACTCGTTTTCCATATTTTCTTTTTTTCATTTTCCTTTTCGTTTTTTTTTGTTTTTTTGTATTTTGTGAGCTTGTTTTGTTTTTGCTTTTCATAAAACCAAACTATTAAGCCAAGTGTTAAACTCATTTAGCGCGGATTTATGCGCCCGAGTGCCCCATACAAGATGGCTTGCTTTCAAAGGGGGCTGGTGGTGCCTGTGGCTGGGTGGATGGTATTAAGCGTCATGCATATATGGACACGAGTGTGTGTGTGAGTGTGAGTGTGTGCTCCTGTTTGTGCATATAAACGTATGTGGTCTGTGTGTGTGTGAGTGTTGTGAGTGTTTGCGTCTGCTTTGTAAAAGTTCCGCTTTCTTTTATGCGATTTTAATAAGCCTTTTGCAGCATTGGTCGTTGTTGCTTTGTGCCTGCCTCTGCCTGCTGCCTGCTGCCAGCTGCCAGCTGCTACTGCCTGATGCTTGATGCCACTTTTTCACATATACAGTGGCGGACAGCTTATTTGGTGGATTGTCAAAGAGAGAAAGTAATTGCCTGCCATAAGCTAATCATTCATTATTTTTCAAAAATTCCAAAGGCCGATGGCAGGTACATTTATTAACCACCAATATGAATGAGTGACCCCCATAAACTCGGGTTTCCTCACCTGCTAGGTAGGATTATGTAAAAAAGTACCCTATTTTTAGGGGACAGCTTATTTGGAGAAGGTGCATTATGGACACCTGGGTGCCATAAAACCCGGATTTTTTACCTAAAGTTGAGTATTTTCGGTATAAATAGACCAATTCTTCATAGTCAGTTTATTTTCAACCTGAATCTCGGGTGCAATAAGCCAACAAGGACTATGGGCAAACAGACTACCATTGCGCAACGGAAACTCATCCTGGAACACCACAAAAACGGATTTTCATATCGCGAAATAGCTGAAATGGTCAATCTGAGCAACTCAACTGTGAATATCATCATTTGGCGCTTCGTCGACGCCAATCGGATTAAGGGCAAGGCCAGAATGGCACCAAACAAGATTTTCACCGAAGAGGAGGAGCAAAGGATCACCAGGATAATAAGGGGATCTCCCAAGCTATCGGCTCCAAAAGTGGCTCCACAGGTGCAGGATGAATCGGGGAAAAAGTGCTGTGTGGAAACTGTGCTCAGGTTTCTTCGGACACAGACTTTAATGCCCGAGTTCCACGGAAAAAGCAATTTATAAGCGTGAAAAATAGAGGGACTTGGATGACGTTCGCCAAAACCACTTGGACAAGGATCTGGAGTTCTGGAACACAATCATATTTGCAGATGAGTCCAAATTCATCATATTTGACTCGGACGGACGGAGTTATGTGTGGCGATAGCCCAATACTGAGCTGAATCCCAAACACGTAAAGGCAACAGTCAAGCATGGTGGAGGAAGTGACATTGTATGGGTGTGTATCTCGTCAGCCGGATTCGGGAATTTTGTGATTTTTGGAACAACAATGGACAAGAATGTGTACTTCAGCGTACTAAAGGAAAATTTACTCCAAAGTGCCGGGAAGGTAGGAATCCGACGTACTTTCCGGTTCAACCACGACAACGATCCCAAGCATAAGGCCAAGATAGTACAGGCCTGACTCGTCAGGAAGGACGCCCATATGATAATTCCACCGGCCCAGTCTCCAGATTTAAATGTTATTGAGAATTTGTGGGCTCTGCTGGAAAATAACATCCGGAAGCACAGGATATGCAGCAAAGAAGACCTCAAAAATGCTCTGCGGGAAGAGTGGAGCAAAATAAGCTTAGAATCTACCAGGAAGCTGGTATCTTCGATGAATAATAGATTAAGAGAAGTAGTTAACTCTAAAGGATATAATACTAAGTTTTAACATTTGTATTTAAGTTTTTATACGCCAAATATATTATTTTATTTATACTCATCCAAATAAGCTGTCCCCTAAAAATAGGGTACTTTTTTACATAATCCTACCTAGCAGGTGAGGAAACCCGAGTTTATGGGGGTCACTCATTCATATTGGTGGTTAATATATGTACCTACCATCGGTCTTTGGAATTTTTGAAAAATAATGAATGATTAGCTTATGGCAGGCAATTACTTTCTCTCTTTGACAATCCACCAAATAAGCTGTCCGCCACCGTATATTTGGTTTTCTATTAACAGCCGTGTTTTTGTATGCATTTTTTGCGTTGGCGTGAAGTTGTCGAAGGCTGACTATTGTATTGAGCTAGTATTGCCAATGCCATGTGGATAATTATAAATTTAGCATAGCCATGACCTGAATGTACTCCATTATTATTCTTCTCAATAGCATTTATTTCTTAAATATAATAACTTTGAGCAAGACATCCATTTCTTTCATTTTTATTATTGTTTATTGATATTTTTCTTTCATAACTTCAGCTTGATTTTAAGTCATTGGTGACTGTAACTGTGCGATGCAAGTATAGTGTGTAGTCAACACGAAGAGACGACGTTTAGATTCGAACTGCCAGCTCTGACGAGCAGGCCCTTTATTTAGGCCCTGTTATTAGAATTTTAGGGCATCAGCAGCTGAGAGCGTCACATGTTCACACTTGAACAAATCGTTGAAGTGACATGAATGGAGAAAAATAGAAATTAGTTTAAGAAAACACACAACACGATTGCCAAAATTAGTTTAATTAAAAAGTTAAATATTTATTAAGTGTGCATTTTTCGCTTTTTATATTTATTCTAAGACTAAGACCAAAAGGAGTTTATTTGACAATTTAAATATTTTTACTGTGTATTCTGGGCATATTTATATTTATTTATTTTTTCCACAGGCTGACCAAAATTGTTATCGTTGCTCAAATTTAATTATAAATATGTCAACATTTATTCCAAGATTAATATAGTTGTCGCCAGTTTCTCAGTAATTTAATAACATCAGCACGAGAGACAGTTGCAAGAAATATGAGAACGCATATCATCGGTCCTAAGACGCACAGTATCACACACACAAAGTAATGAGGATCGTTGAAAAGATAATATAAAAGTCCAAAAATTTTGCGTAGCCACACCATTATTTCAATTATGAAAAGTCGCACGTAAATTCTAAATCTGAAAATAAATGTTGAGAAATAATTAAAATGTTAAAGAATCCAATTAAAATTGTACCTTATGTTGTTCTTTACATTCTGTTGCCCGAAGTGCTGAAGCTGTTGGCGATTTTTCTTATTCTCCTGGTAAATATGCTTGGCGGTTATGATGACCAATATTGAATTACAAGCCAGTATCAATGAATCAGGCACATAAAACATTATGATCTCCTTCCAAACATTCACTGAGTAATATATTTATAAGTATAATCTTTGATTTCAATGTGTACTCCACTCACATTCCACGTCGCAATCGTTGAACGGATAACATGCCGCATACGTGATCAATAGAAGCACAAAGGCAGAGCCCCAAACACAAAGACTGTAAGTCCGAAACTGTCCTTTATTACTATGTGGAGCGGACTCATACTTGTGAAGAACCACTTTTTTCCATAAATCATATGCCATTAAAGCCATCCAGAGATAAACGGAAAACCTGAAAAACTCCTCAATAGAGGCTGCGAAAAACAGATGAGATACCTCTTCCAATATTTCTAGATCATTTTGAAACCTACACACAAGATAACAGTTGATACCAAATAACCTCATTTCTGACAAAATGTCTGACATAATTGGGGTTTCTAACAAACTGCTGACCAAAAAGCTAATCAGGTAGCACAAATAGCATTTGTCGTGAATATGCCGAACTCTCAGCACAAATATATACACCAACATGGTCATGACCAACACGAAGATAGATGTCCAAATAACTGTAATAGTAATAATTTAAGTATTGCCGAGAATAGATAAGTTCATCAACCTTACTCTGGTCATCATCGAAAAAGCAATTAAATTCCAATATCTCTGGCTGTATGCAATAATACGGATTTGAAAAGTACTCATCATATTCGTCATCAGGGCGATACCAAGTTCCATTCTAATTGAATTGAGAAATTTTTAAGTGATTTCCAATCCATAATCAATTTAAAG
This sequence comes from Drosophila nr. fundita, assembly GCA_035044245.1. Classification (NCBI taxonomy): domain Eukaryota; kingdom Metazoa; phylum Arthropoda; class Insecta; order Diptera; family Drosophilidae; genus Drosophila; species Drosophila nr. fundita. Next base: position 2,842,088 of record JAWNMG010000654.1, read on the forward strand.
AATCACCTCAAATACATTCCAGCTGTCATCGTTTATATGGAACATGATTTGCTTGGATGTATAAATTTCAATGCATATTTCTTGCTGTACAACAAACTGATCCAGAAGATTCTTCTCAACTTGAGTACCATTGGCCAGTGTGATATTTACTTTGGGATTGCCCAGTTCCCTGGCACACTTGCCCACATCATCAAAATCGAGTCGATGGCGATGACAACAGAATCGAATGCAGGGCTTAAATTTACACACACATCCTCGTGTGTGTTCCTGGACTGAGGTAAGTGTGCCTTCTGTAAAGATCTTGTAGCTATAGTTCCCAGTTTGCTCTGGAGGTATCAAAACCCCTTCGTATTCGTAAGATCCATTTGGATGTCGTTTGCTGTATGTCAACTCGACCGTATTAATATAATCACAATCGGGTATTTCACTCGATTCAACTGAAAAGTAGACACAACTCAATAATAAAATAATTAATTTTAATTTGTTTTTAAGCATTTTCAGTTCGAATTGAAAGCAACCGCAGCGGAGCACACTTGAAACTCGAATGTGATCGAGATTTGTGGATCAAGCTAATGCAACCGATTTGAAAGCAGAGAAATAAGGAATATAATCAATTCACCCGCATTATGTCGATTTCAAATCGGAGCAGCAATATTATTCCCTGGAGTATAGTAAATAATTGATTTGATTCGATAATTGTTCACTGTGCCGAAACACTTTAATGTTGCTAATTGTGTATTTCTTAAATTATTACCAGCATGCGCTACACGAATGAATGTTTAATCTTCAAAAATTATTTCTTAAATATAATATAGTTTGAAGGTACCCATTATTTCCTGATTATTAATGTGCCCGAATCGAATCGTTTGATTTTTCCATTGTATTTATTTAGTAGTAGTGCACAACATTAAATAACTAAAATTTAAATATAAAAGGAAAACATTTGGGAATTTATTCTGCGGAAGCCAGACTGACTTACTCGTTGAAGTGAGATGAATGGAGAAAAATAGAAATTAGTTTAAAAAGAAAAACACTCAAAACGTTTGCCAAAATTAGTTTAATTGTAATGTTAAATATTTATTAAGTGTGCATTCTTCGCTTTTTATATTTATTCTAAGACTAAGACCAAAAGGAGTTTATTTGACAATTTAAATATTTTTGAACTGTGTATTCTGGGTATATTTATATTTTTTTTTTTCCACAGGCTGACCTACATTTATTTATTTTTTAGCTTTTTGCTTTTCATTTTTATTGAGTTGCTGTTATTGTTTAATTATAAGTATGTCAACATTTATTCCAAGATTAATATAGTTGACGCCAGTTTCTCAGTGATTTAATAACATCAGAGCGAGAGACAGTCATAAGAAATATGAGAACGCATTGTATCAGTCCACAGGAGCGTAGCGCACACACAAAGTAATGAGGATAGTTGCGACTATAATGTGACAATCCAAATATGCTGAGTAGCCACTCCATTATTTCAATTATGAAAAGTCGCACGTAAATTCTAAATCTGAAAATAAATGTTTAGAAATAATTAAAATGTTTAAGAATCCAATTAAAATGGTACCTTATGTTGTTCCTTACATTCTGTTGCCCGAAGTGCTGAAGCTGTTGGCGATTTTTCTTATTCTCCTGGTAAATATGCTTGGCAGTTATGATGACCAATATTGAATTACAAGCCTTTATCAATAAAGCAGGCACAGAAAAAAATATGGTCATATTCCAATCATCTATTGAGTGATATATTTATAAGTATAATCTTTCATTTCAATGTGCAGTCAACTCACATTCCACGTCGCAATTGTTGAACAAACAATCTGCCAGAATCTGGATCAATAGAATCAAAAAAGCAGAGCCCCAAACATAAAGACCGTAAGTCCGAAACTCTCCTCTATTACTACTTGGAGCGGACTCATACTTGTGAAGAACCATTTTTTTCCATAAATCGAATGCCATTACAGCCATCCAGAGATAAACGGAAAGGCAGGAAAAGTAATTAATATAGGCTGCGAAGAACAGATGAGATACCTCTTCAAATATTTCCAGATCATTTTGAAACCTACCCAAAAAATAACTGATGATATCAAATGACATAATTTCTGACATAATTGGGCTTGATATCAATAAATCGACCAACAAGCAAATCGAGTAGCACAAATAGCATTTGTCGTGAATATGCCGAACTCTCAGCACAAATATATACACCAACATGGTCATCACCAACACGAAGATAGTTGTCCAAACAACTGTAATAGTAATAATTTAAGTAGTACACCAAATATTTAAATTCATCAACTTTACTCGGTTTATCATCGCAGAAGCAATTAAATTCCAACATCTCTGGCTGTATGCGACTGTATTCATCATCTTCGTCATCAGAGCGATACAAAGTTCCATTCTAATTGAATTGAGAAATTTTTAAGTGACTTCCAATCCATAATCTATCTAAAGAATCACCTCAAATACATTCCAGATATTATCTTTTAAATGGAACACGAATTGCTTTGATGTATTACATTCCATGCATATTGCTTGCTGTACAACAAACTGATCCAGTGTGATATTTACTTTGGGATTGCCCAGCAATCTGGCATACTTGCCCTCATCATCCAAATCGATTCGAATGCAGGTCTTCAACTTACACACACATCCTCGTGTGTGTTCCTGGACTGAAGTAAGTGTGCATTCTTTAAAGATCTTGTAGCTATAGTTCCCAGTTTGCTCTGGAGGTATCAAAACCCCTTCGTATTCGTAAGATCCATTTGGATGTCGTTTGCTGTATGTCAAATTCACCGTATTAATATAATCACAATCGGGTATTTCACTCGATTCAACTGAAAAGCAGACACAACTCAATAATAAAATAATTACTTTTAATTTGTTTTTAAGCATTTTAAGTTCGAATTGAAAGCAACCGCAGCGGAGCACACTTGAAACTCGAATGTGATCGACATTTGTGGATCAAGCTAATGCGACTGATATGAAAGCAGAGAAATAAGGAATGTTAAATTCACCCTCATTATGTTAATCTCGAATCAGAGCAGCATTCCCTGGAGTATAGTAAATAATTGATTTGATTCGATAATTGTTCACTGTGCTGAAAAACACTAATGTTTTGATTGTGTATTTCTTAAATTATTATCAGCATGCGCTATACGAATTTTGAGGGAGCTGCATGAGCCAGCTATCAGCAGCTGAGAGCGACACAGGCTCATATTTGAAGAGTGACGTATAAATTATTTATATTAATATTCGTTATAAATATAGACGTTTAGAATTGCAGGATTTGTTTTATTGAATGTTCCATCTTTAACTTAATTTTAGTTATGATAATTAATGTAATTTTCTTTGACCAAATATTTGATTGTGTTTAGTAGTAGATGAATATGAAAAATGTAGAATTGTGTTTAACGACTCAGTTGGATTTGAGTAAATGAAATGAAATTTTGAATTGAAATCGATAGTTGCCGCATGATGTTGACTTATTTAAAGCAACATTTTAAATTCCAACAGATAAGGTTGAATTTATGAGTTTCAGGAAGCAAGAATGAGCTGTCAAAGTTCTTTCTGAAATATGCAATTGTAAAACAATGCCAAATTCATTAAGCTCAATATATTGCAAATAGCTCAATAAATGTTTGTGTGTGTGCCAAAGAGAAAAGTCATTATTTGCCTGATGTCGTTACCTGATATTGTCGTATTAATTTTTGATATGTAATCTGATTTATTGGAATATTTTTGCCAGCCAGCACACACACACACACAGCTCAAACGGACATGCCTTTCTCTTGTTGACTTACCAAGTGAAATAAAGACAGAGTTTTATTGCAATTGTTGTAGTTGTTACAAAAATCTGGCAGTTTGCCTACACAATATTCGTAGTTCTGCATAAGCCATCAAATTTAAAGGCCCAACTCTGAGACGAACTGATTTCTGAGCTGGCTATAACAACCACAGCCAGGCTAGAAGCTGCAGCTCTGTCAGCCTGTGGGCAGCCAGTGAAGTGTGCAAAGAAAAGTGCCAATCAAAGTTAATTGAAAATTCATTGAATGTTGTTTATTTAAGCAAGGCACACAACAACCCAACAACGTCGTGTTCTTCTTGTTATTATTATTGTCATCTGCTCTGTTTGCAGCTCAGCTTACAATGCAAACAGTTTTGATCATGACACACATAAATAGCCCTCGCACAGAGGAAATGCATAAATTAGTATAGATTGGACACATCACATTCTGCAAACTATAAAAAACAAAAACACATATTTAAAACAACCCAAATACTAGTTCATTAATATTATGCAAAGAACATTTGTTTTTTAATAATTATGTGTTTATTTCAGGAAGGCAATCGAGAGAATTCGTCTGCAATATGTCCTGCTCCAAGCTGTCAAGCAAATGAAAAGCTTACCGATTTCAGATATGTTAAATTAGATATTTATTTAGTTTGATTTAATTTAATTTGATTTTCAATATATTATAATTTTACCATGCCAACAGCAAAATTGAATAGGATTTATAAATGAGATATATTGTATTTAATAACATTGTTACTTTTTAGCACATTAAATCAAAATTTGAATTCAAATTGATTTTTCTTATTTTAAACTATACAATAATATTTAAAGAAAGATTTTAATTAATTTAAGAGTTCATTTGAAATTACTTTTTGGTTAACAAAATCTGAGATGCTTATTCAATCATAATGCAATTTTTACAGTTGATGCAAACTATATCTTAGTATAATATATCTAATTGATAAGGCTATATCTTTGACGTATATTGCTATCGATTTGTATCGAAATTATTTTATGGACACTGAAATCGTCTGGTTCAAACTGACAGACAGCCTCGGATTTTGGTGCTGAACATATATATACATATATACTTTTAGTTCATTATAATCTCTGTTTTTTTTCCATTTTCGATATTGGTTTTTGAAATTGTTCACTTCAACAGCTGTCTTCCATTCATGTCGAATGTGTTTTGTTGGCCAATTGTCTTACTTTTAATTACAGCAAAAAGAAAGTATGCAACGCATTACGTGCAACGTAGTGTGGCACAGTGCATTACACGTATTACGGACTATCAATGGCCCTTGCACATTACGACACATTTTGGCATACAATGTTTGGTTTAAGAGGCCAACATTCAGCTTCACAGTTTGAGATGCGAGTCCGAAGAAATCTGTAAAAATGTTTTTTATTTACCATTTCCCATGGCACACAGCACAAATTGAACTGCAAATAGTGTAAAGTGGTGTGTAGTGGTGTGTATTGGTGTGGGGTGCTGTGGTATGAAGTGGTGCTGTGCTGTGCTCTGCTTGGCTGTGGTGGCGCTGCTCGTGACGTGGCTGAACTCTGACTGTCTGCGAGCTAGCCAAGGCAACCCAATGTGGCAATGTCATTTGCATTGAGCTCAAGCTGGCTCTGGCTACATTTACAGTTGCTAAAAGTGTTTACCTTTTACTTAAGAAATTACTCTTGGGCAAACAGAATTTGCGTGCGCGCTGCGGCTGAGTGGTGCGGTGTGCTTGCGACAGAGTGGTGCGCTGTGGTCGCCCTCCAAAGTCCCAAGGGGCTGTGTGTACAAATTTTCAGCACGAATCAAACGCAACATCCGGCGGAAAGTACTGACAGAGAGAGAGAGAGAGAGAGAGAGAGAGATTGAGGGAGAGATTGGGGGAGAGCACTGAGAAATCACGAGCAAAGCCGCCTAAGTTTCGAGCCTAAAGTCGACTTTGTGTCGGCGGCCTACAAAATTGAAAAGTTTTCGTTGCTTTTGGATTATTTGGTTTTGTTTGAAGTGCGCGCCGAATTGGTGTGTGCGGGTGTGTGCGGGTGTGTGTGTGTGTGTGTGTGTGTGTGTGTGCGTGTGTGTGTGTATATTAAATGTTGACTTTTGTACGCTAATAGCAAAAGGCGAACTCCAAGTCGCCAGCGTGAAAGTTCAAAAGTTCGGACTGCAGATAATTTGTGGTTCTTAAAGTTTTTAATATGGGGTCAATGATGATTTACATTTGCCAGCAATCTGCGAACTGCTTTGCGGTTGATACTTTACAATACGCCCATAATTTTTCAATTGGCTGATTGTTGCATTTTAAGATATGATATTTCAGAAATATTTCTTTTGAATTCAATAATAGTCCAGATATTTTTTCACTAATAAAGAATGTAACATTTCCGTCGAATTATTTTTCATATTTTTAATTGCTGAATTTAAATGAGTTCTGCCCAACAAAATACAATTGTCTGAAGTTTGAAAATAGAAGTATTACTGATCAGGAAATAATGGGTATCTTCAAATTATATTTAAGAAAGAGTATAGAAATAATTTTTGCAGATTAAACATTCATTCGAATAGCGCATGCTGATAGTATTTTAAGAAATACACAATCAACAAGATTTGTGTGTTTCGGCACAGTGAACAATTATCGAGTTGAATAATTATTTATTATACTCCAGGGAATAATATTGCTGCTCTGATTCGATATTAACATAATGCGGGTGAATTTAACATTCCTTATTTCTCTGCTTTCAAATCGGTCGCATTTGCTTGATCCACAAATGTCGATCACATTCGAGTTTCAAGTGTGCTCCGCTGCGGTTGCTTTCAATTCGAACTGAAAATGCTTAAAAACAAATTAAAAGTAATTATTTTATTATTGAGTTGTGTCTGCTTTTCAGTTGAATCAAGTGAAAAACCCGGTTGTGATTATATTAATACGGTCGATTTGACATACAGCAAACGACATCCAAATGGATCTTACGAATACGAAGGGGTTTTGATACCTCCAGAGCAAACTGGGAACTATAGCTACAAGATCATTACAGAAGGCACACCTACCTCAGTCCAGGAACACACACGAGGATGTGTGTGTAAGTTGAAGACCTGCATTCGAATCGATTTGGATGATGAGGGCAAGTATGCCAGATTGCTGGGCAATCCCAAAGTAAATATCACACTGGATCAGTTTGTTGTACAGCAAGCAATAAGCATGGAGTGTAATACATCAAAGCAATTCGTGTTCCATATAAAAGATGACAGCTGGAATGTATTTGAAGTGATTCTTTAGATAGATTATGGATTGGAAGTCACTTAAAAATTTCTCAATTCAATTAGAATGGAACTTTGTATCGCTCTGATGACGAAGATGATAAATACAATCGCATACAGCCAGAGATGTTGGAATTTAATTGCTTCTGCGATGATAAACCGAGTAAAGTTGATGAATTTAAATATTTGGTGTACTACTTAAATTATTACTATTACAGTTGTTTGGACAACTATCTTCGTGTTGGTCATGACCATGTTGGTGTATATATTTGTGCTGAGAGTTCGGCATATTCACGACAAATGCTATTTGTGCTACTCGATTTGCTTGTTGGTCGATTTATTGATATCAAGCCCAATTATGTCAGAAATTATGTCATTTGATATCATCAGTTATTTTTTGGGTAGGTTTCAAAATGATCTGGAAATATTTGAAGAGGTATCTCATCTGTTCTTCGCAGCCTATATTAATTACTTATCCTGCCTTTCCGTTTATCTCTGGATGGCTGTAATGGCATTCGATTTATGGAAAAAAGTGGTTCTTCACAAGTATGAGTCCGCTCCAAGTAGTAATAGAGGCGAGTTTCGGACTTACAGTCTTTATGTTTGGGGCTCTGCTTTTTTGATTCTATTGATCCAGATTCTGGCAGATTGTTCGTTCAACAATTGCGACGTGGAATGTGAGTTGACTGCACATTGAAATGAAAGATTATACTTATAAATATATCACTCAATAGATGATTGGAATATGACCATATTTTTTTCTGTGCCTGCTTTATTGATACAGGCTTGTAATTCAATATTGGTCATCATAACTGCCAAGCATATTTACCAGGAGAATAAGAAAAATCGCCAACAGCTTCAGCACTTCGGGCAACAGAATGTAAGGAACAACATAAGGTACCATTTTAATGGCATTCTTAAACATTTTAATTATTTCTAAACATTTATTATCAGATTTAGAATTTACGTGCGACTTTTCATAATTGAAATAATGGAGTGGCTACTCAGCATATTTGGATTGTCACATTATAGTCGCAACTATCCTCATTACTTTGTGTGTGCGCTACGCTCCTTTGGACTGATACAATGCGTTCTCATATTTCTTATGACTGTTTCTCGCGCTGATGTTATTAAATCACTGAGAAACTGGCGACAACTATATTAATCTTGGAATAAATGTTGACATAATTATAATTAAATTTGAGCAGCGATAACAATAACAGCAACTCAATAAAAATGAAAAGCAAAAAGCTAAAAAATAAATAAATGTTGGTCAGCCTGTGGAAAAAAAATATAAATATACCCAGAATACACAGAAAAAAATATTTTAAATGTCAAATTAACTTCTTTTGGTATAAGTTTTAAAATAAATATAAAAAAGCGAAGAATGCTCACTTAAAAAATATTTAAAGTTACAATTAATCTAATTTTGGCAAACAATTTTTGTGTTGTTCTTTTTAAACTAATTTCTACTTATCTCCATTCATCTCACTTCAACGAGTAAGTCAGTCTGGCTTCCGCAGAATAAATTCCCAAATGTTTTCCTTTTATATTTAAATTTTAGTTTTTTAATGTTGTGCAGCATCGAAATTTACTAATAAAAAATGTAACATTTCCCTTGAATTAATTTTCATGTTTTTCATTGCTGAATTTGTAACGGTCGGTGCCCGAAAGGGTGTGATAGTTTATAGTGAGGCGAAAAAAACGGCTGGTCGAATGTAGAAGGAAATAGTGCAGCCGGCTAAAAGTAGGCAATGATAGTTTGTTAGCAATTAATTAATCATTGCAGACTTTGCGGCATAGCAGCTGAATAAATGCGGAGTCCCGGAGCTTTGCCAAGCTGCGCTATTTAAGCCGAGCTGCACTCTGAAAAAGTCGCTTAGTTTTGTTTGATTTTCACGTGGTTAAAGTATTTCTTATTTATTTGTTAAGTTTAAATTAAAGAGGGGAAAAAAATCAATCATGTTCATGTTCAAAAGGAACAAGTACGATAAAAATATAATTATTTTTGTAAACAATTAATCATAAAACAAAAGAGGGAAAAACATAATACTGAACACCTAAAAATATAATCAATGTTGTTTGGTTCGAGTTTTTCTTTCCTTTTTCCCTATGCCCAAATGCCTATTTTTAGGCCAGTATTTTTACTTGTCTTCCGACCCAATTTCACGTTTTCAACTTTAAATGTAGGATTGATTTAGGTGCAAAACTATGATCAGTAAGCACTCGCTTTTTAATCTAAGTTGATTTTTGACGAAGTTACGGCATTTTGAAGTTTCGACCTATGCCCTAATGCCTATTTTTAGGCCAGTATTTTTACTTGCCTTCCCACCCAATTTCACGTTTTCAACTTTAAATGTAGGATTGATTTAGGTGCAAAACTATGATCAGAAAGCCCTCGCTTTTTAATCTAAGTTGATTTTTGACGAAGTTACGGCATTTTGAAGTTTCGACCTATGCCCAAATGCCTATTTTTAGGCCAGTATTTTTACTTGTCTTCCGACCCAATTTCACGTTTTCAACTTTAAATGTAGGATTGATTTAGGTGCAAAACTATGATCAGAAAGCCCTCGCTTTTTAATCTAAGTTGATTTTTGACGAAGTTACGGCATTTTGAAGTTTCGACCTATGCCCTAATGCCTATTTTTAGGCCAGTATTTTTACTTGCCTTCCCACCCAATTTCACGTTTTCAACTTTAAATGTAGGATTGATTTAGGTGCAAAACTATGATCAGAAAGCCCTCGCTTTTTAATCTAAGTTGATTTTTGACGAAGTTACGGCATTTTTAAGTTTCGACCTATGCCCAAATGCCTATTTTTAGGCCAGTATTTTTACTTGTCTTCCGACCCAATTTCACGTTTTCAACTTTAAATGTAGGATTGATTTATGTGCAAAACTATGATCAAAAAGACCTCGCTTTTTAATCTAAGTTGATTTTTGACGAAGTTACGGCATTTTGAAGTTTCGACCTATGCCCAAATGCCTATTTTTAGGCCAGTATTTTTACTTGTCTTCCGACCCAATTTGACGCTTTCAACTTTAAATGTAGGATTGATTTAGGTGCAAAACTATGATCAGAAAGCCCTCGCTTTTTAATCTAAGTTGATTTTTGACGAAGTTATGCAATTCTGAAGTTTCGACCTATGCCCAAATGCCTATTTTTAGGCCAGTATTTTTACTTGTCTTCCGACCCAATTTCACGTTTTCAACTTTAAATGTAGGATTGATTTATGTGCAAAACTATGATCAGAAAGCCCTCGCTTTTTAATCTAAGTTGATTTTTGACGAAGTTACGGCATTTTTAAGTTTCGACCTTTGCCCAAATGCCTATTTTTAGGCCAGTATTTTTACTTGTCTTCCGACCCAATTTCACGTTTTCAAGTTTAAATGTAGGATTGATTTAGGTGCAAAACTATGATCAAAAAGACCTCGCTTTTTAATCTAAGTTGATTTTTGACGAAGTTACGGCATTTTGAAGTTTCGACCTATGCCCTAATGCCTATTTTTAGGCCAGTATTTTTACTTGTCTTCCGACCCAATTTCACGTTTTCAACTTTAAATGTAGGATTGATTTATGTGCAAAACTATGATCAAAAAGACCTCGCTTTTTAATCTAAGTTGATTTTTGACGAAGTTATGCAATTCTGAAGTTTCGACCTATGCCCAAATGCCTATTTTTAGGCCAGTATTTTTACTTGTCTTCCGACCCAATTTCACGTTTTCAACTTTAAATGTAGGATTGATTTATGTGCAAAACTATGATCAAAAAGACCTCGCTTTTTAATCTAAGTTGATTTTTGACGAAGTTACGGCATTTTGAAGTTTCGACCTATGCCCAAATGCCTATTTTTAGGCCAGTATTTTTACTTGTCTTCCGACCCAATTTGACGCTTTCAACTTTAAATGTAGGATTGATTTAGGTGCAAAACTATGATCAGAAAGCCCTCGCTTTTTAATCTAAGTTGATTTTTGACGAAGTTATGCAATTCTGAAGTTTCGACCTATGCCCAAATGCCTATTTTTAGGCCAGTATTTTTACTTGTCTTCCGACCCAATTTGACGCTTTCAACTTTAAATGTAGGATTGATTTAGGTGCAAAACTATGATCAGAAAGCCCTCGCTTTTTAATCTAAGTTGATTTTTGACGAAGTTACGGCATTTTGAAGTTTCGACCTATGCCCAAATGCCTATTTTTAGGCCAGTATTTTTACTTGTCTTCCGACCCAATTTCGCGTTTTCAACTTTAAATGTAGGATTGATTTAGGTGCAAAACTATGATCAGAAAGCCCTCGCTTTTTAATCTAAGTTGATTTTTGACGAAGTTGCGGCATTTTGAAGTTTCGACCTATGCCCAAATGCCTATTTTTAGGCCAGTATTTTTACTTGTCTTCCGACCCAATTTGACGCTTTCAACTTTAAATGTAGGATTGATTTAGGTGCAAAACTATGATCAGAAAGCCCTCGCTTTTTAATCTAAGTTGATTTTTGACGAAGTTATGCAATTCTGAAGTTTCGACCTATGCCCAAATGCCTATTTTTAGGCCAGTATTTTTACTTGTCTTCCGACCCAATTTGACGCTTTCAACTTTAAATGTAGGATTGATTTAGGTGCAAAACTATGATCAGAAAGCCCTCGCTTTTTAATCTAAGTTGATTTTTGACGAAGTTATGCAATTCTGAAGTTTCGACCTATGCCCAAATGCCTATTTTTAGGCCAGTATTTTTACTTGTCTTCCGACCCAATTTCACGTTTTCAACTTTAAATGTAGGATTGATTTATGTGCAAAACTATGATCAAAAAGACCTCGCTTTTTAATCTAAGTTGATTTTTGACGAAGTTACGGCATTTTTAAGTTTCGACCTATGCCCAAATGCCGATTTGCCGATTCCGGTAGCCAATAACACGCTGCTTGCCACATACGCAGATGACACAGTGTTCCTTGCTAACTCCTCCACTGCCTGGAGAGCCTCAGCGGTTACGCAAAGGTTCTTGGATGGTTTTAGTACCTGGGCCAACCGGTGTAACATCGGTATCAATGAAAACAAGTCTCAGCAATTTGACGCTGCACAACGATTTCAGTGTACCGACAGTCATTAGTCAAATAAACCGACATACAAGTCGTTACAATGACCGGTTGCATAACCATGTCAACCCATTGGCCTGCTCACTAGGGTCGAATTCAACCCGCAGACGCTTAAAGCGCCTCCACACCAGCGATCTCTGGACAGTTGGGCGTTAATATTTTCCAATGTTCTTATTAGTGTTCTGCAAATGTTACATTTAATGTTAAATTGATGTTACGTAATATTGTAACATGTTAATACCAATTATTTGTTTATGTTATTGATTTAAATCCGCTGTCATTATGTATATATTCAAAACAATATTTTATAACCTTTCAGTAGGTTGATTAATATTAAATTAAATAGCTACATCAAAAAAAAAAAAAAAGAATATGTAAAAGGTTTTAAAGACAGAAATATTAGAAAAAAGAATAACAACAGCAAGAGAAGGAAAAAGAGAACCCGAGTATATATATATATATATATATATATGGATATTTGACAGAATCGAGAATATTAAGGTGTTGAATGCCTACCAAGGCAAATTTGCGTCCACGTTGGAAGGCCTTTCATCGCTGGAGAGTCATGTAAGTCTGAACCTATCCCTTGTTTATCATATATACAACCACTACATATGCATAATTATATATAACTTCGTTTGGTGAATATTCATTAAAAAGTGTCTTCATTATAAAAAAAATGTAATATGAGTAATCAATAGCAATAGAAAAAAAAATAGAAGAAAAAATGCATTAAATATATGCGCACTTGCCCTTAAAGTTTAATTTGGTTTTAAGTTAAGTTGAACAAAACGAAGAACAGTGGATAATAAGAGAATGAAATAACCTCAATCCTAGAAAAGTAGGCAATAAGATTTTTTTAAACAATAGCGAAAAGTATGCAATAAAATTTGGAAAAAAATATGAAGTATGAAGTATGTTATGAAATTTGAAACGAAGAATGTGATCAACTGATAGCATAAGTATGCAATAAAATAATTAGCTAAGAAAATATGCCAACGTTAAATGAAATTTAAACTTACTTTGAAGGGAAAAAATATTTTTTTTTTTTTTTAATTAAATCAATTTTTCTTATATTCAATTATCGTTATAAGTTAGATTAATTTTTTTTGCTTGAATTTCTTTGTCTGTTATGAAGTTAGTTATAAGAAAAATTATATGAAGTTGAAAAATAGAAAATTAGTAAAGTTTTTATGTGTCCTACTGGCCGGGATGTGATTTGAGGGAATCACTTAGATTTGCTTTTGGGGACTTCTCAGAAAACATGGCAGCGCCGGACTATTACCCCAAGTCGTGGTGTGGCGAGTCCGCCATAGTTTGGTTGTTCTCCAAACGTTGGCGGTTACAAATTTAAATGAGTTCAGCCCAACAAAATACAATGCTCTGAAGTTTGAAAATTAAAGTATTACTGAATAAATACAAGGGAAAAATCAAACGGTTCGATTCGGGCACGTTAATAATCAGGAAATAATGGGTACCTTCAAACTATATTATATTTAAGAAAGAGTATAGAAATAATTTTTGCAGATTAAACATTCATTCGTGTAGAGCATGCTAATAATAATTTAAGAAATACACAATCAACAAGATTTGTGTGTTTCGGCACAGTGAACAATTATCGAATCAAATCAATTATTTACTATACTCCAGGGAATAATATTGCTGCTCCGATTTGAGATCGACATAATGCGGGTGAATTTAACATTACTTATTTCTCTGCTTTCAAATCGGTTGCATTAGCTTGATCCACAAATCTCGATCACATTCGAGTTTCAAGTGTGCTCCGCTGCGGTTGCTTTTAAATCTAAATTAAAATGCTTAAAAACAAATTAAAAGTAATTATTTTATTATTGAGTTGTGTCTGCTTTTCAGTTGAATCGCGTGATATATCCGATTGTGATTATTTTGATACGGTGAATTTGACATACAGCAAACGATATCCAAATGGATCTTACGAATACGAAGAGGTTTTGATACCTTCAGAGCAAACTGGGAACTATAGCTACAAGATCATTAGAAAGGGCACACCTACCTCAGTCCGGGAACTCATACGAGGATGTGTGTGTAAATTGAAGCACTGCATTCGACTCGAGTTGGACGATGAGGGCAAGTGCGCCAGTGAACTGGGCAATCCCAAAGTAAATATCACACTGGCCAATGGTACCCAAATCGAGACGAATCTGCTGGATCAGTTTGTTGTAGGGCAAGCAATACACATGGAAAGTAATACATCAAAGCAATTCGTGTTCCATATAAAAGATGATATCTGGAATGTATTTGAGGTGATTCTTTAGATAGATTATGGATTGGAAGTCACTTAAAAATTTCTCAATTCAATTAGAATGGAACTTTGTATCGCTCTGATGACGAAGATGATGAATACAGTGCAAATTGGTATCATTGCATACAGCCAGAGAAGTTGGAATCTCGGCAACCAAACCAAACGTGGATCGAACAAGTTTGCTTTTTAAGTGGTCAAGTGCCCTATGGTAAAGTTGATGAATTTAATTATTTGGGGCACTACTTAAATTTTTACTATTACAGTTGTTTGGATATGTATCGTTGCGTTGGTGATGACCATGTTGGTGTATATATTTGTGCTGAGAGTTCGGCATATTCACGACAAATGCTACTTGTGCTACGTGATTTGCATATTGGTCGATACTTTGTTCGAAATTATAACAGAAATTATGTCATTTGATATCAACTGTTATCTTGTGGGTAGGTTTCAAAATGATCTGGAAATATTTGAAGAGGTATCTCATTTGTTTTTCGCAGACTGTACCCGATACTTTTTCAGCATTTCCATTTATCTCTGGATGGCTGTATTGGCATTCGATTTATGGAAAAAAATGGTTCTTCACAAGTATGAGTCCGCTCCACATAGTAACAAAGGACAGTTTCGGACTTACAGTCTTTGTGTTTGGGGCTCTGCCTTTGTGCTTCTACTGATCACGTATGCGGAAGATTATCCGTTCAATGATTGTGATGATTGTGATGTGGAATGTGAGTTGACTACACATTGAAATCAAAGATTATACTTATAAATATATTACTCAGCGGATGATTGGGATGCGATCATATATTTTTATGGGCCTGTCTCATTGATACTGGCTTGTAGTTCAATATTGGTCATCATAACTGCCAAGCATATTTACCAGGACAATAAGAAAAATCGCCAACAGCTTCAGCACTTCGGGCAACAGAATGTAAGGAACAACATAAGGTACCATTTTAATTGGATTCTTAAGCATTTTAATTATTTCTCAACATTTATTATCAGATTTAGAATTTACGTACGACTTTTCATAATTGAAATAGTGGAGTGGCTACTCAACATATTTGGATTTTTTTATGATCTTTCCGACGAGCCTCATTACTTTGTGTGTGTGGTACTCCGCTTCGCTACACCGATACAATTGGTTCTCATATTTCTTATAACTGTCTCTCGCTCTGATGTTATTAAATTACTGAAAAACTGGAGACAACTATATTAATCTTGGAATAAATCTGGACTTACTTATAATTAAATTTGAGCAACGATAACAATAACAGCAACTCCATAAAAATTAAAAGCAAAAAATTAAACAAAAACTAAACAAATAAATATAAATATACCCAGAATACACAGTAAAAAATATTTTAAATGTCAAATTAACTCCTTTTGGTATAAGTCTTAAAATAAATATAAAAAGCGAAGAATGTACACTTAATAAATATTTAACATTACAGTTAAACTAATTTTGGCAAATATTTTGTGCGTTTTCCTTTTTCAACTAATTTCTAAGTCAGTCTGGCTTCCGCAGAATATATTCCCAAATGCTTAAAGGAATACAGACTTAAGAAATATTTAACATTATAATTAAGCTGCTTTTTCTGTTCTGCATTCAAATGACTTGAGCAAGTCTCAGATTATTTTAAAGTAGCCCTTAAGGGTGATGTGTTTGAGGGATCCGTTTATCATTAAAGCCGTAGTCCATTTCCTCAAACACATTAATGTGAGGCAGCCCAAGGGACTCATTGTGTCAACTGGCAAGCACATAAACGGGTTTTTTATGTTGGCTAGCAACTGTTGGCCTATTGATTGGCCATGGGACTGGCAATGAATGGATGGATGGATGGATGGATGGATGCATGGCCGAAAATAAATACACTGGTGAATGGTCAACACTCTCAATATTTATGACCATTTTAACCGCAAACAATTGATGCTTAAAAGCAAACAATGAAATTTAGAACTTCCAATTAGAAGCACAACCAAACACACAATGGCTGACGATAATAAAAAATGTTTATGGCATAAACACAAAAGGCGTGTCGTGTTCAAGTGCCAACAACGACAATAATAACAAGCTCGTAAATTTGGCATACCTGGAATGGTAACCAGGCACCAATAAGTGTCCAGTGGAGGGGCAGTTGGGGCCGGGAAGGAAACGCAAAAGTCAAAGGCCCAACAGCAACAACAACTGATTGAGATCTAATTCCATTCGACAGTTGCGTGTCTGCCACATGCATTTCACATGTTGTTGCAAATAGTATGCCTCTTTTTTTGTGGGGGTGGCTGGCAACTCCAATTGGAGTCGGTCCGAGCGAAAAGTGGAGCCGGTAACGGCAGCAAAACCAAAGCCATTACATTCAAATCAGACAGCGCAGTTAGTTAGTGTCCATTGTGTCCAATGCAGCCAGCATCAGAATCAGGGCCATAGCCAAAACTGCCAATACCCTCTGCGAATGGTATTCCAAGAGTAGTCTGCACTTTAAACTTACCACATAAAAAAAAATATGTTAATTATCTATCTCTCAGATAAATAGAGCTCAAAATATTGCAATGCTGTTGACAGAATTGAAAATAGTAAAAAAGTATAAAAAATGTATTAATAAATTTTTCATAAAATTTATAGACTACATTTAAGTTGGGATTTAATAAAGTTAAGTTTTTTTAGTTTTAGTCCATCACATTTCATTTTTACTTTTGTCAAGTTGGCTTCTCGGCTGACAGAGCTGTATGGATGAGTGTGATTCTTGTTTATAGGGTATAGAAAATAGGCAATACATATGCGGAGAGGCAGGCGACACACACACACACACACACACACACACACACAGGCAACCACTCTAATCAAGTATACGTAGCGTGGGCTCAAATTTATGCTCAGCCTCGACTTGAGCCTGTGGCTCAGACTACAACGAATAATTGTGACAATTGTCTGCGTTGGCTTTTAATGCATGTGGATGATGTTCGTCGTTGCATTTGAATTGCATTTTATCCGAAAATCAAGTTGAATTTTTTGGCTATTTTTGCAGACGAGCAGACGAGCAAACCATTCGATCCGCTCGAGCGGCACTCAGTTCAATTATAAACTGCCAGCATTGTTCTAGCCATTGTTGCTGTTTGCCTTTGCTGCTGTTGCTGTTTGTTATTTATTTTCTGTTCCTTGTTTTCGTTTTAAATGCCTGAGCGTCTTTAAAGTGGCTTGCTTCCCCAAAATATTTGTGAAAGTAAAATGGCATCTCCCCGAGCGCATTGCAGTAAGCTATAGCCGGCTAAAGAGCAGCGTTGAGGCGCCAAGCTGGCTGGCAACCCGTTGGCAACCCGTTGGCAACCCATTGGCAACTGCAAATGCAAATTGGCCTCAACGCGCATGTTGTTACAAATTCAAAATGGCGCTTGTAGACGCTCTAACTAACCAAGTAGTGTCAGCACGACTACGCACGACTAGCACATACCCTGTTTGCATTTACATGAATACACTTAGAGAAAGAATGGTATGTTGTTGTTCTTATCTATGTTTTAATAAAGTTTTCTATTATTAAAAAATGTATTTCTAATTCTTAGAAAAAGAGTAAATTCTGAAACACTCTGAAAATAGTAATGAAATTAGCTCTTTCGGCTGATAAACTACAGTTTAGCTGCTGTCTTCTTTTTAGCCGCGAACTAAGAAAGATAATATAATAAATCTTCGATGTACACATAGAAAAAAATCTGAAAATTATGAAAATATTTTTTTAAGTCATTGAAAAGCCACAATGAAATTGAAATATGCAAATTCTGATACTCAGAAAGCCACAATCTTTGTTGTTCGTTTTTATTCTGAGTGTAGACGGCTGGCATTTAATATTTACACCCACTTTCGGCTGACTTTTGATTAGAGGGTATTCGATATATTTGCATGACACCCAACTGCGACAACTTCTGCACATACTTGTCGGCATTTGTCGTTCTTTTCGCAGGCAGCCTTCAGAAAATTAGATAGTGCATCGAGCTGGTTGACAAGCTAAACCCGCAGCAGGCAGCAAATAAAATGCATTTTCCTGTTTTTATTGTTATTTTTATGTAGGAAACAAATTGCAAGACTTAACTTAAACTAGACAATAAATAATAAAGTGTTCGAAAAAGTTGTTTAATATAGAACAGATCGCAATTATGAATCTTTTTATGTGGGTCGGGGTTTCGGTTCCCGATTTGCTTGGTAATTGCATGCTAAATATTTGTGACCCAGTCGCTTGAAATGTTGTCCTGCAAAATGACGCCAGTTGCTGCGCCAAGGATGCGTCTGCTGAGGCAAGTTATTATTCTTTTCTTTTGGCTGTGCTGCTGTCTTGAGTCGACTTTTTGGGGCGCCACTGAGAGATGTGGCAGCAGCAGCAACATGGGTTAGTTAATGAAACCCGCTCTGCTGTCGCTTTATATACTCGTATTTTCTTGCCAATTTTTTTGTGCAGCTTGCCATTTGTGGAAGTCTGCAATTATTTTGCTGTTGTTTTTGTTGTTGCCCGCTGCAACTGGACAGTAATTATAAGGCCATTAGCAAAAGCTTTACAAAATGAAGGGGCGGTGTTGCGGATCGGGGTGTGGGGATTGGGGATTGGGCAACTCGACGCATGGTTATTGTGTAAATGCATTAAGCGTAATGTTAAACAGAAATTAAACAAGTGGCTGCTCAGCAATTGCCACTCGAATTTGTGGCCAAAAGGATGTGCAACTGAATTTGATGCCAAGTGATAAATGGCAATTGCTGTGTGAAAGTGCTTGTACAGTAAAAACATTTTTAAATTATTGCTTTCAATTTAAATCCGAACGAAGAAATGACCATTTTTTGCCTGATTGCAATTTATATAAATTATTATGAAAATTCGACAGTGCTGCAAGAAAGCAACAACTTTTATCACACTCATTCTCGTTTTTATGAAATTACATCCTATATTTTAGCCTTATTAGTTTTATGGCTAAGCTATGCTTCAAAACTGCTGCCCTACACACAGTTGTGGTCAAAATAATAGTAGCGCTGATTCTCAAATCATTTGATAAAAATATGACTTCAGAATGAGGCATAAATTCAATTCTGCAAATGTGAAAATGTTTGAAATACTATTATTATCTATTATTATTAGAAATATTATTCAGCCGCAGGGAAAGGTGGAAAACTTCACTATTATTCCACAATTATTACAATGATAACTTTGAATAATAATAAAAATATTAAATTTAAGGAGCTTAATTTTTTGTTAAAGCAATTCCGACTTTTAATATTTATTCATCTTCAGTATTGATTGATTATATAGAATTTTCATAATTTTTTAAGTATTTATTTTATATTGCACTACTATTTTTTGGAACACAGCTGTACCTAACTATGTAGTTTGGCATCTCTAACAGCTAAAAAAAAAACACACAGCTCAAGGTCATGTTTAAGCTGAATCTGCATAGTGTGGCGTTAAATTTCATGTGTCATTAAAAGCGCCATAAAAAGCGCAAAAGCAAATATGCAAATTAGCCAGGAGAGAAGGCACATATAAGCATAGATGGAGAGAGGGGGAGGGAGGAGGAAATAACCTTGCCATACATGTTGGCAATCATTATCAAAAGAAATGGCTGCAGTTTCGTTGGGAATAAAAATCACTCCGATGACAGAGAAATGGCTCAGATGTGTGGGCTGTTGGGCTGTCGGGTTGGTTGCCCAGGACGACCCGCTATCAGATGGACTTACGCCTTAAGAGGACAACCCGACAACCCGACAACCGCCCTTAATTGGCTCATTAAGCAAATAACGAGTTTTTGATGTATCCATGTTCAACGTGTGTCGCTGCCTCGTCATAGTCATCAAATTTCTTCTGACTGATAATAGAAATATGTTGAAATAAATAAAGGATAAGCGAGCGAAAACTAAACCTCAAACATTGTGTTTTCCCATCTTGGCTAAAGTTTTGCGCTGCCAATTAAAATTCATGCAACTTAAGATTGTGGCAACTTAATGTGTAGATAATGGAGAAAAGTAGTTGATGTTGTTGGCAAAGTTTGCAGTTCCCATTTAGGAGTTTTTGAAAATGAAGCATGTGTGCAACTAAACAACTTTATAATCGATTGCAAATTCGGGCTCAACTCGAGTCAAATTACAATCTCAAAATATGCTTTCAACGGGAAATATAAGTTTGCACTAAACTTGGCCGATTTCTTAAGGTATATTTTACAAATCTTATAATTAAAATATTTTTTTTGGGTAGAGCTTAAATTGATTTTTACTTTATATTTAAGCATTGAAGGAGACTCCTCCGAACTAATAAGAATATTTATTTTCTTGATCTGTCGAGTTCTTATCTATATCTATAATATCATTAAATTATTTCACAATATTATTTAGTTTTATTTGCAAAATTAATTGTCGTAAATAATTTAGAAAGGTTTTCTATTTAAAATAAGTGCATTTTGTGGGCTACTTGGATTGTCAGCTGGAAAAACAGAATCTAAAAATTGTCAATTCGTTGAAAAAGATTATTTAAGCTTCGGCTTGAGATAATCGTTATTTCATCAAATTATTTTCTGTTTATCATTAAATGAAAGAATAAATAAACTCTTTTTGAGCAGTGCTTACAATTAACTATGATACTATTTAAAATTCAAGTGCTTATCTTGTTGTGTTGAGCATATAGCTCATGCGCTATTTGAGACAGTTTTTGGCCGTTTGTTTTGTTGGCCAATTAAACCAAACCCATTTCATGTTGCTCTGCTCGAAAGATAAACGTGGCGCTATCAAAGCAACAATGATGGGGGAGGCATGGAGCACAACTTGACTGTTTTTAATGTGGAAAAGTTTTGTGTGTGTTGTTGTTGTGTGTGTGTGTGTGTGTGTGTGTGTGTGTGTGTGTGTGTGTGTGTGTGTGTAATAAATATGAAGCACAACGTTACCAAGTTGCAAGCATTTGGTCCGAGTCAACAGCCAGGGGCGATCTATTGCGGGCTGCCTGGTTCCGTTTCCGTTTCCCTTGCCGTTTCCGTTTGCGCTTCCGTTGGCTTTGACAGCAATATATAAAAAAAAGAAATAATAAAAAAAGTGGAAAATTGTGCAATGCCAAAGTTTGTTTTACTGCTTGAAATCGGACGCTCTTCCTAAAAGATGTTGCTGCTGTTGTCCTTTTGCAGCTGCTGCTGTCGTCCTTTTGCAGTTGTCCTCGTCAATTGCAATTGCATTTGGATCCTTGATTTGTTCTCTGTTTGCCGGCTCCGCTTTTGTCATGCATGCAAATGTCCAACTCAAACTTAACTACACATGTAAGCCTTGAGCTGCTGCTTCCGCTGCTCCTGCTGCTCCTCAATCAAATTTGTCGCATCTTGGTCAAACTTAAAGGCGCACTTTAATAGTTATGCAACGGGATAAGGACTTAAATGGTTAGTGGCTGCTGCTTGATTTATGCAGCCGAGTCCCGAACACAAGAATAACACAGTCAAGTGCATGGCAGACACTTGGCCCGGCCCAGACTCTCTTGGCTTTTTGTATAATTTTTCACATAGGCAGCACAAACGACTCACGACTCAGCCCGGCCCGCCACACAAATGCATAAAAAGCCAGACAGCTGAGCATAAAATATTGTTGTTATATGAAAAGCAGTCACTGCCCTACACTCAGAAAAACAAAACCATCCTCAACTCCAGAAGTTTGCCAATATAGCAAATTTCTAAAATTCGAGCTTGTGGTTTTCTAGAAATCACTGTTTGCATTTCTAAATTAATGATTGGATTTACATAAAGTTTAAAAAATATTTCGAATATTTCCAGGGTGTAATTTTCAGTGTGTTTACATAGGAAAATTATTGGATTATCTTTTTTTTTATAATTTTACTCTTATTAAACATTAGTAACTTAAGATCTCATATGTACACAAACCTTTTACATTGTTTATAAATTTATATAATTTATTTTAAGGCAGACAACAGCAGTAACAGTAAAATTTTTCATTAATTTTAGAGGCAATTTTTAAAAATTGATTGTTTGATTTTCAAGTTTTTTGAAAAGCATTTCTTAATAATAGAAAATATTTCCTAGACATAAAAAAAATAACCCCATTTTTAAGGGATTCTAGATTCAGAGCAAGCCTTTCCCTTAATATAAAAAAATGCTTACTAAAAACAATTTAAACTTTGTAGTTTTTAGCGCGAATTTAATTTTCTAAATTTAAGGTGAATTTTTTTTTAAGTATATTAATTTCAAACTCATCTCTGACTCCAACTTCAACCCGATGTTTGGCAGCACAAAGGCAGCAAACGCAGCAGCAGCTGCAGCCAGTTGTTGCTGCCACTGCTGCTGCTGCAGTTGTTGCTGCCACTGCTGCTGCTGCTGCTGCTGCTGTTGCTGCTGTTGCTGCTGTTGGGCAGCGTCTGGCGCGTCGCTTTGTGTGTGGCCATTGAATGCATGAAAAATGAACTGAAAAATGAACCCGAAAACTGCTTGGCAAGTGTCGCTGGCAGCCCAGTTAGGCTGCGTTTTGCGCAGTCATTGCACATGGCCAAAAGCAAATGGTGGGGAAAAGCAGCAAAAGTTACGTATACGCAGCGCTGCCCAAGTGACTGTAAATGTTTGATAAGAAGCGACTATTGATGGTGCCAGCTAAACTTGCATTTCTTAAGTGCTTGCATAGTGCAACATAATAGCCACTTCCTGCACTCCATTCCACAAGCGCTGCAACTCTTTGTGCCACTTATCTGTGCCTGCATTCTGAAATTATAAATTGAGAAAGTATTTGTTGAACTCTGATCAACTTGAGGCACAATATCAACAAAGTTTGAATGACGTTTGAATGCCAGCATTTCTTATTGAACTTTGACCACAATATTTGCTTTATTTACTACAAGTTGGAGATAGAAAAATAAATAGGCGAAAAGGTATAATTTAACTTTACTTAAATTTATGATTTTATGTGCTTAAAAATAGTATTTCTGCGCTTATTACAAAAATAAATACTCAAAGGGAATATTTTAACAAGCAGCTTAGAGCGTGAATTAAGTTGGCAATTTTATGTGCTAAGAATATTAATTACATCTAAAAAATTGTCTTCGACTAAGACTGAAATAGCAAAATAAATAAACAAAAAATCATAATTTTATTTAGCACCTTCGAACGTGAGTTAAGCTGGGAATTTCATTGGTTAAACATATTAAAAATATTTAAAAATAATTTTGACTTAACCCTCAACTTTTAAGACGGTATAAATTGATTCCAATTCGAGAATTAAAAAATTCACATTTTGACTAGTTGAAAATTATTGAAAACAATAATTTCATGATTGTTATTTATTCCAAAATATAAAGAAAAAAAATATAGAAATTGGAAAAAAATATTTTTGCATAATTGCTGATAGTGTTGTCTACCTTTTCGAAGGTCTTGCAAGAGGGTTGCCTTGGCCAGTATAGGGTTAAACACACATAGATGTGGAAAGGAATCTTAACTACTATTCCATTTGCATGCAGAGCTTTGTTTCCCTTGGATTACAGATCCCGGAATAATAATCGTGGAGACAAAAGCCGCTCAAGCGTGGAATTTAATATAAGCGCGAGGCAGCTACATTTGTGCAACAACAACAACAACAGCAACAGCTAGGGGCAAAATGTGGCAGGTGAAGGTAATATGCCGCCAAACCTGCGCCAAATTGACACGCGCCACTATTTAAAGGGGACGTCGCAATGAGCACATTGTTATGATGATGGTGGCGCCACCAAATGAGCGGCATAACTCAATAAAAGCCATTGTTGGCGCAGCCAGGACACGTTGCTGTCTTGGCTAGGGCAATATGACGGCATGTCGGCCTGCCTGATGAAATGAATGAACGGATGGCTGACTAGCTGGCTGACTGGCTGACTGACTGGCTGGCTGCCTGGCTGCCTGGCTGGGATGAATGGCTGATATCCAGGCAACCGTGCACATATTAAATAAGCAATATAAACAGTTGGGCTGCAACAAAACCTAACCCGCTGATTGGGTGGCAAACAAAACGTCACAACTCGCTGCTCGCAGCTCGCAGGCGGTTTGCCGCAACATAAATTACGGTTAACGCTTGGCTGCCTCATCACTCAAGCGACGCATAGTTTGTAGCGCCTTTTATTAGCTACGCGCTGACGGCATAATTTTGCAGCGTAAGCAGCTTAAAAATTTGCATACATCCATTCATACACTCAGAAAAAAATTGATTAGAAAAGAGCTCTGTAAATTAGAAAGCTTCGCCTGTTTTTAATAATAATTTTTAAATATTGGAAAACATTTTTTTAATTAGAAAAATTATTTATTACTAAGAAATACATTTCTAAAATCTAGAAATCCATCAGTAATTTGAAAAAAGAATCTCTCTAAAATTTCGAAATATGTAATGAAATTTAGATTTAGATAATTTTTAGAGTTGAATATGAATCCTTAAAATACAAGTATGAAAAGTATGATTTATTTCCATAATTCAATTGCAATTTTTTTCTGTGTGTTGAGCCAAACACAAATACGCATATGTGCGTTGCTATTTTAAATAAGCTGGATTGAGGGGGGTGCCGGTGGGAAGTGGGTGTGTGGGTGTGGTATGTGGGGTAAGGCAACGTCTGGCGTCTAATTGAAACTATGCGGCTGCTTAAATTGAGACAATTAGAGACAAAACTCTTGACAAAGTGTGTAAATTTGGCAGCCAACAAAATCTTGATTGCACAAGCCATGCAGATTTTTCAATTTACATTTCATTTGCTGCCGGTGTGTGTGTGTGTGTGTGTGTGTGTGTGTGTGGGTGTGTGTGGGTGTATTTCTGTGTGTGTGTGTTTGCGTTTTGCAAGCAGCAATAATTGAAATAAAGTCATGAAAATAAGACAAAAACTGAACAGCAACTTTAGAAATGACATAAATTCTATACGAATGAGATTTGGACTTGGTTAAATTATCAGTTTTGAGCAGCAAGTCGAGATTCAGCTGCACTAAGTTCGCTATCTTATCTTGTATTATTTATGTGTAAGGTTTGTTGTAGTAAATTGAGAAACATAAGTTTGGATAAATTATAAAAAATCATTTATTCTCATTCATCAATCAGATTGTTGTATAACAGTTTTATTTCTATTACTTCACTTTATATATGACCTTGTTTTCCTTACTTCAAATATATTTCTCTAATTTAAACATATTTCAATTTCTAAAGCTAAAGTTCATTTTATTAGCAATTGAGCTTAAGTTGCCTTTACGAAGTGGGCCCTTAGAATATGCCAAGTTAACTTGCCACAACATTTTCTTGTATTCAGCTCACACACACACACACACACAGGTAATGGTGTACTGAACATGCATAAGCTGGCTACAAAACACGCATATTTTCTGGGCTATTGTCAAATTGCTTGGCTTTGGTTGGTTGCTCGCTTGGTTGCAGTTCTCTTCTTTTGCTCAGTACTCGGTGCTGGCACATTCGAAGGACATTAGCATAAAAGCGTTACTAATACACAGCTACAGACATCAGACCAGCTAACAAGAAATACTTAATGAAGCAATTTTTAGCAGCAACAGCAGCAGCAGCAGCAGCAGCAACCAGCAACCAGCAACTGCAGCTGCATAAAAAGCAACAACTCAACTTCAACTTCCTGCCAAAGCCGAAAAGCTTACACAACACATGCTTTCCTCTCTCTCTCTCCCACTCTATCTCTCTCTCTCTCTCCCTCTCTCTCTCTAACACTCTCTGTGAACTCTTGTGTGTTTGTTTCTGCGGGAGTGTGTACAGGTGACTTAATCAACATGCAACTCATTCTGTTTTCCATATAACGACGCGAGTACACTCAGCAAAAAAATCAACCTGATATTTGGAAAAATTCGCCATGTCTTTGGCGGCTAGTGCAACTCAGCTGCAGCTTATTCGGATTTTTCTAAAATTTAGAAATAATATATCTAATTTTAAGGATTTTTCTCTCATATATGTATGTATTCAGAAATAATTTCGAAAAACAAGAAAAACTTTCTAGATTTAAGGTTGGTTTTTTTCAGAGTGTGCGAGTGGATGTGTGTGTGTGGGTGTGCGAGTGTGTGTGTGTGTGCATATACTATGACCTGTTTGCATAGGCCCCAGGAATGTCCGGGGTCATGTCGTCTGCTGTACTTGCTTGTGTGCAGGTATTTAGTAAAAGCTTCTCCTAGTCGCAGGCAGTAGCTGCAACAACAGCAACTGCTACATCAGCAACTGCAACAACAGCAACTGCAACAACAACAACAACAACTGTAACAGGAACTGCAACAACAGCAACTGCAACAGGAACTGCAAAAGCAACAAAAACATTCTACACATGCATAAGACACTAAATTGTGTTGAAATCAACAATGAGCTGAAAACAGAGCTCCCGCACATAGAGAAGGCAGCAAGCTGCTCCTTCTGTTGCGTGCCCTTGTTGCATGCCCCAGCCGCTGCTGTTGCCAAGACAAAGACACCAATACGTGCTCTGCTGGGGCTCAGTTTGGTAAATGCATACAAATGGTTTTGGCTCCGATGGCATCTGCAATGCACCGCCTGCAACTTGCAGCCTGCCCCAAGGTTGGGGGGCACGCAGCACTGATGCGAAATTATGCACATTGACAATATGGCATATATCCCATATCCCATATCCCTTGTCCCATGCCCCATGCCCCATGCCCCACATACCAGGCATGGATACCGATGCAGCTAGTTGACACCACATCTGCAGCAGCAGGCGAGTCTCGTTGCCAAACTACTGGCCTCAAGCGGTCGACCATTGTGCAAATATGTTGTCCTCATCATCATCGTTATCATCATCATCACCATCATCATGTGAGGCACTTGCCTTATTAAGACAACAACAACTGGCAACAGTTTGTGCAGCAAATGAACAACTAGCAAAAGTGCATCAAATGGAAAAGTAAAGAGGGTCAATAATCAGCAGCGAGCTGCAGTTGACAGAGTTTTAATAAAAAAAATATACAAAAAGGAGGAAACCAGGCTGAATGTGAGTGCTCGACTAGTAGATACCCTGCGTGCAATATTTAAATACATAAATTCTCAAAAACACCATTTGACAATAACAAAACTAAAATCAACAGTTTGTTTAGAGTAGTTTTTTTTCTTTAGAAGAGACAGCTCGACTGGGAGGATACCCTGCAGCCAGCTTTAAGCTATATATATATATATATAATAAATCCGCCTCTTAAAAACATTCTAATAAAAATAAATAAATAAATAATAAAAATAAATCTAAGATAAAGGAAACAAACATTTTCTATGTTTTGCAAGTATTTATTTCCGAAATTGTGCTGGTAAATATTTAATGTATCTTAAATGGTAAATAATTTTTCTTAAATGATAAATAATAATTCTTGTCTGGCAATGGTAATATTTTATCTGAGATTTATGTGCAGAGGTCTATAAATCTAGATCCAAATGCTAATGCAATTTGTACAGCTGCCCCGAGACTTGATCCGAGTGGAGACTAGTTGCTGCTGGCAAATGGGTACAGTTGTTGGCACACTCAATTAAATATAAAAGGAACCGACCATAGCTGGGCATATTAAGGCAGTCATGCAGCATGTGTGGCAAGTGACTGGCGCATGCCGTGCAGCAGCTTGTGGCAGACACTCGATGCAACACTTTTGGCCATTAGCAAGCAAGAAAAACGTTTATGAATGTCGCAAGTCAAACTGCTGAAATTCAATGAATGAATGTGTGTGTGTGTGTGTGTGTGTGTGTGAATGTGTGTGCATGTGTGTGTGTATGTGTGTGAATATTTGAGTGTCAGAGCAATGCCACAGGACACAAATTCAATTTGGCCAACAAATACACTCAAACATCTTTAGTTGCAGACATTTGCAAACATTTGGCTAGCTAATTTTTCACTTTTCTTACATTTTCTTACATATTTTTTTTTATCATATTAAGATTTATTTTTTAGCGTTTTCTTTTTGTTGTAATCAAATGCAAGTCGCAAACTAATTAAAATGGTTCGAATCTTGTGCTGCGTTTGGCATTAACCCCGCCTCAGGTAAATTCACTGAAATTGCCTTTAGATTTGCAGTTTGTAAATTTGCGATGGGATTTAAAATGTATTTATTTTTTGGTTTTTTGTTGAGCTGTGCTCGTTGCCAAACGGAATCTGTAAAAATCATTAATAATATAGCAAGTTTGGTCCACAAAAAACTAAACTTAAATAATATAAAAAGGCAGCAGCAGCAACAAATATCCGATTAAATTATGCTCAAAGTCAAAAGCGCAGACAAAATGCCCAGCAAAAATTGTAGGAAGCACTTTTCGTGTGCACTGCAACGAAATAAGAAAACTTTTGCAGAGACACACACACACACACAACACACACAACACACACAACACACACAGCAGACACACACACACACACATGCAGCCTGCTTTTGCCAGCAAAATAAATCAAATAATTCAATTTTAAGCTAAACTTATTTTCGTATTAAAAATGAAAATCAAATAGAAGATAAAAAAGGATCAAGCACTTTTTCCCCAACTCCCGCATCCCCTCTCCGCAACCCGCTCATCTGCTCTGTGTGACAGTGGGCGCTGTGGGCGTGGCACTGGCTGCAGCAATGC
Source organism: Drosophila nr. fundita (assembly GCA_035044245.1). Lineage (NCBI taxonomy): Eukaryota > Metazoa > Arthropoda > Insecta > Diptera > Drosophilidae > Drosophila > Drosophila nr. fundita. Next base: position 2,871,063 of record JAWNMG010000654.1, read on the forward strand.
CAACGCATAAAGCTGCAACCGCATGCCATGTGTCCTGGAGTGTGTGTGTTGTGTCTGTGTGTGTTGTGTGTGTGAAAGTCATATCCTTTTGCAATTTCGTTGCTGCTGGCCACTAACCTCACACATATCGCTTGTGTGTATGTGTGTGTGTGCTTGTCCCTACCCCCTCCCCACCCCTCCCCTCATCTACCCGCTCTCTTCACATGTGCCGAGCACAATAAAATTGTTTGTCGTTTGTACGTTGAAGCAAAATGCTCGCTGCTTGCCTCAGATTTATGCCCAGCATAAAGGGGGTGCAGGGGCAAGCAGGGGGGGCGGTTAAGGGGCACAAGCTGAAAGTAGTTTACTTTAGCTGTAAATTGCATGAAAGTTAAGCAGTTTCAAAGTCCAGCTTAGCTAATACCGCGCTCAGTTGCACAACAGCAATTTTGAGTGCGTATACACTCAGAAAAACACACTCCAAAAACATATGAATAATTTCTAAATATCATGCAGAAATTTTCTTAATATTAGAAATAATTGCGCTAAATTGAAGACGTATTTTTCAATTTTAGCGATTTACAAAAATTTTGAGTGATTTTATTTTATGAGTGTAGAGTTGAGAGGGGAGCAAAGGAAGTTTGGCTGTGGCGGTCAGTGCCTGGACAAAATCAATTAACAACTTAAACAAAGTAAGCCACAGACTGTCTCGCTCCCTCCCACACACACACACACACTCTCTCTCTCTCTCTCTCTCTCTCTCCTCTCTCTATCTTTTCTAAGGTCTTTCAGTTTTATTCAGTTTCATCGATTGATTTTTATTACGCATACGCAGCGTGTTGCCACGAACAATGCAACATGGAAAACGTCTGTTACAGTTTTGAGTGTGAGTGTGTGTGTGTGTGTGTGTGTTTTTTCGCGCTGTCTGCGGCCTGTGAAGAATATATAATAAATAATAATATGTGCATCATATTCAACAACAACAACAACAACAACAGCAGCAATGTGGGCACGGAAACAACATTTTTCATAATCGAAATCGTGACTGTAATTTTGAGCAATGACCAAAAATAGACGGAGAAATTGGTTCCCATAATCGATATCCACAATTTTTCACTTTAAAAAAAATATATATGCATATTTTTCTAATTGATATAATGCTAAACTTTGAATTATTAATACTAAAAACAATTAAATGTTTTATTACAAATTAAAATCACAAATTAAACAAATGAAGTTTCTGCAGTAAAAATAAAAATAAATGTTAACAAATTAATTTTGTATTTACCAAAATGAAATTTGAATTTATTTCGGAGAATTTATTGCAAATTTGTTGAAATCATTTTTGGGAACAGCTTTCAGGCAAATGCGCCGACTTTTGTCTGAATGAAATTGCGATTTGGATTTTTTCTCTTTCTATTTTTATGATTGGCATGTGTTAATAAATTTTCAAGGCTCATCGCTCGGCTCACGTTGTCCGTTTCCCGTTTCCCGTTTCTCGCATTTTCCATTTTCCGTACTCCATTTTCCGCAGTGCGTGAATGTTGACACGTGTTTTTCAGTGTTTTGGCTAGCACACATATATTATTAGGTGTGTGTGTTTGTACTTGTGGTGCGTGTGTGTCGTGTGTGTGGTGTTTATAATGGCTACAAATTAACTCAACCTAATTCTGTGGAAGCTTGAGAATTAGCTTGAACGGAGGTGTGACCACTTCGATAATCCATCGAATTAGATGTCAATCGACTTAATGTGTGCTATAAGTGGCAGCCATTGATAAACTAATACAATTAACAATCATAATAGAAGGGAAATAATAGATTTCCATAGAAGATATAGTTATGTCATCTGGCCGATTCTGATTGCAGCAAAGAAATGGAAATGTGGCAAGTTTCTTAGCCTTAACAATTACGACACAATTTTAATACTCTCTAAGAGAACTTAAGAAATATATACAAATGATGATATATTATGATGTTGACTATTTTAGTCGTTATTATTTTATTTGGCTGTTTATTTTGATATATTTTCACTTATTCCTTTGCTTTCGCAGATTGACCTTATTTTTAAACTTTACTTCCGCATTTCTACTTTTAATTTTTCACTACTTAATTGCTGCATCTAGGATGAAATGCATAATTATATCAACACCAACGAAGATAAATATAATTATAATAAATATTAAAAATAAAAGAATGACAACTCAGATAATTGCCAATCGTCAGCTATGAGATATGCAATTATAAAAGATCCATTAACCAGTTCGTTATTGCAATTAAGAAAAACATTAAATAAATGGTAATTCAGATATATTTGCCTTTATAACCGTACAACCGTAGATTTGATTTTAATTATGCTTAAATATTCCTAGATAATTTTACAACATAACATCTTGTGGCAGTTGACAACACAGAGCAAAGTTTAACCAGTAACAAACTCAACAATGAGCAAATCATGTTCCACAAATAGCAGTTGTCGTGAACATGCTGAAGTTGCAAATGGAACATGGATATAAATTAGCTGTGATTGTCAATCAGTTAATCAATGTGCTAATTAATTAAAATTTACCTCAAAGCGGACTATGATCGATTAAGCAATTCATTTGCCACAGTTGGTAGTTAATTCCGCGAGATGCCAACTTCTCTGGTTGCAGGCAACAATCTGGTTCTGGCAACAATTCCTAATCATCAGAGTGATACAAAGTACAATCCTAATTAAATTGCAAAAATCCATCATCTATCTAAGGACTCACCTCAAATAATAGCCAGCTATCATTTTTAGTAAAGGACATCAAGGATTACATTCCGTATATTCCTTGCAGAACAAGCTGCTAATTTCAATTTTGATTTTGCTGTATGTTAAATCGACCGCATCAAAATAATGAGAATCGGTTATTTTATTCGGTGATTTAATTCAAAACCAGCCACAACTCAATACTGAGGGAATTATTCTCAATTTGATTTTACACATTTGTAGTTCGCATTAGAATCTAAGCGAGTTGAATGGATGAAAACAAACTCCAGCTGGAAAGACGAATAGTGAATTCAGCCACATTATGTTGATATTAAATCAGTGCAAAATGTGGAGTGGAATTGATTGCTTCGATAAGCCAATTATAAACTTTGATAAGCTGCAGCTTTATTATTTATAGCCCAATTTAGAATCGTTATCAGCACACTCCATAGAAAGAGACGAATCTTCATCAAATCCTCTTGTTGCTCCCTTGAGTGGAGTCAATTTTATTATTTATTATTTTTATTTACATTCGTTTTATTTTCCTAGGCCATTTATTGCTCTGATAACAACAGTTATTAGGCTACTCAAACTTTCATCACTCTTCATGCAACTAATTGCAGGGGCATGAAAATGTTGCTTAATAGTTCTCATTAAAAGATTGCAACTGTAAATAAAGTATTTTTATTGTTTTAAAAAATATGGCTTGTCCACATTGCTGGCATTTGGCTTATGTCTACCCATATCCGACTAATCAGCTTCATATGTCATTTGGCCAATCCAATTTAAAGATAATAAATAAAAATAAATAAATGAAAAGTGGCTGTTTTTCTCCTGCTGGTTTTTATGGCAAATTAACTTAAAATGCTTTCATATTTTTTTTTGCATACGCGCCACGCATTTTGATAAAATACTGAAAATATTTGTATATCACTTTCGACATTTATATTTTCGGTTTTTTTTGTTTTTGGATTTGGATTGGAATTATGGAATAAAAGCAAACGTCAAAACTGTGGAAATAAATATAAAAAAAGAAATATATTTTCGTTTATGCGTTGATACACATTTCGATACGCATTCATCAAACATTGACAATTTTATCTATCCGATGTTAAACTGACCACTGCTGTCCACAGGCATGTTGCCAACCCTCGCCCCCATCCCGACTCACCCCCTCCAGCCCATCGGGGGAAAAAGGAAAGTAAATTTATGCGATTGCCGTTGGAGGAAATGCGTGTTTAGCAAATGTTTTTAAATTGTATAACGAGAATTTATGACGGACAGCGCTTTTGGGTGAAGGTAAAAATTGCATGTTAAAATTCGTTTAATATTTTTGTATATTTTATTTGCCACTTTTCGTTTTTTCGGGTGCCGAAACGAAGGCATGTAGACATACGTATATATATATATATATATATATATAGAGAGAGAGAAAAATGACAGGCGTGCACATAAATTGTCATTTATATTTTGGGGTTTTTGTGGGCGTGTTTTTCCACTTTTTTTCTTCTCTTTTTTGTGCAGCCAGCATTTCAATGAGCAAATGCAAATAAATTAAAAACACACGCAAAGCGTGGCAAATATTGATGCTTTTTATATTTTTATTTATATTTTATGACTACATTTGGAGAACGTGACGAAATGTGTTTCAGCTGCTGCTGCTGCTGCTGCTCCTGCTGTCGTTCATTTGGCCAGCACTTGAAAAAATGCGAAACGCTCCACAAATTAGAGGCGCCGCTTCGGAGCTGGCTAATGCGTTGTATACGCGATGCATGAGGAAACACGTGAAAAGCTGAAAAATTAATAGGAAACTCAGTCAGCGACTTGACTTGAATTAAAGGCGCTGTGGTAGCTGTGGCACTGTGGTTTACCATGTGTGTATGTGTGCGACTGTATGTGTGTGTGATGAATGTGTGCAAACCGCTTAATTATTCATTGGAGGCAATGCATTGGAAATGGCCGGGCCAAAGTAATATGCCTCAACCACAAGCTTACAAATAGTGGCACAAACTTGTAGCAAACCCGGGAGTTGCGGTGCGCTGTTAGTGGTGCCACCGAATGCTCCACATTAGTCAGCGTGCTGCACATTGATTAGAGCGCTCGACTGTAATAAATGACACACACACACACACACTCACACACACACACATGAGGGGCACACAAACAAACAATCATAACATGTGAAGATGTGCGCAAACAATGACTAGACTGAAAGACTCAGTGGCTAAAGTGTGTGTGTGTGAGTGTATGTGTGTGTGGCGTGTGTGGGTGGGCGTAACAACAACAACAGCAACAACTCTTCTCGACGGATGTGTGTCGACTGCCGCATTGTTTGTCTGATGAGCAAATCCCGCGAGGCATCTAATGTTATTTTTATGGCAATTTTATGTTTGCTCAACTCGCCCCTCACCCGTACCATCCCCCCACACCTCAACCCCTTGGAGTAATGTGTGTGTGTGTGTGTGAGTGTGAGTGTTGGTCTGCATGCATTTACACATCATAAAGCCAACGATAATTGCAGTGAAAAATAGAAAAATTCTTGCATTGTCTACTCTCTCTGGACTCGCCGCCCCTTCGAGTTCTCTATTTCTGTGTGTGTCAAGTAATAATATGTCTGTAATCATTAGAAGCCAGCGTACAATGACTTCACACACACACACACCAAACACACACTCCTACATAGGCCACAGCAATCAACAGACTGCCTTTACTTAACGGCCGACAAAAATGTACACATTTCCTTACTTCATCTGTAAAAAGTATTTTAATTTCGTCTGCTTAAATATAAACTGGGCAGCGACAAAGGTCAGCGGCGAAAGTCCTCTTAAGCAGTTATAATCAAAAAGGACTTAAGCAGTTAATATACATTTCACATAGATAAGGAATATTCACTGGTTTCTTCAAGTTACTAGTAGTTTAATAAATCAGCTAACTAAACTGGGAATCTGCAGACTTCACGATAAGGGAAAGGAGTTCTCAAATCATATCACAGCAGAATGTGTTATCCAACTCTGTCAGAAAAAATGTATTATTCTAGGGAATTGTGTGATCAACTCTGAACTTATAGAAATTTCCAAGCTATTAAAGATTCTTTGATTTCCTTCAATAATTGCGTCTGATAAATTAATAAAATAATAAAAAAAAATTGTTTAAAGATTTTTCTAACGATATTTCACACAACATATTAATTTATTAATTTATTTTTAATTTTTTTTTTTTTTTTTGTAGAAATTTACTTTTTGTTTTATTATTTTTAATTTGTTTGTTTGAAAATCTAAATAATTTTCCACTTTCCTGAAAATAATGGAAAAACATTTTCGACTTTAGTGTCGCCTGCACCAAAAAAACCACTGAGTATGTGTGTGTGAGTGTGTGTCTTTCCTCGTGTGAATGTGATGTGTGTGTTGCTGTGCGTGCTATTCTCTCCTTTTTTAAGTTTTTTTTTTTTGGTTTTGGTTTTTTTGCTCTGTAATATTTAACATGAACAAAATGCGAGCGTGCTTTGCTTGCGTTTCGTTTTGTGAACCCAATGACCGACTTCGTTGTTGAGTGGGTGTTCCATGAGTGGGTGTGTGAGTGTGTGTGTGTGTGTGTGTGTGTGTGTGTGTGCTTAGAGTTTGAGCCTTCAATTGTGGCTGCTGCTGACTGCCAACACTTTCAATTGCTTGCCACTAAACCAAAAAGACAATGAAGAATTTGAGTTTATCCAAAAACTAAAGCATACTTTTGAGGGCTCGCATATTTCTTGCAAAAATGACAATAAATTATTTAAATTCATATTTTTACTAGAAGGAAAAAAAATTATAATATGCAAGAAAGCCGAAATGTTTTAGGACATTTACTGAAAAATAAGAAAAGAGCATAAAAGCTAATACAATGTGAGCTACAGATAAGTACAAATACAAATTGTGCCTGCTGCTGGCTGCCAACACTTTGAATTGCTTGGCAACGAAGAATTTGCTCGCATATTTTATGCAAACAGACCAAAACAGATTTTTACAAGAAACAAAGAAAAGAACAAATGCATAACTATTACACAGAAAACCCCAAATCTAATAAGATCTGTAGAAAAGTCCAAGTAAAATATCACAAAATTTCTGCTGGCCAAGCAAGTTATCTGTTGATCGGAGGAATATATATGTTAAAAATATATATCTGGCTAGTGAGACAGACAATTAAACAAGCAGCCAGCTTATGCAGAGCACAATTTGTAATCAAATGAAACATTTAAATTATTTTGTAGGCAGCAGCAACAGAGGCAGCTGAAGCAGTCCCTGCAAAAACATAAAGAAAAGTAATTTGTATGCAAAATAGATGTGACTCTGAGAGAGAGTGGGGGAGTGGTGTGATGGCAGGGGGAGGGGGAGGGGGGGATAGTCACACTATTTGGCAAGTTGCTCACATTTGCATGCTAAATAGCTGCAACTGACTAAGTCCGTTGATGGCAATCCCATCCACAGACCCAGACAGACTCATTGTCTGATCTACCCCAAATAAGCCAAGAGTACAAATTTGATTTTCAAATGCCAACAACATTATCTGTGTGTGTTAGTGTGTGTGTCTCTGAGCTTCTTGTAATTGAAACGTTAAATAATGAAGCGAGTGAAGCGTAAGAGATTCAATCAGTTCATGAATACGGCACACAGAGCAGAGAGGCGCCAATTAGTCCTGAATTGCGTAGATTTAAACGAATTTTAGCTGCTCCAGCGACTCACAAAAGAGGTCTCCCAAACTGAGCACTGAGCAGGACACGTAGTAAGCACCACTCTTACACTCAGCAAAAAATTAACTTACCTTTATTTATTGATTTAACGTCAGCCAAAGTCAAATAAAATAAAATTAACCTGTTGATACATTTTCAAATATGTTGAATCTGTTAATAATTTTAATATTTGTGTACGACTGGTATACATATAAACATATTGGTTGATTTTTTTCTGAGTGTACGTATAAAATTCGATAATCAAATTTATGCAATTTGCACAACAAGTTGAAACAAAACACAGAGAGAAAAAGCAGAGAGAGAAGTGCGAAATGCTCAACGATAAAGTTGTCGCAATCAATTTCAGTTCATTTGCCACCCTTTCCTCCACCCCTCTCTCTCTTTCTCTCTCCCCGCCTGTCAGTCTATCTCTTTCAGCCCTTGTGGCTAAATTAACATGAATTGCAACCTGGCCAAAAGTAAAGTTTTTCGCTTAAGTAAAAGTGCAAAATTCTTAATTCTTCCCACAGCTATCGCTCTCTCTCTCTCTCTCTCTCTCCTCTTCCCTCTCTCTCTGTCTCGTTACATTTATATGTGTATCTCTTTCTTGCCGCACACACAAATTGCGTTGAAATTAGCTCAAGTTGAGGCGCGCCTCAGCGTTATGACTATCAATGAGGCAACTGCTGCCTGCTGCCTGCTGCCTGCCGCTTGTTGCCTGCCTCAACTTCTGGCATGTGCAACAACAACAACAACAACAACTCCAGGAGCAACAACAAAAATGCCTGCTTCGCTCACTGGGCCAGTTTGTGCCAAGTTTGAATTCAGACTGCCAGTCAGCAGTTTTTTCTCTTCTTTTTTTTGCCTAATGATCCACAGACTGTTGATGTTGTTGTTGTTGTTATTGTTGGCTATCAATGAGAATGTTGTTGTTGTTGTTGCTGTTGCAACGCGTGAGTGTGGCTTACGCAGCAAGTAACACTTGCAAAATACTGAAATTTGCCAAATAAATATGCTCATCTCATCTGTGAATCATAAATGCAGTTGAACTATTGAACATAATTATTATATTGATATATACATATATATATATAAAGTTGTAGATTAAAATTAGGATCTTGAACTTAAATTTCAAATTAAGTTGCATATTTTTTTACTAAATTCAATTCAACAATTTAGTTTTGTGGAATAAAAACTATAATTTTAATATGGTTTTAAAAGACAGTATAAAGGCAACAAAAATAATATTTATAATAATAAAAATAAATGTAATAATATACATAAGTAACATACAGCATAAGTTTTATCACATTCTTCAATTTCGCGATTTAATTTGCTAATATTAAAATTAATAATATTTGAAATTTGTTTGGTTCTTGCTGCCAAATACAAAATTTCCCACTATTTTATTCAAAATTCTAACAGCTAACCAGCAAAAGCTGCAAAACAAAATGGATATGAAACATCCGAGAGAGTGCAGAGAGATAGAGCATAAGATAGAGAGAGAGCAGCAGCGAGAGCAATATAGCCTTCACTTCGTGCACACACGCACTCGCTCTCTCTCTCCCACTCTCCCGCTCTCAATAGCTGGCACTCTCTCGCACGCTCTCGTTTCGTTTTGTTCGCAACCTCAGACAATGTAAAACTGGTTTAGGTCCAAGTTTAGCTCGGCTCTTGTGCTTATCCTCTGAGATAAGGGTTCGTTGGGCGTCAATCGGTCAGCGGCTCGGGCGGCGTTCGGGTCTGTCGTGTTGTGTGTGTGTGTGGTGGCAAAGTGAAAACCAGGTAATGAGGAGAGCAAAGCTTTTAGTCTTGCTCGGTTATTGGTGCTGTGTGGTTGAGACGACGACAAGTTCCGCTGCGACTGCGACTGCGACTGCCGACAAGCAAAAGCGACGATTTCAGCAACGACGACGACGATAATAACATGTGTGCGAGTGTGTGTGCGAGTGCATGTGTGTGTGTGTGTGTGTGTGACTGCGTGAATTAGCAGTGAAAAGCGAGAATTATGAATAAGCGTGTGTGACGAGGCACAAAAAACAAACAAAACCGAAGAAAAAACTAAGCTGAAAAAACATTCAGTGAGTGTATTCGTTTCCCTATTCATATTCGAGGCGTGCGTTTGTGTGTGTTCGCTTGACAAATTAAAATGCATAAATTATGAATGAAATTACCGTTACGTGCGTGTCAACCAATCATTTGTTATTACTTTAATGCTACAACAAAAAAACAAAACTAGAATTCAAACTTTAAGCCCAACAACCCTCAACAAAACAAAAATAATAATTCCAATTGCCGGCAGCAGCTACAAAGCTGACTTTTCTTATTACCAACAACATCATCGACTTCCTGGCCAAGAGTATTAATATTACTAATATTGAAGCCCAATTCGAAAACAACCTGTGAGTATTTCCCATCATTTCTGCAGCCCCACATTTCTGTTGAACTTTTACACCTTGGTGTCAACATAAATTAGCTATAATTATGAAATTCTATCCATGAAACGGGCGAGGAAAAAAGCTGCCACAAATTGTGCGTTGTGGCTCCAATTTGGGCATGGCAATTTGAGTTGTCGCCTTGCCACCAGAATGTATTTAAAAATATATGAATTAATTCAAGCTTCAGCAAATACCATTTCTTTGCGCGAATTTCCATTAAATTCCAAATAAATTTTGAATGAGAATTTTAGTTAAAATTCTGCCTGTAAAAGCGAGAAAAGTCTAAAGAGCTTAGGGAAAAATTAAATTAAAAATAGTTTTCTATTTACATATAAAATATTACATATTAAAAATGCTTTAAGGAAGCCACACGGTTAAAATTAATAAATGAAAAGTTTTCAATAAAAAAATTATAAATGTTTGACGCAGCTAAGCTGAGCTGAGGGATTGACCTATTTATTGTATACATCAAAATATATATATATTTTATTTATTTTTATTATGTATATATGTATGCATATTTTATATATGATGAAAATATTTGCTAGCTTATGCTAAAGCTTTAGCTTGAATTTTAAAGCCGAAATCCTTCGGCCATGGTCCTAACACACAGCAGCAGAATAAATGGCCACGTTCAAAACAACGTTATTAAGTCCGTCCGTCCGTCTGTCCGTGTGTCAGTCTGTTCGTCCGTCAGTCAGTCAAGCAATGCCGGCATCCAGTCATTTCTTCATTCATTCAGCATTCATCAGAGTTTGGCCTAAATAACGGCACGTGTTTACCATCTGTGTGTGTGTGTGCGGGAGTATGTGTGTGTGTGTGTGTGTGGGTTGTTTCTGTGTTGGTGCAGCAATCCATTGAACACGGCAATTGAAATATTTGCTTCGCTTATTTTTTCGGCATGTCAGTTTTTGAAATGAGTGTTTTCGTGTTTTTTTTCTTTTGGGCACTCGCTGCGTATGCGTAACTTAATTTCCATGTTGAAGCGGCCAAAGATGTGCCCACAGCATCGCTTGGCCAAAGTGACTTGTAAGCCGGCAGCCAGAACAGAAGCAGCACCAGCCTCAACATGTGAATAACCTTTGTGAGGCGATGTCCTTCATCCTTCGACCTTAGTACCTACACAAGGGAAAAATTCTAAATAAATTTTAGTTCTTTGCTAGTTGAAATTGTTGAAAAAAAAAACTTTTTAAAATTCATGTTTTCGGCTTAATAAAAGTTGGATTTGCATTCCTAAATATCGACTAGGATTTCTCTAATTTTCAGCGTCTTGCTTTCCATTTTTTTCCACTTATTTAACAGTAAAACTTTAATATTTTAGATAAGCTTATAAATTCATAAAATTTAATTTGAAATAAATTACAAATTTACTGGTTCGCAATTATGATGACTTCCTCTTAACTATATATATATATAGGAAAACTTACTATTTTTAATGTTAACTTTCATGTTAAGGTAGTTTTTTTTCAGAGTGTAATGTTTAGTTTTGTGCTTTGGTTATTTGCATATTTAACAAGACGACGCCATTCTAGCCACATAATTAATTATGCAAAAGGCTGAGGAAAACAGAACTTGGCTATGCAAATGCCTCTCAAGTCTTCCACTTATTTACTATATTTGTATACATACATACATATATACTAACCGCACACCCTGAGGGGGGACAGACACTAGGACGGACATCATGTATACGCAGCGTAGTCCAACTAACTACTTTACATAAGCCTCTCAATGGGCCCGTGGCATGAATGTGTGCGTGAATCTCGTTTTAAATAGCTGAAAACAAGGTGCCAAAAATTATTCATAGCTTCTAATTATCAAACATGATTTTCATTTGAAAAGTTTTCACAGTGCGTGTTTGTGTGTGTTTGTTGTGCGTGTGTGCAGAACTTCTTGTGTTTGCTTAATTGATTTTATGCAAATTAAATTCCAAACAACGCTCGAAGACAACTACACACAAATGTAAACTGAATGCGAATGCGAGTTGATTAATTTATGCACTCGTCAAGCGACTTAATTGAGTTTATTGCACAACACTCGATTCAGTTGCTGGAGTCCACTTGTTAGCCAGCTTTGACTGCTGCACCTTCGCCAACACAGTAATTGTCATTGACACACTGAATTTCTATCAAACTCAAAGTGGCAAAGAGTGTTTAATGAAGATGTGCAAAAAGAGATGCAACAGGCAAACGGAGGTAGTATCGATTCCAATGGTTATATATTTTTTTGATAACTGCTTTTGAGTCGATTTAGCAATGTTCTTTTGCCTGTCTGAAGAGACTTCAAACATATTTGATAGAAATGTACAAACATAAAAAATCGTTTGAAAATTGAATGGGTAAGATATATCTAATATAGTAACTCCTGGTTGAGCACTCTCGACTATTACTATCCGATTAGCTTTCTCTTTTTGAAGTACACGATTATCGAATAACAGCAAGTTAAATAACTAGATTTGAGGAGGAAAGTCACCTTCAATTGATATTGAAAAGAATTTGTAAATAGTTTATTTAGAGCCTGACAGAGGTAATAGAAATTATGACAAGCGCTTTTGAACTTCATCAAATTCTTTTTAACTGAAAGAATAGAATCTTCTTCTTATAATAATAATAATAATAATAATAATAATAATACCCACTGAAAGTACAAAAATAATATTACTGACTAACAATCATTTAAATGCTGAATCTAAGAAAAACTTTAACTGAAACTCAACTTATTTTCATTCATTCCATATTTCTGTGCAAACTATGTGCCTTATTCAAGCAGAGAGGAAACTGAAACTAAAAGTTAACTTATCTTAATTTCATTTATTTCATTTTTCTTTGCAGTTGAATATTGTTGTTGTTTATGGTGCAATGTGACAACTGTCATTTTGCTGATGTTTCAATTAATTTCGTGCACACGTTAAGCGAGCAGCAGGATAAGCCAACAACAACGAAGCAGAAGAGCAGCAAGAAGAGGCGCGAGAAGCAATAGCAGAAAGAAGACAAACTGTAATGGAAAAGGAAGCAGAGACAAACGCGTGCAAATAGACAAGCACAAATTGCTGAACAAACACGGCCAGGGACACATGTAAATGTGTGTGTGAGTGTGTTTGTGTGTGTGTGTGTGTGTAACTGTGAATACTTCTACACCGAAGGTGTGTGTGCGACTCTGTGTGTTTTGTTGTGTGTGTAGCGCATAATAAGAAGAGCAAATAGCAAAAGCAGCGCATGGAAAATAAAAATAAATAGCAAACGACAAAACGCAGCCCACGAACTAAAACAAGGAAGAGGAGAGTCAGCAAGAGGAGCAGGAGAAGTAGGAGCAGGAGCAAAAGGAGTAAGAGGAAGAGGAGGAGGAGCAGGAGCAAGTGGAGCCAAAGAACTTCAAGCCATTGGCGGATGACGCGTTCCCTCGTTGGCGGTCAAGGCAAAATTTATTGCATTGAGCAAATGAGACAAGAAGAACAACAAAAAACAACAAAAAACTAAAACGCAAAGCAAACAGCAGTAAAAGCAGTCAAAGGGAGAGAAACAGCAACAAAATAGAAAAAACAACAAACAACAACCCCAAAAATTGTGGCTGGAACGAAGAAAAATAAGCCAAAAAATACCGCAACAAATTGAAAAATTAAAGTTTGGCCAAAGCAACGCAAGCAAAACTTGTCCAAGAAAAAGTGTTGCAAACAACCAAAAGAGGAGCAGAGAGTGAGTGGAGAGGGGAGAGCAGAGGAGTGGAAAACTAGTGGCAACACATTAATGCAACAAAATGGGTGCAACTTTGAATAGACGACGACGTTGTGGACCCAGCTTGCAGCTGAGCGACGGCTGCTGCTGTTGCTGCACCACTTGCCACACAACATCCTTATGCAGCCTGCTGCTGGCAACACTGGCAACTCTGGCAATCCTACTGCCCAGCACTGGTGAGTAGTACACTCACACAAAAAAAAAACACCTCACATTTTTGTAAATTGCTATGTTTTTGGGCGCCAGGGATTAGACACCATATTATTCAGAATTCCAAATTCGAAAATACTTCTGAAAATCTAGAATTTATGCTTGTGATTTTCCAAAAGTATTTTTGATTTTCCGAGCCAGTAATTTTCAGTACTTGTTTCTCAATTTTATGCAGAATTTTGTCGAAAAGTTATGGACTTTATTTCCATTTTTTAGAAAAGCATTTCTTAAAAAAATAAAACATTTATAAAACATATTTTTGGAATATTTTTTTTAATATTTAGAAAATATTTAAAACAAAAGACAAGAAAAACTTTCTATAAGTGTATTTGGCCAGCATGAGGGAGGGGTGAAGGGGTGTAACTGGTAGTAACGGTATCAGGCGGGCAACGTTGAGAATGTTTATTTAATTTATTAGCAACTTTGGCCAAAAGCGACGAACGAGACCCACAAAAATTGGCCAAAGAAGTTTTACTTTTTGTCGACCCCCCCCCCCCCAAACACCCCTCCCCTTATTGGTTTTAGGGGGTGGGGGCTGTGGGGATGGGGCGTGCAAATATTTTAGCCAACAATATTAGTTGGCAGACACCACGGCTGCCACAATTTTGGCGCCCCTGTATGTGGCACACACCAACACAGCAGCACACCGACACTCTTGATACATTTTGCTTACCACTTAATCGATTTAAGGTCGTGTCGAGTTCTGCTCTGCCCGAAACAAGAACTTTGACAGTTTGGAGAGGAAGACAGAGAGAGAGAAAGTCGGCGACTGTTGCAGAATCAAAGCAACCCGTTTCTGGAATCCATTGGCAAAGTGTTCGACAAATCGCAAATCTGCGGCAGACATTGGCGAAACGATAAACTTTGTGGCATGTTTAACCCTCTTCAGGAACTTCGTTTTAGCCTTCAGCCTTGACGCATTAATCTGAACTTTTGCTTTACTTATTTTTAATTAAGTTCATCAAACTTGAACTACTTCAAAAATATAAACCAAATTAACTGACATCCTCTGCGCGGCTGCGACTTAATTTATGACGGGGATTTGTATTCCCTGCAGCTACATGAATAGTTGTCAAATATCATTGCAAGAATAGTTGGGCAGCTGCGAAATATGGGATTAGTCTGGATTAATAGTGTCCTATTTATAACTATTGTGCTTGTTTGATCTTTGCTGAAGCTAAGTAAATAGTTTGCTAAAATGTAAATAGTTTGTAAAATGAGAAAAGCATATTTAAAATTCAATTCTTTATTATTAATGTTGTTTGATATTTGCTGAAGCTAAATAAATATGCAACAGCAAAGGAATAAATGATTATTTTAAGTTGTAGTATTATTTACCAATGAAGCTAAATAAAACATTGCTAAAAATTATAAATTTAAAAGGAACACATATTTTTATTTTTGTTTTAATTTTGACAAAGCAATAAATAGTTTTTGCTAAAATGTATAAATATCAAAGCCAAAATAGAATGAGATCAAAGGGAAAAGTATTTTTTCATATGAGTAGAATCTATTGGAAATGACAGTTAAAATAATATAATATACGTATATATAAAATAATAATTTTTTTTTGCTGCCAAAACATTTTTATATTTATATTCTGACAGATAAGAAAAAATTAGTGGTCTTTATCTAACATTAATAAATGATTACAATACATTTCATGCCAAAGTTATGGTGTTATTAATTATTAAGATCAAAATATGCACAGAATTCAAAGAAGGCTAAAAATAGTCGAATGGCTTATAAAATATTATAGTATCTGAATTGTGTTGCACCAGTTGAGTTGTATTTCAGGCTGATGGCATTGCTTGAAGTACTAGCCTTTGGCTTAGCTAAAAACTAAATCGACAATTGATAGGAGCACTCCTAAAAAAAATGCAATCATAAAATAATCAGTCTAGACGCATTTGCAGCTGCAAAAGATAGGCATTAGAGGAGACAGCTGAGGCTTATCGAAGATTGTTGACCAAAACTTGCCATAGTATTTTGGCAGCAGTTCATTTTCATATCTTCAACACATTCGTAGCTATTGCTGAGTAGTTCACATATGGATATAAGAAAAGTTTAATTCAACAATAGTTATAGTAACTAAGTGTTTAGTTCACTAGTCCAGTCGGCATACCCGGCGTATACGCATTTAATTCGCATATTTTGTTATGTTGCCGAGCAACTTGGTTAACAATTTTCACACTTAATAAGCATCTGGCAGTTATTAGTGGATGTTGCTTTAATTAATTAGATAAGAGTGCTTGTTGGTTAGTTGAGTTGACGAGTTGTTTGCCAAAACTTGCACGCATTTAATTAATGGAATAAAAGTGTATAACTTTCATCCCGTCATTATCATTTTTTTACTCTTCATTTTTTGTGCTCAGTTTGTTTAGTTGGGAACTGAGGCAAGTTGACAAAGTGAATATTTTTTTGCTGCTGCCTCCTTTTTCTACTCACAGAGAAAAACGCAGAGAAAACGGAATTTTTCTTTTAAGCAAATAATTTGCTAAATTGTGGTTTGGGGGCAAGTAATAATTGACAAATACAATGTCGTCTAGACAGGCTAAAAAAAAACTGAAAATTAAAATGAGTTTTATTACTGCAAGGGGAGGTAGTTGTTGCTATTGTTGTTGTTGTTGTGTATTGTTTTTGTTGCTGTCGTTGTTCACTTAATTGGCTGGGAAAGCGCGTCCACTGAATTATAGATAAAAATCTTGCTTACTGCTGTTATGAGGTCACGTACGCATGTTCCAGGCGAAACAAAAAAATACCGAATGGAGAAAAAAGAAAGTAATATTTTTATAGAGAAAGGAAAGTGAGCAGCTATAATGAAATTAAACAAACGTGGCCCGGAATGTAATCAAAAGGGCCAAAAGGGAAGCACATATTTATTGGCCGCCGAACATGCCACTAATGTTTACCAACACGCAGACTGCCAACTGCCAACTACCAGTTAATGCAAAAGGAATAAAGAACTGGCCATAGAATTGTGTACGGGGGTGTATTAAAGCAACAGCTGATGGAAAGACGAAATTGAGCAAATATTGTTATAAATTAATTGAATCACTTAGTAGCATTTAGGCAAATTAATTAACAATTTTCTCACATATTTTCAAGTGTACCAGAATAATTGACACAGCTGCATACCAATTTTGAGGTGTGTGTGCAAGTGTGTGTGTGTGTGTGTGTGTGCGTGTGTGTGACTGGTGGTGTAATTAATCATGGCTGGCAAAATTGATGTTTTCAATTTAATTGAATTAATCGATTATTGTTATTGTTATGAATAAGCCACGTTGTGTGTGTTTGCAGTTTTTGCCAGCAGGCAGTTCACAAGTCGACATGAATTTTAATTATATTATTACAGCTGCTTGTGTGTGTGTGTGTGTGTGTGTGTGTGTGTGTGTGTGCCTGCTTTAATTGATATCCTAATTAAAGAAAATAGCTATTGTTGCATTTGACAAACACAGTTTGAACATTGTCACAGCTGCTTTGATTTATTTTCCAACAAATTTCACATTCTTGCCGAGCTTATTTTCATAATTTGTATGCATTTTGTGCACTCGAACCTTTTGATGATCTGCATGAATATATATATATATATATAAATATATATAATGTATTTCTAAATACTTGCGATTTCCTTTTCTTCATTTCTTCTACAATTTTGGAAAAATATATCTAATTTTCAAGGTGCTTTTTAATCAATGCAGCAAATAATTTTAACATACGCTTTTCCTTATCTATATAATTCATAAACAATATTATTTTAAGTTTATCAAAATCTTAGACCTAGTAAAAATTCGCATATTTAAGTATTTAATTTGAATTGTAAGACTCTTTTCTTGTCTTTGTTTGTTTGTTTCTGATTCTATGCAGAAGATTTTCTCCTTCTTAGAAATTCATTTATTAATAATGAAAAACAGACAAATAAAAAAGTATTTTTAATTTTTAAAATGTTTTTTGCTATATTTAAAATTTATTTCCAACAACTAGAAAATGTTTCTAGTTTTCAAATATATTTTGCTGAGTGTGGCATGAATTGTAAATGCCTTCTTCGAGCAGCTTGTTGAAAATTGGCCCAACTAGGCGCTGATGTTGTTGCTGGTGTTGTTGTTGTTGTTGTTAAATGCAAATAGACAAATGACAAACATAAATGCAATGGGACATTTTGTGTATGCATAGAACAAGTTTCTATTTGGACTTTTTAGCTGCAATTAAATCGCTGGCTTTTCCCGTTTCTATGAGCAGGCTTCAAATCGATGACAAAGTTGTCCTGTTTTGTTAGAGCCCCATTCCAGGGGGGCAACGCAGCAGATATGCAAATGCAAGTGCGACTGCAATGCAGCAAAGGGGCGAGAAACGTGCTCCATTTTCAGCAGCAACAAACAACAATGGCAACAGCAACAACGACAACAGCAGCAACAACAATGACGAGCTTGACAAAAAAGAACGCACTCATTGTCGAAGTAAGAAAACGAGCCTGACACGGACAGGCAGGCAGAGAGACAGAGAGACGGACAGACAGAGAGTCGGGCATGCAGACAGAGAGACAGACGTGGCAAGGACATAGACTGTGGCACAGACAATGGCAGCAGGCCTGTCGCAGCTGCTCTTGTTGCAGACTGAGAAACAAACTTCCGCTTCTGATTGCAGATTAAGCACGTTCCACGTCCGTCTGTCTCAATCCACCCCCCAAAAGCATCCCCCCTCCCCATCCGCCCTGCTTGGGGCATGGCATTGATGCGTATTGATGCTGCAGGCAAAAACTGTTTTCTTTCCCTTTATTGCATGCTCCAGGCTTACCAGACCGTCCAAACCGATCCATGCCGCCATCAACTAACCAATCAGTCTAAATTATCATCTCTGCATATCGCCAATCTTTGACTTTAGATATTTGCATTATTTTAAGATATTATTATTACTGTTATTAATGGGGGAGCAACTTTTGCAACCCAAAAGATGTGCAAAGTTTTCAGTCGTGTTTTATTCATGGCAAATCTTAAATATATCTAATGAAACTAAAAATAAAATATTAAGTTATTGGTTTTCATACGCAAAATCTTAAATAAAAAACATCTTTAATACTCCAATAATATATCTTAGAACTTGTTTTCATATTTTGTTCCTACATCAATAAAAGTTCCAGTTGACAATTTGATGACATAAATCTGAAAAGCAAAATTTGCAAAACAAAATTGTTACTTTTTTTCTAGAAAAATATTTGAGCGAAATTTGAACTTTACTTTAAGCAAAGACTGAAAGAAAATCTAAAGTACGAATTTTTGCAAGACTAAATTGTTTAATTTTTTTTAGTAAAATAATTTAGCGAAATTTATAGTAAATTAAATAATATTATTTATTATGGAAGACTGGCAAGAAACATGCTCAGATTGGTCAAATTAAGCTATTCATTATATTATAATTTTCTTTTCTTTCCCTTCGATTAATCATTTTTAAACGAATTGAAAATTTGTTGTCCGATTAAGAGTTTTTATAAGTTGATCACAGAAAGTTAAAACTCGTTTCTGCCTCTGAAATGCCTGAATTGTTACCCAATTGAATACTTTCAATATGTTCTCTAAATCTAATTCATTCACTCTGAAATTCCAATCAACAAAAATAGCATTTTCTCCAAAGATATTTTTGATTTTCTTTGTCTGTCAATAGTGCTTATTTATTTAGTTTAATTTACAATGCAAATAGCTATTGTCAAATTACTGCGCTTGACACTTGCCACATCCACGAGGCACCAGCACTAGTTGCAATAGACTCGTCTTTGTTGTTACTTTATTTTTGGTTTTACCTGCGTTTGACATTTGACCTCGGGCCATAAATTAAATCATTTAAAAATCAACCAAAATTAAGCAGCAAACTTTTGTGGCAACTTTATAATAGTGCTTAGAACGTAACTGTGGCGTTTACACGACATCAAATGATAAACTTTTCGTCCCTGTATATATAGATATATATATAGATATATATGTATATATAAATCTCCTTCCAAGGTATTTCTTAATTAAGCACCGCGTTTGATGACAAAACTTTCCATGTTGCACGCTGCTGTTTTCGGTGTTCAGTTTTTGGCTAAATAATTAGCCAGGTTGCCTTAGATTTGATTTGCCGTTGAAAGTCTGACCTCAGTTTGGCATTTGTCAACGTTGATTTTGGGATCCACACAAAAATATTCAGAATTCTTAGCCCGCCGACGGCATTGGCTCTGACGTGTTTTCCCGCCCACGATTTAGTTTGAACTGTCTAACAATTTAAAATCAACCTCCACTTCTGATGAATAAATAAATAATCAAATTAAAAAAGCCACAAACACATTGCCTAAACATAAATTTATATAAAGCGAGCAAGCAAATTCCAAAGCCAAATCCCATAGAAGTCTTTGCAAAGACAACCAGAAGGAATGAGAATATAAGAATGGTTCCGAGCACACTTTAGTGCACCTTTTGCCACGCACTTTCTTTGACTTGCACTCTATATATATACATATATATATATATATATCTATATATAAGGATGAGAGTCGGGAGTTGGTAGTTGCGAGTGCATAATGCTAAGTCATACTTATGCCATAAATACTTGGCTCAAAGTGTCCGCCTGCAAACAGAAATCGCGCAGCTCGACCAAAGGCAAAAGTCGCCGTATTTAAGCGCTGCTACACTCAAGAAAAAAATGTAGCTGATTGTTAGAAATTTGCTAAAAGTAATTCCCCATATTGTTCAGTAAGTGAATTTCTTAAATTTAAGTTTGCGGCTCTTTAAAAATCACTGGCTTGGTCACAAATGGTTTTCTTAGATTTTTATCAATATACTTTTATAAACATAAAAAGCTTTATAATTTTTTAGTGTGATTTTTATGTTAGGGCAATTTTCTAAAATTCAGATATATTTTTTTCCGAGTGTACACTCAAATGAACGCATAAGTTGACTCTTGCAGCACTTTGTGTCCCATGCCCCTGCCTCATGCCTGCTGTTTCTGGCTCAGGCTCTGGCTCTGGCTCTTGCTTCAGTTATGTTTCCCCGATTCTGGCTCCTGGCCGCTTCAGTGGCGTCTGTTTGGCTTTGTCGCCGCACGCTGCTTTGTACATGTTTATTTTGCCGCCAAAGGCAAAGTGGGTGGGTGGCTTTTTCAGCGGGTGGTTTTCATTCGGGCCGCGCACACAAAAAGTCAAATGCCTTTAATGCTGCCGCTTCCTGCGGCTTAATGGAAATGTGCATTTATTTTTAGCCACAAAATGCCAACGCTCCACATTAACGGCTATTTATAGCACTCAGTCATCGCGCTGTCCTAAATAAAACTCATACGCTAAATTCCTCATTGATCCCAAAACATTCATTTGGCAATTATTGGCTCCGAGCTTCTGTTGCGCAATTCCCACTTGTACTTAGTCGACTCTGGAAACGTCACAGACGAAAACCTTTCAGACTCATTGACAACTCTGGCTGAAATTTGTTAACCTTAACCTTTGATGATAGGGAAAAAAATACATAACTGAGATGGCAGAAGAAGCGCTTCAATATTGAGAAAATTGCAACAACATGAAAATCGCCTTGAAGACTTCTATTAATAAGAAATATAAAAAAAATATGTTCTCAAATAAATGCAGCAATCGTAAAATTTTAAATTAATTTATATGAATTTATAAACTATGTTAAATATAAAATACTAATGTTTAATAAATTATTAACAATATGTTTTAAATTGCCTTATTGAGGATTTGAAAAATTGTATCTTTTTGGAAAAAATTTAAAGAAATTTACGAAGAGAAAAATTCTGGTTTTTAGAGCAACAAAATCTTGCCCACTAGAAAAATGCTTTCTGAATAATAAGATAGTGGATTTTTTACCTGATTTATTTGTGATCGAAAGTGACTAAATTTGCTTACAAAAATAAATACCTTTAATCGACTGTGGTAAATAAAAGTGGATATTCAGCGATAGGTGTGAACAGCTAAAGCAGAAGCCAAACTAGTTGGCTAGTTGGGAAAACTTGCTTAAAGCCAACCCGAATTGATATGGCCTTATGCAAGGACTGCTATCAGCCTGGCCCTTATGCAGTGCTTCGTTGCTGGTGCAATATTAATTTCATATCTTGATTTTCGTGCCATAACTTTGACCCAAATTGTCTAAGCCTACCTCTGGGCTTTTGTTGCACGCTTAAAAGTCGACAATTTTTCTTTTCGTTTCGTTTCGTTGTCTCGAGTGCCCACAAAGCAACAGCCACACACACACCCATACACACACACACCCGTACACACACACACACACACCCCTGGCTAGAAGTTGGCCGACTATTCGCATTCAGAAATCCCGAGCACGTTTCGCACGCCTCGAGTCGACGGGGCTGGTTCCTTTGCATTGTGTTGGCTAAACAAAAGCGCATTGTTTTGGGCCCCGACTAGCGAAATTTCTTTCGATTTCCTTGACTTTTATGCACTTGCTGTGTGGGTTATTTATGGGCCTCTGGCATTGAGCAGCTGAAGTGCAGGCGAAACCAGAGTTGTCATTGTTCTAATGCCTGCTTAAAAAAGAAAGAGATGCGGAGAAGGGAAAAGACAACGCCTTATAAACTTACTTAATCGTCTGGTGTTCATCATTCTTTAAATAACTAATCCGTGTGCTGCTCTCTACTTTCCTCTACTTTTGTGCAGTGGATTGCCTGACAATGACTGAGATTCGCATACCAAAGCATATTATGCGGCACGAGGATGCCGTCTTGGGCTGCAAGTACGATCTGGATGGCGAGTCCTTGTATTCGGTGAAGTGGTACAAGGACGGCTTCGAGTTCTATCGCTATGTGCCACGTGACATGCCGCCCGGACAGGTCTTTCCGCTGCCCGGTGTCGATGTTGAGGTAAGTGTGAAGAGTCTCTCACTTCTTTTCAGCTAATCTGATTCACAGGACACAATTCCATTGAGTCCATTGAGTCCATTGAGTCGTTGTAGTAGGCAAGTATTTGCTCGTCAAAGTCAATATTAGGAGTATTTGCTGTGGACAGGCAGACGACATTCAGGAAATACATCGGAATTCGAATTCGTTTTATTTTTTTTCATTTTTTATTTTTACTTTTGGGAGGCTCTCTTAAAATGTACTCACGTAGGAAATCAAAAGTGCTGCAAAAGTTGGAGGAGTGTGTGCAGCCGCTTGACCAGGACGATGCCATCGATATGATGGTCCAAATGATAGTCCAGCAGCCCAAAAGCAATCCCATCGAGGCGGGACTGCGTCTGGGTAAGATTGACAAGCAGCATAGCCTAATGCATCTGGAGAGTCAAGTCAAGTTGCATGCAGCCATGGAGCACTTTGATGCCACTCCCGAGCAACTGGACGCGGCGATGCCAGTGAGTGATAAGCAGCTAAGTGAATTGGTCGAGGTGGCTGCAGCCCTAAATGAAGATGAGGATGACTTCGAGGAGGACGATGACGACGACGACGGTGATGAAGAGCTCGATGAGGGTGGCGATGGAGATGATGATGATAGTGAAAGTCTCGAGCTATATAATCTACAGAATCGCCTGACATGATGGATGTCTGCCCAAAACTATTGTTTATTCGCTTCTGTTACAAAATTCAAGTTAAATTAAAAAAATTGGTTCATTTCTTGATTGAATATTTTAAGTTTGCATTATGTGCAATCTCAAGTCGGTTTTAAGATGAAATTTAATTATTAGTTTTGAGCTTCTTTTGAAGTATGCGATTTGCTTTAAGCTTTTCTTAAAGTATTGAATTTTTCTCGATTGAGTGTTTCTTGAATTTGAAAAATGTGTCATTTGATCTTCCAAATTAATTTGATTTTAAACTGGTTTTATTTCTCGATTGAAATAATGAATCAAATTGATTGAAGAAAATCTGTGTTACTTTTGTCGATTTAAAAGTGGAATTTTTGTATTTAAAATTTTTATTTTATTTTTGAGAGTCTTTTGAAAAGGAATTTATTTATTTATACATTTTAAAGATTCATTTTTTAATTAAATGTTTCTTAAATCTCCCTTTTGTCAGTTATGAGATGGAATTTCTTTACTTATCTATTAAATATTCCAAATTGTTATTGCTTCTTAAATCTGCGCAATGTGCAAAATCAGCAACTCTTTTGTCGGCCATAAAATGGTATTTTGGAGAGCATAAATGTTATTTTCGATAGCTGCAGCGATTGCTCAACACTTGACCCGCTTACGGAAAATGCCTTTCACTTTCCTCTTTTTTCTTAAATAATCGTTAAATTTTTGTTTTACTTTATGCATTTTATGTATTTTATTTGCTTGCAGCTGCAAAATTCAACGGACATTGCCGTTGTCCTGCGCTCTGTCAGCCTACAGTCGACGGGTCGCTATCGGTGCGAAGTGTCCGGCGAGGCGCCTTCGTTCCAGACAGTTTCCGGTCACGAGGACATGATTGTTGTGGGTAAGTGTGTGCGAAAGAGCCAAATGGCCAAAGAGCTGCACAGCAAGGGCAGGGAGGGGAGTGTGCGGCTAACGGCAGGACGGGTGTGTGCTGGGTACAGCAAGATTAATTGCTCAGCATGGACAAAAGCGATGAAAAGTAATCTGTTTCCTTCTATAGAGTACACACACACACACACTCACTCACACACATATAAGCACACATATGAAAGCACACGCATAGTCAGCACATACACTCAGCAAAACAGTGGTCCTTAAATTTAGAGAACCTCCTTGCTTTTGGCTCAGCTTAGAGTTAACTTTTCAAAAGCGTTTCTCTTTTCTTAATTTGAGGTTTGGATTTCGCTAATAAATTTATAATGAAAATATGTCGAACTGTCAATTTATTTTTTATTTATTACATTTTTTATTTATTATTATTTTAATTTATTATTTTTTATATTATTATGTGTTTTATGCACTAATCACATATTTTATCACTAGCTAACTAATCACTTCAAATGTGGTCATTTATTCTTATTTATTTCTTAAAAAAGTGTTCTTTCTTCATATTAAGTTGTTTTCTTATATTTGAATCCTTTTTTCGCTGAGTGTAGCCGGTGCATATGTATATGCATACATATATAAAATATTTCGCATTTATTTAGTTTATGCTTTGGCATTGTTTCGCGCTGCGATTTACAAATTCTCAAGCATGAAACCTGTGCCAAAAATGAGAAAAACTCACTCACTCACACACACACATAAAAAGGAAAAAGAAAAACAAATGAAAATGAAACATGCCACACAAGACGAGGCGAGGCGAGGCGAGGCGTGGCAAGGCAAGGCAACGCAGTCAGCCACTTGGCCAGTTGGGCAGCGTTCAACAACCTTCACACAGATAGACTATGTCTGCATCCTTATATATCCTTATATATAAATATATATGCATATATATATATGTATATGTATATGTATATGCAAGTGTGTATTTGTATTATTCTGCTGGCAAATTGCCCATGTACGTGATGCAATTCAGTTGCTCACTTACAGCTCCGACCAAGCAGCCCGGGAGCCTGAGAGCCTGGGAGGTGGATTTGGATTTGGATTCGGATTTGGATTTGCTTTGGTCTGTGTGGACTGACTGGCTGACTGGCTGTGCTGCAACTTAATTTGAAATTTTTGCGCAATCCAACAAAACATGGCGAAAATATGGTGAAACGCAATATGAAAAAGTGCTTTGGGGAAAACTTAGAGTAAACGTGTTTAATAACAGCCGCAACGGCCCTCAGAAATAAATCCCAGTTGCCACTCGCTGCTTTCCCTTTGCTATTTGCGCATTCGCCGTTTTAGCCAGCCTCCTCGAATGGTCTTTACTTATTGCAAACTTGATGTTTAACTGACACACACACACACACACACACACATACACGCACACAGTGTGCAAGAGCCATAAGCACTAGAAAGTTTAAGCACTTTTACTCAAACATATTCAGTTGTGATTGAAACACATAAATGAATAACAATGTTGATTTGATTCATAACAGTCGAGGGCTCTCACTTAGTCACAGTTGGTTAGCCGAGTCACAAAAGCGTGGAAAGCAACAAGTTTGAGTTTTCACAAGAGAGGCAAGGTAAACAAATAAGAGTTGAAAAAAATAACAGATATATAAAGAGGGAAGTATATATACATCAGTTAATGGCTGTACTTACCATTAAGTTAGTTAAATGTTGATAACGTAAATTCCAGTTTAATCAAATGTAAAAAGTAAATAAGCAATTTAATATTGTTAACAATTCATTTAGTAATTAATTAACATGATTCAAGCAGAAAGCCAAGCATAAACAAGAGTTTATTTACTTTACTTTTTCATTATGCAAATAAAAGTGAAAATATAAACATAATTAGCATAACCCGTAAGGTAAAGCGAACATAAATAAATATAATTAACATAGCCCGTAATTATAATTATAGATTCACTTTTATTTGTATCATCAGCATAATTAACTCTCTAGCGATTAGCGCAATAACTTATCGGATTCAAACCTAAGCTGCCAGGATAAATAATCACAAAAATAATAAACTCACAATTAATGATCTTGTCGAGAGAGCTCGACTGGGGGATGCCCTGAAATCAGAGTTGTCTTGCTCATCGTGGTCTTACCAGTTTTACTGATCTTGATCAGTTGCTCCTTAATAATATTATCTTATGTAAATTGAATATTTCACATTAATCAGAATGGTGTCATTTCAATCGATTTGTATCGATGTTCGCCAGTCATTGACAGTTATCGATAATATAAACTTAACCTGATTTTCATAATTTATATCCCAAATTTGAAGTCTTTAGATCTTATTTCCATTATTTCTTCAGCCTGTTTCATACTGTTGCACAACTTCAGCATACCCTTTCTGCCATTTTTGAAGGGAAAAATAATCTAAATAATATTATAATAATCTTTTTTATTGCATTAAATACTTCTCCATCCTGGGCTGCAGGCAAATGAATACCAATTGCAGTTGTAAATAAGCCGAGTGTCTGTTTCTAATGTTCATTTTGGTAAGCTGAAGAGTGAGCCGGGCCAAGAGGCAGGTGGAACTGTCGAGGGCAACATCATTATGATTATCATTGACATCAGCATTGGGGGCTCAATTGTTGGTCCCCAGGCAATTTTGTGTTCATTTCCGTCAGGTGGAAGACGAGGGAAGGTTCGCTATCAAACTGTACATATCGCATAATTAGGCCAACTAACTAACTAACTGGGCCTATTACTAAACTGCCACATATATATACATATATATAAGATATTCGAGCTGTGTATGCCAGCAATCAGAGCTGCACGCTTCCGCTTTTGCCAGGGGAATTACATACATAATTGTGCTTGACTTTAATGTTTGCCTAGCGATCTGAATCGCTGCAGCCCCTCCCCTTCTTCCATCCCCCTCAACCAAATCCATACTTGGCGTAAGCGGCTCAAATCAGCAGCGACTCCTGCAAAATCTATAAACTTAATGAATCACCTGTTAATGGCAGAGCAAAAGAGAGAAAAGTCCGATTTAAATTACCGCAATATTGAAATTAATGCGACAGTATATTCAGGCTTATATATGAGTGTGTATGTGTGCGTGTGTGTGTGCGTGTGTGTGTGTGTGTTCGCTGTGGCTTAAATAATTGAATGCGATTACTGGCGCAACCGGCTAAATGACGAGGCAAAATACTGTTGACCCAGTTAGTGAGCTCAGATGGCTTTGATAGCTTCTGCCTGGCAGCAGCAGCAACAAAAAAATTTTGGAATTAAATTGAAGTGCAGGTGCGGAAATTGAAATTGAAAATAGAAACGGAAACATAAACGGAAAATATTGTCGACTGAGCAGAGCAAACATTGCACACTTAATTAGTTTATCATAAGCTGCAAGCTTTCCAATAATCTTTTTTTTTTGTGGCCAAAAAACATTTTGTAAGCTGGTAAATTTGTGCATAAATATCTATACTTTTTTTTTGGATTTATCAGAGAACGGGGCAGCAACTGGTTTCATAGTTGTAGACAAACAATGTTGGACAATGTGGGCTCCGGCAAAATGGTCAACAATTATAACCAAATTGGTCAACACAAAAGAGCTCAGTTTTTTATAGAGAAAGGGTTGGAAGTGAGCACATTATAATAATAAAAAAAAAGAAGAAGGAAGAAAAGTATTCCGCAGCTCAATCAATGTCAGGGAGTAGTGGGTAAAAATAGTCGCGTCCGATAAAAAACAAACGACTGAAAATAATAATTTATGCAGTTGAGCAGAGCCGAACAATAAGAGAACAAGAAAATAAATAAAAATAAAAGTAAAGGCAAGCCAAGAGTGGGAGGGGTACCCAAATAATGGAGCGAAGAAAATTCATACAAAGCATGCAGAAATTTTCCTTTTCCTTTTTCCCTTTTTTTTTTGTCTCTTACTTTTCTCATTTTCTGTTTCGCCCACTTTTTATTTGAGTTATTATTTTTTTTTTTTGGCTCAGCAGAAGGCCTTGCATTTATTATAGCAATTTTGCTGTGGGCGGACGCAAGAGGCAAATATTAATACAAGAGCAATCAAAATTATTATTATCATTTTTAATGCCAGCGGAAGTGAAAAAAGACGTCATCAACTTAATATTTAAATTATGCCAGACCTCAGATGCCGGGATTCACCTTAAAGTATCATTTAGCCAACTCAAAATAAACTCGATTCTATGAATATATATGCATTTGAGTTGCAATCAATTTAATTAGATTCTTTGTTAAGTTACGACTTAAATCGAATTGAATGGCCGGCCAACTGGCCAACTGGCCAACTCAACTGTTTATTGGTTGGCTGACTGACCCAATTGGCAAGCATCCAGGCCAACATCAGACACAATGCACGTCGACAACAGCAACAACAACAAAAACACCAGCAACAACAACAATCAGCAGCATTGTTGCCAATTGTTGTTTGAGCCCACAAAATGCCCAAATTTAGTCACATTTTTGTATTCCGCTTAGCTGAATGGAAACTTAATTGCATTCATTTAAACTGTGAAATATTAATTAACGCCATATGAAACCTTTGACTTAATAATTAGAAATCTGCAAAAATTAATTAAAAAAGCACAAATTCAAAACACATAATCGTGACAAAGCAGCTACAGACTGAAAATTAGTTTAATTTAAGCTAGCTCTTTAAGCTTCTAAAACAGAAAAATCGTTTAATTTCCATGATTTTGATTGAAAATGTAATTTTGATTTTCAATTTTGGAAACTGATCCAATTTTGAAAAACCGAAATCCAAAGTGCATTTCTAGATGAAAAATATGTTCAAAGTTTTCTATTCGGAATTCAAACTCGATTTACATGCTAAAACCTTACATTCAAAAAACGCTGCTGGGAAATGTTCAAAACTTTTTTTAAATACGATTTTACATGTTTTGAATTTTGTAGCACTAGTTTGCCAAGCCCATTAGTTGTGTGCATGATGCGGTTAGAAGTTGTGGTCTGCACTAGAATATGTTGACCTTTTTATAATGGCTAATCTATGTGGCCAACACTCACACACACACGCTGTGTCTGTGTGTGTATGTGTGGTGCACTTATCTCTCGTTGCAGTCACGCCCAAGCATGGACCACAAATCACTGGCGGTCAGCCACGCTATCAAATTGGCGACGTGGTTCGCGTCAATTGCACATCGGCGCCATCGAAGCCCGTCTGCCATCTCAGCTGGCTGATTAACGGTTTGCATGCGAACCGCTCCCTGCTCCGGCCCTACGAGCCCCTTGTCGTCGGCCGGGAGGGACTCGAGGTGGCACGCCTGGGTCTGGAGTTTCGGGTGCGCGGATGACATTTCAAGCACGGCGACATGAAGCTGAAGGTGAGTTATGTTTCCTGCCCCCCCCCCCCCCCCACGCAATGACCTTAAGCTGATTATGGCCCCTGAAATTGATGCATTACACTGGCCATTGGACACTGGCCAGAGTTCAGTTCGTTGGAGCTGCAGCTGCAGCTGTAGTTGTAACTGTAACTGTAGTTGTGGCTGTAGTTGTAAGTGTAGTTGTAGCTGTAGTTGCAGCTGGAGTCCATGCCCGGAATGAACGTTTTGATTCAATTTGCGACAACATTACATGACAGCGCATTTTGATTACTATCTGACAGCGGGGGTGTGTGTGTGACTGTGTGTGTGTGTGACTGTGTGTGTGTGTGACTGTGTGTGTGTGACTGTGTGTGTGTGGCTGTGTGTGTGTGGCTGTGTGTGTGGCTGTGTGTGTGGCTGTGTGTGTCTCTCGTAAATGGCACAAGAATTTCATGCACAACTTTTATGAGGCCACCGACAAGTCGACTGCTGGGCAACAACTACGTACACTCGACAAAAATAATCAGCCTAAAAAACGACATACTTTCGACTCAGTTTTTTACTCAGATAGTTTAATGCCAAGAGCACTGTTTGCCTCCTTCTAAAAACCAGACATTCCCTTTTTTAATGATTTTCTGAAATATAGAAATAATATGTCCAATTTCCCAGCGTTTGTTTTTTATTTAAACAAATTGTATATTTGCTTCTTGGTTACTTTTAGTAATATTTAATACTTATGCATTTTAGAAAGAATTTTTTAAAGTTAAATCTTTATTTTAAACTTCTTAGACATTTTTTTTTGATTTAAGGAAATAATTTTTAAAAAGTAGAAATTTAATTATTTTATTATTATTTATATTATTATTTATTATTATTATTATTTATTTTATGTTATTATAGAATATTTATAAATTCTCATTAAATTATTATTAAATTTCTTAATTGCAAATAATTTTCTGAATAATTTAATAATAATAATTACTTAAATTATTAATAAATATTTCTGAGAGAAAGAAATTAAAAAATTTGTGTTTCGCTCAGTAAGCAATTTTGCGATAAGGACCGGAACGATTTTGTGGTATTTGGTGAACTTTTAATTCTCTGAGTGTACGTTTGGTTGGCCCGGCTGGCTCTGGTCACTCTGCCCACTCTGGTCACTCTGACCGTGTCGACCATTTCCATATGCGGGTCATTTTGGGTTATCAGCTCAGCGCGTGTGCCAGTTAATGAAAGCATAAAACTTTTAGTGCGCCGTCAACGCTCGGACAAAAACTGTGCCCCCGAAGCCAGCCTGCCCCCAGCTGCTGCTATTGTTGCACTTAGTGTCCGGCACAGATTTCATGAGGCCGTTAACAGCTGCAGAGCTCGAGGAGGCGAGGGAGGAGTGGCAGAGACTATAACGAATTTTACTCTCATTTGCAGTGTGTCGCGAAAATCTCGTCGGTGTATTGGCAGAGCAACGAGGAGAGCGTGGAGAGTGATAAACATCAGCGGATACCCGTCCTGGAGTCCAGGGAGACGGTGCGAACGAATCCGGACAAATCACTGGAAGGTGAGTCAACGCCACATCAATCATAAATCAACGCAACAGTTGTCAAAGGTGCAACAAATTCCTCTGCTTCTTTCTCTCTTTCTCCCCATCTCTCTCTCTCTGTTTCCATTCATCAAGCAGACAAGCAGCTTAAGAAGAGTCGTCGTCCTGCGGCAGCGACTTCAGCAGCCGCCGCTGCGGCAGCAGCAGCAGCAGCATCCTCCAGCTTTAGTGTGTCCGCATCCATGGGCTGGTCGAGGATATTAGGCCACAAATCCATTGCACGCTTTTCGCTGTACGCGCTGCCCGTCTTAATAGCATTTCTGTGTAATGTCGCCAGCGCCTCTTTGGGTGTTAAGCCAGCCACGCCCACCACAACAGCAATGGCCACAAGCAGGAGCAGCAGCAGCAGCTGCGGCCAACATGACCACGGTCTGTTGGCCCAATTAGCCGCCAGATAACAATTAACGAAGACATATGGCGACAGCTCGGCAACACCCCCAAACTCAGGGGATCCGTGTAAATACTTCTTCGACTTGCATAGAAAGTAAAAACACACATTACGTATACGCCGCATATGCCGTGCGCAAATTAATCAACTTAAGCAGTAGCTGCGCTTAGCCATTGTACATAAGGTATAAACAAATATATATATACATATATATATATATTTCAGACAAAGTTTATTAGTGGGGTGAAGCGTGGAGAGAGCCTGTTTCCACTATGAGCCACATTTCCTACTTTATTTATTATTATTATTTATTAAAGAATAAATTTGAAATATTTAATATCCATTTTGCTTTCGGAATTAAATTATAATTAAATATATAAACATTAACAATATTTATAATTAATATTCTTTGCCATAATTTTCTTAGAATTATTGTATTGGAAACAGGCTTTAAGTCTCTATCAGATCGTTGTTCCTTTCGGGCTTTTAAGGCAGGCTAAGAAAAAGATGCTCAAAATTATTATAAGAAAAATGAAAACAAATATTCAATATATCTTAAATACTAAAGATGTGCATGTACTTAAGTAGCCAAATCTGTACAAGCATAGTTAAAGGAATCGTCTTTAAAATATACATTGTGTGTAAGCTAATAATAATAATTTAAGACAACAATTAGACGAAACTAGAGTCTTCATCATTGGATGCTTCAAGTGAAATCAAAAACACAATTTCTGTGCAGACTACAATGTCTCTAAATAGTAAGAAAAATATATATATGTATATATATATACATACATACATTTAAAGGCAAAACTGTTGTAACTAGACATAACTATAAGCAAAGAGTGTAAGCCAACAGAAATGAAAATGGGTTAAGAAAATCATTTCAAATGCTGCTTGAACAATTTCAAATATGTTCAAATATTTCCAGCTAAATGTACTCAAACTAAAAAATAGTAAAGAAATAAAATATATATAATAAAATATATAAATAGCTGCAAACTTGACCTAGAAGATATGTGTGAACTGTACATTTCCACAGAATAAGCTATTTGTAGGCCTAACTTGTACAGTTATTTTTCTTCTTCCTCTACTTTGTATTATTAATGCTTCAACGCACACTCTAAGACATACTTACACACACACCCACACACACACACACATATAATACACACTCTGACACACCTGTGCATATCCAGTGCATATCTTGGCTAGAATTAAGCAAAACGAATTGTTGAATGTTTAGTCTAAGCTTGGAAAATATGCAAACAGTTGCAAAATATTTAAGAATTCCATCAAGTTAAGTGCATCAAATATAATAGCAGTGTAAATGATTATTATGTAATAATGAATGTTATTAAGTCTTTAAATAAAATGCAGTGAAAATCGAAATCAAACAGTTCCCCAAAAAGTAGGCAACATTTTTTTTACATGGCTGCAATTGCAGCTGCAACAGCAACAGCAACGAGAGCTGTCGTTGTCAGCAATTGTGCTTGCCTCGCGCTTTGTTATTGCCCCATCTTTATTTTATTGTTGCTGACGCTGCCTGCCTCGTTTTATTGTTATTCTATTTACTCTTCGGATTTGCCCCCCCCTCCTCCACACACACACCTCTTTTGTTGTGTTTTGTGTGTTGTGTGTTCGCCTCTTGCTTTTAATGTGCCTTATTTATTTGTACGTGGTGGGCTGCACTTATGGGCCAGGGTTGGAGCTGCGTGTGCCATGCACTTAAAAAACATTTGATTACGTGTCATATATCAACACACACCACGATTGCATTTCACTCGTGATTGCCACGCATAAACCAAACAAAACATTTGCCGATAATCAAGCAGAAAACACAAAAAGAGGAAACAACCCATTGTGATTGTGTAAGCACTTGTTATACGCAACATATCTATTGAGTGTAACAAAGGCTAAGACTCTGTGTAAGTAAGTCATATATATATATAAATGATCTAGCAACTCTCTGAGAAAAGAACAATGCTCCAGTGGAAAGAGGTTGTTTATAAGACACCCTGCAGTTACCGAAAATAGACAAAATATAAGAAAGCACTTTTCCCGAGTATGAAAGGAAAAGTAAGAAGTATCTAGTCTAATCAACGCGACCTGTATATACCCTGTTACTCAGCTGTTAAATAATTAGTAGACTATCTGCAAGTAGTTTCAGCAATATGAAAATATGATTTCTCTAAATTAAATTCTTAAAGTTCATCAATAATGTCTGGCTATTTTATTTTTGTCTTTGATTGCTATCGTAAATTAATTTATATCGGAAGCTATCCGCACTTGATCTGCTTGAATAAGTGTCTCCAGCTGCTAGCTAAATTATTTGCATAATTAATGGTTCTGGGTTTCAACAGGAATCGAGCCTTGACATGCATATTAAATTCCATAAGTTCAGGTATATTTTTGGACTGCTTGCAATCCTTGCCATCGCGTCATTAGTGTTGATCGGAAATCGATTTATATCGAGATTAGGGAGACGTTGGCAGAACAACTTGAACTTAACACTTAAAGTCTCTAATTCTGGTAGACTCTATAGAGACAGATAGAAAAATATGCCTAAATTGTCCCCATGTATATACCTTATGGGCTCGCAGGTGCTCGCTTCTCCCAGCCACAAACTTTTGCTGAACTTAATTAAACCCATTTTAGCCATTTATGAATGAGGCACCGCAGAAAGTTGCACAGCTCAGCAGAAATACTCACAATAAGAAAAAGTTAAGCAAAGTCAAGGCGGAGTTCGCAAATAAATGAATTAAACTATCAAAAGCGATGTTCAACAAATTAAACACCAATTAAATCGAATTGAACAGCAGTGGAAAATGAAAATAAAAACAAACCTGTGAATTGCCTTCCAAAATGTGGCACATTTAAAGTTGCTGTGGCAATTAAAAATTATGAATAGCAGCAAGACGCATGCGAAATATTCCTGCTACAAAGTTGCTGCCACGGCTTGTGGCATGAGCCACTGAGCACGTGCTTATTTGCTTAATTTCACAGAGCGCATATGCACAAAAGCACAAGCCTCGAGGCCACACGGGGGAGTTTAGAGTAGAAGTGGTGGGAACGGTGGCGAGGGAGGGGAGGCGTGGCTAGGGAACTGAAGCTGTTGGAATTTTTATTTATCACAGCCACTTGCATTTTGCATTTTGCATTTTGTTTATATGCTTTTAATGCAATTAGCACGCTTTTCACTTTGATTTACGCCCAGGCGTCGTCTGAGTGTTTGACAAACGAACGGACTGACGGACGGACAGACTGACGGATGGACTGATGGACTGCTGGACTGACTGACTGACTGACAGCTGGATAGACGGACAGAGCATTTGCATAGAGCCGGCTTTGTCTATCGAGGCACAAACGAGTGGATGGCAGTCCTCTGCTTTTATAACCCGAAACCATTGCAAAATCCCTGAAAAGGGGTGTAATGAAGTTTAGCCAGGGAATGTGACAGGCAGTGGGAAGCACATGTTACCCCATATATATATATTCTCGATCAGCATTGGCAATCGAGTCGACTTAGCCATGTCTGTATGAATAAGCCCATCTCAGAAGCTGCTCAAGTCTATTTAATTTTTGTCGATTCTTATCCACTTTGTAAAAATTATATTTTTTATATTATATTATTTATATTATATATATATTTATTTATTTATTTAAATGGATATATTTACGAATATAATATTGGGCATATTTAAATTAGGGTATCGACTAGTCGTGCTCAACATTCTTAGCTGCTCAATTTGTGTCTAGATTAGAGCGTTCGGATTTATGGATTATTTATATAAAGTATTCTTGAGCCTGTTTTTCGAGGGTATCTCCCAGTCGAGCTCCCTCTCTCTCCCTATCAACTTGAGACTTCTTTCCAGTTCTGTTTTTCTATTTGTCTGCTTGGCTGTTTGTCTCCCTGTTTGTTTGCTTGTTTGTTTGTTCGTTTGTCTCCCATTTGTCAGCGCACATTGACATACACATATAAATTTATGAGTGGCAATGCGCCTTTCATCTTTTGTCGCATGAGCGGGACGCAGGGGGGCATGAGTTGGAGGCGTCTCCTGACGTTGGCTGTTTTTGTTTGCCTGCTTGGCTGCTCGGCTGCTCGGCGGCTGATGTTGCCTCTGCTGATGTTGCATCCATTCATTATGTGCTGCGCTGCGCTTGTTTATGCAACCATTTTCATTAGCAGCGCCTGCGACGCCGCTTTGCTGCAACCGTCATTGCCATCAGTCAGGAGTCAGCAGTCAGCAGTCAGCAGTCAACAGTCGAGGGGATGGGGATGGAGGCGTTGAGGGGGGCGAGTCCTTGTCACAGCCATTTGAGTGCTTTGACCCTTTTTTCTTCTTCTTCTTTTGCACACACTAATGCATATTGTTTGTGCCTTGAAGCGTCATTTGTTGCGTTGTTTTTGCGCTTGGCGCAATTTTAATTACGATTTGCTCACTTACATTCCATTTTGCTGCTACTTACTTGCCACGCCCTTGCCACTCCCCTTCCGCCTGCTGATTACACTTCAATCAAACGCGCGTAAATATCAATCAACTCTTTGCTTGGCTGAGCAACAGCCGAGAGCAAAACTCATTTAAAAGTAATCAACAAGTGGCAGCAGAATGAAAACTAATCTCAGCATTGCAGAT
The DNA here is from genome assembly GCA_035044245.1 of Drosophila nr. fundita. Taxonomy (NCBI): domain Eukaryota; kingdom Metazoa; phylum Arthropoda; class Insecta; order Diptera; family Drosophilidae; genus Drosophila; species Drosophila nr. fundita. The sequence continues at coordinate 2,907,206 of JAWNMG010000654.1, forward strand.
GCGATGTGGTCAGCGTATCTATAGATATATATAATATAGAAAATCTAGTTTGTGATTATGTGTATTGGCAATTAATATTGCCCGTTATATCACACGTTAATCTGGCCAAGTTTATAGGTTAATATGAAGAGCAGCCCAAGTAAAGTCAACTTGACACAAAAAAAATCAGACTGAATTTTAGAGAATCATCTTAAAATATAAATTGCCCAGAAAACTCGAAAGTTTTACTTGTTTTTAAAAATAATTGATAAACATGAGAAATCGGTTTTCTTCAAATTGGAAAAGCCCTAAATCTACAATGCCGGAAAGATGCTGTTTTTTTTCACATAATTTTAAGAAATATTTTCTGTTTCTAAGAAACGCATTTCTAAAAAATGGAAATTTACGCTTTAATTTTTTTTTTTAATTTTTTCAGTTTGATTTTTTTCTGTGTTTGCATGCATGGCTCACAAATGTGATAGCATACTTTTGTGTCTCACTGTGCACTGCACGAGTTCAATGAGTTATGGGCATAAATAAATGTCAGCACCGTTTTGCTGGACCCTGTCGATAATTTATGTTTATTGCTTATGCAAAACGCGCGCTTCCAATAAGCGCAAAATCAAACAAATTGCTAAAAGTTCAACACGTCCCCTCCCCTCTTCTCTCCCCCCTCTCCACACTGCCCAATGCCACCCCTCGCTGGTCGGTGTCAATTGCGGTGTCTTGTGTCTTGTGCCTTGGTCTAATGGCGGCTCGTTGATAAGCCGCCTCAGTGAAATTAGCAAACAAAATGCGTAGCTGTAAATGCTTTTGCCTTTATTTCCATTTTCATTTTCATTTTGTGGTTGTTGCTTTTCTTTTTTTTTCGTGTATTTTGCGTTTTCTTCGCTAGGCCGCAAGGTGAAAATTGTGTGCGAAAAATCGTACGTGCGTGAAAATGAATGAAGGGCGCGTGCACAAAATGTAATTGTTTGTGCCAGCAACTGGGTGTGTGTGTGTGTGTGTGCGTGTGTGTGTGTGTGGTCAGGTGGCCGGCAAAGATATGGCCAGGTCTTGTGTATGATTTAATGTTAATCACTTTTAAGAGCCTCTCCTCGAGATGGCGATGCAGATGGCAGTTGGAGTCGGAGCCGGAGCCGGAGTTGGAGTTGGAGTTGAGGTCGACGAGTTTTGTGGCCATATTGAAAATACAAGCTCGTAAATTAAATTTTACACAGGCTGACCCAATGAATAGCAACATAAGAAAAGAAGAAAAAAAATACAAGTCAGAATGAGCTAGTCGAGAGAGGTCGACGAGAAGATACGCTCAATACATCCGTACAACATATGATGGTAGCTTGCTCAAAAATAAATCTTTACCAACTTCTTAGAGACTATCGATAATATGTTAAGGTAAAATACTAATAATAATAATAACAATAATATTAATAATAATAAAATGTAAATTGGAAGGCTATATCTGTACAATTTGTGTCATTTATTGCTATCGTATATCGATTAGTATTGATATTCTCGATAAAAATTAAATTAATTTTTATCTGCGAATGGTATTCTCTTGTTGTCATACAAAATGATACAGCTGAAGGGCAATAGCAGCTTAGGCAGCAGTTCAGGTAGCAGCTGTAAAAATATAAATATATAAGAAATAAATATATAATTGAAAGATATGCACTTGCCATGGCAGTAACGGCTGCTTCGCTCTTGTTCTTACTGCTAATGCTTCACAGAGCAAAAGTTCAGTTTTTTTGCTCCTGGTACAACTTCAGCTTTCTGCTATTGCTATTGTTAAACTTCGTAGGATTAGCAATAGCAATATATATATATATTTTGATAAACTAGCGCGACCAATGCGACTTTTTGCTATCGATATCGATACTCGACTGATATCGGTACAGACTCGATTTCTTACTCTCAACAATATAAGAGCAATGACAACAGTTAGCAAAAAATATATATGAATATAGTATAAGTATACCAAATATATTGTTTGTTTATATTTTTATGGGTACGTGGCTGCTTACTGCTGCTTGTTACATGCTTAAGCACTGTCTGATTATACCCTGTTGAGGCACTTTTAATGGGTTCAGGGTATAAAAAGTCAGCTAGCCAAATGATGCTGCTGCATTGCTCCATCTGCCCTGGTCCACGGCTCAGTTTGCCGTAGGCTATCCGGCGACTGGCCCCATAAATTTGTGCTAAGCACACGCAGTGCGCCTTGGTCATTCATTGCCAACGCTGTCGACGGCTCTGCTCCAGCTTCAGCTTCAGCTACAGCTACAGCTACAGCTAACGCTTCAGCTTTCTGCTCAGTTTGGGGCCAGGCCAAATGTCTGTTGGCCTTTTTTATCGTTTAATTAAAATTCGCAACACGTAAATCCATTTGAGCCTCTGCTGCAATCTTTACTTTAACCTTAAGGCGTTTGCCTTCTTAGCCACGTATGTGTGTGTGCCAGAGTGTGTGTGTTGGTGTGCGTGTGTGTGTGTATGGTAGTGTATGTGGTAAATCCCATTTTTCTATTTTGTTGCTCCATAAAACCACTTTACACAATTTTCGTCTTTTGTTTTTCGATTTGCCTCGTGTTGTTTTGGCTTTCATTCTTTTTCTCATTGCCCCTCTCTCTCCCCTCTCTCCCCTCTCTCTCTCTCTTTTTGTTTCTGCCCCATCTCACTTTCTCTTCGACTTTTACCAATTATTGTGTTCTCTAGTGCAGCCAGCCAGAGCCAGCTCGAATTAGCCTTTGTTGGCGGTACCAATCAGCCAGCCTCCAGCTTCGTCTAATCCCACTTCACTTCCGTTCTTTGCCCCTCTTCCTGTTCCTCTCCCCTCTCCCCACTCCCCACTCCCCTCTCCCCACTCTACTCACCACTCTCATCTCTGGTCCGCCTTTCATTACTTTTCTATCAACGCACTTAGGCGCCATTGTTGTGCAGTTATTTAGCACAATCAACACCCGATGCTGCTGATAGCTTCTCCCCCCCAAAATACTTCCTTTGATTTGGTACATTTTCTCAAAGTTTTCACTCTCTCCCCCTCTCTCTCTCTGACAATTTCCTTCTTTTTTACCTGTTTTGCCGTCGCTTTGTTCATTTACGTTTCAGTTAAGTTGCACACTGAATTAATCGAAATTTCACTGTCGAGTTTCGGGCATTGAAAAAATTAACAAGACGCCAATTTCATTGCCAATTTTTTAGTTTTGTTTCCGGACAAATGCAGCTGATTTTAAGTTAAACTCAATTTGTGAGCAAATTCGTTCTTGATGAGACAGATTATTGCAATTTCAACTCAGCGAACAAACAATGCAGCTGCAATAGATAAGCTGCCAACCAGCTTTATCTGACTTTGGAAGTAATCTTTAGCTGATTTTTTAAGTCTTATTAACTAATTAAGTTAGTTTATTTATCTGAGAGTATTAAGTATTAAGCATAATTAGAGAGATTATCGAGATAGTCGATTTTTGGGATTTGTTTTGTACATATTTTGAAATTTACTTATTTATTCATATTCTTATTTATTGATATATTTATATATTTACAAATCTTTATATATGTTAAGCAAAATATATGCTTTCTTTGATAAAGTATGTGCCAACTTTATGGCGACTGCTGGCTAAGAAAAACAATCTTTTCTGAAATCCAGGATCGGAAAACTGCGGATTTTGCTCAATGCTCGCTGAGCTGCTTGAAGAGTTGGGCGAAACTGGATGAAGGCAGAAGGCAAAGTAAAAGCGCACAAAACTTTTTGCTAATACAATAATAAAAAGTTGCAATGTGCATTGTTGCACAGGTGAGGGGTAGGGGGAGGGGAAGTGCAACGGCAGCAGCAGCAGCAGCAGCAAAAAGCGGAGAAAAGCAAAAGCAGAGCCAACAAAAATATAATGTATAAATTTAAGTGAAACTTTTGCCGCCGACAAGTTGGAAACTTTTGCATTGCGTTAACCTTAAAGGTATGCGGAAAGTGGAATGGGAGGGGTGTGTGTGTGTGTGTGTGTGTGGGTGCGTGGGCGTGGCAATGGGCGTGGTAGCATCAGCAAAGCTGTTTAATATTGCATGACGGCCGCGACACTTATTAGATTTATCAACGCTGCGAAATTGAGTTGTGCATGATAAAAGCAACAATTGGATTGCTGAGAGGGGGACGAGGACTGAGGGGGGTTGTGGAGTGCCGATGGCAGTTGCGACAAGTTGCCGCCATAATTGCCGTTGTTGTTGCATCATTGTTGCAGATGCAAAATGCATAAAAATTGTCAGCCAACAATCAGAATTCAATCAGACACCAACAGTTGTCAATTTAGTGGCACAATATGCAAAACAATTCTGCGACGCTTGTTGGCTGCTTGATTGTAAGTGCAACATGTGACAGCCGCATGTTGCAGCACAGAATGAGGGCAATACACACTTAAAAATGTGCAGCACGTTGTGTGTCTTTTAATGGAGCATTTGACAGGCGGAAAACCGATCCTTGGCAAGATTAAAATGTTGGAAATATGGCTGCAAATTATCAACAAGTTTCCAGCAAGGTTAATTATTCATTTTAAATAGCTACATTACTGAAAGAGCACTCTGAATGTTCCTTGTTCCTTGTCAAATCAATATTTTATAACATCTCAATAGGCCGAGTAACGTTCTCAATTCAACGTGCTATATTTAAAAAAATGAGGAAGGAGGAAATGTAGTACAGATTTCTCTGAATTAAATATAATAATGGCATAATAAGTGGAGAAACATTTGCAACTGAAAATGTGCACGTAGATAATATATATATATAATAAATATTGGAACATAATAAATCGCTTATTCAGTTTGGATTCTGCGTTCTTATTGAAGCTATACCATATCGTAATCCGAACTAATTCGGTTTTAATATAAATATGATGAGAATACGCACAATGGAAAAGGTTGGTTTGGATAACTTCTAAAGTAACTTCTTTATATATGATACAGTATTCCAATCACAATCATTTTTTGACTAAATAATGGAAACAGAATAATCATCTTATTAGGTAAGTTTTGGATATCTTTCTTAACAAAAATGATTTTAATGCAAGACTTCATCTGTCGAGCGATGATTCCCATGGCAGCCAAAGCTGATGTCGAATGCCAAGTTGCAAGTATATATGTGTATATATAGAAAACCCCAGCGATGAGTTTCCTTATCCCTGTTCGTATTTCCCCGTTTCGCTTGTTGTTAATATGATTTCGATCGGCAGCAAGTTGACAAAGTGTCTCGCAAAATGTGACGCGTCCAAATCATAAATGAGCAATAAATAACACATTGCCACATGCAAAGCTGCAAAGCTGCAAAAAGAGATGAAGACTTCATAGATGTAGTAAATACAAGCACACACACACATATACACGCACACACACACATAAATACATTTATAGATGTCGTCATCGTGGCTGTTGAACGTGCCACATGCTGTGGAGTTGCCGCTTGCTGGGCTTGGGTTGTTTTACTTTGCTTGTTGATAAAATTTAATCATATTACACATATTTCGCTCTTTATACTCTGTTACCCCATATGGCTGAGGGCCATTGCTAAAGTACACTCAGAAAAACAATCGGCATACATTTTAACAAATCGCACAACAAATATTAACTTTTTCTTAATTTTAGAAATAATTTCCAAGTTTAAAAAATACATTTCTATCTCTGGAAGTATTTCCTATTAGTCAGATAATAATTTTTAATAAATTGAAATGTAAATATTATTTAAAAATCTATATAAAATGCCTATACATATAATATATATGTATATGTAATATCTAATAATAATATAATTTGAATGAAACCCCTAAAAACTAAATATATTTTTTTAGCATTTTTGGAAAATCCAATCTAAAATTAAAAAAGAAGCAAACCTTGGTTTTGAGATAGCTTCATACTTCAATTTTAGAAATTTACTTGCCGTATAAATAAATAAATTAAATAAAAAGTATGGCGATTTTTTTCTAAGTGTACGTGAATGTATTTGCTGTTGTTTACATGCACACACCGAGGGCCAAAATGGGCAAAAGTAACCAATTTGAAAATTAATGCCTTTAGGATATTATTCATAAAACTCGTGTACTGCCATGTTGCTGCCCCTCCTCCTCTTCCTGTCTCTATCTCTCTATAGCTCTGTCCCTCTCCATCTCCCACTCTTTCCGTTCGGCGTGAGAGACAGATAGCAATGGCAAATCAGTTAGGAGCTGTTGCACAGTATTCTGACCAACATATTTATGCATGTAGATTTTCCATTTTATTTTCTTTTCTGTTTCGCCATTTGTGCTTTATTTCTGGCTGCCTGGCTTCCGGCTAGTTGCACCCCTCCCCCCCACCCCCTTCTGCCCCTTTGTACTGTAATTGGCCTGCGGTATTTGGCGCGTTGAAGTTTTTTCGTCCAGCGACCGCAAAAGTTTATTGCGCGCTATAAATTTAATGCAAAACACAACAAAAAAATCATTCGACGGCGAAGACGACGCCAAAATATGCAGCGAATGCCATAATTCAATTTCAGCGAATTTTCGCTTAAATGCCAAAAACACAAAATGAAACTAAAAGCTGAATGGCCGAAGTCAGCCGACAGTTAAAATTCCAAAATTAACCAACTAGTACACTCAGAAACTAACATCAGCCGAAAAAAGCCAAAAGCCTTTCTAATTTTAGATACAATTTTGCATATGTTTTAAAATTATTAATGAATATTGTTTGTTTATATTAAAAATTATGTTTCTAACCAACACAAAATAAATTTCTTGCTTTTCGCTGAGTGTACGCGCTAACTATGATTTCAGTAGCCAAAGAATGCGCTCCAAAAATCGCGAAATCGAATAAAATGTAAAGTCGGCCAGCTGTTGCCAAGGTTAAAGGATAGCCGAGTCAGTCAAGCAGTCAGTTAGCCACTCCCTGCGCCCCACTATCCACTCCGCATGCCCCACTTACACACACACACTCACACATACATATATCGTATCAATGCGCGCGCCGTGGCATAAAATGCTGTAGGAAATGATTGCGGAAATTACACTAAATCGCAGACGAGCGCGTGTGTCGTCCCCACACATACACACACACACACACACACACACGTACAGAAGGAGAGCGTGTGTGTGTGTGTGTGTGCCGCCAGGCAAATGCCAGTGTAAACGAAGACCCAAGCGGCGTATGAGTAATGCAAATATTTTGTTTTGCGCTGCGCCGCGCTACTGAGACAATTTTGATATGCTTTCCAGCGGAGCCACTGTAAATTATTAATGTGGCAAGCAAACAGGGCGGGTCAATGAACCAAATGATAAATAACTTAAATTGCACAACAAAATGAAACAGGAAAAACCTAACGCCAAAAAAATGTGTGTAAGAAATGCAATTGAAGTCTTCAATAATAACTTGAAGTAAAAGTTAATTTAATATATAATAAAAACGGACAAAGCCCCTGACAGAAATTTAATTATTAGTTATTTTAAATACTTTACGTAATTATGTATTTTTTAACTGATTATATGACTAGAATATGTATGAAATTAAACAATAATTACTTTTAAATATATTGCGAATTATATTATATTTAGTGTAATTATTTATACATTTTACATTTAATTGTTCTTATGAAGAGAAAAGATAAATTCAAAATGCAAGCTGATTATATGTAAGAAATGCCATTTTGCTATTTATTTTATTACTTTTAATTACTTCCAAATTATTCTTTGTTCTAGTGAATCTGTGAAGTAATTACTTATTTATTTGCAAACAAGTAAGACTAATGAATTCAAGTTGGCTCGATTATGATACCCCAAGCTAAGCCAAGCTGTTCAATACATTTCAGTTCTTTTGAAAAATTGTCTTTAGGAATTTTTAAAATTACATTTTACATATTTATATATTTGTAAATAATTACATCATTTATATATATTCACATAAATACTTGATGACATTCGAATTTTTAAATTGGTATTTTGACTTTGGCAAGCATGCAACTTGAAATGTTATTTTTTTATACTCAGTAAGCGTTACAAATTGTTAGGCAGGGTCTGACTGACTGTCTGCCAGTTCAGGGAACAGCTAAGGGTATACCGACTTGTGTACAGGGTATCTGCAAGTCGTGCTGTCGCATTTGTATTTGTTTGACGGCTGTCACTATCTAAGTAAATAAAAGTAACTGAAAATATAACATGTTGCTTCATTGCGGGTTGTTCGCTGTCAAGTTTTTGTAGTCTGAAATTTTAATAAGACTTCAACTTTAATTCGTGGCACGTGGCACGTGGCAAGCAAGAGCGAAACGGCTCCCAGAAACAGTTGCCAGAGACAGAAAACAGAAAAAAAAGGGGAAAAATTTGACAACAGCAAAAAAGAGGAAAAAGGGCAACTTGATGCATGACAGACACACACAACAAATCACACACACTAACAAACACATACTCTAAACATACACACACTGTCAGTTTGAGATGGCTTATGGCGATCAGGTAATTCACTCAATTTTTAACTGCTTTTTATGCGCGGTGCGAATGTCAGCTAATTTAATTTTAGTCGCATGCGTGTTGGCCGGGCCAAGAGCTCCTCCTCCAGCCCAAGTTACAAGTTACACCAAATTAATATAGACAATTTATATTGGCATTTAAAATACCGTTTAACAAATATTATTGCCAAATATTTGCACAAAATCGCATTTTGTGGCTGATAAACTAAACACTGTTTACAAAATGCAAATTAATAATGCACGCTATATATTTTAGTAGTTATCTAATTGGAAAGGAATGCATTTAATATTTCCACTTTTTTATTTCGCTGTAATTATGCAAATATGCAAAAATAAATAAATGTTTTGCTAAATGGATGCATGTACAAAGTGTTCTTTCTCTGTCTGACTTCTTGCTGATATAGTTTAATTATTAATGCTGATTTATAGTTAAAAAAAAAAAAAACAAAAAAATGCAATTATCAGGAGAAATCATCCACAAAATTAATATCAACAATCCATCCTGTGATATGAATATCTAAGATAAAAGATGAGGAGATGAGCTGAAAGCAGCGACTTATCTTGGTTGAAATAAAGACTAGCAAAACAGTAAACAAAATAATAAAGTAATAATATTCATAGATGTATATTTATTTATGCATAATAATATAGCTCTTCTTTATTTCACTTCTGTATGACTTTCAAAATATTCCTCTCTCTGTCTCTCTCTATCTCTGTCTCTCTCCCTAGATATCAAAAGAAGGCCAGAATAAAATCAAGTAAATGTTATCATGTACTCTCTTCCTCTCTATTTCCCTATCTCTATCTCTATCTATTCATTTATCTCTCTCTCTCTCTCTCTCTTCTCTCTCTCTCTTTCGCCCTGCCAGAAGTCAGACTTGTGAAAAATAATCTTGTATATTTAAAGTGACTCGCAGCTGTAAATGAAGTTTTCGAGTTCTTCAGAAATCGAATTCAATAAATTTAATTAGTTTAAGTGAGCTGCGGCTGGAAGCTTTAGCTAAAACAGCTGCTAAAGCCACACGCAGTTCAGACCAACAAAAAAAAAACTTTACCAAATTAGTTTAAAGTTCAAATTTAGGCCAACATCAACAACAACAACAACTGCGATTAAAAATGTAAAGAACCAAACAACGGCGAGTCAATTATTAAAAATAATTACTTTGGCCAAGTTGCCACAGTGAAAGTATTTGTATGCCACGCCCCTAATGCCCCCCAAAAGCAAACAAGTTGCGCCATTTGTTATTTATAAAAGATTTGAACGCAATAAGAAAACCGACTGCCGAAATTATAATATTAATATTTACCTAAATATGCCTACAGTCAGAAAAAAATACTGTCTTACCCAGAAAACTAGAAAGATTTTTTTGTTTTTAGAAATGATTTTTAACTAAAATAAATATAATAAATATGTTAAATATTAAAATAATTAATTAACAAAAAAACTAAAAAATGAATTCTAATTGAACATATAGAATTTAATACCCTGAAAATTAGACTTAATTTTTCTGCATATTATAAATTCACCCTTAAATTAAGAAATATAAATCCGGACAACAAATAAATTTTTGAAATTTACTTTCTGAATAATAATGCGAGGCACCCTCGGCGATAAAAGTATGACGCTTTTTTTCTGAGTGCACAGTCAGGTTCTCAGATACTTCTTCTTCGCGCCGAGTGTGTGTGCGGATGTGTATGTGTGTGTGTGTGGCTTATTTATGGCCACGTCCCTAATTGAATTGCAGTTTATTTGGCTTGGGTAGAGGGCGCGAAGAGAGGTCGACTTACTTCAACAAAAGCTGGCCACAATTTTTTAATTAACTTTCATTTCAGTTAAAGCTGAGGGGGAGGATGGGGTTGCACAGGGGACGGAGTGGGGGGTGCGGTTTATTGAAATGATTTACACGAAACAATTATCAGTTTAAATGGCTTATTGAAATAGCGCAAAACATTTCAACTGAAGCGATTTTACCTCTGCTGACAGCGTCAAGCTTTCATTTTATTATTTTCATTTTTGCAAAACGTAACCAGATTAAAAAGTTTTCCACGCCAAGGGAAAAGCGAGAAAAGTGCGCGAGTGTTGAACATATTTGCTGCATTAGCTGGGCGAAAAAACTTGTTGCCTAATGCAATGGGCTTGTGGGATTAGCCACGCCCCTTTTGGACGCCAACCCGCCCCTCGTCACATTTAACCACACGCAAAAACTAACTTAAAATGCAAACATTAAACACAAATTAAATTAGAGCTAAGAATTGACCAATTCCAGCAAACTAGAAAAGCCAATCAAAATTGCTTTGAAAATGGAAAAAAATCAGTAAGGGTTTTCCTCAATTGGGAAGTCCTAATTAGTCAAAATTGGAAATCGATTTGTATCGATACGTGGCAGATATCGATAGCTTAAATACCAAGTTTAAAGTATCTAGCTCTGATATACATCAGCATATAAGTATATATGTAAATCTAATATAATATAAATAATATTTAGATGCTTGCCACATACTTCAATATACCCAATATGTGTTTTTAATGTAGGGTATCAAAACTAGCAAAATGTTGTGTGGACAGTTAAATAAAATGTTTGTTTAAAGTGCAGGCACCGCATAAATAGTTGTTATGCTTTTGTGCAACAGACTATCACACGCCATAAACTGTGTGCGTAATTTGTGTGGCACGCAGCTAAAAAGCATGCAACATTTGTTTAATTCAGCGACAAAACAATTAAAACTGCATGCTGAGCACGCATCGAAATCCAAATTCAAATCCAAACACAAAGACCAAATCCAAACTGTGTCGCTTCCCGCCCAGCTGTGACAATGCGATGGGTAGTGTGGGTTGTGGCAGGGGTGGTAGAGGGGGAGCCATAAATTTTTGGATTATTGGGCGAGTATTCGTGCATAGATTCTCATGCATTTCGGATAATAAAAAACAGAACCAGCAAAAAATCCAGACCAAAACAAAAAGAGACAATAACTAGCAGAGAAAGCACAACTAAAAGATACCCTGCAATACAGTTTCAGTTGAGTTGATCAATTTTAATGCCTAGATCGATTCTGATCTTTATGCTGATCAGGAATATATATATACTTTATGCCTTCTTCTGCCTGTTACATACTTTTGCCCAGCTTCACTATGCCCTGTATTACCTGCTCAGTGGCAAAATAGCTATTTGAAGGGCCACGTGGCGTACCCTTAACCACATCCCACATTGCGCTGTATAACACTAGACTGTACTACATCACATTACACAACACTGCCCACATTCGGTGTAGCAAAACCGCGTTCTGCTTGTTAACAAATGACTCGCTGTGGTCTGGCCGCCTTGCCAACACTGTGGCATACCCCACACCACCTTGCCCCTCTCCCTATTCCACAGTTCAACCCCCTGTATCCCCTAAAAAGACCACCCCAAACAACAACATCAACAAAAATGAACAGCATTCGCTGCCTGATTGCGTTTCTGTAATGACTCATTTCACATGAATGTTTTTCGGGGCATGTGAATTGGGGTTGGGGGTGTGTGTATGGTGCTATCCCCGCTCGCTCTCACATTAAATCACATTCAAAATAGCTGCTGCTGCATCAGCATTTGGCATTAGCAGCCAGCAGCCAGCGCAGCTCTTGGACAACAGTTTTAAGTTGCAAATTACAACAGCATGTCGTCGTTTTGCATACACCCCCACACCACGTGCCACCAGGGGATGTGGGGACGGGGAGGTGTGTGTAGGGGGTGAATGCTGTCAGAGCTCGCACTCTTGTTGTAATGTCGCCTCCATTGCAGCGGCAGCTGCGGTCAAAGTGCAGCCATTAGTTCTATGCAACTCTCTATCTTTCCCACCCGCACTATATCTCTCTCTCTCTCTCTCTTTGTGTCTCTCTTTCCCCCTAATCTCCCTCTCTTCATCTAACTGCTGCCTCTTTAGCGATACGTGCGCGTTCTTTAATTAGTAGCGCTGACCGCGCAAACAAACAAACGAAATGGCGGCCTACACTTAGAGAAAACATTGTAACTGCAATTTAGAGAAGATCAAAAATGAATAATAATAATTAAAATAAATATGTGTAAGCTTAAAATACTGGTGTTTAATAATAATATAATTCTATAATTCTGTAATATCTAATAATATAAAAAGCTCAATTATTAGTTTTGATTTAAATAAATCTTAAGAAATTTTTATTTGTTTATTTTAAAATTATTTCTAAGAGTTTTGCTAATTTTAAGGGCATTTTTCTTTTTAGGACCTGTAAATTTTTCTAGTTTTCAGATCGGTTTTCATTTCCGGACGATTTTCTACATTTTGTTTTGATTTTTTTTTCTGAGTGCACAGAGAGTATATTCCTGGTGTCAAAGGGTTATCAAATGCAACGCTGCTGGCCAACTGTAATTGGCCTAAAGTCCATCATCGACATGTGAGACCTACTCCAGATTCTCCTCATCCTCCAGCTGCTCCTTCCACTCCAGCTGAACTTGATGGCAACATGTAATGTTGTGATGCCTGTCTGTGGGGAATGTGTGCGACGGGGACGGGGAATGGGAAAGGGGAAGCCTGCATGCAACTGAGAGCCCAATTAAAATACGCTTAAGTTACTCGAACTTTATTTTAATAAAGTAAAAGCTTCATTTTTATGCATATTCATCTGTATCAGTTATTATTTAAGCATTAAGATATGAAAATGAGCTATTCTTTGAATTGCTTGTACCAACAACATAAGACAGAGAGAGAGAGAGAGAAGAGAGAGAGAGAGAGAGAGCTTTTTAAATGGCGAGCATCAAGCGATCAAGCGCTGAGTAAAAACTGAGTAATCTCTCCACATTACTGCTGTGCTCTCCACAGAGTGTAAACTACACACATAAGTAAATGCCGATTATTAGGTTTACTTTGTGGTTTTCAATTGCGCTGTCACACTTAAACAAATAAATTAATTAAGCTGAAGATTCAACAAACTAACTATGCTGCCTTAAATAACAATTTACAATTTGCTGTTCGATTGTTTGCCCAACTGTAAAAAGTCTAAAAAATTTGTGGCCGCACGCGGCGAGCTTAAAGTGTGGAGAATTGGAGACTGCTGGCGCCTAATAGTTTTTAATGTTCGGCCAAAAATGGAGAAGCTTTTTGCAGGCAGCACACACAAAAGGTCAACTACATGCGTCAGATAACCCAAAAATCTCTGCCAAAGATTTTGGTTAGTCCTGCCAGGGGAGGGAGGGGGCTGATTGCGATTGCAGCCAATTGCAGCAACAAATTTTTGAGTTTATCACACGTGCCAAAAATGGTGTGTGGCCAGCTCAAGAAAAAACGTGCAGAAGTAGCCTGGAAACTACGTGAGGCAAATGCAACCCTGCCTCTGTTTCTATTTGTGTGTGTGTGTGTGTGATTTGTGATTTATGCAGCGGGTTCAATGCAAAAAGTCAACTGGCATAATTTATACCGATTTCCAACATTGCCAAGAAAGGGACGCATTTTTTTGTGACATTAACTTAGTTTGCGTTTTGCCAAAAATACCAAGCATCTTTCAGATCATTGATTAAAATGCTCTATTGTAAAAGCTATTCTCAATGTGGAGAGATTTGTTGGATATAAATAGGGTACACAATTATTTAATTATAAACTAAATTATTGCTCCACAATTTCTTTTCTGCGTACAGTCTGGCAACTCTGAGCGATCTCTACTAGCGCTATCTAGCTGCCTGCCATGAGTAGCGGCATAGCATTGCCATACTTTCACAATTTAAATTCACATATTTAAATATATAATAATTTTAATTTTTCAGTTATTTTTCGCTTAACTTTGTAATTTTTTCCTCTTACATTTTGTGTTATGCTTCATTTCAAGTAGTGTTTTTTGGGCTGATGTGCCTTTTTTTGTCCAGCTAGGTTTTTTTCTGTTTTTTATTTTTACTATTATGGTTTTGGCTTTTATTTAGCCATTTTGTTAGCAATACGATTTTGTGGGCCATAATATTATTGTTACGGCTGCCAGTTAGCCACGCTTCAACGAAAAATACATTTTCCTCACTCATTTAATTCAATGAAGCGTTTCCAATTGAAATCGTAGAAAGCAGCAAAAAAAATATGTGCTAAAATTTTTGCGCCATCAAAATGAAGCCAAAAAATTGAAGTAAATAATTTGTTGGGCTGCCACCTTGCCTAATTGAGCAATGATAGCAAAAGTCAGGCAGCATCTTGTCGTGCTGTGGATGGGGGGAGGATTGACTGACCAAAAGTAGAAGAGAAAAAATACACACAAGCAAATAGCACTTAAAACTAAAGCCCAAAAACTGAAGCTGAAACTAAAACTCAAGAAAATTAATTGCAATAAGCGTGGTGAGAATTAGGGGGCAGCAGTGGGCGAGGGGGGGGGGTGTGTGGCAGATGTTAGCACGCCCCAAAATCTAATGAAGTGTCGCAATGGGATAATTAAGCTTTTAATCGTTTGTCTCCCTCTATCTCTCCGTTTCGGTGTGGCAACGCTTAAGTCTTTCGGTTTTTGGGGGCTGCCAGCTAATTAGTATTTCATGATCGATTTGTGTGTGTGGAAAACATAAGAGAATAATTTAATTTGTGATTTCCGACAATGAAACTTTAAATTACACTAGGAGTGCGGAAGGAGGAGGGGGAGGAGAAGGTGTCATGTGTGACGAAAGTTTTTGCGGAAGCACAACTAAAACAGACAGCCAAAAGCAAACAGTAGCAGAAGGGCAAGAGGAAGAAGACGAACAACAACGGTCACAAGAAAGAGAGGAGGAAGGAAACATGGCAAGAGCTGCTGCTGCTTCTTCTTGGCAAAGATAAACATTGAAGGCGTCGCTGTCTCCTTCCCCCTCCACCAAAAGCCACAGCTTTGATGCTGTTAATCCCTTAAACACAATCGCAGCTAGCAGAAGAAGAAGAAATGTGGGCAGCATCTAGAAAACATGACGCAAAATACTTAAATGGAGAGTGAGTGAGAGAGAGAGAGTTTGACTGGAGAGACTTGAAAACAAAACTAAACAAGCAATTTTGCATTTAATACAATTCTACAATTTATTATTTAAAAATCTGTAATTATTTTGGCTCATCTATATATATCTTCTATATGTTTTTTTTATTTTATTTATATTTTCAATTATTGAACTGCTGTTGATCAACTTAAGTTGCACAAGCTTTACGAGCAGCCCTCGTATTTGCACACAACACTTGCAGAAAAGACGTAGGATGTGAGTTTGCTTGGCTATGTGTGTGTGTGTGTGGGTGTTTTGGGCTGACATTAAGCTGATTGTTTAGTTTGGCTTAGCATTGAAATGTTGATATAAATTAATTAGTATCAAAGGGCGTCGAAAATATTTATCTTTATATGTATCTATACATATAAAAACATATATTTGTATATTTCACACACACACACAGGAAAACACATGGCGCAGAAATTTTTAACAGCTTCTGTCGGCCATTTCAATCTGCAACTGACAACTAAAAAATTATTTATGTGTGTGTCGTGTATGGTTATATATGTATGTATGTGTATGCGTATTTATTTCTATGTTTTGTTTTCTTGTCAGTAAGTTTTTTTTATTATTTATTTACAAATATTTGTTCTGTTGTCTGGCTGCAATTGAACATTGTTCAAATAAAACGATTGAAATTATGACGTATACGGATTACAGTTATTTCTCTGCACGAACTGATGCTGATGATCTATAATTATTGAACTCAATTTGTTGTTTGCTTAATTTATTGACTATTGTTTAATATTTGCATAGCTTGCCTTGGTGCATCAATTGTTTTTGTATAAAAATTCAATTAAAGTGCTTCAGCTTTAAAGCAAATTAGTGCTTTAAGTTTTGCTCATCCTCTCATTCATCATTTGGTCTGGCAACGCTCGCAATTCAATTGCAGCCAACCAAAAATGTTGTCACGCATTTCTTTCATCACAATTTTTGTTCACGCTTCTCAACACTCATGTGTAAATTGGACGCCATCTGTCTGTCTCTCTGTCTGCTTTGTCTGTATGTCGTTTGTCGCCGCTGTGGCAGTTGCATGTTTAATTGCAACTAGAAACAACAACAACAAAATACACAGTTAGTTTGTTGTTTGGTTTGACTGCTTCTCTGTTTTCCCGTTAGCCCGTTTCACCCCCTTCACCCGGTTTCCTGCAATTTGCGCGCTGGCAACGCTTCCTCTTAAGCGAGCAGCACCGCAGTCGCAGTCGACTGCAGTGGCGCTGCTTCCTCTTTTATACCACTTGAAAATAGATAAAAACGGTATTTTGATTTTGTTTTGAACATGCAAAATTACCCAATTCATTTTATATACATTCTTGATCAGCGACAGCTGCCATAGTTACTTTTCTTTTATTAATAGTTTGAATCAGTTGCTTTGTTAATTAATTTAAAAATTTATAATTTATTATTATATAAATAAATAAATATTATTTCATCATCATATTTAATTTAATTCATTTTGCAGCTGGATGCAGGGTATAGCGTGGTCGAGCTCACCTACTCGACTGCAGCATTCCTACTTGTTGACACACAGCATTTTGCGTGTGTGTGGGGGTCAGGGTGTGGGTGTGTGATTCTGTGTTGCATTTGTCCCTTGTCACTTTAAAATAGCACCTGCAACTGCAACTAACTGTAAAATGTTCTTGCAATATTTGCTGCTGTTTGTCGCCGGCCATTTTGTTTCTCTCCTCGTCTTCCTATTTGCATACCCTGCAAAAATGCCCCAAGGAGGTATTTGAAATTTATCCATTTGCAACATTTATCATTTTACAAGTTTAATTAATATTTGTTAAGCAGCACAGAAATTGTTCTCCAATTGGAATAGGCTTTTCAGATTTTGTTGTGTGTTGCATATTGCGCAAAATTAGACAGCGAAATCAAATAAAATCAAAGAGATATAAGAAAATAAAGTCTAAAGTCCTTTTTTTAATTCTTTAAATAAGGTGGCAGCTCTGACAACAGGTCCAATTGCAACAACAACAGCAACAAGAACCAGCTGTAATTTGGCCGCCTTTGAGCTGAGTGTTTGTTTTGGTCTCCAAATAAAAAGCAATGGAAGAAAGAGAGAGAGAGGAGAGCGTATTTGAAGCTGGCAACACAATTTCAAGTGACCAAAAATCGAACAGCTTGTTGAAGCGTTGCCAGCTTAAACAAATGTAGCAAAAAAAGTCTCCGCTTTTGTTTTAAATTTATTTATAGCTATTTTTATTATGCACAACCAGAAGCTGAAAGTTTGGTGTATTATAAATAAGTACATGAGCTTAAATCATATAGATTCATATACATATCCATGTATATATAGAAAACTGATAGGAATCTTCCTCTTTCTTGCTTTTTGCAGTGCTCACTCACACGAAATTCAAACAAATGGCAAAGTTAAATTTGAAAATAATAGAAAAACTTTTCACAACAACAACTGTAAGTAAAAACAACAACAACAATAACAATAACAATAATGCAACTGAAATGAAACTATTTCGAGTGAAATAAATCTGTTAGAATGTGCAAAAACTACGCCAGCATTTTCCCCACAAGCTGTTGTCGGGGAGGGGGTGGGGTGCACGTTTTGGGCTGCATTTGGTTGAGCTTTGGTCGTTGAGGGGTGCAGTGTGGGAGGAGTGGTGGTTTGGCATCGGTTTTATTGCCAAACGTGTTTGTTGCTCAATTTAACTAAAAGTGCTGGCTTCGTTTTGTCTGTCGACAAAAGCAAATATAAAAATATATTGAACAGCAATCTATGCAAAAGATATGCAAAGTGTGATAGACTGGGCACATACCCTGGAAATGTATTAGAAATATATTTATGTTTTGTAGGAGAGGGGTAATTATCAAATGGTAGATAAATTAATGGGAGCTAGCCTTGAAAGTATTTAAAAAATATATTATTCAATAAGAACATGTAAATATTATACATAAACAGTTATTTAAAATCAAAAATAAACAATTGAAAAATGTGAAAGCTTGGGAAATGCTTAGAAAAATATACCAAATATTAGTCCTCAACTTTTAAAAGAAAAAGCAAAGAGCTAAAGGTTTGGCAACATAAGAAACCAAATAAGTTTTAAAAACCAACTTTTAGAATTAACAAAAACAAAACTTGACAGCTTTAAAAACATTAAGATAATTGAATTTAATATTAAAATATGCATTTAATAATTTAAAATAAAAATGAAAGTTTAACTTTAAAATTAAAATACAAAAAAAAAAATAGCTTAAAGCTTGCAAGATTTTTCGAGAAATATAATAAAATATTATTAGTAAAACTTTAGATAAATAAACTTATATTTAAAATATTTAAAAATCAATATTTAATTATTTAAATCAACGCTCAATATGCAAAGCAGGAACAGCTGATGGATAAATTGGTTTACTTCTCAAGGGAACAAAAATCAATGAATATTTTCATATTTTTTAGTATATTTATTTGATATCAACAACTAATCTAGTCGATTAAGCCGATTATTGAATGCACAGAATAACAAAGTGCAACTATTTGGTTATTGAACTGGTTGTCATTTAAGCGGGCAAAAGTAATATTTATCATCAGATATATAATAAATATATATAATACATATACCAAATAAAGTTTGGGTTTTTTTGGCTTGACCCCTTTTCATTCGATTCGCTCTGTTTTGTATTTTTTATGCATTTTTGATTTGGAATCGATGCATAAATCATAAATGGTGTCATTGTCGGTTAGCTGCCGGCATTTATGGCCCTCAACCGAAATACATACATATTATTTATATACATATAACATATATTGATATATGTTTTATTGTTGTTTTTTATTTGCTTGCGGCTTGTAAGCATGGCCAGCAAAAGAAAAAATATATGCAATGAATATGCAAGCAGCAGGAAGCAAACAACAAAATGTCAACAATCAGCGCCCGGTTCCAAAAGATCGTCAACTTTTGTGATACAATCTGGGGAGAGAGGGCAGAGGAGTGGCTAGAGGGAGGGGGGAGTTGTTGCTTGTGGTAGGTGGCAGGTTACATTTAGCATGGCCAATTGCCTGGCAGGTGACGTGCCACTTGACAATTGCTACGTTTTCGATTTGCCCAAAAAGTGGCAAGGAGCGAAACAAGCAACAAACAACAATAAGCAACAACAACAACAACAGCATGGAGGCAACATTAAGGGTCTGACATCAGCAAGGTGACGGGCACGCCCATTTAGACCCGGGTTTGTGCCCGGTTCAACGCCCCCGCAGCGAGTGACGACGTTTACGTGACTTGTTTCATAAACAAACAGCAGGCAAAGAATGCACGGAAATTGCCAGCAATGCACTCAGAAAAATAATGACTAAGATTCAGCTCAGTTTATTATTCATAAAATATATTTCTAAAAATAGGAAAACATTTTCTTAGAAATGTTTTTTTTTCTATTAAGAAAATTTTTGGTTTCTGTTTCGAAATTATTTAAAAAATATATAGAAATTGTTGTAGTTTTTTTTTTTAAGTGCAGAGAGAGGGAGTGATAGAGAGAGGAGAGCTACAGGACATGCCGCATCGACAATGCCAGCGGCACAGGTGTCTCTCTGACTGGCTGTGTTTGTATTTGTGTATTAGTGTGTGTGTGTGTGTGTGTGTGTGTGTGTGTTTGTGTGTGTGTGTGTGTTGCGCAAAGTTGCTTGCTGGCAATTTGCACTTTTGCATACAAGTTGGTAATTGTTTCCGCCAAATGCTGCAGCTGTGCTCGCCACACACGCATGGCTGACTCTGAGTCTGAGTCCGTCTGAGTCCATGTCTGAGGCGAACTGTGTCTCTGACTGACTGCAATTATGAACGCGAGCCCATTTTAATCATTCAAAAGTCATTCAACGCCATATCGAGCCATCAGATTTTTGGGGGACAGCTGGGTCCATTTTGTGCCCTGTTTCAGTTGTTGCTGCTGTTGCTGCTGCTGCTGCTGCTGATGTCGTTTAACCAAGTTGTACAGCAATTTCAGCGTACATTGCTTTCAGCTCTAAATGAGACATGAAAAGACACGAAACTTTTCTCATTATGCCACACACACACACACCTACACACGAACTGAGCTTAAGCCACTTATGAACGCCCAAAAGCAAAAGTGCCACATTGGAGGCAGAAAAGTGAGTGCTGCAAGTGCAGCCGGCTTACACTCAGCAAAAAAAATCGACCTTAAATTCGGTCTGAACATTATAAACATTTTCGGTTTTATTTTCATATATTTAAAATTATACGAAAAATATCTTTAAAACTTTAAATCTTGTTTATCAGCAAATCGAGACACATTCGAAAACACATTCTTAAAACTAGAAACGATTTTTATATATAATTTTTAAATATAATTTTTATATAGAAATGCCTTCCAATATAAAACCTAAAACATGTTTCGCTCTTAAATTTTAATTTTGGTAAAGCAATTTCTTAAATCTATTTCATTGAAAACTTTTCTATTTTTGGATTAAAATTCTTAAATATGAAAATTAAGATTCTTAGCATTAGAAAAATTCTTTCCAAAATTCAGAAAAAGTGTCTCTTTCGATTGCAGTGTTATTTCATTCAGGTTTCTGAATAGACATGAATTAGTTTTTTAAACTATCTAAAATGTTTGCAGATCTTAAAAAATGAATATTTATTAATGTAAGTAAAAGCTGAAGCGGTAAACTAGCTTTGGCCCTAAAAGTACGCCAATCTCCAGTTTGATTTTTGCCGAGTGCAGAGTCGGGGAGCACCTCTCCATCTTCATCTGCCCATAATATGTATAGACAGGTGAGGCCGGCCAAGTTTTGTGCCAGCAATTTGCGCGTCAAGGCAAAACTTTGAATGCATATTCAACATCATTAGAAAGTCAGGGACAAAGTAGCTGCTGCTGCTGCTGGCTATAACTGATGAGGAGAGAGCAAGGAAGGAAACAGGGCAAAGAGTTTATGCGCTTTAATGAGTGTGGGATAAAAGCACCCACAAGGCCACACACACACACAAATGCACACACTGGCTGGCACACACACTGCCTGCACATTCTACATGAGTTGGCAGGGACAACGGCGTCCTCTTGGCCCCGGTGCAGCTTCGGGCTCCAAATCGCGGCCAGATCGTTCCTTCAGCGACAACTGTTCCAGTTGCTGTGGGGCTTCCACAAGAGTCGATGGATTGCAACCCTCGCTCCAAATGCCATCGTGCTGTGGTCCATACGAGATGTCCTCCTGCTCGTTGGAGCTGCGCCAGAGTGAGAAAGTCACTACTAAAAGATGCATAAAATGATGATGATTGATGGGAGTGATTGATCGATTGATTGATTGAGCGATCTCTACTCACACTCATCGTATATTTTGTTGGCCAGCAAACGACTGGACAAAGTGGGCACAAACTCGGCTGCTTCGGGATTCAAACGGGATTTGACCAAAATGCGACTGCTGCTCGGCTGCTCAAAGATCTCCTTACCGTCCTCGTCCTTATCGTCCTCGTCATGCCCCTCAAAAGATTGACTCACTTCCATTGTGGTTATTTCACCAATCACTTCGCTATTATTGCTCATTCTATTTTATTTGTAATTATTTCTTTTAGATTTTCAGTTTTTCAACACACGTCTCGACTAGTCGAAAAACTAACAAGAAATGAAAGAAAACTCAAAATAGTTGTGATTGGATCTGTCTCAAAATGACAAAGTTAAAGTCGATAAACATTTGATTGATCTAAAATAGTTAATCAATAATTTAAAAAATGGAAATGGTTATGATTTAGAATTAAATTATAAATAATTTACAAAAATAATTAAAATGGTTAACATAAAATATAAAATATTTAATATTTTCCATTTTTATGGATAACACAATTTAGTTTAACTGAACTATCGGACTTACAGTCGATAATCTCTATCTAAATATTTTAGATATTTTCATTATTTCAGATAGTTTAAGATATGACTTCATCGCCTGCTCAGATTAGAATAATATGTATATATATATATATATATATATATATCTATATAAATATTCAGTAAAATGTTTGTGTGGTTTTATTTGATTTTAGTTCATATTTCCAGTGTGAATAAAACTGGGCGAGCATTTTTCAAATTGATTGACATTGTTATTTCAATAGCAACCCACTGGATTTGATATAGCGAAAGAGCATACATGTATAAATGTATAGATATATCTATCGATGCCACAAGCTGCAGGTGAATGGAATTGGAAATTGTGCAGCTCAGCAATTATATTTGTGGCATCGTGTTCATTGTCTGCTTCATTGTTCGCAGCTCCACTAAATAATATTCTTTTGTAAGGCTACAAAATCAAATATATTTATATATAAATATATGTATATCTATATATATATATGTATATATATTTTCAACAGGAACAATACTCGTACAGCCTCATCCCTCTACCCACCCACTCCCCCCGAGTAGCTTGCTTAAATGCTTTTGTGATATTTGAGCAGTTTTTTCGTTGGCTGTTTGGCAGGTGCCACGCCCTCGCTGTCCGCCTCCCATCATATGTAAACAGCAGGAGTATTGTTGTATGCATTGTTGCAAGCAACAACATGCTGCACAAAATAAAAACGCCGTGCGTCAGGACTTGCCAAATATTTTGCCAAAACCAAATAAATCCATTTCAATACCAGAACCGAATGTAAAAAAATGAAATGCAAAAATCTGCTAAAAAAATCCCATTCGCAATGATAAATAAAAAAATGAAAACGCTGCGAATCTGAGCCGGGGCACAGTTTGAGTATTAGTGGATTACAGAGAGAGAGAGAGACGGAGTGTGTGTGTGTGAGAGAGGGAGAGAACTAGGCGAAACCGCATAAACAAAAACAGCGCAAATAAATCAATGTAAACAATCCACAACAGTTGTCGGTAAATTGAAATTTGAAATGCAACCCTGCAGTTCTCGTTTTATTTTTACTTCTATTTTTATTTTTACTTTTATTTGTTGCAAATCTCTCTTTTATCTTGTATCTTTGACGTTGCTCTTCCGTTGCATTTCGGCTTCAGCCATGGAAGCATCTGCCACAAATGAAATCCGCCTCGCTTATATAAAATTTTGGCAACAACTCGTGAGACAACAATTAGACAACAAAATCCAGCCAGCACAGCACAATAAGCGTTAATTGGCAAATTGACTGGCCAGCTGAGAGTGTGCATTACACAACACTAGCAGCCGACAGCTGACAGCCGACAGCTGACAGCTGACAGCTCAAGCAAGCCATTTCCAACGCCAACTGCAAAACTGCAACTGAACCCAATTAATTTATTTATTAATTTTTTTCAACTTATATCAATTGCCACAGATAAATACAAAATGTGGATAACTAATTAAATTATATAAAAAATAATATTTAATATTTAAAAACAACAAAAAAGAAAAGGGATTTCCACTTAAATTGTGACAGATCCAATTTAATGATGCTTGAATTAATGGATGAATACTAAATAGATGAAAAAGGCGGACCAAAAATCCCAAACTCAACCTTATTGAACGTTCTTTTCTTCTTTTTTTGACTTTAGCTTTTTTTTTGCTCATTTATTTTTATTTAAATCAAATACATTAAAACACTGAAACATTTAGCTTAAAGGGGGCTTATAGCACTTATTCGTTTCATTTTTTCAGATTTTTATTTTTAACTATTGTCTTGTCAATCTCTGCTTGCGCTAAGCTTATTTTAATAATTTAATATTTAACTCTCACAAAAGAAATCGCTTTGTGATTTATTATTAATTTATTTTGTTTTATTTTGCCTATTTAAAAAGCAGACTGGAAAATCCTTTTTAAGGCAGTTTTTTGTGATTTATTATTCATGTATTTTAATTTATTCTATTTATTTTAAGAATATATTTTAATACTATTTATTTTTATTGTGTAACTTTGCTGTATTAATTTCGTTGTGCTTTTCTATTAGTGTAATTTTATTTATTATAATATCAGTCTTGAATATATATCGCTTATTTCTTGCTTAGTTTTGACTGAATTTTTTTAACTTTTTCAATTTTGAACGCTTTGTGATTTACTATTTATTTAATTTATTTTGCTTATCTTAAATGCATTTTTTAAAATGAACTGTGTTTCTTTTATATATTGCAATTTAAAGTTCTTTATGATTTATTATTCATTTATTTTTATTTATTTATTTTTAGATGAGATTTTATTGCTTGCTTTTTTTTAGTTTATCTCTTTCACAACAACTCTTTGGCTTGCAAGCATTTTTTGTGTTAGAGTCGTAGATTTTCTGTGCTTTTGTGTGTGGCATCAAGTGACGCGTGCCATGTGGCACTGCAGCAGCCGCAGCCAGCCAGAGGGGGCGGCAGGGGGCTGGGTGCGGATGTGCTGCTTTGAGCTATGAAGTCGACAAACAAAGCACAGCTCAAATTCACTGCGACTTTTAAGTTTCGGTTATCAGCAGCAGAATGAGTCAGACTGGCGCTGTGTGGCATGCTCCAAGTGGCATGATCAAGTGGCATGTTAGCGCTGTCCGTTTGTCCCTGGAGCTGGGCTGCAATTTCACACCGCCTACATTTTATGTACTGTGAAATCTTTCAAAAGTTACGCAATAAAATAAAGTAATTAAAAACCACCACAAATTCGGCAGCCCAAGAGAATTGGCTAATCTGCAATTGGGTTGCTTTCTCCTCCTTCTTTTATTGGCCAGTTGCATGTAAAAATACAACAAAAAAAAAACTCCATTTTTATGATGGAATTACAAAATTTTAATGTTTGCCTGTTTGTAATTAAATTTGCTTTTGTGTTGATGTTTTGTCATTGCTGTTGTTGTCGCTGCTGTGTTTATAGTAACTTTTGCTGTTTTATGTGTGACTTTTATGGCCGTGACACGTGAGCTATTTTTATGACCTTGAAACGGAAGCAGTTTGTTGTTTTTTTTGTTGTTGTTGGCGTCCTTTTAAACTTTTTAATCACGCAAATGCGACTTGTTTTTGGGGTTGGGTGTTGACAGAAAGCTAGTGAAATTTTAATTAAAATAAATTGCCGTCAAATTGGCTGCATTGTTGCTGGTGTCCCACTATAAACGTGGCCGTAATGGCTGCCAAATTAAATGTAATTGCCATTGATTGCAGCTTAGACAAACTGCTCCTTATAATCAATATATACAAACGATAAATGGGATAATTGAATGCAGTTAAGGTTCGCTCTGCAAGCGTTTCTCAACACTGTACCACTGACTCTGAAAAGCTATACAAAAAGTAACAAATAAATTAAATTAATTTGAAATTTGAGATTAATATCAAATTATTAATTTAATGTCAACTAATTTTCGACCACCACATAAATATACAAGTAAAAAATAGATTAAATTTAATTAAAACTAAAATTGGGAATTGATAATAAATAAATATTTGAAAGATTTCTGGTGTTATTTAAATGCAAAATGGTCTAAAATTTGTTGCATGGAAAAAACCCAATTAGACAAAATAAACAAAGTTATTATGAATTAGTTAAGCCCAATTATTCATGAATTGCTGCTTAGACAAAGTGATTTTTATAATCAATATATAAATCAGTTCAATGCAGCTGACGTTGCTCTCCAAGCGCTGCTCAACACTGCTTGGACTTTTTGAAAAGTTTGCTGACACTGGCCAACTTATTCACAGAATCAACATTTGTATTGGCAAATTCTGTAGTCGACACTCGCTTTTCTGTTTGTCAATTCAGACAAACTTCCGAGCAACACTGGCTGCGAAAAGTAAACGGCCGTAAACTATCAGAAGTGATTCCAAACTTTTCGACCAACAATAAGTTAAGCTTGTCGCTGTCTCCGTCTCTTTCTCTGCTTGCCACACAACTGTCGCGGCATCTACGAATGAATGGCAATACAGCCAAAATATCCGATACGTATATGTACATATATATATATATCGGGATAGCCAGCCAACTGGTCGTAAACAAAGCCAAACGCATTTGCAAATTGCCTTTTGGGAAATGCAATTTCCGGCCGAATTGAAGCCGGCTAAAACATTTCAAATATTTACATTGAGACTGAAATTGCATTCAGATATCGAATTCCAAGCGGTCAATTAGAGGCTACGAAAATACCAAACTAAACTAAATCGACATGTGTTTTAAGTAACTAACTACTTACTTATAACTATTACTAACTAACTATTAACTAACTATTGTTAAAGACATACAATAAGTCTTTTGGGAGAAGAATACTACAATTCATTCATTCTTTTCAGTCTTCTCTCTCCAATCCCTGGTGAAGCAAGACAACTGGCTAACTATCTAAACACGTAAGTAGGAAGAACAAAGATAATAAAGTTTGGCTTCACATCACTCAAGCCATCAAGTTGCTCCTTTTTCCCATCACTTTCAATTCTGCATTAATTGAAAAATGTTGTAATTATGCCTAATTGCCTGCTAAATAATGCATTTGCAGGAGGGGAAAATGGTAAAAAGTCATTTCACAAAGGATTGCGAGGAAATCAATTATGGATATGCATATTTGATGACATATGCATTTTCTTGATTCTTAAGCTTCGCTGTGCAATTTGTCCTTGGCACCGTTTAATAAATTTATTAAAAGTGAATTCATTTTTCTTCTTTTCGCAGTCTTCGCTGGGAAGGAGTCGAAAACAATAAGCGAAATGAAAATCAACAGAATGAAAATGGCATTCAAATTGTTGTCAGTCAGAAAAGCAGCCAGATTATTAAATCTCTACATGACAATCAACAATCGGCAAGCGACAAGTGTAACAAGCGACAACAACAACAACAACAACAACAACAAAGACAGCAATGACAACAATGACAACATGGACATCTTTCTGCTCACGGCGACGACAGCATTGTCATCCTCAACTTCGCGCTCGCCAGCAGCTTAAATTGTTGTCAGGCTGTCGAAGGATGTCAGGAATACCACTGAAAGTCCTTCTTACTCCTCAGTCTCTATCAGTCTGTCTGTCTGTCCGCCAGTCTCGCTGGGTGTGCAGCTCATATGTGTGTTCAGTGGCAATTATGATTTCTTTCTGTCTTTCATTTCTTTCTTTCTTGGGCCCTTTTCAATTAAACTCAATTATCGTTATGCAAATTGTCACAGGTGTCACTTAATTGCCTGTCCCATACGCCCTTACCCTGACACGCCCACTTCATACTCTAATAATTGTAATATTCACATTAAGTATACGCCGCATAATTAAATTCATTCAATTAAATATTAAGAATTATGATTTTATGTGTGGCAAAGAGGTAGAGACGGGCAATTATAGCCGTTTCAATTATATGGCCAACATTTAATTTATAAATATAATTATAATAAAAAGCTGAAATATCTCAAATAACTTAGGAATAGTTTAAACTTGAAATGTATGAAAAATTTGAAATATATTCCGTTTGCTGATTGCCAAAAAATTATTCAATTCCAATTCTCGCTTCATCGTTCTTATCTTTCGCAACTTACTCTTTGCATTTCGATTTGGAAGCGGGAGAATGACGATAATCACTCTCACAATATATATATATATATATATTTACATATATATATATATATGTATTTACATATATATGTATTTACATATATATATATAGGCAAGTCTCTCTATCGCTGATTCTTTATGTTCCGTGTTCGAGTATAAACTGACCCAAATGACATTTGTTGTAATTACACAATTTTTATTAGGTTTACATATGTAGAAAATAAAGATAAATTATATTTTCGTTGGCAGAGGTGTGTTCAGTATTAATATCTCCTTAGAACTCTATAGAACCGGGTTTAGGTTTAAGCATTTTATATAAATAAAGGGTCTGATCGTCAGAGCTGGCAGTTCGATTCTATAGGTCGTCTCATCGTGTTGACTACACACTCTACGTGTATCACACATTTACAGAGTAAGTCAGTCTGGTTTCCCCAGAATAAATTCCCAAATGATTATACCTTTTATATTTAAATTATAATTTTATTGTTCTCTGCAATTTGAAAACTTAATGTTGAGCAGCATCAAAGATCACTTATAAAGAATGTAACATTTCCCTTGAATTATTTTTCATATTTTTCATTGCTGAATTTAAATGAGCTCTGCCCAACAAAACAATTCTCTGAAGTTTGAAAATAGAAGTATTACTGATCAGGAAATAATGGGTATCTTCAAACTATATTATATTTAAGAAAGAGTATAGAAATATTTTTTGCAGATTAAACATTCATTCGTATAGCGCGTGCTGATAATAATTGAAGAAATGCGCTATTAACAAGATTTGTGTGTTTCAGCACAGTGAACAATTATCGAGTCGAATCAATTATTTACTATAATCCAGGGAATAATATTGCTAATCCGATTTGAGATCGACATAATGCGGGTGAATTTAACATTCCTTATTTCTCTGCTTTCAAATCGGTTGTATTTGCTTGATCCACAAATGTCGATCACATTCGAGTTTCAAGTGTGCTCCGCTGCGGTTGCTTTCAATTCGAACTGAAAATGCTTAAAAACAAATTAAAAGTAATTATTTTATTATTAAGTTGTGTCTGCTTTTCAGTTGAATCAAGTGAAATACCCGATTGTGATTATTTTGATGCTTTGAATTTGACATCCAGCAATCGACATCCAAATGGATCTTACGAATACGAAGGGGTTTTGATACCTCCAGAGCAAACTGGGGACTATCGCTACAAGATCTTTAAAGAATGCACACTTACCTCAGTCCAGGAACACACACGAGGATGTGTGTGTAAGTTGAAGACCTGCATTCGAATCGATTTGGATGATGAGGGCAAGTATGCCAGATTGCTGGGCAATCCCAAAGTAAATATCACACTGGCCAATGGTACCCAAATCGAGACGAATCTGCTGGATCAGTTTGTTGTACAGCAAGCAATATGCATGGAGTGTAATACATCAATGCAAGTCGTGTTCCATATAAAAGATGATAGCTGGAATGTATTTGAAGTGGTTCTTTAAATAGGTTATGGATTGGAAGTCACTTAAAAATTTCTCAATTCAATTAGAATGGAACTTTGTATCGCTCTGATGACGAAGATGATGAATACAATCGCATACAGCCAGAGATGTTGGAATTTAGTTGCTTCTGCGATGACAAACCGAGTAAAGTTGATGAATTTAAATATTTGGTGTACTATTTAAATTATTACTATTACAGTTGTTTGGACAACTATCTTCGTGTTGGTCATGACCATGTTGGTGTATATATTTGTGCTGAGAGTTCGGCATATTCACGACAAATGCTATTTGTGTTACTTGATTTGCTTGTTGGTCGATTTATTGATATCAAGCCCAATTATGTCAGAAATTATGTCATTTGATATCATCAGTTATTTTTTGGGTAGGTTTCAAAATGATCTGGAAATATTTGAAGAGGTATCTCATCTGTTCTTCGCAGCCTATATTAATTACTTTTCCTGCCTTTCCGTTTATCTCTGGATGGCTGTAATGGCATTCGATTTATGGAAAAAAGTGGTTCTTCACAAGTATGAGTCCGCTCCAAGTAGTAATAGAGGCGAGTTTCGGACTTACAGTCTTTATGTTTGGGGCTCTGCTTTTTTGATTCTATTGATCCAGATTCTGGCAGATTGTTCGTTCAACAATTGCGACGTGGAATGTGAGTTGACTGCACATTGAAATGAAAGATTATACTTATAAATATATCACTCAATAGATGATTGGAATATGACCATATTTTTTTCTGTGCCTGCTTTATTGATAAAGGCTTGTAATTCAATATTGGTCATCATAACCGCCAAGCATATTTACCAGGAGAATAAGAAAAATCGCCAACAGCTTCTGCACTTCGGGCAACAGAATGTAAGGAACAACATAAGGTACCATTTTAATGGCATTCTTAAACATTTTAATTATTTCTCAACATTTATTTTCAGATTTAGAATTTACGTGCGACTTTTCATAATTGCAATAACGCAGTGGCTACTCAGCATATTTGGATTGTCACATTATAGTCGCAACTATCCTCATTACTTTGTGTGTGCGCTACGCTCCTGTGGACTGATACAATGCGTTCTCATATTTCTTATGACTGTCTCTCGCTCTGATGTTATTAAATCACTGAGAAACTGGCGACAACTATATTAATCTTGGAATAAATGTTGACATACTTATAATTAAATTTGAGCAGCGACAACAATAACAGCAACTCCATAAATATTAAAAGCAAAAATTTAAAAAAAAAATAAATTTTGCTCAGCCTGGGGAAAAAATAAATAAATTAAAATATACCCAGAATACACAGTTAAAAAAATTTTTAAAATGTAAAATTAACTCCTTTTGGTAAAAGTTTTCAAATAAATATAAAAAGCGAAGAATGCACACTTAAGAAATATTTAAAGTTACAATTAATCTAATTTTGGCAAATATTTTGTGCGTTTTTCCTTTTGAACTAATTTCTAATTTTCACCATTCATCTCACTTCAACTAGTAAGTCAGTCGGGTTTCCCCAGATTAAATTCCCAAATGTTTATACCTTTTTGAATTTAATTTTAATTTTGTTGTTCGCTGTAATTTGAAAACTTAATAAAGAATGTAACATATCCTTTGAATTATTTTGCATATTTTTCATTGCTGAATTTAATTAGTTCTGTGTCATATATAAGAAAGAGTATAGAAATAATTTTTGCAGATTAAACATTCATTCGAATAGCGCATGCTGATAGTATTTTAAGAAATACACAATAAACAAGATTTGTGTGTTTCAGCACAGTGAACAATTATCGAGTCGAATCAATTATTTACTATAATCCAGGGAATAATATTGCTAATCCGATTTGAGATCGACATAATGCGGGTGAATTTAACATTCCTTATTTCTCTGCTTTCAAATCGGTTGTATTTGCTTGATCCACAAATGTCGATCACATTCGAGTTTCAAGTGTGCTCCGCTGCGGTTGCTTTCAATTCGAACTGAAAATGCTTAAAAACAAATTAAAAGTAATTATTTTATTATTAAGTTGTGTCTGCTTTTCAGTTGAATCAAGTGAAATACCCGATTGTGATTATTTTGATGCTTTGAATTTGACATCCAGCAAACGACATCCAAATGGATCTTACGAATACGAAGGGGTCTTGATACCTCCAGAGGAAACTGGGAACTATAGCTACAAGATCTTTACAGCAGGCACACTCACCGCAGTCCAGGAACAGACACGAGGATGTGTGTGTGAGTTGAAGACCTGCATTCGATACTGTTGTCATCGCGATCGACTCGATTTAGAGGATGAGGGCAAGTGTGCCAGGGAACTGGGCAATCCCAAAGTAAATATCACACTGGCCAATGGTACTCAAATCGAGACGAATCTTCGGGATCAGTTTGTTGTACAACTAGGAATACAAATACAATTTAACCAATCTAATCTCTTGGTGTTCTTTCATAAAAGTGATAAATGGATATTATTTGATGTGATTCTTTAGATAGATTATGGATTTCATAAGTGGCTGACTGTTCTCAATTTAATTAGGATGGAAAGTGGTTTCGATTTGGCGATTCTCAATTATTATCGAAGCGGGACTATTGCATACAACCTGAGGAGTTGGCATCTCGCGGACATAACTTCAAGTTGATGTCAGGGAATTGCATATGGAATGAGGACACGCTCTATGGTAAAGTTGTTATTGTTATCAATTAAATATTGATATTATTAAATGATTACTTTTACTTATTTTGTACTCATCAGTGGCTGATTGGTCTGGGGTGTTATACTGCCTTGCACCCGCTTTACTGATAGTTGCATGCACCACAACACTGGTCTTCTTCACTGTCAAGCGAATTTTCCTGGAGAAAAAAATAATCTGAATGATCTTGAACAATTTGGCAGACACAATTTCAAGCAGTATATAGGTAAGCATTTCAATTTAATTCTTAAAAACAAAAACCACATTTCCGCAGTTATGATTAGATTTACATTTTATTTCCGGTTTTTACATTTGCGATATTGGAGTGGATACTCGAGCTATACACAGCTCTGTATTATGTATCTGGCAATGTGCCTGAAATCATGTTTTATTTAAATTTCTACATTTGACTGCTGAAAAGTATTTTTATATTTACTATAACTGTCTTGCGCAGGGATGTTATTAAAATACTGAAACGCTGGTAGGAAATATATATTATAATCCCTTTTTAATCCAGGCACTGATATATATTTTTAAATATATTCCATGTTCAGCAAAGCAAAAAAAGAAGTGATCTGTCTACAAAAAAAATAATTATATATATTTAATCATTAATATTTAACTGATTTCGTTTTTCCACGCCGATAATATGAATATGAAAACATAATTATATGGAAAGATATATTCAGAACTTAATTTCAATATGGCTTGAAACAAAAGGATAAAGGTTACTTTAAGGACGACTTGGGCTAAAAGCATGCCAGCATTCCGCGCACAAGTTTTAATTTCTTTGAAAGCATCCAATGAAAGTTGTGTGGCAAATCAGCTTTCAGCTGCTTGAAGCCAAAAGTTTGCTGTTTTCGATTCAGTCTCGATCCGCAAATGTTTTTCACTTGACTTCTTCACTTTTTTTTGAGCAACTTTGAATGTGTTGAGTCAAATGCCGCAATTTAATTTGGCTTCAGTATTAGCTGCTTTTCCTGTTTGCCTGCTTGCCTGTTTTGACTGATTCAGCCAGTTTGCGATTTGGCCAAACATGTTGAACATTTTGGCCCACTCGACATCAGTGCGTAATAAGTTTTTGCGGCTTTGGCTCGTATGAGACCGCAAGTTTGTTGTCTGCCACATTATTTTATGCTTCACAAATTAAATACATTTTGTTTGCTTAGAAAATGCTTATAAAATCAACATGCATAGCTAGACAATGTTGGCTGCTTTGATTTTTGGGCCAGTAGACCGCATTATTTTGGTTGCAATCATGTTTTTTTTATTGGCCAAATAACAAATTGTGGGCAGCTCCTTGACTTGCTGTCCACCTCCAAGTCCTTTGAGTCCTTTGCATCCTGCATTCAGTATTCAGTATTGATTGCACACGTCTGAATGCATTCACAAGCAGTCAACTTGAACAAATTACTGGCCATTCTCCTCTACATTATTAATCATTGTTAATTGACGAATGTTTTGCATATTAAATATACTCAAAACAGTTGAATAACTTTCATATTTATGTTGCAACTAATGCACAGCATTTATCATACTTTACCATTCATAGTCTGCATGCAGCACAGCAACATTAGTAATTAACTCATATTCTTAACTCATTATTTTTAAAGCCAAGTATTCGCTTTGGGCTTGTTTCCTACTTTTGGCTGCAGTGTATTTGTTAAGCCTAAATCTTATTCGAGTTGCAGCCAAGTTCGACAACCTCAATGAAGTGGCCACAAAATAAGTAAATCAATTATTCTTCATTAATCCATTATGCGCTCCGTAAAAAATGTATTTTAATTGTAATAAATCAAAATGCATACTAAAAAAACTGTCGAGTTTTTTAATTAATTTTGAAATCAAAATTAGAAACGCTTTTTGCTGAGTACAAACAGTGTCAAGTTCAAATTGCTTTTACATAGCCTAGGCCTGGAGCTTTAGCCTTAACCAGTTCGCATAATCAGTTAGAAACTTATATCAAATATGTCTGGTATATATGCGAACTACAGTGAAATATGCATTCTGAACAGCTTTATTTAATGACAAAAGAAAGAGCATAGGGAATTCGTTGGAATAGCGATAAGAGAGTAAGGATTGGCCAGTTTAGCTTGAATTTTGAGGGTCTGCTTAATTCAAATGTATTCAAAACAAAGGCAACTGGTATTGCAACATGCTTGTCAACTGCCGTGGTTATGTGTGTGTGTGAGTGACAGTGTATGTGTGTGAGTGTGTGTGTGTGAGTGTGTGTGCAGTAATGTTTATTCAGCCTGTTTGACACTTGGCTCACACCGCCACTCTGTGGCTGGTTGGCAACATTTTGTGATTGTATCCGACTCAATCAGTTTTGAGCACTTACACACACACACACACACACACACACACACGCACACTCTTACACATTCACAACCACACACCGATAGCAAGTGGGCTTTGTAATTAGCTCATTTATGTAGATTTGCTTTGACAACGCACCTTAAAATATACATATACATAAATTGTCTTAATTAATTTGGCTTATTCATTATACACACATTGCTTGTAACGCCTGCCACACACACACACACACATATATACACATATTTATATATGTATTTGGAGGCAACCACACAAACCAATAACCAAAGCTATTCATAAATTTGTGGCTGAAATGCAATCGACAATTTGACAAATGCTGCGGTCAGTTGGTTAAGTGCATTTCCCACTCGTCAAAATGACGTTTCATCATTTTTGGCCAGAGCATGATTAAAATTCATGTTTCCAACATTTGTTTGTTTGTTTGTCGTGCTGGCCAGTCAATTAAATGCTAATTTCAATGCTTTCCACAAAATAATTGCTTATCTCTGTGTAATCTCTGTGCTGTAATCAGTCCATCAATTTTGAGTGTTGACAGTTCTCTCAGTCTATCAATTGTAGCTTTTACTGCCAAATTGTGCAGAATTGTCAGTTTCTAGAAAAGTTTGACTTTAACTACGCTTATAAACAGCTCAACTTAACTTATATTGCCCATCAATTCTTTTTACTCATATTTATATTTAAAATCTATCTTGGGAAAGCAACGTTATGTTTATTTATATAAATAAATCGAAATAAATAATATAAATTTTAATAATAGATTAATTGCAAGTTTGTGCTTAAAGAGGTGAATTTTAACTATTTTATTTAGCTGATGAAGTCTTTTGAGTTTTCTTATGAGTTTGCTATTACCCAGAAAATGTATAGCTAGTTATCAACCATCATTAGAAGAGCTTTGAGACCAATTATGGAATCTAACTTATGAATTTGTAAATGATTATAATTCTTAAAGTACATTGAAGTGCATTGTTTAAAAATTGTTTTCATTTATTTGATGAAGAGCAGTCTTAGCTACCGACTTAATCATTGTTTCTGATTCAACTGCAGAATGTTCTCGTCGAGGGAGCTCATCTAGGAGATGCTCAGTTTTCAACTTCTCTGCTCTGGACAGTTTTTTCCACATGAAAATACATTTTGAATAGCCAACTGTTTTTAGTATATATTAAAAAAATTTTGATTAACAATATGTCTGGGCACATGAGATATTAATTTCACAGATAAATCTTTACAATTGTGTCTTTTATTTTTATCGGAAATCGATACATACGCTAATCGTTCGCAGTTATCGGAAAAATCTGAATATGCCCATGATAAATAAGAACTTATATTGCAAATTTGAAGTCTCAGAGATCGGCTTTTTCACACAGACAGACAAACGGACATGGCTAAGTCGAGTCGTCTCCCAATGCTGATCTTACTTATAAATATATAAAATTTTTGCACAACTTCATTATACACTTTAATCCATTTTGAACAGCTCTAATAAATTAAATCTGGAATAATATTCCAATTGTGCTCTAAACCACAACAAAGAAATTAAGCAACTTGGAATGGAGTTTAACTCTGACGAAAATTGTACCCAGTTTGGCAATTTAAAGGCCATATTTGTGAGCCAGAGTTGCAAAGTTTTTGGTTAGCATTTGCCAGCCACAAATGCGAGACCGCAATGATTAACGCTCCAGAGAGATCCATATTGAGAGAGATCCCGGATGAGTTGAAAATGCTGCTCCTGAAAGTGCACAAAGTGAAATTATTGCACATGTGTTTTATTTTTCTTTTCTTTTTTGTTTTTGTGTTGAGGTGCATGCAGCATGCAGCAAGGAGCAAGGAGCACTCCGGCCCATTGGCTCAGGAGTCTGGGGCGCATTTAAGCCGTATTCAATGTGCTGTGCGGCAACT
The DNA here is from genome assembly GCA_035044245.1 of Drosophila nr. fundita. Lineage (NCBI taxonomy): Eukaryota > Metazoa > Arthropoda > Insecta > Diptera > Drosophilidae > Drosophila > Drosophila nr. fundita. The sequence goes on from JAWNMG010000654.1 coordinate 2,943,419, forward strand.
CCGTAATGCCGAGCAATTTGCGTTAAATGCGAAAGAGATTAAAACTATGTTGCATTTCTAATTGTTTTAAGCAGCCAGCCAGTCAGCCAGCCAGCCAGTCAGCCAGCCAGCCAGTCAGCCAGTCAGCCAGTCAGCCAGCCAGCCAGTCAGCCAGCCAGGCAGATAGAGACTAAGCCAGCACACATGGCGTATGCGCAATGCTCCATTTATTGCAATTGCAGTTTAAATATTTTCTATTTATAGCACACACACACGCACACACACGCACACACACACACACATACTCGCACACAAAAAATCGCTTGCTGCAAACAAACATATGCAACTGCGTCAACAATCCAACTCGAGACTCAATTTGCGCAGCTTAAGTTTCATGGTTTCAATTATGAGATTATTAAACGCACCATTTTCTGTATCTTGCCCCTACCAGCTTCTATCCCCCCCTCCACACTCTCTCTCCCTCCTCTCTCGCCTGTTGCGCGCCCAACACAAATTGCTTTTTGATACTAATACAAGTGGAGCATTATCTGTTTCTCTGTTTGGCAGACTAGAAAACTTGGCCAAAAGCAACGCTGCAACTGGCCAAATTAAGCGAGCAACAGCAAAAACGAATCTATTCAATGGCTGCCCAAACTTAACCGCAACTCAATCGAAATCATTTCAATGTTAATTAAATTTGAAGGCAAAAAATGCATTTTAAGCAAACTTCAGCATGGAGAGAATCAAGTCAAGCTGAGCTACCTCAAATAAATATCATAGAAATGTTTATTTTACATTTAAATTTCAATGATTGCCAATTATTTGTATAAACTGTTTTTCTACTTAGTATTTAACAACAGTGCAATACACTGAGTATCTCTCAGTCGAGCATTTTTATTTTTTTTATTATTTTATTTTTATTTATTTTGAGCTTTGCCTTTTCCTTTACGTATTTTGGCAGCACATATTTAAGGCTATTTTGAATTTCTGTCCGGATTTACATAAAGTCTTTGCTCATAAGCATATGCCTGTGTTAATAATTTATAAAGTTGGTTTTTTATTTTTTAATTCTGTGTAGTTTTAAAAATTAAATACTTTTTTGCCATACATTTTGTGGGCTGCTCTTAATGCTGGGGGCAAAGCTGCATTATGATCGCTTTTATAAGCCTCTTGGCACAATTCAATCTTTATATGTGTCAGTTAAATAAATTTATGCATAGTTACTGCACATGCCCTCTATCACACACACACACACTCCCACACACACACACACACCCGCACACACTCGCACCCACAGTTGCATCTATGCAAAAAAGTGGGTGAAATGGAAATACCTTTTGAATAAATGCAGCCCATGCATGTTGAACGATGGGAATTTGTGATTTTTAGCGAGTTTTTTATTTCTTGAGTGGTGCAGAAGTTTTTTGTATGCCACATGCACGTCAACTGGACGTTGGGGGCGTGGCAATGAGAGAGAGAAAGCAGAAGAAAAAAACGAACAAATATTTAAATGTATAATGAGCAGCTGAAAGCTTTTTAATGGCTTTTCAATTAGACCAGTTTTGTGGGTGTGCGGAATGCCCCCAGGCATGTGCGTGTGTGTGTGTGTGTGTGCAGGTGTGGGAAGGTGTATGTGTGCATGAAAAATTAGCCCTGGCAACGGCTGCAGCATTCCACCTAATTATGCAGCAAACCGAGATTGTTTTTATTATATTTCCCGGCACCCCTCGGCACAAGTGGCAGCCAGCTGATAACAGCTCTGTGTTATCAGCAGCTGGCGAAACTTAATCAGCCAGCTGTGCTAACTGCAAATTGAAAGCCTTCACTTTCACCTGTGGCCTCATTACAAATCTAACTCTCAACTGGACACTTAGCTAGGCGATCTGGTTTGAAGCCAACTGCTGAAGTATTAACACTATTTTAAAGCTACTAAATAAGTACTAAATAAACACATTTTAAGTTTTTGCAAAACAGGTCCTTACACTCAGAAAAAAATCGCATTGATTTTTAGAAAATTACTCTGTAAACTAGGTAGCATTTCTCGTTTTTAGATATAAGAAAATAATTTATAAAAATTAGAAATGCTTGCCTGACATATATGATCCTTTTTTTATTATTAGAATTTTATTTTATTTTATTTTAGAATTATTTTCTATTGATTTAGAGCTCCAAAAGTATGGTGAATTCATGCGAATTTTTTTTCAGTGTCCAGAAATTTCAGCAGTGTTAACTAGAAATAAAATACACGAAAAGAATAAATAAGTGGGAATGCGTTAAGATATTTTTTAAATTTAATTGAACCTTGAATTGCTAAAAGAAAAAGGCGAACTTAATCTATTACTGGCTGGTCAGCAGATTCTTCCTTCACCTCCTCCTTCAGCTTCTGCATATCCTGTTCAAGGACACTTTAAGTCAATTTGTCCAAACAAATGCTGATTAGATTAGCATTCAAGTTTTCATTCTTGTGGCTGACAGCTATGCAATTTATTTGAATACTTTTCGGCTTTCGCAAATCAAATTTACCAAAAATTTAATTAAATAATGCACTTACAACAATTTTAATAAGCCATATTTATATGCACATATATATATATATATATATATGTATATAAATATATTTAAATTTCGAAAAGCACACAGCTAGTCAAATAAAATAAATTAGAAACGTTTGGTGGAGAGAGAGCGACTGGAAGATACCCTGCAAGTAGCTGTGAGTGAAGTATAATATTTAACCCAATATAAAAATACAATTGCGTTAGCAAAATTCAACTAATGTTAACTTAATTTGTATAGTTTTTGACAATTATATTAGGGCTTGTAAGATATCAAGCGTAGGGCTGTATCTTTACAATTGCATCTCCTATTGCTGTCGGTAATCGATTTGTATCGATAATCGCGATACTTGAATCGGAATTTGCTAACTCTAGTCTCAAATATCGACTTGACAGATCAAGAATATATATATATTTTAGCTGCCACTTTCTGCCCGTCACATAATTAACTAATATCCCCGTTTCTCCCACTTTTAATAGCTGCTGGGTATAAACTATGCAGACAGGAAAATGGCAAACTATTCCTGACACTTGCCATTGCTAGGGGTGTGCGAGTGTGTGTGCGTGTGTGTGTGTGATAAATTTAATTTTGTCAAAACCACAAATTGACAAATATTTTAGTTTGCATAACACATACCGTGACACACACACACACACACACTCCCACACAGAGGCGCACACACACAAGCGAACAGTTAATGTTTATTTTAATTGATTTGCGCAAAATTTATTGATTTCATTTTGGGAACAGTTGTTGGCACATATAGCCACATAGCCGCATTAACCAAGTTGCTATAACCCGACTTGAACTCATTATTGGTTTGCCTAGCCCCTCTCCCCCACCACCCTTTCCCAACTCCCCCTTGAACATTTGCATTTGTTGTGCTAATTTACAGTTTACATCTCGCTGCTGGGAACATAAATAAAAGCGCCGATTTAGTTAAGAGCCGCAGGCTTTTGGCCTTTAGCTGTGTACCATTTAGCCATGTTTGCAAATTTATTGGGCGCCTCAGTGCACTTGGCTTAAGACTGTGGCTAATTGCTTCTCTTTTTGCTTAGTTCTAGTTAATTGCACAAACTACTTGCGCTTATTTATTGACTAATTGCAATATTTGCAACTGAAAAATTACAAATTAAATTAAATTTAGCCACTTTTTGCTCTATTGTAGTTTAATTTATTTATGGAATTTTGAAGCTAGAAAAACGTTGAGTGAAAGGCAATCAAATGAGATAATTCTGGAAAATCAGTTAATTGTAACATTTAACTTATGTTGCCATATTTTAAATTAAAATTTAATTAAGGCTAATAAAATGGGCAAATTTGAATATTAAATAAGTAGCAAAATCTTCTTTTAATAGTTGATTAATTATGTGGCTGGCTATTTGATGTATACGTTTTTTTAATTATAACAAATCGTTTGTGACTTCTATTAGCTGTTAGTTATTACCATTTGACTAATGGCTTCTCTTTTTATTTAGCTCTTGATAATTGCGCAAATTAATTGCGCTTATTTATTGACCAACTGCAGTAAATAAATTTATTTATTTCAATTATTTTTTGTTGCTGCTACATAATTAAAGCGTTATTTTAAGTAGTCATGATTTAAATTAAATCAAAACAAAGCAGATTATTTGCTTATTCAGTTTATTTAGTTTTGCTCTCACTTACTGCCAGTTTGTCTTTATTAGGGACAGGTAAAAGAGTTACGGACTGTTTAGAGTCCGGCCAAATGAAGCGAGTTGTGTGCTTTGTGTTTATGCTTAAGCAATTAAACAGACCCATTCAAGAGCACAAAAGACACTCGGGGATAAAAACTGCTTTTGTTTTCATCAATTTTGCTTTGGCTGGCTGGCTGTCTGGCTGTCGGTCTGTCTGTTTGTCGGGTCTTGTCTGCCCTTTGCTGTCGCTGTTGCCGTAGGGCTTCCTGGCCAACTGTTGTTGCTGTTGTTGCTGCTGCTGCTGTTGTTGCTGTTGTTGCTGCTGCTGCTGCTGCTGTTGTTGATTTTATATATTCAAATTAGTTCGTTTTGCACGAGTGGCACTCGAATGAGAGCTACGACAACTAGTTGTGCTACGACTGTGATATTTCCCAACTACGCCTGACTGACGAACAGACCGACTGACTGACTGACTGACTGACTGACTGACTGACTGAGTGACTGACTGGGTGACTGACTGGGTGACTGACTGGTTGAAGTCCCTCTGTAGCAGCCAGCTATCAAGTTGCCTGTGAAGTGCTTATCCTCAAATCAGTGACACTCAATGTGCAGCTCCACACTCAGAAAAAAATCGAATTAGTAACTCATCTAATTATTTCGAAAATAAATCTCTAAAATATATTCGTATTGGGATTCTTTTAAAACCAGGATGTTTCTTTTCTCAATTTCACGTTGGTTGTTTTTGTATATGTTTTTATAAAAATCTTACTTTAGAGTTTCTGCTACTTATGAATTATTTATATTTAAAAATATAAGCATTTTTTTTTTAGTGTACGGAGTGACCAAGTGGGTGACGTTGAGCTCGACTCGACTCGACTCGAACTCAACTCAGTCAATTTGTGAGGGGTTTTAGCCTGTGACAAAAGTGCGAAGCTCGCCTTCATTTATTTACTTAGCCGTTTGCCGTTTGCCGTTTTGCCGTTTTGCCAACTGGCCAACAGAGCACGGCAAGTGTTGTGAAGTGTTGTTTGCGGCCCTGATTGAGTAGCTAAATAAAGTTGGCAAATGCCCCTTTTGTCGTCGAGCATCTCTCTCTCTCTCTCTCCGTCTCACTCTCTCTCTGTCTCACTCTATTGCCATCGACGCTGATGACGATTTATGGAAGTACGTGTAGGGTGTGAAGACAATGATGACGATAACGATGACGATGATAATAATGACGCCCGGCTAATAGACTTAAGCGTATCAATTTTATACAACCCTGCCAGAAGTAAGCCAGAAGTGGTCTCTCTGCTGGAATGTGTGTGCGAGTGTGTGTGTGTGTGTGTGTGGGATGAGCAAACTTTCAGCTAAGACTCCAAAGCAGACTGAAAAGCAGCAAAATGGATTAAATTAAATTAAGCCACTGAACTGCAAAACAAATGTCTCCGCTTCGTGCTCGATTGTACTTAATTATTTATGGAATTTTTGTGAGTTTTGGCATTTGAAGTTAGAAAAATATTGAGTGAAATACAAGCCAATAAGTTACTTTGAAAAGGAGATCTTAGCATAAGAAATATGTTCAATATATATATTTGATTTAGTTGGCTGAGATATACATATATTTATAGCCAAAACAATTCAATTGAATTAGATGAGAAATGTTAACAAAATCTGTGCTTCTTAGCCGATTTTAAAGAAATTATTAAAGTTGATCAGCAATATGTCTGTGTATATTAAATATCAGTTGCAAGGCTAATTCTCTACAAATAAGTATTTAATGCCACCTCAAATTGATTTATATCGATATAGTTAAGTATAAAATTGAATGAAGTGTAATTAAATTAAATTAATCTCTTTTAGTCTGGGAATTTGGCTTCATCGACTCGACGATTCATGCTGATCAAGACTATATTTATTTAGTTAAGGTCAGCTGAAGTCAGTCCATATGATTTTAGATGCTGCCTGCTGACTGCTGCATATTTTAGCACGATTTCATCAAACACTTCTCCACACTTTAAATGGCCAACAAGCTTTTTAAAATAATTATTATTTTGTAGTTGGTCAATTGATAGAGTTAATGCTTTGAAATTGCAGAAGAGCTGTAGGAAATTGTTGGAGAATAGGCCACAATAATAATGTGAAATGCATTGCACGGCTCTTTTAAGCCGCTTACTGAAAGGCATTTGACAATTGCGAATTGTTGAATTGTGAAGGCTGGTGGAGATGCGTTAACCGAGCGCAACTTATTTATAGTTGGTGCCGGAGGGGGAGGCGAGGTGCTCCGGAGCAATTTATCGTCATTAGCGCGAACCGCAGCGAATTTACACTTGAACATTTTGCACGAGCTGAAAATGAAATGCCTGCGGTCATATTCAGTGCGGTGTTGGGCGCCTTTTGTTAATGATGCCGCCGTGCCCGATGCAACAACGAAAAGAGCGACAAGGACTTGGCCAACGACAGCGGTAATGATGATTACTGAACGGCTTTAAATCATGCGCTAATTATTGCAATTGTAGCTGGCGGCCGACCAGCGAAGCCAGCCAGTCAACCAGCCACTTGATGTCGCCGTTGAATAATTGATGACGGGCAAATGACGGCGACGACGACGAGGATCAGGCTGGGCAATCAAATATCCAAGGGATTGAATCGCTTTCTGAGCAAGTTTTGTATTTGGGTTTGTTTGTGCTTGGCCTCAAAATAAACCGCTTGCCATTTGACATTTTTGTAGCCCCTCCTCAAAGCCAGCTCAAAAGTAAGTGAGTAAGTTGCAGTCGAGTGAGCTCGACTATGGGACACCCTGCAGCCAGATGATGGCCTTCTTCTTCGTTCATTATGTGTAAATAAAGTATATATTTTCTTGCTTTTCTTTACTGCTGATCAATAATATATATAGATACATGTGCTCTTAGCTGCTTTCTTCTGCCTGTTACATACCCGTGCACAAAACCATTATACCCCTTTTACACATTTTGAGTGGGTTGAGGGAACAATGAGTACAAAAAACAAATACAATTAAAATCACTGCCAATTGTGCACGCAGGGCGCCACTTAACTCAACTGCAACTGCAACTGCAACTGCAACGAGCCTCTCGGCATCCAACCTAATTTATTATTACCATTTCACGCCCAACCAAGCAACAAATCATGATGCTCTTTCCTGTGGCAAACAAAACGGCCGTAAAATGTTGCCAAAAATGGCCGTCATTTCGATATAAATGTTATTACATAATTGAAAATTGCAATTGCGATTGCAATTGCCACCGCAGCACTTTCAACCGGCACACCTGCCACACCGGCTGCCTGCTTGCCACAGTTGTTGCGGCTCAGAGTGGCAGGCAGGCAGGCTTTAACCCCTCGAGCATCATCAGTCCATCCTAATGACAATTAGCTATATTTTGTGCATTTCCAAACAGTTGAGCAACCGCAAACATTTGTGCGTCTCATGGTGCATGTTTCAATTTGCAGGTTGCCGCTTGCCGGTTGCATGTGGCGTATGCGTGATATTTGAGTATTTTATATTTCGACATGATTTACGATGTCCAATAAATATGAATGAAACAGTTTATGTAAATAAAATATAATCCTATTATCGCACTTATGCCTCTGCACAGCTTAGAATCAGCCCCAGAATTTAAAATCTATTTTAAATATAGTATTATTATGAGATTTAAAAAAAATGTTCTGCTTTTTGATAAGCAAATTACTTTTGGCAAAGTTGAGACTGTGGAAAGTTTTTAACTTTGTGTTTTTAGAGCTAATGCACTAATATGAGAGACATCGTTTTTCAAAGTCGGTCAACTGTGGATATAGTGGAAATTTTCACTCTTTTTGGGAGTTTAATTTGAACTGGAATTCGGTTCAGGCAGTTATCAAGAACACGTTTTTTCTGTTCAGAGTATTAAACTACATTCAAATATATTAAGATTCTCGAAATTTCATTCAGCATTATTTTTGGGATTATTTTTAACATGGAAATCGAGCCTGAAATACGATTTTAGCTTTGAAAAACTTGTTGAGTCTTAACAGAAATTATGGCTGTAGAATTCTTGGAGATTATTTTGCTAATTATATTACTACCCTCAAAAATTGAGTAGTTTTAATAATATAATAATTTCCTTCAACTTTGAATATAGAATTATTATAGCTTTAAAAGCCAGCCTGACTTTTCAACACTTACCTGACTTCTGAAGTAGTTTGTCAGTTCAGTAAGATTAAAATACAAATTTCTGAAGACGTTTTCCAGTTAAGCAAGCTTAAAGTAAATATTTCTAACTTTATTTCTCTTAACTTTCTTTGCTGTAATACAATATTTATGTTGGTTGCCTTATGTTAGCCCAGTCTGGTAAATTTATTTCATATTTATGCTGTGCTCAGCTCAGCCTTTGGCGAGTCCGAGGTCATTAGGTTTTGGCCCTGTCGCCTTATGCCCACACATTGACACAAATGTGAACCCACACACACACACACACACACACAGGCAGAAAGGGACAGTCAGACAAACAACTCATTTCGCTCAGTGAACTCAACAATAAGCATAAAAACATTCATCACTGATTCACTACGTGAGCTGCTTGTTCAATTACAATTGTTGTTGTTGTTGTTGTTGTTGTTGATGTTGGTGCCAAGGTGCTGAGCCGGGGGGATCAGGGGAAAGTCGTGGGTTCCAGCTGATGATGATGACGATGATGAATATATGAGTGGCGCTGATTGAATATCAACGCCAGCAAAAAGGGCCACAGTTAACACTTTCGAGTTTCGTTTCCTGCATGTAATACAATATTTGCCATGTGTCAGTAAGGTGTGTGTGCCTGTGTGTGCCTGTGTGTGTGTGTGTGTGTGTGTGTGTTGTGTGTGTGCAGCATATTTTCTGCGCTAGTCAACTGTCAGATTTAGCGTTGTGCCAGCATAAAATGTTAAAATAATGCCCGAGTCATAGACAGGCCGTCTTTATTTGGGCAGCGCCCGCATCAACAACACTCTGTAAAGCAAACGGTCCGTGTGCCAGCCTTGGGCCTTGCCACATGCTCATCATCATACCACCCCCGTCATCTGGGCAACCCCCTGGCAAATCCTACACGCTGAAAAAAATTGCACTGAATTTTAGCACATTTTGGAGATGGGTAACTCAGCTAATTATTCACAAATTATCTACCTAAAAATCAGCGACTTTTATCTCTTAATTTCAGCCTAAAGTTTTCTTAAATTTAGAAAAAATATGTCTTATTTTCTGGGTGTTTTTAGAGTGGCAAAAGAACATGTCGAACGTTACTTCTTTTGCTTGTATTCATGTATAAATATTTTATATTTTATAAATTAACATTAGAATTTTAATATTTCACATGCATGAAAAACATGAACATTCAAAAAATGCTGTCAAAAATTCAATAAAGAAAATAAATAAGAAAAAATATTTCGAATAAAAATACATATTTTTGGGGTAGCCGAAAAAATGTTGTAAAATCAAAAAAAACTTGATGGTTTTCAGGAGGATTTTCTAATACGCAGTTCGAATTTTTCTGAGTGTAGAGTGGCAGTCGCTGGCAATCGTTGTAAGCTGCGACCCAGTTCACAATCCCTGGGTACCAGCAACATTATCAGCCATTTGTCGCATACAATCTGTTTGCCTTCTTCTTTTTCTTGGTTTCTCCCCGCGCCCCGCTCCCCGTATTCTGTTCTGTTTTTCTGCTTTTCCTTCTCAGTTTTACTCTGTTTTTTTTTTCTGCTGCTTCTGCTACTTCCGGTGACAGCGTAATATTGTAATATGCTTATGTCTCTGTCTCTTTGCCAGTCTGCAGATATGGCTATGAAATCAAAATGAGAGCTGGCATGGGAATGAGAGCTCACCGATGTATATATAACCAGATGTAGATGTAGTTCTAAGATGAGGTGTATGCGGGGGGAGGGGGATTGTCACTAGTTCGGGTTGTAAGCAAATTTGCTTTGTCAGCCGTTGAAAGTTTTCAGCATGTTATTTATTATTGCGTTGGGTTCTCTCTGTGAATTTTGTGCTGCTTTTTGTTTTCTTTTTGTCTTGTTTCAAGAAATCAATCAAATAGACTGTGTGGGTGTACAGCTTGATTAAATTAAAAGGCAGCCAGTGTATCTTGAAAAACACACACACACACACACACACACACACATACAGGAACACACAGACATGTGCGTAGAGACATTGGCATTGCAATTTGAAGACATGCAGTTGAAATGCATTTCGTGTTGCCTGCCTGCTTGTCTGTTACATGTGGCAGCAACAACGGCAACAACTGCAACAACTGCAACAACAGCAATATCAGCAACAGCAAATACTTCATTTTGTATGTATCTCCATTTTCATTGGCATTTCCACTGCCATGTTACCATTAAGCCCCCTGCCCCGTGGCACACACCCGGCAGCTACGTGCTAAGAATTTTAATTAACAGATAAATCAATAAGAAATATGGACAATGCCTGTCAGTGTTAGTCTCTCTCTCTCTCTCCCTCTCTCACACTCTCTCTCTCTCTCTCTCTGACTGTTTGTGTGTATAATGTGTGTAAAGCAGCATTGCTCGCGAACTAAATAAACTTCTTCTCGTCTATTTGCTGCCGCAGTTAAAGAAAAAGCGCAAGTGCTAAAAATGGCCAACAGCAATGGTAAATTGCTCAGAAATTACAGCACAACGGCAGTTCAGATTGCAACAGCAGCAGCAACTGCAACAACAGCAACGATAAGTCCAGCATCTTGGGGCAACTTAACCCTCTGGTGGCCAAGAGCTGTCTTAGACGGCCCAAGTTAATATTAACGTTTATAGCCTTGTTTTCAGATAAAATATATATGCATATAAATGTATATACATATATATATGTATATATATGAATGTAAATAAATAAATATATAAGCAATTTATATGCAATTCATTTCGTTTGTGGAACCCAAATACGAAATTGTCTGCTGAGAATAAAAAATTAATTAATCAATTTTATCTACTCTTCGATCTCTTCTTGATGATTAAATTAATTGTATCTATTTTTTCTTTTGCTACTTAACTTATGCATTTCGATTTGGAGAAGGAGGTTTTTCGATAATCAGCATTTAAATATATTCGAATATTTATTCATTTCAGAATATATCATCAGAATATGTAAATTATGTTCTGTTAACTCCCACAGCTGTTAATAAAAACCTTGAAAATTTTCTTAAATAAAAAATATAAACATAAATAAAAATTTCTCAAGTTGTTTTACAAAGCTTTGTTAATTCGGTTTTTTCGTAATTGATAACTTTATTTGGATCAGGAAAAATGCGAAGTCCAGCAAAGGATTGACAAAACTAATTTAGATGCTCCAGATTTAGAGTCGGGTCGAAAACAGATATGACAGAAAATACATTTTACATTTGCCGTAAAATAAAATGAATAATTTTGAGAATTGCACATTTTAAGGTAAATAAGCACAAAATAAAATGCTGTCTAAAGACAATCGTAGGCACTGAAGTGTTAATTTTGCAGCAGGCTGTCCAAATGAGCTACAATTGCAGCAGGATAATTGAAAACTTGTGAGAGATGCAGGTATTCAATAAAAAGGGCCAACATAGGCAGTGCAGACTGTACTCTTGAGGCTTAAATGGCAAATGCAGCAATAAATAGAATTACGGTCAAGTGCTTGATAACTTCCATGCGAACTGCGACGTTTTCTTACTTCAGCATCGACTGCAATTTTTAAGCGCTAAATTTTCATCTTCAAAGGGAAAATGCTTCAAAAAAGGAGTGGAGAAAAAAGGCGGCAGTTTAATGTCGTTCTGAACGTGCCGCAGTTTCCCCAGGAGAGAGACAGGCGTCACACTCTAATGTGGCGCTATAAAACACACAGACCCCCAAAATACCCCCACCCCCACACACACACCCACACACACCCCAGACACTCTCACATGTACGTGTAGCCTGGAGCAACAATTTCTTGATTTGGATCTCATCGAGTTTTTTTTTTTGGGGGCGCAAAAGTTTAATTTGAATATAATAGAAAAACTTTGCAGTGCAAATAGCCAAAAGCCAAATGGCAATAACAATGTGCGAAAAATGGCCAACACGCAGAACACACACAGACAGACACACAAAATGAAAAAACACAAAAAAGGAACAAAATATGTTTGCCATCGCTTCGTTCAACCAAAATAGTTTTTCAAAAAAAAAAAGAAAAGGAAAATAAAATGCACAACGAGGGAAATGTATATACATATAACATGTTTTATGGCATTTGTGATTGTTGTGTCATTAAGTTGAAATTGTGTAGGTGGGCACACACACACACACACAAGCACACATATACATATATATAGTATGTGGGCGTGTTGAAATGTTGCCAATTTTATTTGTATTTCTATTTCGCAGCGCACCGAAAAAGTTGTAATCGAAAAACGCTGATTGCAGCTACTTTTTATTTAGCTTTAAACTTTGTTTTTTTGTTATAATTATTTTGTGGCAAGCTTATTTATGGGTCGCGCCACTTGCTGGCCAACTTTGCACATATATTTATTTGCGTTCAATAATTTGTAAACACATTTTGCGTTGCCAGTCCCTTTATGGCCATGAAAAAGGCAACAGCACGCATTGCCAATGTGCAAACACACACACACACAGGCCGAGGGAAGGGCCAGCCTGGATAGGGAGAGCAAGGACAATGACAGGACCTGGAGCCAGAAGCTCACCTGCCTTGGCTTTTGCGGCAAGCTGCGCGTTCATTCATATTTCCCTCAGGACAATTCTGTGTGTGCGTGTCTAAGCTTGTGTGTATTAGTGTGTGTGTGTGTGTTGTGTGTGTTGTGTGTGTATTTTGGTATGCTTGTGCGCTACTTACAAGTTTAGCGCAACGTTTTGTTGTCGCGCTGCTCTTGCTAAATGGGGTGTTATTGCATTTTAAGCATGTCTGCGATAGCTCGGGAAATTAGTGCTCGGCAATAAATAAATGTTAACTGCTTTGGCATTATTTATATGATTTTAATATGGGTTGAGGAATTTGCGGCTTCTTCCCTGACAAATACATTTAATTTATATATTTCACATTTTCTTCCCGATTAAAAATATTTACTGAGTAAAATGATACTGTTAATTGAAACGAACTTAATATGGGCTGAGACACATAATGGTGCTTTGAAGCATACTCATATTTAAATAATATTTTTAAGTAAATGTATTAAATAAAGTAACTTTTTTTTTAAGGATTTTCATATCGGTTAAGTAATTTTCTCCAAGTAAAATATTAATATTATTAATTCATTTGATGCAGCTTTATTTACACAATTTTAAAATTTAAAATTTCTTTTCTATTAAAACATCATTACAAAAATAAAATAATATTTATATACATGTCTATAAATATAATTTTATAGCAACAGTTCAATTAATTGCTGGCTGCTTTAAAGTCAAAAATATTTTATTATTACATTTTGCATAATTTTAAATGTATTTACTAAATAAAATGCGAAATTTTACCTGCTGACTTGTATTATAATAAATACTTTTCAGTGAATATTTAAAGAATATTAAGATTCTATGAATTATTTTTGTTTCTCAAATTTCAATAATAAAATAATTATTTTTCGCGTTTATTTTCTCAATTTTCTCAGTTGAAGAGTATTTTGCTGATCGACCAAATGAACATTGCCTTGAATTTTTGTACCTTGGGTTTTCGCGCGTTTTTCGGCTTTCGCAGCTTATTAAATATTCAAAGGCAACTTCAGTTGCCTGCCAACAGTAACAGCAACAACAACAACACGACAACAGCAACAGCAGCAATATGCCAACAGCTAAAATAACAACAACAACAGCCGCCTCAACCTCAACCGCAATGCAACAAGCAAAAAATTAGTTTAAGTCGAGATTTCTATAGCCACTCACTTGGTGGTGTTTGGTGGTGGTATTTTTATTTGGTCTTGGCGCTGTTGATGTCGATTTGTTGGCCAATTGGCGGTGTGTGCGGCTCAAGTTTCATCATTCCATTTTGGCGTCGCTATTTTTTTTCTTTCTATTTTTGCGATTGCTTGCGGAATTTCTTTTCAATTTTCGCCTTGCCCGAGATTTGCCATTGCCATATTGTTTACGTGGCGTATGCGCGTTATTTTTGCATACATTTGTCGAAATTGCGCATACGCCGCGTTTTGTTTTCGACTTGGCTGACACAGTTGCGAGCCAAACGCCGTCAAGCGCCAGCCCGAATCAATTTGCCCAGCACATTTGCATAATAAGCAGAGAGTAGGCCCAGAGTTGCCAGTTGCCAGTTGGCAGTTTGTTCGTCACTCAGCCTGTCACTTGATCAATATGTGCATAGCGTGCTCCCAAAATACCACCCACTCCCCTCTCCCCCCACTCATCATACATATTACTTTGTTTTCATGCGCAAAATGTGTGTCATACAAATGTGGCTTGCTATTTGGGTTGAGTTCTTGTTCGATTGGGTCAAAACTGAGCCACGTCTTTCAGCTAATAACCTTTCATTTTCAACCCTTTACGCATAAACACAAGCTGACTCTCTGCGGCAGCAGCAGCAGCAGCAGCGGCAACAGCAGTGGCAAGTGCAACAAATGTAGCGGAATAATAACTTTATTATATGTATTACACACAAACTACACATACATATACATATACATATATATAAATATTAATGCGCACAGTTGCGGTCATAATAATAGGAGTGCTTATGCTAAAAAAAACATTACTTAAATTTAGATAAAAAAGTTATCATTTTAGTTGAGCACAAGCAAGCAAACTTAAGAAAAATAAATACAGGTATATTATATGATTAAATATTAATATAAAATATTTGTTGTCTGCTGAATTAAATTATTAATTATTAATTGTCTTAAATCACCAAATACAGAATATGAACAAAAGTAATCGGAAACCAGAAATTAAAATAACAAATAAAATATTGCATCACTTCTATTATCTTGCCCGCAACTGTACATGCGTGTAGTGGCTATATTGCTTTTCGATGTGCTAAGCAAATTTGAGCAACTAAATCGAGTTAGTCGTTAAGCTTTAGTTATGTTATTCACTTTTCGTATTACTCGCATAAACACTTGAACCCTTTTTGGGGCAACTTACGCAAACGTCTTCATTTAACTCTCAAAAAATATTATTCTTTTCAAAAATACCGCAAAACTTTGACATTGATTTAATTTTGTGGGCGTGAAGGCTGTGTGTATGCACTTGTGTGTGTGTGTGTGTGTGTGTGTGTGTGAGTGTTATGATGAGCACGAGTTTTGAACGATGACGTTGCGGAAACTTATGGCTCAACAGTTTGTGTAGCACAAGCACTTAAGCTTAAGTGATTTTTATTGGTCACTTAACGCTCGAGAAGCCATCGCTCCTCCAAAGAGCTGACCACAACAACAACAAAAAGTTAAAAAGAATCGATAAACAAATTGCCAAATTAGCACCCACCCAAAAAAAAAGAAAACAGATAAAAACAGAATAAGCAAAAACAAGACGGCGATAAAAAGGAGAAAAAGGAAGCCAGGCACAAGGATAACAGATCTGTTGGGCTTGTTACTTGGCTGGCGGCTGCGGGCCAAGCAATTCATCTATTCAAAGAAAGCCATCCATTCAGAGCATGTCATTCATACGGCTGCCCAATCGTGCGAGATGCCCTTGCGCCCCTCCGTCCCCTACTAATGCCAACCAGCGAGCCTAAGATAAATGGCGGACAGATTATGATCAATTTGCAGAAGTAGGCAAACGGCCGCCTTTGATTGCCACGCCCCCTGCAACTGGCAGGCGACGTCTGCTTATGACAAACTAAACACGCAATTCCCTCCAAAAAAATGGAATACCAAAAAAATGCGAAAAAAGGTCGCCAACTATTCATGTGATAAATGATGGCAGCTTAGTTGCAGCAGCTCAAACGGGGCGTATACGCAACGCATGTAAATAAGAAAAGTTTTAAGCATGCGAATGCTATTTAATTATACACATTTACTTGGCTTAAACTAGGACATCTTTTGTCTGTCGTTAAGGGGCTTCAATTTTGGTCAAAGTTTGCGAGAAAACCAGCTTAAATGCTGTAGCCGAGAGAGCTCTACGGGGAGATACCCTGTACACAGCTGTTCAACACTTGCTGATGCTAATTGTTACAGTCGATCTACTATAAAAAATATATAAACAATAAACTTAAAATAAGTTACTCAAACAATTCTAAGAACTTAAAGTGACAATAATTAAAAAGTACAAATCATGAAAATTAAAAATTAATTAATTAGGTAATTCATGCAAGCTGTAACTAGAAATTTAAATTAGATATTTTAAAGAGCAAAAAAAGAGATAAATCGAAAATGTATTAATCAAGCAAGATTCGAAGCTGTCCAAATCGATTCGTCAGTTGAGGCTGACCAAGAATATATATAGCTTCTGTCTGGCGCTACATGCTTGCTGCTGCCCGCCACGTACTTGGTTTGAGGTTATATAAAAAACCAGCTTGCATTTTGCTGTCCGGGTGTTTATTTCGTTGCTTTTAATGCAGAGCATACATTGCTGCTGCTGCTGCTAATGTTGTTGCTGCTGCTGCTGCTGTTGATGTTGCTGTTGTTGCTGCTGCTGTTGCTGTTGTTGTTGCTGCTGTTGCTGCTGCTGTTGCACACAGGACACGCAAATGCGGGCGCGTGCGTGCGCTTAACGACTGCAACGAGCGATAAGCGAAGCCGGAGTTGAACTCGCTGCCTTTGCCGCTGTTGTTTATGCGTGTTAATTCCCTTTGATAAAATAATGCCGTGGATAACCTTTAAATGGTTTTGGCCCGCATTTGCAAGCCATAAAGCAGCCTTTTTGGGGGGCCAGCTTTCTCTCTCTCCCCCCTCTTTCTCTGTTCCGCGTCCGAAGTTTCGATAGGCTTACACACAATTAAGCCTTATTTATTCTTGGCCTACTGGCTGGCGTTGCCATTGCCATTGCTGCTGCTGCCGTTGCTGCTGCCGTTGCCATCGATTGCTGTGATAAGCAATAAATGTATAAATAAATATTATTGAGTACGGAACAGCACAATTCGAAAAAATATGTCCGTCAGGCTGTGGAAATCAAAGGCTGTGTTAAGCAGTATCAACAGCTTTTGAGACCACGTTCACTAATTGCTGCCGCTTTGCGCACGCACTAAGCCAAAACCAAACCCCAAACCCCAGACCAAAATAACCTCTTAGACCTACATGACAAAGTGTTAATACCAAGGCTAACGCCGTTTGTTGTGTCAGCCGCTCTCAGCCACTGGCAGCAGGTGGCCGCAACCAGCCCAAACGACGCCAAGAAATTAAAAGAGCTTCTTAAAAGCAAAACTACGGCCAAAAAATGTGTGTGAGTCGACGAACGATGCGTGCAAAACAATATCACACATGCGGCATGTGGCATGGGGCACTGGGCACTGGGCCCCCACAGTTCACGACCCGACCTGCCAAGTGTCAAATTTGAGGAATGTGTGCACAAGTTTCCCAGTGGAGGGGGAAATGTCTCTTATTTGCTTAGCATAGTCTGGGCTTGAGGAGCAAAGCGTACACTCAGAAAAACACTGCTATTATTTCTAAATTGAAAATTCTTTCAAAACCTTCAAAAATTGAATATAGAAATAGAAAAAAATCCTGTTTTTTGAAAGAGACAAAACCTGCCGTTTTTTAAACATATATTTGATTAGTTAATTCTTCAAATTCAGGGTAGGTTTTTCTCTGAGTGCAGAGCAGTTGCTTTAAATTGAAATAGAAGTAATACAAATCGATAGGGATGAATTATTATTAAGTGGAAAGAATCTTCTAGGATCAAGGAGCTAATGCGAACATTCTGAGACCAACAATGATTGAGGGCCGACCTCAACTCCTCCCTACTCAACTCCCGTTCCATCATAATGACAAGAAATTTGACCCACTTGGAGTGGAAGTCAACAACAATTTGAGGGCCTTGTCGCTGCTGGCACGTGTAAACAGCAAATTGCCAACCGCTAATGTCATAAACGCCAGCCAGATTTGCACAATTATGACAGGAAGCTTCAGCAAACACAACACTCACACACACACAAACACACACAACAAAACACACACAGACACACTTGTGTTTGGTAAAGGCTTAAAGCACTTAACGAGATGAAAGCGCCATCAAGTATGCAACACAAATACAGCTGGCTGAGTGTCCAGTACGAAGGGGGTGGTCTCCGTGTGTGGGGGTAGTTGGATGGTTGGCCGGTTGGCTGGTTGGTTTGGCTATGTGGCAACATCAAATATTAATAATTTCGGTGCGCAGCGAGCACAAAACTAGACTGGAAAACCATAAAAGGCTGGCGCCAGGTATCGTGCTCGGTTTACACAATAAGCAAAACGCATCGACTGCGTGACTCTGTTTACTTGCGGGGGAGGGGGTTAGGGGTATATATCCCCAATGGGTATAGAGTAGCAGACACAAAGACCGACATTTTTCGGCCAAGACCATCCGCTGGGAAATTAGCTTAGAAGGGCAAACGGGCCAAAAGGGGGCCGGCAGAAGGATAGAAAGAAATTAACTGCGTAACTTACTTGTAAACTGATTATTTATGATGGCCAGTGAGCCAGAAGAGGCAGCAGGTAAACGGGCTTATTGGCCATCTCGTTCGCACTAATTGGTTAGCCGTTAGCCAATTTTAAACAATTTTATTACACTTGCCAAAAATATAAATTGCACTAAAAATTAACAACTTTACAAACAATTCCACTTAAAATGTTTATTGCGCTCATTAATTTTTTGGACTTTTGACTGTTGAATGCGAGGTGCTCGAAATTTCAGCGGTTCTTGTTCTGCTTGTTTCTGGGCTTGTAACGGTTGTTGCTTTGCTTGTTGTTGTTGTTCCTGTTTCTGGCTTGTAGTTTGGCGAGTGTACAAAAAAAAGCGCATTAAAATACGGCTAGAGTCGACAGCAAGTGGCTCAAATTGCATTAAAGTTTCAAGTGCTTTAATTTCTGCCTGCTCTCTCTCTCTCTCTCTCTTTTGACTATATCCCCCTCTCTGTCTCTCTGACGTTCAATAAAAATGGATAAAAATATAATTTATGCCTTGTGTATGGTTTATTAAGTGCGATTTATACGACGTCCAGACGCCGTCAGTCGTCTGACCAAATTGTCTGTTTGCTCAACTCAAACAACAACAACAACAATAAATAAATAACAACAATAAAAATAACATACATTAATACGAATACTGCAACAACAACAAATGTATATAAAATATTAATATTAATGTTGCTGCTCGCCTATAAATAAAGCGGACTTAAAGTTTTAATGAAGCGCATTAATAAAATGCGCAAATAAAGTTAATTTTATTTGTCAGCCAATGTCACACACACACACACACACACACACACACATGTAAATATTTATACATATATAAATATATATATATATATCGGTTGAATGATTTAAGTCCAGCTGGCAAAACCCACGTGCCAGCTTAAGGCAATCTAAGGCTGATGACAACTTCAAAACGGGCCCAAAGGAACGAGTTGGCAACAAGAATGTTTGAAAAAGGCTGATAAGCTGCAAAGACGATAAGAGGCTCGGTTGATTGTGTGTGTGTGTGTGTGTGTGTGTGTGTGTGTGAGTGTATTAACAGGTGTACACTAGCAAAGTGCAGGAGCAGCAGCAGCAGCATCATTGAGTTGCGTGCAACCAATTCGAATGAAGTGACACATGCTCAGTAGTCCTGTCGACAGGCCAAAGCCAAAGGCAACACGGAAAAGAGAAACAGAAAAACGCAGCAAAAAGGCGAGCGAAAAACGGCAATGCTCAGTTAAAGTCAAGGACTAACTTAAAATAACTACGATAAAACTCATTGAAATGAAATGTGCTTAGAAATTTATTTTTGAAAATATACTAAGATAAGCTTTTATTATTAGAAATTTATTTGTAACTGATTAATATATTATAAATTATATTGATATTAATTGACATTCTTCTCTCCCAGTGCAACAAGCTTAATTTATTATTCAATGTACTAGTTTCTAGTAAATTATTAGTTAAATAAATTAATAATATATCGACATCGACATCGCTTTCTCTTTTTATGGACTTTTAATTTTATATTTATACCTTCACTATAATTTTAAATATTTTTATATTCTTAAAATCTATGTTTTAATTTTATTTAAATTAAATTAAATACATTATTTTTGCATTTTATTTTTTTAAGCACCATTTGAAAAATTTACGATTTTTTAGTACACACTAAATAGATAAATAAATGAAATACATTGTTTCTCTAGTTTTCTTTTCCTTTCTTAAAAGAGCACATATTTTATTGGAAAATCATTTCACACAATTATATATCAGAAAAAGTTCAACTCCATTTCGATTTAATGACATCATCAAAATGTATGGCAATAAATTTTGGCTAAGCATTGTGGAGTCGAAACACTGAATAAATATGGATAAATAATTTCATTTGCCATAAAAACTCACCAAATTGTTTAATTGGTTTTCAACTTTTTTGTATTTGGCTTTTTATATAGAGGAGCTATGGGAAAGCTTTTAAAATATCATTTGGAAAAGCGCCTTCAACTGCAAAACTTTTCCATTAAAATGCTAAAAACAACAAAAGCAAAGTCAAGCCAGCAGCAATAGCAGCAACAACAACAAGTGATTGCTGCAGGCGTAGCCAGTGCCAAAGTTGCAGCCACGCCCACTTCTAAAACGGGGCGCACGCCGCACAAGCTGCAACAAGAGCTAGAACAAGAACAAGAGAAGCTGCCACGACGGACGCAGCCAAATGCACTTCAAACTCATTTCATTTGGAAAATAAAACCTGAACCGAGCATAAAAGACACTAAAGCACAACGACAACAAAAACAACAAGAAAACCCCGAGCAATATTAGCAACAATAACAACAATTCCGACAACCACAAAACTTATTTTTAGCAATTCTCTTTTTTCTCGTTTTCCGTTATTTATTGTTGACCGTCAAGTGCGCGTGACTTTTGGAGACTCTAACAAATTTCGGTTGAATAATTTAATTGTTGCAAGAGAGACGCTTACCCGCAAAACCTTGACAGCAGCCGAAAACTGAGAGATGGGAACTGCGAAGAGAACTGAGAACCGAGAACCGAGAACTGTTAACTGTGAACTCTGAACTGAGAACTCAATGGCATAAAACCAGAACCAATAAACTTTTCAGCTTCCCTTTATTTTTATTTTAATATTTCTTTTTTTTCGAAAATGAGCGCAAATAAAATATGCAAAAAGGCATAGCCAACTTTATGATGTTTGACTTTGTACCACCCACACAGCTATATATATATACACCCACTCCGCACTCACGCCCCGCCCAGCCGGTGCTTTAGCCTTGCCCCGTAAAACGCCAAAACTTTTATTTTAAGTTCAAGTTAACTTTCTGGTTAGCGCCGACGACGTCGCCGCGAGCCAAAGGGCCACGCTCAATTGCAGGCAGTAAGGGAGGGGGATGCGGGATGGGGATGGGGATGGGGATATGCTAAGGCAGGAGGGTGGTCTGTTGAAAGGGGGTGCAGGTGGTTACACCTACCATCAAATAAAAGAAAGTATTGTAAATTTAGCGCGCGAATGCTTCACAAAATGAACAAAATAATTTATTCTCAAATCAAAGTTAGCAAGCACATTTTGTATATTCGCATATTAACAATACACACATGTGTGTGGGTGTGTGGTGTGTGTGTGTGCGTGGTGTGTGCCTAGTCGAAAATTTAATTTCCCAGCTCTGTGTTTTATTTATGATCCAGATATGCTTATTCCTACCTTTCTGCAAGTTTTCACAATTCGACTTTGAGTCATATTTCATTCGTTCTTTTTTTGGCTGCTGCTTTCTTATGAGCTACGGCTACGAACTTGGAGAGCAGGCACCAACCCCTACACGCTTCAACCCCCTGCTGCTTTTGGCTCTGCATCTTCTTCTTCTTTACCTGGGCTCTGTGCTTTTAACATATGACTTCCGTAATGTTTGCGTGCACAATGAATAACTTACTCGAATGTTATCCTTTGTTGCCAGAGCATGATGTATGCAACTGTGCGTATGTGGGGAATTAAAGGGGCTGCTGCCAAGGGGCGTGGCAGAGGGGTGGGGGAGGGGGAGTGAATACCCAGCTGCGCTTTAAGTAGTAATTTCGCATGCAGGCAGCGACAGCTGCTCCAAAATGTAAGCACAGCCAAGTTTCATTCACTCTTTGGATCTGATCTGCCCTGACAGACAATAGATTTTTACTCAAAGTAATGCTCTAGGAGTGAGCAGTAAGAAGTGCTTTTCCGAGGCAGTGATTTCACTTTTTCTTTCATTCGGCCTGACAGCAG
Source organism: Drosophila nr. fundita (assembly GCA_035044245.1). Classification (NCBI taxonomy): domain Eukaryota; kingdom Metazoa; phylum Arthropoda; class Insecta; order Diptera; family Drosophilidae; genus Drosophila; species Drosophila nr. fundita. The sequence goes on from JAWNMG010000654.1 coordinate 2,965,876, forward strand.
TCGAATGTTACGCATTTAGGCAGACACTTTGCATAAATATTGTATGAAACTCATTTGGTTGACCACAAATAAATATTTAAGCGGTCAAACTCAAATATAATCGATTGAGCTTGCTAATGAAACATTACAAATATGCTGAATAAATTTATAGAGAATAGAATGGAAACGAAAATAGACACAAATTACGAATTACTGAAATTTAATCAAGTATCTGTAATTCGATAGCCCAAATTGAATATTAAAACATCGATGAATGAAATTGAAAATGAATTTAAATCGTTTTCCTATGTTACATTTAATATTAGAAATAAAGAAGTTAATACATTAATTTGATATTTCTTTAGTTAACTTAATATTAGATAAGCTAAGTCAGATATTTGTTTAGTTTGATTTTAATTTAGATTTCATTCTAATGCTTAATTACTTATTTGATTAATTTTGTATTTCAGATATGTTAAATTTCTTTAGTTTACCCAATATTTGACATGTTAAATCAGATATTTATTTAATTTGATTTAATTTAGTTTTCACCTTGTTTATATTTCTGAAAATGTTTAATTTTATGTCAATTAATGTTTTTAATTTAATTTGCTTGGTTTTTGCATTGCATTCGTTTTTGATTGTAATCAACAGAAAAGGAAACTCTTGCTCTGCACTTTGGCTCGTTAGGCAGTGTTTGCTGTTTAATATACAACTTCGATGGCTCTCTAATCAGCAAACGGGGCGAAATGGCATTTATCAAAGGCAGACAACCATTGGCAGCAGCAGCAACAATAACAACATTGGCAACAACAGCAACAACAAAAAGTCGATGAAGAAGAACGCGTTAAACAAATTACGCTTCTTTTTACAACTAATCAAAAGTAATCACTTTGCAATTTTCGGAGCCTGGCAAAAGACAAACAAAAAGTGTGCCAAGAAATTGGCTGACACAGGGAACAAAGAGCTATTTAAGGGGGTTTGGGGGCTGGCAAGGGGTGGTTGTAGGGGAGAGGGGCTGGAAGCAATCGGAGTCTGTTGTCGTCAGCAAAGCCATCAGCAGATGGCATGTGCTGCTGGCATACGGAAAATATAACAATGCCAACAACAAGACAAACATTTGCCGCCTATCAAACTTCACACACATCAACACACACACGCACACGCGACAAGTTCGACAAACAAATCATGATAAATGAACCAACAACAAACAAGCAGACAAACAAACAAAAAGTGGCACAAGAATAGCAAAAGAAAAACTTCTTCCTTGTGCTTTTTAATTTGACAAAAGAGCGCAGAGGAAATTAGCGTGAAAAACAAAAAACAAAAAACAAAATAGAATAAATAAAATACGAAACGGGGGCAAGAAAAACACAACTCGTTTGTTGGCTGATTGAAAGGATTGGCAATGGCAATGGCAATGGCAATGGCAATTGCTTTTGCTTTTGGCCAGGCTTGCACTTCAGTTCACTTCTGTTGCTTCAGTTGTGCTGCACAGCACACTGCAAATTGTGATTTATTGCTGCGGGCAATTAATCAGACAGGGGAGGATGGCGGGAGAGGCGGGGCAACTGTTGTTCTGAGGCGTTAACAGACATTAAAATCGACACAATAATTACAAGAGCTAATGCATTGCTAATTACCAATGACAATTGTCCAAGCAGTGACCACAATTCGCAAATATTTTATGCATGACAATTTCTGTTTGCAGTTTGCATAAATTTTGCACCAATTGGCAAGTGCAGGGGACGGTCTAGGCGGAGTGCAGGCGGGGGTCCGGGGGTGTCTGTCTGACTGCAGTACAGCCCAGACCCGCTAAAATGTTTTGGCAAATTAACAAAGATCTCTCCCTGGCCATAAATAATGTCTGTGCACTTACGTCCATAAACGCACTTAATAAAACTAATTTATGCAATTGCAATTTTCGAAAATTTCAACAAAACACACAGAAAACCAAACAAATGCAAGCAAAACCAACAAATGCAATTTTAAGCGATTTTGTGGCTGTCATTTCAGTTTCAGTTGTGCTCCAGTGAAAAGTTCAATTTTTTAAATTAGTTCTAGTATTTTACAAGGGTGATTTTGACTCATTATATTCTGGTATGTGGTATAATAATTTTGAGATGAAGTGTGAGGAAGACATCTGAAACCCCATAAGGTATATACGTATGTATTCTTGATCAGCTTTACCAGTCAAGTCGAAATTGTTTTTTTGGCTTATAAGGGCAGTATTTCCTCTGCTTTAAAACTATGATAATAGTTTGCTGAAGCTTGGTATAGAACCGTATTTCTGCTTCAGTGATGAATAATCACTGGATCGGTCCACTATATTATTTAACTGACATTGGAAAAATCGCTTAAAAGACTTGTTCTCGTTTAAGATCCTTTTTTGTTAACAAGATTCTCACAAGATAATTTACAAAGTGTATGTGCTCTTAAGTTCCTCACATTTGACAAATATAATCATCATTATCGGACCATTGAACCAAAAACAATGGTCAATCATTTTTTTTTCGGGAAAAAAAATCATTACAGCTATAGCATAAAAGTCGAAAAGCATTATGAACAGTAGATAGTTGACTAAATTATTAGATAAATACTGATTAAATCCGAACAATCAGTTTCAACACAGATTGTATTGTTCATCCTAATGAGGACAAAGGTAAAATTAGACAGAAACTGGTTCTGCGATCGGAAAATCTACCACAGTAAGCAGATAAGTTTTTATTAGTATTCCAGTGTAGTTCTTATACAAAATACCGTCACAAATTTGAAATATCAATTCAAAAACAGATAACAAAATTATTAAAATTTGATCAAAATGCACAACAACATTAATATTGTGTCGAACTTCCCACAAAACCTTAGATGTCAGCTAATTAAGTCTTTTTTGACTTGCTTATTTCTAAATTCGAATGCCAAACTTAATGAGGCACTTGCCACATCGTTCAAATCGAATTTAATCAATCCAACTTTACAACTTCTGTTCATTGTCTAAAATACGTATTAAATATTCAAGGGTTCCATTTTGTTATTGAACAATAAGCATTTCGATGGCCATTAAATACCAAATAATGGCCAAGAAACCAAATTTAATTAGTAAATCTTTTAATTCACCGCACAAATCGTTATTTGTAGCGCTCGCTCTCTCTCTCTCTGTGAGTCTAGTAATGAAATGGCCATCATTAACAACACTTCAGTGAGTACCCCTACCCAAATACACACACCAACACACACACTCGTCAAAACAAACTGTGTCCGAAGCTGGACAACAGCTGACGTGGGTCAGTCGGTGGAGGGGCGGGGCTTGAGTGATTGAAATGTATTCAATTGTTTGATTGACTGACTGACTGACTCAATGAGTCGTCCGTCCATCTGCCGGCCAGACAATGCATGATTAATGAGCTACGGCTCCGGTCGGTCGCAGTCGTTGTGGGAATTAAAAAATTATTTGAGCCAAATTTTTGTAGCCAAATGAAAAATGCTTGCTTGGGCATCATCATCATTATCGCAATAATTATCGTAATCATCATCAGTGAGGCCATGAAATAGGAATTATGCGTCAATTACTTGTGGGACCCATTGACGACTGTCTGTTTAGCATTTGTCAGCCATTAATCAAACAATTTATGTTAATTGAATTGGAAGCCGATTTATGGTCATTTCGATTTTGGATTCCTTTTTTTATGTAATCACTGCCCTTCCACTAAATGATACAAGTCAGTTGATGTATCCTACGCATGAAATATTGCAATTATAATGATGAACATACAGATTACAGATCTGTCAGAGACACATCCAGTAAATGTTTCAGGCCCATAAAACCAATCTTGGCTACAACTATTGACCCAGTTAGCCATGCAGAGTGAGAGAGAGAGAATTGATTGGATGGCTTTTGAAATGATGCATTTTGGCTCGAAGCACGCAACACAACTGGACAAATTTGAAATGCGTCGAGTGTGTAACGAGAACCTGTCACATTGGCTCACTCGGACACCCAAGCCCATATTTATTTAGCTTGATTACAGCCCAAATGTAATTTAAGGCACGTTAAACACACACACACACACACACAATTGCAGCACTCGGAGCACGGAGCACTCAGCTCCACAGTTTGGTCTGATCCTTTGTGTCCATGTTAGTCCTGCAGACCCATAAAATATGCATGGCGCCCAACGTTTGTTTACAGCTACCTAAAGCGAATGGCAAATGTGTTTCCACAGTTTTCAGCTGGAAATTCACTCAGAATATATATATGTATATATATTCATATATATGGATACAATACGATGATATGATATATGGATATGTATGATATATAAAAAAAATAAGAAAGTAAATTTGAACTATAGAGTGCTCTAAAAACATAGCTTTATTGAGCATTCCCATAAAGTTTTTCGTGTATGGCGTGCGTGGAGCAAATGTTGTAGCAGAAGACTTATTGATTATTATTATGATCAAAAAGCCCTTGCTTTTTAATCTGAGTTGAGTTTTGACGAAGTTATGGCATTTTGAAGTTTCCACCTATGCCAATATATCGAATTATCGATTTTCAGGCTATAATTTTTACTTGTCTTCCGACCCAATTTCACGTTTTCAACTTTAAATGTAGGATTGATTTAGGTGCAAAACTATGATCAGAAAGCCCTCGCTTTTTAATCTAAGTTGATTTTTGACGAAGTTACGGCATTTTGAAGTTTCGACCTATGCCCAAATGCCTATTTTTAGGCCAGTATTTTTACTTGTCTTCCGACCCAATTTCACGTTTTCAACTTTAAATGTAGGATTGATTTAGGTGCAAAACTATGATCAGAAAGCCCTCGCTTTTTAATCTAAGTTGATTTTTGACGAAGTTACGGCATTTTGAAGTTTCGACCTATGCCCAAATGCGTATTTTTAGGCCAGTATTTTTACTTGTCTTCCGACCCAATTTCACGTTTTCAACTTTAAATGTAGGATTGATTTAGGTGCAAAACTATGATCAGAAAGCCCTCGCTTTTTAATCTGTGTTAAGTTTTGACGGAGTTATGGCATTTTGAAGTTTCCACCTATGCCAATATATCGAATTATCGATTTTCAGGCTATAATTTTTACTTGTCTTCCGGCCCAATTTCACGTTTTCAACTTTAAATGTAGGATTGATTTAGGTGCAAAACTATGATCAGAAAGCCCTCGCTTTTTAATCTAAGTTGATTTTTGACGAAGTTATGCCATTTTGAAGTTTCGACCTATGCCCAAATGCCTATTTTTAGGCCAGTATTTTTACTTGTCTTCCGACCCAATTTCACGTTTTCAACTTTAAATGTAGGATTGATTTAGGTGCAAAACTATGATCAGAAAGCCCTCGCTTTTTAATCTAAGTTGATTTTTGACGAAGTTACGGCATTTTGAAGTTTCGACCTATGCCCAAATGCCTATTTTTAGGCCAGTATTTTTACTTGTCTTCCGACCCAATTTCACGTTTTCAACTTTAAATGTAGGATTGATTTAGGTGCAAAACTATGACCAGAAAGCCCTCGCTTTTTAATCTAAGTTGATTTTTGACGAAGTTACTGCATTTTGAAGTTTCGACCTATGCCCAAATGCCTATTTTTAGGCCAGTATTTTTACTTGTCTTCCGACCCAATTTCACGCTTTCAACTTTAAATGTAGGATTGATTTAGGTGCAAAACTATGATCAGAAAGCCCTCGCTTTTTAATCTAAGTTGATTTTTGACGAAGTTATGCCATTTTGAAGTTTCGACCTATGCCCAAATGCCTATTTTTAGGCCAGTATTTTTACTTGTCTTCCGACCCAATTTCACGTTTTCAACTTTAAATGTAGGATTGATTTAGGTGCAAAACTATGATCAGAAAGCCCTCGCTTTTTAATCTAAGTTGATTTTTGACGAAGTTACGGCATTTTGAAGTTTCGACCTATGCCCAAATGCCTATTTTTAGGCCAGTATTTTTACTTGTCTTCCGACCCAATTTCACGTTTTCAACTTTAAATGTAGGATTGATTTAGGTGCAAAACTATGATCAGAAAGCCCTCGCTTTTTAATCTAAGTTGATTTTTGACGAAGTTACGGCATTTTGAAGTTTCGACCTATGCCCAAATGCCGATTTGCCGATTCCGGTAGCCAATAACACGCTGCTTGCCACATACGCAGATGACACAGTGTTCCTTGCTAACTCCTCCACTGCCTGGAGAGCCTCAGCGGTTACGCAAAGGTTCTTGGATGGTTTTAGTACCTGGGCCAACCGGTGGAACATCTGTATCAATGAAAACAAGTCTCAGCAATTTGACGCTGCACAACGATTTCAGTGTACCGACAGTCATTAGTCAAATAAACCGACATACAAGTCGTTACAATGACCGGTTGCATAACCATGTCAACCCATTGGCCTGCTCACTAGGGTCGAATTCAACCCGCAGACGCTTAAAGCGCCTCCACACCAGCGATGTCTGGACAGTTGGGCGTTAATATTTTCCAATTTTCTTATTAGTGTTCTGCAAATGTTACATTTAATGTTAAATTGATGTTACGTAATATTGTAACATGTTAATACCAATTATTTGTTTATGTTATTGATTTAAATCCGCTGTCATTATGTATATATTCAAAACAATATTTTATAACCTTTCAGTAGGTTGATTAATATTAAATTAAATTGCTACATCAAAAAAAAAAAAAAAATATATATATATATATATATCTATATATGTGGATATTAAATGCCAGTTGGAAACTTGATCTGAAGCCAGAAAAAAACATATTTAAATTTTATGGATGTTGGATATTGATGAAATGTTTTGATTTTTGATTTCTCTAGACAAGAAAACGCAGCCTTAAAGTAAATATGTGCCTGATTGCAGTTTGGTCAAAAATGAGATTCGATTTCTGGAATGAGATAATATTTTACAGTTGATCAATAATATGTCTGAATATTTTAAATATCAAAGATATTCTCATCTTTACAATTTAATATTTTATTGCTATCGGAAATTGAATTGCATTTTTGCCAAATGGGAGCAGTTATCGATAAAATTAATTAGATAATTAATTATTATTATGTTATTATACTGCATAATTATTTTATACGTAATTAATATTTAATTAGCATTTTAGCTCTCTCACGATCTTCTAGTCTCTGAGATTAGCTTCTTCACGCAGACAGACAGTCAGACTTGGCTAAGTCCACTCGGTTGCTTATGCTGATCAAGAATATATATTTACTTTATTGGTCCTTCTGTTTACCACTTAGTTTATTACACTCTACTCGCATTTCAGATGATAAATGAATGATGCTGTTGCAACAACTTGAAACAGTGGAAACAGTGCAAGTGGCAAGTGCACAAGTCAAATTCTCGAGTGTTGCTGTTCTGTGTGTGTTGGCCTCCCTACTGATGCAACCGCAGCCAAAACAAACCAACATACACACCCTAACACACACCCACACACACACAAACACACACAGATCACGGAACACAGATGACTGACATTGGTATTGGTTCTGGCCAATGGCATTTTGCAAATGCATTTGCCCCTAAGCGTTGAGGTTTTGGGTTGCAAGAGAAACAGCGACTGATTTGGCCAGGCAGTTAACTAGTAACTGTTGTTGCAGACAGGCAGACAGACAGACAGAGAGACCGAGAGACAAACAGACAGACAGAGAGACACACTGCTTGACAAGCCTGCTTATTTTCTGTGGTCTCGTTGCGTAATTAAGTGGAATTCCTTCTGTTTGGGTCCTGTGGCGATATCGAAGTCTGTTTGCTGGAAATGGGCTATAAAAATGGATAAAGCTCTTGATTTGTGTGGCAAATTGCTTAATCCCTGCACGCATATGCCACTTGACCCAATTTTTAATCACTTTCCAAGCACACATGCTCTGTCCTGTCTCCTTCTCCCTCTGTCCCTCTGGTTCCCTCTGGCTCCCTCTGGCTCCCTCTGTGTGTGGCATAAATTTGTGACTTACAACTTGCCGGCATCCAGGTAAAAGTTTGAGCTGCACGTTTTAAGCTATGCCACAGAGCCACAAACAAGCTTAAAAACTGAAACTGAACGGAGCAGAGACTCCAACTGAGTCACAAAAGGTAAGCAAATGAACAGATTTAGTTTGGAGATGGCCAAAATGGCAGCTATCGCTATCGATATTGTTTAGAAAAGCTCACAGTCAGAATCACAGTCTGTTCTTAACAATAACATATTTCTAATTAAATAACAAAATATAATAAATGAGTTTTTTAAATGAAACTGAGAAAGAAATTTAAATAATATGCAAAAATCAATATAATACAATAATTTCAGTCTATTTCTCTATACATATTTTTTTCTAATAAGCGAATTAATCACCTGAATTAAAATAATATTTACATATTTAGCTTTTCGTTAAAAAAAATCAATAATATTGATTAAATTTTGCTTCAACAATTTTTTTACTTATACGAAATGAAGTATTATGTACAATTCTTTCATAGTGATTACCAGACTGAACCTTCGACTTGAAATATTTTCATAAATTAATACATTTGGCACAGAGGTTGATATTAAATTTTTAATATTTTTGTGAAATATGAGCTGTTCGTATCCCTTGGCCATTAAAATAATAAGGAATCAGAACTCTTTTTCTGAGAATCCAGCTCAATGGCTCCTAATTTACTGAGTTGGCATCAGACGTTGCTTTTTAAAAATTAAATTTAATATTATATTGTGGCTGACTTCTGGCGTTCGCTTCTACGAAAAGAAACTCAGATTCTGAAGGTTATTGTTCTGTTGCAGGTCCCAGAATAATGGTATTTTTACCTGCTTAAACAAAAATTGACTTTTCCAATATTGCGACATCAATTTAGTGATCCACGACTCTTTTTAAGTCGATGCACCGACCCCATTCAACAACAATAAAATACGCCATTATCCTTTAAAGGATAAACACGAAAATACAGAAATTATTAAAAATGAAATTATGAAAGCAAAGCTTAAACAAGTAAGAAGCTCTGAGTTGATAATAGTGCTATAATTATTTTTGCCGGCACTTAATATTTTTTGGCAGTATTCAATTCCCATGTCTGCTTCTAACATTTTCTCGGTTGCTTGGGAAATAAAACATTTCTTGTCACGTTGCCATCGCTTTTTACAGCTGCATTTCCTGAACTGATTTCGTACTGCAAATTTCCAAAAATTCATACAGCGACCCAATGAGGGCAATGTGTGTTGTTGTTGTTGTTGTTGCTGTTGTTGCTGTTGCATTGTGTTGCATACTGTTGTGGGCGCAAAAAGTTTAACAATAATAAGCAAATGCCCAAAAGCCAAAAACTTTCAGCCGGCATGGCTACAATTGGCACTTAAAACCACAGGCAACTCCCCCCAACCCTTGCCTGAGAAATGTTTGTTGTTGCCCTTTTGCAAATACGATTAAATATGGCAAAAGTTGTGCGTACACACGTCGACCATTTTATTTAGATTGCTGAACAAAGCCAAACAACAACAACAACTACAACAAAAAAGCCATCGCATTTGGTATAGTCCCAAAACAAGGCTAACACATGTTTCTCGGGCCAAAAGCACAACACACAATTCTGTTAACAATTTTATTATTAAAATGCTGCGTGCTACTGTTGTCATAAGTGTGTGTGTTGTGTGTGTGTGTGTTTTGTGTGTGTTTTGTGTGTATTTTGTGTGTTACTCTGCAATTTCAGTTAGCCATAAAATGCATTAGTGGCACACTCTGCCCCAGAGCAAATACACTTCGCATGCCGGTTTTAAATGATGCTTTTAAAACTGTTGCCACCATATAAATATTGGTCTGATAATTAACCATCTATATCAATTTAGATATGTCATTTTCCGGTCTATGGATATGCATCAAATACATTCAAGCCAATTTATTGCTGCAATTGCGAAAGACCACAAAAACGAATTCTATTTTGAGTTCTTCAGGAGTGAAATTGAATTGCAGTTTTTATTTATGAATATTAGTAAAGAGTAAATAGAAAATAAATAAAATAACAAATAAATAAATAACTAAAAATTTACAATTATATAAATAAATTTGTTTGTTTGGTGACCTATTTTTATTATTTAACTATGTAGTTAACTACCAGCAGCTGATCTAAGCAAAAGACATAACTATTAAATAAAAAATATATATAAAAAAATATAAATAAATAAAAAAAAATAAAATTATATATTATTGAAGTTGCTTTAAATTAATATTTTGTAATTAAATTATATTATAATTAATTTAATATTTGTAAATTAAATTATATTATAATTATAAAATTCATAAATCTGATTTAAAATACTTGCTTAAGCCAATTTCAATAAAATGTCGGCTTAAAATCAGCAAATAAATCTGTGGTCTGCATGCAAAAAAAGGGGTTAATATACACAAATATACATAAATTTGTTAAGCCAGACATTTAGCTACTTTCAGTCGGTATGTGCGATAGTTAATACACATACACACAAATACATACACACAAATACACACACACACAAATACACACACACGCACACACAGACAGACAGACAGATATTATTCTCTTTGGTGTGGCGGTTGACATGTAATTATCGCTTATTAAGCCGAAATCATCAAGGGCGCCAATCAGCAGCTGCAACACATAGTTAATGAGGAAGGGAAAGAGGGGGAGGGGTAAGTGGGTAAGGGTGGGTGGCAGGAGAAGCTACTTAAATGCATTTAAATGCAACTCTCCATTAAGCAATGGCACCGCTATGCAGATATTGAACGAGTCGCGACTCAGTGTGCAAAATGCCGGTAGTCGAGTATTTATAATTATGGCACTGAAAATTGGTCGACAGCGCTGAGTTGGCTCATTGAAAAGGACAACAAAATAAAGGAAAAAAAGGGGAAAAGTCATGTACGAATGAGCCGCACATAACAATGAATTTTAATTGCAATTGTTGGCAGCAGATACTGCAAAAAAAAAAGAGACTCTCAAATGGTCTTTAAATTTATGTGTACAAATTATGTTTAATAAATGCATTACAATAACAACAACATTTTGTCATTAAGCTGCGCGGCTGCAATTGTTAATATTGGTGTGGTTGTGCGAGTGTGTGTGCAAGTGTGTGCGAGTGTGTGCGAGTGTGTGCGAGTGTGGTTGATTGCGTGGGCAATAAAAAGATCAGCGGCTGTCAGAGCAAGTCACATTGGCTGAACAAACAGGACGTGTCAGAGTGCAGCAGACTGCATGCACATAAATATTACTGTAATAAAGTATTGCCACATAAATTATTGGATTGCAAGACTCAATTTATAAATTACTTTGTGCTGTGTGCATTAACGATAATCGCTGACTGTACAAGCTTGCATCGAGTATTAAGAGCCAGACAGACAGAGAAGTACTTAAATACTTTAGTCCTTCAGATGCCAGTTGAAATTTCAGTTTCGTTTTGGATTGATAACAACATAATTTTGTAGTGAAACTCTGAATATTAAGCTGAAAACTGACCTCACTGAAATTTAGAACAGTTAAAAAACGTGTTTTTTTTTAATCTGGCTTATTCTTTTCTTGTAATTAATTTGCCTGTTGTTTTTTGTTACGCACTTTAATCATTTTTTCATTGTTTCATTTGTACTCTTTAGCCGTACATTTTGTATTAAATGAAAACATTTCTAGAAATCGTTTTTTCTATATTTAGATATGATTCCTAAAACAAAAAATGGTTTTAGTTTTCAGAGCGAAATTTATTCTGTTAACTTTAAGTCGATTTTTTTCGCTTATCATATTAATACTTAAATTTAACTTTTTACAGATATATTTCGCTTAAAGAAATTTCTTTTTAATTTTGCGGCAATCTTTCAATACATAAAATTTTCTATGCCAAATTTCATTTTGGCCAATTTTTCAAAGTTCAATTTATTTTTACGTATTCAGAATTAAAAGAAAAATTCATTTTAATTCAGTGAAATTGTTTTTCTTAACTTATATTTTGTTTCTTAAATCCAGAAACTGTATTTTAATTTTTTTTTTTTTTATTTTCAGAGTGAATTTCACTTTGGGCCAATTTGCTAAAATTCCGGGTAAAGGCAAACGTTGAGTAGCCACTGTAGATGCAGCCTTGTTGCACTATGTCATGCTGTCTGGGCAACATTTTAAGGTGTTTGCTATATTTTTTATCTGGTTCAAAGAGCCCGCAGCCACTCCCCAGTGCTACAAGGATGCATTAGGCATGTGGCACACGTAAACACTTAGCCAGAGCCATGCCCGAGGGTCAGTTGAGCACACACACCCACACACCCACACACACACACCCACACACGCACACAGATGGTGTTTGGCTGTTGGCAGCTGGTTGATAATTAACTTAATTTTTCACAGCTTTCATTGGACTTGCAACCGTGCAACCGTGCAGCGTGCAGCGTACAGCATGTTGAGGCATGAGACAACCTAGCGACTAATTTGACTCTAAAATCATTTTATCCCCGCGGAAGCATGTCAGATGTCAGCGTTAACGCTTCTCAACTGCTTCTAGCTGCTTTGCTGCTTGCTGTCTGATGCTTGCTGCCTGCTGGCCACTTGCCAAATGGGTCACGAAATGGCCAACTGTCCACTGTCCTCCTCTCCCTCCCCCCTCACTCAGGTACTTTTTGTAGTTGCCGCTGCCGTGTGCTTTTCGTGCTGTCCGAGAAGGGGTTTGCCGAAAACAGTCTCATAATGTGCGCTAATGTGCATAAGGTAGACGACACGCACACCTGCACTTTGCCAGCTAACCAAGTCAGCGCCAGTACACTTAGAAAAATTATAAGTTCTCACCTTGATTTTTAGAAAAGTTTAAGTTGAAATGTGAACAGCAAACTCTGGTTATTTAAAAGCTTCGAATTTTGAAATTTACTTTCTGAATATTTGCAAAATTCAGTGCGATTTTTGCTGAGTGTAAAAGCAATACACGTGCCATAAATACTTGCACTATGCCACACTGTCACACGTGGCACGCGGCGACAACAAACATGAAACAGGCAATTTACCAGGCCATCAACGTTGATGGTGCCGACAATGATGTTGTTGATGACAGCCTGCTCAACAAGAATACCCTTCCAACAACTACAACAACTACAACAGCAACAACAACAACTTGGCTAACTCAAACTCGAAGCCTTAAAAATTCAGCTAACAATGCAACTTCATCGCTACGAGCATATTAAACAATTTTAATTCGAAAGGCAATGCATAGAAAATTGTGTGTAGACCAGAAGTATATCGAAGTATTTGCATATTTTCAAATAAATTCAATTATGTTTGGCTAAAAAATAGATCAATTTATCTTGATGGCAACAATAAGATCCATTAAAATCAAACTAAAAAAATCATTTAATGATTTTCATTTCAATACGACAGAGTTTGGCGAACCTTATTGCAAAGACTATGAACTATACATATATATAAATAACTTGGTATGCTTAAATCTTTTGGAAGTGAGATGTACAATTTATATGAAATTATTATAATCTCAAACATTTAGAAATGGGAAAAATTGTATGATGAATAAATGAAATTAAGTTTGGCTATTAATCTAGGCAACAAATATAAGCCAAATTTAAATCAAGAGCAGCCTGAATCGCAGTTCAGCTGGACATTAAAGTATGTAAGCTGTAAAATGATATGGGTAAGCCATCGAAATCTTAACAAAATTTGAAAGAGAGCTCAGCAAAAATAAACAATAAATAAAATAACTGTTTTCTTATTATTGCCCACAACTGAATAAAACACGTTAACAGTTCGACAGCTCATAAATTCTACCGAGCTGTCAATGCTTTTTAAAGTGATATATTTCAATAATAATATATATTATATATATATATATATATATATATAGCAGCAATCAGCATTTAATATAATTAATTAATTCTGTAATATACTTGCTGTCCTGGTCTGCATTCATATGTGTATTTCGCTTGAGAAAATTCAGTTTGCTGTTTATCCAGATAACATGTGAAGAGCTGAAAGCGTCTTTTGTGATAATTTGACACCGTGGCGTAACACACGGCGTATGCGTGATGAATTGCATCTGCTTCGACGGCAGTCTCAAAGAAAATGATGCGCATTCAAGGCGAGGACAAAAGTCACGTCCTTTCGCCGGATCCTTTCTTAAGTGACGTAATGCGCACGTAGAGGCCTCTCCACGGCGTAAAAGGAATGCCTAATGCAAAACTAAAAGTTAAGCTCATCGAGTCCTTGAAGTGCGAATTATCTATGTGGCGTGCACACACACACACACACATGCAGCCAATTTCCATCTGAATGTTGCACAAAATGGTTGGCACCAGCTTAATTGGTTAGTTACAAAGTGTTTTAGCCCAATTCAGCTGACTCTTAATAAGCTTACGGCATATTGCGGATCTGGATCTGGGTCTGGATGTGGATCTGCAACTGCCTCTGTGCTTGAGCCCCTTTGTGGCCACCTCTGCACTCCTCGATTTGTTTTCTCTTAACCTCATAACAAATGTTGCCAGATCTCAAAATTAACAAATTTAATTTATGGCGCATTTGATGGCTTTGAATTGTCTGGTTTTATTTTGTTGCTGCTTTAATCATGATTTCTTGAATGAAATACTTTTTAACAAAATACCCAAACCAAACATACCCAAAATGCATATTATTATGCTGCTCACATTTCGAGCAAAAATCATTGAGATCACAATACTACTTTATTATAAAGCTAGAATTGAACAATCGGTTGATAAATGAGTTCTATAACTATATCATTTGGCTTTCATAGGAAAAATCAGTTGGTTTCTTAAATCAATATTTATAGTAATATGTCAACAATTTGACTTCAACTTACAGAAGTATGTGTTCTGATGCATGCCCCAGAGACCCATTCCTGATTGTTTACTATTATTATAGGGCATCTTAAAGTCAAAATATATGACGAAGTTTCCATTGCTTGTTGCTGTGCAGCTGCTGCAAGTCGCAGCTGGCTTGTGGCAGCCACAAAAGGCAGGAAATTGAATGAAATTGCCATGTTATTATTATAGAAAGGAAGCGTGCAGCAGCCAGTCAAAGGAGCTTAATCAATGCTGGGAAAGATGGGGGCTGACTACAAAAGCAATGCAAAATGAAATATGAAAAGTTTTCCATTCGCGCTTTGCGACCAAAGACCGGGGCAGTCAAGGTTTTGCTTTTTGAGCCACATTAACCAACTGTGCCCAGGTCAACTACCAACTGATAATGAGCCAGTTGACAGTTGCCCTTTGACTACCTCCGACAAAGACCGTAATTTGCTGCACTCGGAAAAAAGCGCAATGAATTCTGAAAAATCGTAATACAATGAAAATTTCGTTAAAATTTGAAAGTTTTTCTGTATTTTATAAATAATTCCAAAATATTAGAAAAGATAATTTCTACATTTTTGAAATTGAATTTTGTAGAATGGACATAAAATGCAAATTTGTCTAACTATCAAATTTTTCTATTTTAAGAAATTACTTTGATGTATTAGTAATATTTTTTTCTCAAATTAAGAGAGACTTGCATTTATTTGAAAAAATCTTAAATGCAGATTTTTAGATTGTGTCAATTTTTTTGATGAGTGTTTCAGCACTTGGCAACCAGGCACTTTAATTTTCTGTGCTCTGTGCAATTGTCAATATTATTATTATTATTATTTCGTATATATATATATATATATATATGTACATATAAATATATTATTGTGTATTGTTGTTGTTGTTGTTGCTGTTGGTGTTGCACGCTGTTATTAACGTGCGAAATCAGCGCGCAGCAGGAGACAATATTAAATTTGTATTTTAATTTTATTAAACAAGAGCGTCCACTTTACACATCAATAACGCCGCCGACTCCAATTGCCGCAAATGAACGGATGGCAAAGCAAGCAGCACCACCAGCAGCAGCAGCAGCAGCAGCAGCAGCAACAATAACAACAGTTGGAACAACAACAATGCAACAGCAACCGAGCTTCCCCGGTGGCCTGGCGTTAAAATATTGACATGTGCTGTTGCTGCCACAAATGTTGGTGTTGTGTTCATGTTGCTGTTGTGGTGGGATGGGGGCTATGTTGCTGCTGGGTTGGGGTGGTTGTGGGTGCTGCTCGACGGTCAGCGTATCACATGACAAGCATTGTTGGTAGCCGTCGCGTAAATAAAGCGGAAAATTGTGTGCTTTTTTCACGCGTTGTTTGTTGTTC
This sequence comes from Drosophila nr. fundita, assembly GCA_035044245.1. Taxonomy (NCBI): domain Eukaryota; kingdom Metazoa; phylum Arthropoda; class Insecta; order Diptera; family Drosophilidae; genus Drosophila; species Drosophila nr. fundita. The sequence goes on from JAWNMG010000654.1 coordinate 2,982,009, forward strand.
GCTGTAAAAAATATATAAAAAAAAAATAAATAAAAAACGGAAAACACAAACAATCAAATGCATTTCACTTTAACTGTGTGTGTGTGAGTGTGCGTGTGAGTGTGCGTGTGTGTGCATATGTTAAAATGACCTTTGGCTTGCATTGTCGCCACTGCCACTGCCGCAGCCACTGCCCACAATTGTCTGCCCTGTAAAATAGAATTGTGGCTATGTCCACAGCTGACCAAGCTTTGTAACTGGGACTACATTTTAGACTGAGATAGGGTATTTGGATAGAGTTACTGATCTGCTATTGTAAATATAAGCACAGGTAATTCTTAACACTTTCCCATTTTTACTTTTCCACAACTATTTACAGACTTCTTTGCGTTTTTAATGGGCTCAAAATGTTTGTAAAGGGCATCTTCTAGTCGATCAGTACTTTCCACTTCACTGCCAGCTTCATCTTTTGCAGTGTTCTTGCATTTCGTTTGGCTTTTATTTTGTTGCAGCCTCAAGCTGTTGTGTTAATTGCATATTTAAATTTATGCTGTTAATTGTTGGCAATTCGCGGGAATGCATTGCCTGCCGCCTTTTAAATAATGACTTTAACGCAGATGTTTTAAGTACCTTGCACCCGCCTCCCCCATCTTTGTTGTGCTGCTGCCATCAGCAAGTTGAGTTGCATCAACTGGTGGACATCAATTTAATCAAACTGTTTCAGCACACCCGTTGAGTGGCATTGAAATGTGAGGCGGGTCTCTGAGAAGCCCTTGGCTCGGACTGTGCTGTCGGTTTTAATTGGATACCTTAGGGTATACGGCTGACTAAGGGCGTATTAATTACATCAGTGCACTCACAGAAATTTACTTGAACTACAGAAAATGGCCCAAAATACTAGATAGATATTTTTGTGACTTTGGAAATAATTTGTAAATATATGAAAACATTTTTCCTAACATCAAAAATCGAATATTACAAATAAATTGTGTTCTTTTTAATTTATTTTCAAATTATATTTTAAATTATGTAAATCTAAAATTTATATCGAAATAAATAATTTTATTTAAGAATTAAATTTCTACAAAATCAGAATGATTTTTAATGATCATTTTTATTTGGAAATAATTTTTTTTATTATTTTTAATATTTATTAACAAAATAACAACAAATCGTATGTTATAGTAGCTTGCTTTTAAGCCTGTATTTGAAAATCCGCCTGAAATTAATTAAACAATTTTTTGCTTGGTTTTAGAACAATGTAAAATAGGGAAAAATACGAATTTTCTTTTTAGTTCAGGTAGATTTTTCTTTCTGAGTTGATTTCGTATTTCGAAAAGAATTTAATTAAATTGATTTAGAAATTTAGTCTGCTGCAGCTTGACTTTATTACGAACTGCAAATAAACTGCAAAAGTGAGATAAAAACGCAATATGCAAAAGGGTCGATGGGTTAAAGCTCGAAAGACTGAACAAACAGGAATAATGCAAACTGCTCAACAAACAAGAGCAGATAACAACTGAATACACACACACAGACACACACGCACAGAAATGGAAAAATGTGAAAATGGAAAAATGTGGAAAACTATTTGTATATAAATGCCAGCCTGCGATGAGCTTCATCGAAGTGGGGCTGCTCCAGTTGGTTAGCCTCCGGCTCCCACTTGAGCAGCTCATCGATGCCGTAGCGCTTAATCGACTTGCTCGGCGGCAGCAACTCCTCGCAGATCGATGAAGAACAACTCGAGGAGCAATTGGATGAGGAGTTGCAGTTGCTGTTGGAGTTCGGTGTGGGCAGCAATCCACAGTTCCCGAAGGCACGCGAAATATTCCGCGCATGTATCAAATTACCACGTCGTCGTTCACCTTGACCCACAGCCAGTGGTGCTGGTGGCCGATAGCGCGGCACAAACAGCTTCTTGGCGCCGATGTCATCACCACACTGGGCCACCTTGCGTGCTGCCATTGGCATAATATTGCTCTGACTGAAGAAGGAAATGATACGCGGCTTCTGAGACAATTCCTCCAGTTTGCCGGTAGATTTGCCAGCCTCGTTCTCCTTGTTGGCCACTTTGGCATCGGCTTTATTGGCCTTGGCACGACAATGTTCATCCCACTGCTTGACCGTTGGTATATAACGCTTTGGTAATGCTAGCTTCGGATCGGGCTTGGAGTCCAACGGATGCTGGGGCTGCTGTTGCTCGGGCTTCTCCAGCTGCTGCTGCTGCTCCGATTGCTCCTTGTGCTCCGTTTGAATCTCTGGTTTGCTAGCTCGCTGCAAGCAGACATAGCGATTGCTTGACGCGCTGCGGAACTGCTCCAGCTTGAACTGTTGCTGCTGCTGCTTCGCCTGCTGCTGTTGCTGTTGTTGCAGTTGCTGTTGCTGCGGTTGCTTCTGCTGCTGCTGCTGCTGCTGTTGTGTCAGCTGCAATTCCGACTGTTGCTGCTGCTGCTGGAGCTGTTGCTGCTGTCGCTTCTCCGCCTCCGACTCTTGACTCATCTCGAGCAGCACTCGCTCAATTTTCTCTTTTTTGATGATTCGCAATCGATTCACCCGCAAACGTTCCTCGTGTGTAAAGTTGATCGGTTCCCGTGTCAGATGCAACATGTCCTTGGGCTGCTGCAGTGGCTCACGCTTGCATCGCTGCTCGACCAGCTTGACTGCCTCCACTGCCACTTGGCGTTTTAGTTCGCGACGCTTCTCCCCCAAAATGCCAACGTTTACAATCGGCTTTTGGTCCTTCAGTTCCTTTAGACATTTCAGCTCATTTGGCATTGGTTCCACGATCCACTGAGCTTCTCGTTCTTTGCTGCGCTGGTCTGCAAATTGAGTTTAGCTGTGATTAGTTTAAGCTGCAACATTTTCGTTTTTTATACTCTAAAGCGATAGCCTAAAAAATCGATAAAGCCACACATCCCCACAACTTGTAACTAGAGTCAACAAATTGACATTTGTTATTATGTAAAATATATTGCTAGAAACTTCGCTTAAAAGATCTACAAAAGATCTAGGAACCTCCTCCTAAGTTTGGTAATTCTTTGCCATCAGCTGTTATTACTTATTGATAAAAGAGTATTACGCAGTCGGGTATGCCCGACACCAATCTCCCTTTTTTTTTTGTTTTTTTTTTACTTACGCGCTTTGCTTGAATGCTGCTCATGTTTGATGGGTTTGGGGAAGCCCTTCCATGGCAGCACTAGTTTTGGTTGCTTTGGCTTGTGATTTTCGAATGCCTCAAGGTTGCATGCCCCATCGTCGTCGTTCTTCTTGGTGTTGTTTTCGAGGCTCTTGTAGCGTGGAATAAACAAACTTGCATTCACATTGAGCTTGGCAGCAGCCATTTCAGTTGCGGCCAATTTGATCACGATTATTGCAATGGCAATGGAAAATTCACACTTTTTCTTTAACTGTGGCAGCAATTTGTTACAAGATTTTGAAGTCGACTGACTGCTTAAAAAACACTAATGCGAGTGCCACACATACTAACCAAAATCCCTGTGACAGGTACACTCAGGGCTGCTAATAATCGATTTTTATTTGAACATATTTTGTGAGTGTTCTATCGATAGTTTGTATATTGTATGATTTTTTGTGTTAAATAAATATTTTTTGAAAAAGACTTACTATATTTTTTGAGATGTGTAATCCTTATAATAACCGATTATAGTGTTATTCCAGCTGATTTATTAGAAGTTAAATTGCTCAATGCTGAAATCGTTTTCAGTTTATTTTTCTGTTTTCCCTAATCTCTTGACCCGTCCACTTTCTCTTAATCGTTCTACTACTAATTATTACCAGCATGAATCTTTTCGAGATAGCTAAATATACTTTATCATGTAATTCACTCAGACTCATGAATTTTATATTTAAAAATTAAACTTAAAACTTTTCGGAAATAAATATTCTTATAATAAATAAATAGTCTTATAGTATAGTCTACCTGTAAAATAACCCATGAAATGTTAATTTTTAAAGTTAAAAAATTTTAATGTTGTTGGGTTTTAACACGGCAAAAAGTGATGCAATCGGTTTGGCGGTTTGACAAAGAAGAACTTTTATTCAATGTATGCTTATACATAGTGGTGGTAGTTGGGGTATCGAGCGCAGTATCGATATCACTGTTAGTATCGTAAGTTGTGAGAATGTTGCATTGATATTTTGAACAAATGATAGTATAGTTTTATGAATTTAAGTTATATGTATGTTACATTCTTCTGTGTCGACTGCTATCAGTTCTTTTTAAATAAATAAGAAATATATACAATAAAATAATTGAAATTCAAAACATTGATAAATTTTTATCGTCTTTTAATTAAGTACATAATATAATTATATATATATGCTTGGAGAATTGTAACATTTCTATTATATTAAAAATATATATATTATTATGTATTAAATATATATAAATTAAAAGTTCTAGCTTGCACTACTGATAAGGCTTCCAAAGAAGGTTTAGAAACTTGATGAATTTTAAAATAATCTTTTATTTTCGTTGGCTTCTGCTTGCATCCGGTGAGCTTGGGGAAATAATTTATCAACTACGAAATTGGTCTGCATTGTGGAGCGTTTTCCGTTGTTGACATTTACGAGGTTGCTTGTTCGTTTGTTTCCTTCTTCCTCTTTTTCTATTTTTGGACAATAAACGTGAGCAGGAAAGCAGGGCAAGAGAGCAACTCGGTCAAGTGCAGCCAGCTTGAAGACCAACGGCAATTGCAACGGAAAACGGTAACGACATTCAATAAAACGTTTGCTATTATTATGGGAACACGCTCCAAAACACACTCACACATACACACACACACACACACACACATACACACACACACATTCTCACACACCTTCTGGAGTTGTGGCAAATGAAATGAAATGAAAGAAGCGCACAGAAATATGCAATTTCACCTCAATCACAGCTGTAAAAACAAACAAAACAATGGGGGCAAAATGCTGAGCTTCAATGCAATAGCTGTCTTAACCCACTTGCAACAGCTGCCACTGCCACTCCCCCCATGACACTCCTATTTCCGCTGCTTATCCAGCTTATCCCTGTCGTTATCGTTATGCAAGCCACATGCTGTTTGCTATACTCAGTGTTCACTGTTAGTTTCCATTGTATAATTTTGTCCGAGTGCTGAAAAAATATTGCAATAAATAAATCACAATTACTTCTACTCATTCTCTGCAGAATCTACGCTATTTTTTCAATACTAAATTTGGCTGTTGCAAATATTATCTAAAGAGATTATGTGCATTAATCAACACTTTCAGGCGCTTCATCATGCATCTCCGACAGTTGGACCAGCCAAGAGGAGTGTCAACTTCATTTCACAACAATCCAATCCATTGCACTGTAGCTTTGCGGTCACTTTAATAAATGTATTAAGTTAAACAGGTGCGAGTGTTGTAGACGAGTGAGCTAGACTATGAGATACCCATCAGTCAGGTGTTAAATATTTCGAAATTTGCCTTACAATTTAAATTTAATTCTACAATTATTTGAATATTGAAATGATCAATAAAGTAAAGCCAACTTTATCTGCTTTGGCAAATGATTATCATTATTCTCTGCTGATCTTGACTAATAAAATACATTCTTTAGGGGTTCCTTCAGCCTGGAACTCCCAGTAACTCTTTTACTCATTTTGTAATTGGTTTAGGGTGTAATTATTAGTTGACTGCAGTCAACTCTGATGTGGGTCATGTTGAGGTCCAATCAAATGGACACTAACTGTCAGAGACTTGAACACATTTTATGGCTGATTAAAGTGACTTTGAGCCGGCAAGTTTTGCAAAATAATCCGCTTGTTCAACTTTCATTACATTTGCGCTTATCCGCATAATTAAAATGAATGTTTAACGCAATTTGCGTAGAGCGAAATGTGAATGTAAAACCAGACGCAAATGTGCAGTGACATGTGAAAAACACATCATTAATTTATAAATAACCAAATTAAACAATTAATTGCCAAGGACAGGCGCTGTAGAAAAAAAGTGAGAAAAAATTGATAATAAAATAAATAAAAAGCTGAATCATTGACGAGAGCATTAAATTTAATTTCGCATTTGAATACACAATTTAAATGCATTCATTGGGCTATTCAAACACTCACTGTTCGCTCACAAGTAATTCAAATTTAAATAACTATCACTTGTTCGAACACTGGCCGACAAAAAGCAACCTTTCCCACCAACGGGCTAAGTAAATAAATAAATAAATAAATACAAAATTATTACGCATACGCCACGTCCAACATTCGTTCGGCATTCAACGAAGACGAAAGTGTACAATAATAAAAATAAAAGAGAACAGAGCAAAAAAGTACAGAAACGAAATGAAATGAAATGAAATGAAATGAAATGAAAGCGTCAACAGGCAGGCAACAGGCAAACAAATGAAATTCATTAACACGATTCTAATTACACCAGACAATAGCCATGACAGTTAGCTGGGGCTTGAGGAGGGCTCTCCGGTGGGAAGGGGATCTCTCTGCGTGTGTGCATTTTGCATACAAATTGCTAAATTAATGAGCAAAACACAACCGCAGTAAATAAAGCAGATACATTTATAAATTCACGCAGCTCACAAAACGCACAGAGTGATGGCAACAAGGCCAGTGTTTGACTACCAGATACCATGTAACTACACTCAGACAAAAAATTGACCTACATTTTACAAAATCTAAATGAAAACTAGAAAGTTTTTTTTACAAATAATATCTAAATATATGAGCACATTTTTTCAGTAATTAGAAAGGCTTGCTTCAGACCAACAATATCAAAAAAAAGATTTTATTATTATTATATTATATAAATTTAATTGTAAATGGTAAAAATTAACTTGTAAAAATTTATAAGCTATATAAAATGTTTGTGTATGTGAAATACTAATTTAAATTAATAATTTAAGCTTAATTATACTTGTATACATCTGCTAGTTTATTTCTATTATGTTATAACAGAGCATTGCACGCAATGGAAATTCGAGTCTTGAGTTCATTCTGAATGCTGATTTGGTCAAATGTTGTTGCTGCACTCTTAACAGTCAAATTGATAACTTGTTGCCATGGCTAATTAGAGGCCATGCAATTATTTTCAGCTCAATACTCTTCATGCACAGCTGGCAAGTAACTCAAGCATGCATTGTTAAATTATTGTTAATTATAAATTAAATTTGCTTAACTTGAATCTTTTGCACTTAGAACATAAAGAGCACATTTGTATACCAAAGAAATAAATGCTTAAAAATGCCAGCCACGTTAGCTACTACACTGTATATGCCCCAAAAATTTAAAAGAGCTTCTTATGGCATTTTTAAATGCGGCTGCCACAAATTGTGAGCAGACCTAGAAGCCCACATATGCTTCGGTTAATAAGTCCGCCTTGGCCAGCTGCAAATGCAGAGCAGCTGATTTTTACGAGCTTAGCTCTTTAGCTTTGCCAAACGATTTTTGGAGCACGCCGCAGCTCTTGCAAGGTTAATCCTTGCCAGACCTGGACGTCACTCAGCCAGTTGCCCCACTCTACTCCCAAAACCCACTGCAAAAATTACTCCTGGCATTTTGAGATATCTGGCTAGCTCGTCGAGGGTGGAGGGACATTTGCATGTGGTATGCATGTGAACTGGTTACCCAGGCACCGCAAAACAGAGAGGGGAAGTTGGTGGCAACACCTGGCTGCATATGCATGTACGTACATGTGTTCATAGTTGTTGTTAATGTTGCTGCAAGCTGCAGCAGCAGCAGCAGCAAGTGAAACGTAAACAAAACCAACAAACAGACCAAAAATGTAGTTCACTTAAAATTTCCCATTTCCTTCCGCCTGGACTTTGGCACAAGCACACACACCACACACACACACACACACACACATACACTCCTAAAAAAAGTCATTCTCAAATGGCAAATTACGGATTATTTTCATTATATACAGAATTTATAATTTAAATACATAAACATATATATAACATTTTTCAGTTGCCTTAATGCAAAATGGTTCCACATTAGTTGCTCGGATTGGAGAAAAAGCCCAAATAGACAAAAAACGATCTTAGAATTCTGTTGTTGTGGAGACTTTCAAAATCTATAAGGATTTTAAAATTTGCACTATCATTTTGCTGAGTGTACACACAATCATACCCACAAATACACGCACATAAACATAAACACACGTGTGGCTGGACAAGAGAGAGACAGAAAGAGAGAGAGAGAGAGAGAGAGAGGGAGAGAGAGAGAGAGGGAGAGAGAAAGTGGAGGAGTTGGAAATTGAGGACGAAAACTTAATGCATGTGGCAAAAAAGCTTAAGTTAACAACTTGTGCCCGTCATATGGAGCCAAGCATGATAAAACTAAACGTTGCAGCAACCGAGAGAGAAAGAGAGAGTGATAGAGAGAGGGAGGGAAAGTGGGAGAGAGAGAGAGAGAGAGAGAGGCAAAGAGCCTTTTTCGGGTTCGCCTCATTGTCGCCGAAACGCATTTAGGAAGGAAATTAGTACGTAAATGTCATAATTTGCAAAAGGACTTTGTGCAGAGGATTATTAAGTCATTATGCACACCCAACCACACACAAACACACACACACACACAGCCACACACTCACACGCACAGCTATCGGCAGAGGTTGCGGCTGCTGAAGCTGAAACAGAAACTGGAACTGAAGCTAATCAAAATGCAAATTTCAATTTGCCAACTGCTGAAAGCAAAAGCAAAAGACAAAGAACTCAGGAACAAATCAGCAGGAAAAGTAAAAGTAAAAGGCAATGGCAACAATGCCAAATCGCAGAAGGCAGCCAACTAAAAATCTTTGACTTTCCACATTTTACCTGCTCGCCAAAAAAAAAGACAAACAAAAAATAAAAAAACAAAAGAAACACATTCATGAAAAGGCATTCAGCGTTGGACCCAAGGGCCACATTGAATGTCCCCAAACCAGGCAGCACAGACAGACACACACATATACACTAGAAGGTGGTTGGAGGGGGAGGGGTTTGTGGTAATCCTTTTCAATGTTAACATCCGATGTGCCCGCGTTGCCCTCGGCAAATTACTTGTATCCTTTTTCATGACTCGCTTGATTTCTTGCTTATTTATTTTATATATATATTTTCTTTCTGCAACTCTGTAATTTTTTTTTTGCCGTATTTTGCTTTTCGTTGCCAACTTTTGATAACGTCAACAGCATTGAACACCAGAAACCAACATCAACAGCAACATCAACAATAGCGATAACAAATTTCTTGTGTTTGGCATATTTCTTTGCTTTGAATTTTCAGTTGCTTTGCACACCAAAGAAAGTCTCCTTGAAATCCAGAAAAGTTTCCTTGTTTTTAGAAATCATTTTTGGATGAAAGAAAACATTTTTCTAAAAATTTGAAAATTTATTTTAATTATTAAGATATATAATTTTAAGGAGGAGAAATTAAATATTATGATTTTTGAAACTGTCTAATAAATAAATATTAAAAAAATGATTTCGTTCTCTTTAAGAAAACTAATTCTAATCATTAGAAATACAGTAGAAAAGTAATAATAAATTTTTTAAATATTTTTTTTTTTTTGTTAGAAATATTTCACATTATTATGAAATGCACTTCCAAAAAGTATAAATTTAATTTTAATTTAATTTTATATATGTAAACTATATATAAATGGTAGACTTTTAAAAATATGCTTTCTGAATAATTAGTTGAATAATAAGTTTAAAAATCAGCTGGTTTTTTTTCTGAGTGTGTACATGTGGCAATAGACTGCGGTGTGATGTGATGTGCGGAATGAGTTTGTCAATTTGTTGCAAATGCAGTAAACATCATCTAATTGACGTTGAAATTGCCCGATTGCCATCCTTTCACACAGTCGACAGTTGTCCTGCTGCTTAACAGCAACAGTTGCTGCTGTCGCTGCGGTTGCTGCTGCTGTTGTTGATGTTGCTGTTGCTGCTGCTGCTGTTGAGCTTGACACATGTCCAAATGGGATTCCTTCTTTTTGATTTGTGTCTCGTTTTCTTATTGAAGCGCCCCACGGGCCATTTTAATCTGGGTTCGCTGCTCGCTTGTCAGCGCTGACAGCTGCCTCATTGGTCCAATGGGGACTGTGTGGACGGCTCCCACACTTGCCACACACACGCGGAGAGAAAATGTGCATGTCACTTGGTTTATGTGTGCTTTGCATAATGATTTTAATTGACGGATGGATATAATCAAACTGATATGGAGACGACTAGCTGCCAATTTCAACTCCCAAAGTTGTCAAAGTTTTTAGAGTTGCGGCAACTGCTAGTTGCAAGTAGTTGACAGTAATTTGCTGGTTGGCTTTAATTAAATTGATATTGATACGACAATGCACCGTAATCCGTATCCAACTCCATGCAACTAACTGGAGCAGCTGCCAGCTGCCAGTTTGCAGTTGGCAGTTGTTGGTTGGCTTGAGAGTTTGAGCTTTTGAGTTTATGTTACTTTCGCAGCGCCACCAAAGCTGTCAACACAGCCAACAAGTCTATCAGTCATCTATCAAAAGTGTGTGACTGTTCCGATGGGAACTTTAGCTGCCAACCAAAACAAAATAACAACACAGCTCAGCGCATTCGACTGTGAACAGGTAATTGAATATTTAGATACTCTTTCATTAATAACAAATGGAAAGCTAATAAAAACCAATTGTGTACAGATTTTTAACTAAACCTTCTTAACAAAATATTTGTAAAATAAACCTTAACGAATTCACTTCAAACCTTCTGGAATGAATCTTTGTAAATTTAGTTTTATTTTATTATTACAATATTTATCAAAACAAAAAACAATTTGTGATAACACTTATCTAATTTATTTAATTTGCCATTAATCAGCCTCTTTAATTACGATATTATATCATACTGTAATCATTTTTATGCAATATTAAAGAATGCAAATTTTTATTCTAGTCTTAAAATCCATTTCAAGTTAATTATACATGCAAAGTTATTGCTAATTGTTATTGTTTTGCTGTTTATGTTTTATTTTTAATTCAATTTTTTTTCAGTTTTAACATTGCTTCTATAATTGAATTATTTAAGAGTTCAAGTTTTGAAAACCTATTGAACTTAATTATAAGTGAATTTCATGTTTTTGTTTTTCTGTATATAATTTTGCATAAATATTAGTGCCTGCATATTCATTCATATCATTAAAATTAAGAGTCAAACAGTTTAATTTTATTTGTAACTTAAATTTTAATTTGTGAAATTACTATTTATAAATATTGCATTGTTTGCATACCACGTTAAATAAAAAATATATGTATATTTATTTTTACCACTTACGATTTTTAAATAAGTTCAATTTGTTAATTTAGTTTTGTATTTCACGTTTTTTACATTTTAATGAAATCAGCGGGGAAAAATAAAAGCAAGCTAGGAGAAATAGCTGAATATTAAAAATAATTATGATTATTAATTAAATATACATTATACATCATTCTTGCCTTTTTATCACTTTTCAAGCATTCATTTATCAAGGACATAATCAGGCATTTAGAGTATGCCACTTTGGGACAGACTTTTATTATGCTGAGCATTTTTTATTCGCTTTTGTGCAGGCTATTAACGCTCTTGTTGCCTGATTTGTTGCAGTTGTTGTTGTTGTTGTTGTTTGTGTGTTGTTTGTGCGTTTCGCGTTTTACTTGGCTGCGGTTCAACGCGCAAAACCAACTCCACCCACCTCCCAGCCGTGCATCCTTTTTGGCTTTCGCTTCTCGCGCATTTTCATCATCAACAATTTTGGAGCGAAAACTTTGCGAGAAAGTTTTGCACATGTGAAAGGGTTTCGCATGCGTGCAGGTGCAGCTAAGTAGGTACGAGTGTGTGTGCTGGTATGTGTGTGTAAGTGTGTGTGTGTAGGTGTGTGTGGCGAGTTTAGCTTGAGTTTTAGCATATAGAGTCAAGGCGCTGGCAAAACTTGCACAAAGACCAGCAGTCAGACAGGAGGCGTTCAACGCTCGGTTGCCGCTGCGTGCCAGGCACACCTTGAGCAGTTTTGCGCGGCTGCCACAAGTAGACATTGGTTAAAAACTTTTCAACTACCATACACACACCGCACACGCATACATGCGTAGTTTGAAATATTATTATAACGCGCAACGCGTTGGCAACCTTTTCATATGCCAGAAAACTTAGACAAGAACATCGAAGCAGCAGCAGCAGCAGCAGCAGCCTGGGGAGGGCAAGGACTTGTGTATACATATAAAATTATGCGCGTTTATTCGTAAATTAAGTGCTGGCTGTTGCTTTCCTAAAAACTTGGCTAAAAGGCAACCGACCAACTTGCCCTGCGGTTCGCCTTCTTTTCACTTTTCTATTTTTTTTTTCTTGCCTCTATTTCCACTCAAAGGAATTGCTGGTTCGAGTGCATTTTAGGGACCTGGAGCGGCGTATTTTGTTTGATTCGAAATACCTTTCAATCTGGGCATTATAAATTCATAAGCTCTAAGTGCTGCTTATCAATAGCCAATCAATATTTATCAAGAGCTTTTTATAAATAAATTTCGCGTGTTTAGAAAATAAAAAACACATAAAGTCCATTGAACTCGCTACACGTGAGCGGCTATGGTAATAAAGCAATGATAACACCAATATTGCATGACCAACGGTAGAGCATGTTGTGTGTGTGTGTGTGTGTGGGTGTCTCATAAAGCACATAAGCCAAGGGGTTTCATATTGTTTAAGCCAACAATCGAGCTAAATGGCAAAATTTAAGCGCCTAAAATGCTTCTCAAGCTCGTAAACTGTAGCAAAGAGCGAAAAGCTCACAGCGGGACAATTAGGGCTATAAAATACCCTACATAGACACATATAACAATTTTAGCTGTGTAGAGTATTTTTCAGTATTAAAAAAATACTCATATTAATTTTTTTTTGCTTACTAATAAAGGTAAATAAAATTTTTTCTAAGCAAATTTTTCATCATTAATAAAATAAATATATCATTTATATAAATATTATTTATATAAAATTTATTCAAATATATAAATCAAATTTTCACTAAACAAAAAAATATATTCTTCCTAATTTATTCATTTATTAGTAAAATGGAAGACAGATTTGTGAATATAGCTTCATTTCAAGTATCTCATAACTCATTTGAATGTTAAAATTTAGTTTATATTTGTGTGATCAAGTGTTAATTTTGAAACAGACCTGTCTGTAGTTTGAGCCATATCATTTGTGTAGGCGAATGTGGGAGACCCAATGTTGCAAATTCCACAGGGGAACAGAGAGAGAGAAAGCAGCACAGAAGATGCCATTCCGTGGCATTTTGGCTACCTTGGCAACATTCAGTTGCACTCAGAAAAAACATTACCCTGAAGTGTAGTAAATGGTCATAACAAAAAATCTATCTAAAAACTGTTTCAAGCAGTAATTTCAAAATTGATTAGAACTGACTTTCTGAACATTAAGGAGAGTTACACTGAAAACATTGCGATTTTCAAGAATTCAGTGTGATTTTTTGTCTGAGTGTAGGCAACATTCAGCTGTGCATGCCACGCAGCCACTGCCATATTATTGGTAGCAGTGGCAGTAGCAATAGCAGTAGCTATAGCATCAGCAGAATCAGGAGTCGGCAGCCAGGTCCAGGACGATGAAGGACGCAGAGGAGGAGGGAGGCGAAAGGGATGTGTATCAGGAGTGAACGCTTTGAAGCGCGCTAAAAATTTCAGATTTTCAGAACATAACATTTTACGGTTTCACGGTTCATTGCCACATGCAGGAAAGTGAAAGATACATTGCCACACACACACACACACAAACACAAGCTGTAGATGCAACTGTGTGTGTGTGTGTGTGTGTGGTTGTTTTTGGCATATGAAAGCTATACACTCGTTTTTGGAAAATCGCTTGAAATAGCGTTTGAAGCCTCGTTCGCCGCTCCTCCTGCTGAATGGGGCAGCTTTTGGGGATTTTCATTTGATTTTTTTTGCTTTGTTTTGTTAAGCTTTAACAAAATATTTTAAGTAGTTTATAAAGTGCTCAGTGTGTGTCTGGGGGTGTGTGTGTGTGTGTTTGAAGCTCACGTATCAGTTACGCGCAAAAACAGAAAAGGTCTGGAAAATTTGCCATTTATAAAAGCAAGTGTGTGTGTGTGTGTAAGTGTGTGTGTGTGCGTGCTTGTATGTGAAAGCTGAATTTGTACCTGTTTGATATCGATGGAACTTTGGCTCGGTGTTAATAGTTTGTTTGGTAAAACCTTTTAATACCATAACGCTCAAAGCATATTCGATTTGCGCATTTTAATTCATTTAAAAACATTGAACTGGTTGTGTCTGTGTGTGTGTGTGTGAGTGTGGGATTTGCAGAATTTGCCAATAAAGTGTTTATTAAGTGCAATTAATTTCAACCAAATGTGTTATTCATTTAGTTTCAGTTGATAGCAAATTATATTTATGCCTAACTTAGCAATGCATATTTGAATGCTGATTTTACAAAACGATTTAAATAACATTTGCATTACGCGAATGTATTATCGAACATTTAACTTTGACAATTATCATGCGGAATAGCATTTAAATACACTTGTAAAGGGTATTCCGATTTTGCTACAAGGTTTGTAATGCTTTGAAGGAGACTTTTTATATACCATAAGGTATAGAACCCATTTAGTTATGTATAAGGTATATTCCTGTTGATCTGTTTCTGTGCAAATTAGCCTCTTAATTTTGAGGAAACGTGGGTTATATATATATATCTCAAGAATTCAGGCTTTACATATGTCGGAATCGGCCAGATTGGCTCATTATTTCATTTAGCAGCAATGAGAGTCATCTGTAGAAGGTTGCATTCGTAATTAATAAAGTTATTTGGTTTTCGAAGTATTTTCATCAAACTAATCAGCTAAGCGTCTTAATGTATTTCCCATTATTGAGATCGGGTCATTATAACATATAGCTGCCTTAGTTAAAAGTTGAATTACTATATAAAAACTATTTTGTTTAACTTTATTTTGTTTAGATATCCAAACTAAGATTACTCAATATGCGCATTATTATTCTACACACATCACAAAAAAACATTTCGATTGGTTTACTATATCATTTTATTAACACAGATATCCCAAGCAAAATCATCAAAAATCATTGGGATCAGAATACTTTATTTAATAGCGACCATTGGAACAATCGGTTGAAAGTTAAGTTCCTATATAAACCTATTATTATTCAACAATCTTGCGAAAATTTTTTTAATTTGTAAATAATGTGGCAAATATTTTGAAATTCAGACTACTATAATAATATAATATTATATATAATATTATAATATTAAATATAGAGTTCGATCAGCAAGGGTATTTAATTTTTAGCATAAGCTAATTCTTTTTAAAAATTACAAATTCCTTTGCATAGTCGAATAATTAATTTATTAAGCTAATAATGATAAAGTCAGCAAGTTTGTTTTATATATATTGTATTTATATATATAATTTGTATTATTTATATGCATATATACATATATGTATATATATTCAATGTCAGTTAATTAGGCGGTTCGCGCTTAAATGTAAAGGGCAACACTGTCTGAAGATGGCAACAAATGTTGCAGTTGTAACCGAACTCTCGGCGAAGTGCACTTGTGTGTATGGAGTCAAAGTCGGGTAGACAAAAAATAAAAGAGAGAGAGAGAGAGAGGGAGAGTGAAAAATGAAAGAATGAAAGAAAGAGGCCACTTGACAGCCACAAAGCGGCTGGCTTGTCACCCGGGTTCTTGGTCAAAGCATTGCTCGCCAAGTGCTCTCCAAGCAGTTAAGCAACGTTGCCGATGCCATAAATGTTGCAACTTGGCGACACGGCGCCATTGCAGACACAGCCACCTCCCCCCTTCCCAGCCAGCAGCCACCAATCGGCACTCTTCAGTTGCCACAAAGTGTTTAAGCGTGAAGGCAAGTGGCAAACTGGCAAAACTGTCGAAACTGGCAAGAAAAAACTGGCAAACGTTTGCCATTTTGCAGCTTCTGCCTTTTTGCAACAATCTTCGAGATGAGTGCGGAGAGTGGGGGTGGGGCAGGGAAGTTGTGTTGCATACAGACAATTTCAGAGCAATTTAAGTTCTGCTTTTGTTTAAGCAACACTTCAATTAGAGGCGCCTTAAAAACTATGTCAACTGCCGTCGCAGGATGTGCATCACAATTCTTAGCACAGGCTTGTTTCTTTCTCGCCACTTTCACAAGGTGATTAAACTCATTTGCCACACACACACACACACTCAAATTCACACATACACTCTTACACTATCTCGCCATAGATGCATGTAAAGTTTTTCTTGGTTTCTACAACTCGCAGTTGTAATAAATTTTGGCAGCAAAACATAGTTTACAGCAGTGCATTCAGCACGTAGCAAATTGTTGCCATGTGCTCCACACAACAAAACCCACAATCCCCCTCCTCTACACGTGTGTGTGTCTGTGTGTGTGTGTGTGTGTGTGTATTTGCCACACATGAACAGGTGCACTTTATGGTTGACTTCAACTTTTGCCATCGCTCCCCGACCGAACAACCGCTGTCATGAAATTGGTTTTTGCCACACAACAACAACAACAACAACAACAACAATTTCTTATGATTTATTATTTTTCAATGTGCTTTCTGGGATAGCTCAAGCCTTTGCCCCACTTTTTGGCTGGCACCTCAATTTCTGTCACATTTATTAACTGATGGATTGGGTTTCACCTTTAACAAAAACTTCCGGTTGCCAACACAATTTTGCTCGTGTTGTTGACCTTTTTCATAACATATGTGCTTGTATACCCTGTAATTAATTGATCACTATCAAGATTAGCCGGAAATTGAATTGTGAACATTAATAATTCTGAAATAAATGTGGCATATACGTGTCTCCACTTATGTACATACATACGTATATCTCAATAAATTTGGGCAGCAATTTCCACTCATTAGTTATTTGAAATATTTAATATTAATATAAAATAATAAATAATAAAACAGAGATTTTAAATATTTTTTATTAATATTTATCTATTTTTTATTTAATGCATTATTTAATATAACAATTTTAATAAATAATTGATTATTATGTATTTAAAATATTTTCTTTTTTTGTGAGCGTTTTCATTACTTAATATTATAAAATATTACTTAATTTGAGCCTTATTTAATGTTATTAACTTAAATTATTTTCACTATCATTTATTTAACATTATTACTCATGTTTTCTTTATTTAATTCTATTATATAATTAATTCTGTATGAACATATCTTATCAGATATTTAGTATTATTATTAGACATGATTTTGGATCAACTTAAATTTTGGTTTTTAACTTTACTTACTTTCTTTACATTTTCATTATTTTATTATTTTATATTTAACTACATATTTATGATACTTATTATTATAGTACATTTATTTATGTCTTATGCCTTATTTAATATTATTAACCCTATTTACATTCATGTATTTTATTTACCTTTGATAATATATGAAACAAAGAGTTGTTTTTTTTTGTAGATGCAACCGTCCGTCGTTCAGTCGGTCTGGTCAATGCCAATCGATATATTGTGTGCTTTTCGACTTTGGCTGTTGTTCGTTGGGGTTGTTGGTCACCGATGCCCATTAAACATTTAATGTGGCAGCCAATAAGAAACTTTTGCGCTTAGCCCGGCTTAGACCAGGAGTTAAGGATGTGTTCTCTCTCTGTGCTGGCATCTGTGTGTGTGCTGGCATGTGTGCGAGTGTGTGCGAGTGTGTGCGTGTGTGTGTGTTTGTCGAGAGAGATCTACAGATATATAGTATGTATAATTAATTACACTTTGGAAACTTTGACACATTTAATTATTATTTTATTAGTTTGGGCAATTAACTGGCGGCGAAGTGTAGGCGTAACTGTGGGCGTGGCAGCAACTCTAATGCGTCTGCTTCCTTCGCCCCAAAATAGTCAGGATGTGGCACGTAAATATTTAAGAGTGGCGGACTGGCTACACTGCAATTTCTAATTGCTTGGACGAAGTTTGTTTGCCTTGGCACAAATCTGGATCAGTCTATGGTTTTATCGAATGCATTTAATTGTTGCTGCAAAGTTCTTACACACACCACACACACAGACACACACTCGCACACACACACACTGGCTTTGGGGGATTTTCATTTCATTTTCTTTCATAAAAGTTTTGTGTACTTTTTGGCAAATCGAAATCGACTCGAAGAACTGCTGCTGCTGCTGCTGCCAAATCTTGTAAATCCTTTTTCAGCTGGCCAGCAATGGAAAATGGAATGGAAAACGGTTTTCGACTTTGGAGCAACTATTTCGAGGAAAGTTTTGCGCCAAATCAAGTTGGACTCTGTAAGTAGCGTGGGCAGCTCTTAAGTTATTAGACAATAAATAAGTACTTCAAAATAAACATAAGGACTGCAACTAATAATAAATGTTTCGCTGTCAACAATTCCTCTGGCAACCCTCGGTTTTTGCTGCTGCAATTTAATTTGCTGCAAAGTTTGAATATGCTTAAAAAATAAATCGATGACTAAATTGATACAAAGTTGTTTTGTTGCGCATTCAATTTGCTTGCTTGCCATATGCAGCTGATGCTGCCTCTGCCGTGGCAAGTGTGGCATGTGTGGCAAGTGCGGCTTATGCAAGCACATTAATAAACAGCCGGCGTTGGGGGAATCTCTGCATTTTTAACAGCATATTTTAATGCCTGATTTTTAACGTCAGAGCTCAGTTCAGCGCACTTATTGACAGCTGTGGCAACCCCGTCTCGCCCCCCTCCGCCGTCCCACAAATTTCAACTCCTACCCAACCCTGTTGCCGCTTTGCTGCATATGACATGCGTTACCAGCGACGATACAAAATTTATTTGCAAAGCGCCTCTCAAACACTCACCAAATATGCAAACGTTGTTTTGCAGCTCTGACCTGAACCTGGACGACAGCCGTTAAGCACCCTCCCCTTGCTGCCACCCCTACCATCCTTCCCGGCCAAAACAGCGCCACACACAGGCATAAAAAACAGAAAAGAAAAAAACCGAAAAATGTTTAATTTAATTTCGCATCGCAACAAAATGCTCTGAGTCAGTTTTTTTTCATTTATTTTCGCATGGCAACTGCTGTGCAAACATAAAATGCTTAAACAATTTTTATAGGCAAATATACGATGGGAAAGGGGTTGGGGGAGAACGGATCTCGTCAGAAGTTAAACTGATGGTCTGCTAATCGACGGACGTCAACTTTGATTGAATTCCACCATGAAAAAATACCTCAGACACACTTTGGGCGCTTGATTGATTAAGTTACTCCCAACTTGACAACTAACAAATAAAAATTTGAAAAATATTTAAGCTAATTCCAGAAAACAGGGAAAGTGCACCAATTTCAATAAATAGTCTTGGGTTATCATTACCTAATATACAAAAGCATAATTAAGATACTTCCTATTATCATAAATATATATATATTATTTATTTAATTCAAAAATATAATATTATCAGTCTTGATTGATTCAGTTACTCCCAAAGTGAAAATTAACAAATAGAAATAGATAAGCATTAGATAATAAATAATTAAATGCTTTAAGCATTCAACATTTGATATTATTTTATTATTTATTATTTTAAGATAATATATTATAATTAATATTTATAATTAAATATTATTATGCAATTTTCTTTAATTTTAATTTTACTTATTATTTCTTCAACATTCGATAAGTTTCTCATTGTGAATTTGCATATTGCTGCGTGGTAATTGCGTGGCAAAGAAGTGAAAATGCAACAAATGTTTTCAATTGCATCGAATGCTGCCACCGCACACACACACATTAAGTGTGTGTGAATGAGTGTGTGTGAGTGTGTGTGTGTGTGAGTTTTAGAGCCACTAAATAAACAAATATGCACGCGGTGAGTTTTAATTTATGCAATAAACACACAAATTGGGCATATTAATGGGTGCACACACTGAGAGAAAGATAGAGATGGAGAGTGTGAGAGAGAGAGAGAGAGAGGGGAGAGAGATGGCAGATCACACAGACACACACACACACACTACGTGACTCGCTCGCATGTGTGAGTGTGTTTTGTTTGCGCTGCAGCCAAATCAATTAAAAATTACGCAAACGCACTGTAAATATTTGGCAGGCGCAGCTCCATTTGCAGAACGTATTCAAAATATTTGCTAATTTCCAAAGCACTTCGATAATTAAAGCGTTGCAGCCTTAACACACACTGCTGTTTAGTCTGAATTATAGAAATTTCACGTTTGGAAATTTGTAGCTTATGAATAACTAAAAATTAGGATTTGCATTTCTTAATATCAGAGACAATTTTTCCGAAATTCACAAATATTATGTCTAATTTGATTTCTTTATGTGTGCGTTGAAAAATCTTTAAATTAATTATTTTTTTACATATGCATATTTTACATAGTTTTTAAAATTACCACAACTTAATTTAAAAAATATGTTTTGAGAAATACACAAAAAAAAAATAATTTTTTTTTGTATTTTAATTATAGGGCAAGCCTTTTTAATTTAAAAAAAAATGTTTTCTTGTACTTAGAAATTATTTAAAAAATTAGAAAATCTTTGTAGTGTTAAGAGGGATTTTTTTTTTAATTTCAATGCGATTTTTTTAAGTGTACACTCTTACATTGTGTATAAATCACACACACCACAAAAAATAAAAAACGGAAAATAATGGAAACTGACGCAAAAATTCTTGTTGCTGTTGCATGAAGTGTATGAGTTGTATGAGTTTGCGGCAAGCAGTTGCTGCTGGTGGTTGTATGCCGCTTTTGTATATCTTAAAAGATTGATTTAATGTTAATTAAAGGGAAATTGTTTGCTCTGCAGAATGTGTGCACAAATATTTTTTCAGCTCGAACATGTGACATGTGAAATGAATCTCAGTGCTGTGTGTGCCACAAAAGTTTCTCTGGCAGCAAAAGTAAACACAAAGCGTAGTTGCAAGTAGCAAAACTTTGTCCATGCTGCAACATCAACTGTACAACTCTTAGGTGTTGGTATGCGACTAACTGATGTCTATGTCTGTGCGTGTGTGTGTGAATGTTTGTTTGCGGGGTATGTCACAAGTTTTGCTTGTCTTTTTGTCTGACTACGACTGGCTGTCTCTCTCTATTTATCTCCCTCTCTCTATCTCTGCTCCTATCCATTTCGCTGAGTATCTAGTTGAGCGCCTGTCTCTGTGTGTGCCTGCCTCAGCGTGTTACTGCCGCAAAAGTTTAAGGCAAATATGCAACGCATTCGCAAAGCTTGTGGCATGCAGCAAACATCAAC
Source organism: Drosophila nr. fundita (assembly GCA_035044245.1). Classification (NCBI taxonomy): domain Eukaryota; kingdom Metazoa; phylum Arthropoda; class Insecta; order Diptera; family Drosophilidae; genus Drosophila; species Drosophila nr. fundita. The sequence goes on from JAWNMG010000654.1 coordinate 3,003,252, forward strand.
AACATATTTTTTTACTACTTCTATTTTGTTTTTTGTTTTTTGCACCACGAACAACATACAACATTAGCAAAATCAAAGTTAAAAGACTTTCAAATACACTACACAATTCTTGCATAAGATTTATTGAAAATAATTTGCTACTGAAATAGCAAAGGACATGAAATGAAATTATATTTTTATGCAAACACTTTATAATTAATACTAATTTTTAGATATTTAAAATGTTAAATATAATAAAGTACATTTATATGTACTGGCTCTAACAATAATAATAAAATGTAAAAGTTTGCTGTTAAATTTGAAATAAGATTAATGTTTATATATTTAACAAGTAGGCTGAATTGAAAATGCTTTTAACTTTCTGAAAGTGATATTTTCCCAAATCTCCATATAGCAATTATTGCATAAATAAATGAGTTACCTATTGAAATAGCAAATGAAAAATAATATGAAATATTTTCACTTAAAAATACTATCAATATGTAGAAAAATGTGATAGCTATCAAATTGGAGTTAATATTGAATCTGAATTTGAGGTATTCTAAAACCAAGCTAAGTAAATTTGGATTTTAGCTTTCGCCAAGGGAAAAGTAGAATAATAAATTGTTTATCACAATTCTCCAAAGACATATGCAACGTATTAGCTAAGCAGCTCCTTTTTGATGACTCGTGGGGCACATACATATATAGAGCACTGTGCAACCGAAAATGTACTAGTGCATTTATCTTGATGCAGACGCAGGCAAGTTTGGCTGATTGCAGCCAAGAAGCGGGACATTTGCAGCAGTTCCAAGATAGAGACAGCAAGAGAGAGAGAGAGAGAGAAAGTCAGAGAGAGAAATGTGCAATATTTTTGGTGACATTTATATCTGGTCTCTATTACTGCCACCCGCTCTCCGGCGTTGGCGTTTAAAAATGTATGCAATAAAGTTTGCTGCCAAGACTATGGATGTGTGTGCCGCTTGAAGGTCAAGTTGAGCCGAGTGGAGAGGGTGTGGGGACGGGGTGGCGCCGCCTTGGGGCTTTCAGTTGTATGAGAAGTTGGAGACCTGGTGCCTGTAGCCCGGGCGAGGCAAGCATTGGCCACTAGCAAATAAATCAGCAACACTTGACAGACGCACTGAAGTTACTAATTTAATTTACATTTTTAATTTATTTTATTTTTTTGGTTGTTTTGCTGTTGTGTGCGCCTGTCAAGTGAATAAGTAATGAATTTACAACTTCTCAAGAATTTCAAATTAAAAACAATAACACAAAAGGGGAGGAGCAGCGAAAGCAAGCGCAGCCTGTGCAAATTAGAGACGCCGCTTGGCAAACACGAAGCAGGTGCGTTTGCATATTCATCTCGCCACTCGCTGCTTGGCTTCCACGCAAATGACTAATTAAAAACTGTAGTGGGCGTGGCAGTTAGTCAGCAGCAGCATTATATAAAATACAGCAAGAAAAAAGTTAGCCAAATCAGCGCAGAGTTATCTCTTAGCCAGTCCCCCTTGAGGCGCTTTAAGACTTGGCTTTAAGCAGCCTCAGCTGAAAAGTATGCTACACTTTTGGCCAGCCTTGGACATGGCCGTTGTTGCTGCCGGGGCTGCTCTTGTTGCTGTTGTTGTTTGCGTGGTGCAATCATTGCGCGCTCCCTGGTTACTGTCATTTGCACCTCTTACATCTGCAAAAATGTCGGCCACAGTCTCATGCATATGCAAATTGCATTTGCACTGCATCAGGCAATCGCCGCTCCTCCTTCTCTTTGACGCACCCTTTACACTCAGAAAAAATATAGCCTGAATTTTAGAAATTCGCCATACTCTAAGCGCTCAAACTAACATTCTTATATCAGTCTTCAATAGTGAAAAAAACAACAGTCTTTCTAATACTTAGGAAACTGTTTTCTTATCTTTAAAAATAATTTCTTAAAGCTAAATTTTTTTCTGAGTGTACCCAGCTACATCTGCTGTAGATGTGATCAAGGCGGAGACGGGCAAGTGGCACAGGGACACAAACATCAGCTGAGGCTTGACCAAGGCGAGGGCAAGAAGTTGCACTCATATGTGCATGCCGTGTGATATGGGGAGAGAGAGAGGGAGATAGGTTGAGGGAGAGAGATAGAGTGAGTGTGAGGGAATGCGTGCCAAAAGTCACACCGTATGACAAATCACAGAGTGTGCATATTCATGTGTGTGTTTGGCTGTGCACAGCTTGTGTGCGATTGCCACTGGAGATTATGGTTGCCGCACAACACGTCCAAATATCTGGGGACTCAGCGAAGTGCGACTTGTGTTTGTGTGTGGGTGTTTCAGTTTGTGTTTGATTTGTACTTATCTTCTTTTTGACTATAGCTAATGTTGTATTTAAGCATTAGTCATTTAATTACAGACAAGTTGTGGGCTGCGTTGTTTAATTTAAGGTATTAATTTATATACGATATAAATACACATATATAAATACATAATTTAACCAATAAACTAATATAATAAAAATATATGTAACTGTGAAAGATTTTACTCATGCCAAAAACGCTTTTTAGGGACATCATTTTAATATGATTTTCATGATTATTCTTGAGGCCAAACTATTATCAAAAAACATGGATTTTTCCTGTTGAATTTGGACAAATTTATGGCCGTACAAAGTTTTGACCCGAGCTTAGTAAAACTTTTTAATACGGAAATTTATTCAGAATGTCGCTTTCAACTTGGAATGTAGTTTTCTCATAGAGGTTAAACCATGATCAAAAAGGCATGTTTTTTACAAATTGGATCACTTTTAAAATTTTCTGTGGCTGTGGAAATATTTGGCCTGTAGATAAAAGCACTTTTTGTGTGCATAATTAACATACTTAGAGCAGTCAGAGTGGCGTTTTCAATTTTGAATGTAGTATTAAAGACTAAAATATGATAAATAATAATATAATATGTAAACAGATACAAACCGGATTAGTTTTAGTTTTTAATGTGGAACTAGAATATTGTGTAACAAAGTTCGCTCAGTTATAGATGTGACAGATATTGCTTAGTTTACATACATCCACACATCAATAGCTTCGGTCAGTCTGTCAGTCAGGTGATGAACGTGCAACTCCTTCTCATATGTAGTAAAGAGTCTTAAATGTAAGGCAAGGATTAATCAAGACCTCTTACAGCTTTCAAGCATATAAAACTTCTCGCCCTTCTCCTGCAGAGTCGTAATTGTAGTCGTCAGTGATTACGCATACGCCGCGTGTGCCTGCAACACCCACATGTGGCAATTAGTTTGGAGCGCAGCGAGCCAAAAGCTTCAACTGACCTTCTGGAGCATAATTAAAGGGCCTTCCATTTGGCAGCCTACGAAAATACACAAACCCTTGGAGCTTGTTAACTCTTTTTTTCTGTTTTTGCTGCAGTTGGGAAAAAAATAAAATTAAATAACAAAGCACAAGAAGAAGGAGAAGGAGAAGGAGAGTGAGCAGAAAGCAAAGCGTAAAAATTAACTTTGTTAAAAAGTACGCACTTTTGCGAGATTTTTCTGCTCAAATGTCCATCGAGCAAAAAGCCAGCGTTCAAAAGCGAAAAAAGTTGCACAGAAAATAAAAAAAAAATAACGGGAAAACGGAGAAAAAACGTAACACAAAATGAAAATTAAACGATGCTTAAAATTACTTTTTCGTCAAACTCTTTTCACCGTTAACGGATATTGTTGTTGTTGTTTTTGTCGCTTGGTGTTGTTTGTTGGATGTTGTTGCTGTTGTCGTTGCCGCTGCTGGGTCACTGAAAAATTTGTTTGCGCTTCTGCCACTGATTTGACAATGTTTTCTCGTTGTTATTGTTCACATTCGCTCAGAGACAAAAGCGGCACGGTTGGAAAATAACAAGCTAGAAAAGCTAACATTGACATGCCGATGCTTATATACGCTACTAGTTCAAAGTCAACCTGCTATTCAGATATTAGATATTATTATATATTATTTGAGTATATTCTGCATGTATATAAATATATATATATATATATGTTATACGCATCTATAAGTTATAATCAGTTACGGTCTGAATTTAAGTCAGTTTTTTTTCTAAAAATAAATGTTTCCCTTTTTAATTTTTTTTTAGAAATGTTTTACATAATATTAGAAAATATTTAAAAAATAAAGAGAATACCATAATTTCGAGATTGTCGATTTTCGAATTTTTGCAAATTATTTTTTACATATTTCAAAATTAATCTAAAATAAGAAACATTTTTTAGTCTTTAGGAATTTGTTCCAGAAAGTGTATGAGATATATAGATGAAAAAGCCACTTCTTGTCTGCTAGCAAATTATGTTATTTGGTTTTCATTTTTAAAGGTTTATTTTCTTTTTTATAATTGCATTTTTTAATTAAATGAATGAGAGCACAACCCCAGCGAGAGAGAGAGGGACAGACAGAGAAAGAGAGAGACGGTTTCTATTGGGGCCGAAGGACATTAAAATGTTAATGAAACCGCATTAACATATGACGCTCATAAAAAGGTATTAGCTGACACACACACACACACATATATATATATGAGTGTGTGCACTTAGTTGTATGCGTAGTTAAGCCACACACACACCCAGTAGAACACACCTGTGTGTGTGTGTGCTTTACCTGCTGACCGCATAGGTTTGTCGACGCTTTTGCTGCCGTTTGCCGCATAATCCCCCCAAACAGGGGTGGAGTTTGGGGGGTTGGTTACAACACACATGCTGACAGGGCTTACTTATGTCTCAGGCCAAATGTGGCATAAGGTTCGAATATAAGTTGGTAAGCAGGAAAACGGCTGCTGCTGCCCCTGCTGGATATCAGCTTACCAATGGCTATTAGCCGCAACGGGCGGTTCTCTGTCAACACCTTTTGCAGATCGCAGATCTGTGAGAGAATAGATTACACTTATCCCATACTTAACTTAATATCCTTCAGAGTTTCACTAAAGAGCTTCAGCTTGAGAAAGACCTATTCGCGCGTGTTGCATATTTAAATACTTTTTAGGGCTCAAAGAAAGTTTAAAGTGACAGTTGCATTTAAAATTTCACTTCTTCATTCACTTAGAGAATAAACTGCACTGAAATTTATAACATCTTCCTTAAATCCCTCTGAAAACTATTAAGTTTTTCTTGTCTTTAGTAATAAATTCTAAGTTTAAGCAAACATTTCACTAAAAATTAGAAAGCATTGCCCTAAATCAACTACTATATTTTACGAGCATTTTCTACTATTAAGGAAAGCATTTCTAATAAGTAGAACCTAAAGAATAAAAGTTGGAAAAAATGTCTCGACTGCTTGTTCAAATTAAATTAGTTGAATTTAATAATAATAAAATAATAAGATGGTCCATAATACTAAAGTTTATTAACTTTTATTTTAAGCATTATTAATTAAAATATGTAAATTTGCAGCCAACCTGGATAATTATTTCAAGTACTCTTGAAGCTCACCTCGTGCATACCAAAGTTGACAGTTGCGAGCATAATATGAATATTGAATTAGTTAGCATAGCTCGTTGCCATGTTATTTTTGATGTTGTTGTTGTTGGTCTCGTGGCTTTAGCTGCTGGCCAAGTTAATTTGGTGTATTTGCTAAGCCAAATATGTGTGGCTGGGTCGTAAGAAAAAAGAAATAACGAATTGCGAATTGCGAATAGCGAGCACTAAAAAGTTGCTTTAGTTATGCCTGGCTAACTGCATGTATATTTATACGAGAAGGCACATAAATTTACAGAGCCCTCGACCCCGCCTCAATCCAGAAAGCGTTTACATTTTTATGCATAGAAAATGCTGAGCCAAGCGCCGTTAATAAGTTGGCTCGAACGAACAAAGCGTCTTTCCCTCCTCCACCTCCAGCACCACAACGCCGCACACATTTCACGCATTTTGATATGCAAACAAATGCACTGAATAAGGCAGCCACAAAAGGTGGCCAGCAAAAAAAAAAAGAAAAAAAATAAAGTCAAATAAAAAAATAAAACGAAACGAGTAAAATTGCACAATTTTTGCCGGCTGAAACAAAGGAAAAATATAACAAACAAAAAAGCGAAGAAAAAAGAAAATGGCAAACGAGACTCAGACTCAGGCCAAGATTGTGGCAGCTAAAAGCAAACAGGTGCAAACGAATATGCGAATCATAACGCATACAAGCAGCACATGCATGCCCACATTTCTATGTACACACATGCATAATGCAGTCGAGTTGTTTATTAAAAGCTCCGACAAAAGGCAGCCAGCAACAAAGACTTGAAAGCAGCTGCAACTTTTTAGTGCAAAATTTCATAATTTATACTCGTAAGTGTGCGCAGTGTATAAGAAATGCATGCACTGCTCTGCCACACAAGCCAAACGTGACATGGAGCTGCCAAAACGAACTAAACATAGAACTACACACAAAAAAAAAGAAAAACAGTTGCAAGTAAATTTAGAAAATCGACAAACGATGAAAATCGATCGGAAAACAGAAGAAAAAAACATTTTCTGGTTTTAAGAAACCATTTATAAATATATGAAAAAATGCATAATTGCAGAAAGGCCTATCCATGTTCAATACAAGTTTTCTGTAATTACAAAAACTAAAAAGTTGAAATGAAATCACACTTTTTATGACGACTAATTTATGGCATTCTGAGAGGAGTAAGAAAATTTGCTACCTCAACTGCTGTAAAACAGAAATTTTATGTTCGTTTATATATATTTTCTGAATAATAGTATAATAATAATAGTTAGTTAAATTTAAGTGCGCTATTTTTTTTTTTTGAGTGCAGCAAGATATTGATGCTTCAATCAGTTTAAATACCCTGTACTCGTATAAGCATAGATATAGTTCTGATGAAAATGCTCGCAACATTAAGAGCATCAAATATTTTACAACTAGAATACCTATTTACACAGAAGACTGGAAGCAAGAACATAAGTTTATATATTTGAGAATTTGTTGAAGTAGCTTCTTGCGAATACACTCAGCAAGGATATAAAAACTAGAGCAGCTTGACTGAGTTTTGTTTACTACATGCCAGAGCAATGCAAGTGAGTATTAAATATTTATTGAGAGCAGAATTTTAATTCTTTCGTTAGTGTAACTCAGAGCTAACAATCGACTTACACAACTGGCAGCAGAATGTTGTTTCTTGCACAGACAAAGGGAAGTAAGCCAGCTGAGCCTTATGTAAAGTAAATCGATTGCCGTTTATATGCCAAATGGCAAATGTGTAAGTGTGTAAGTGTGTTTTGTGTGTGTTCGTATGCAATTTCTACCTTGTAAGAAAACAAAATCAATTTCTGCCACAAGACAGGCGACGCCTCGAACTGACAACTCAACACGAACGTGCAGCCACAAAACAAAACAAAAGAAAAAGAAATCAACTACAACAAGAAACAAATACAATTTTAAACAATAAACAATAAAGTGAAATCTATCTTTTATGTGTTAGTGGAGCGACGGCAATCACGTCAACAAGGACATCGACTTTGTCACGCCTGCAGTAGACCCACTTGCCACAAACAGTTTGACGCACGTACTTCGGGGCCACAGCAACTCTGGAGAACCCTCTTTCTGGGAATTGTCTCTTCAATTGCACACTCAGAAAAAAAATCGACCTAAAATGTAGAACTTTGCCATAGTTTTGGCGCCAAGGTTTCCGCAGACTTTTTTATTAAAATTATTAAAGTTTTTGAAATTAAGGATGATGGCTTCAAAACAGAGAATTCCTAGAACTTGACACAAAAATATATTTAATTTTCAGGGTGTTGTTCTCAATGTGTGTACCATGAAAGAATTTTTTAATTCCAGAAAGAATATTTTCTACGAATCATTTACATAATTTTCAGAAAATTGTTTTCTTGTATATAGAAATTATTTTTAAAAACTGGAAAATGTTTTGAATTTTGGGTAGATTTCTTTTTGCGAGTGCAGTTTAAACCGAAGCTGGTCAGTTGAGTAGCCTTTTCGATCAGCAGCGCACCTGTTGACTAGGATGCTGCTTGAGGACCCCGCTCACGTGCCACTTGCACCACCAGTGGGGGTGGTGGGGCAGGGGCACTGCTTCTAGCCACTGTCAATGCCAATCTCGTTAGCCAACTGAGCACCGTCAAATTCATTATAGGCCAAAAAAAGAAAACAAATGACAGCAGGCATTCAAACGAAAAGTGAAAAACAAGGCGGCTTGTGACCTGTGTGTGTGTATGTGTGTGTGTGTGTGTGTGTGTGTGTGTGTGTGTATGTGTGTGTGTGTGTGTGTGTGTCTGTGTGTGTGTTGGCAACAAATTAAATGCCATAAAAGGCATCAAATTATGTGAGGCACTTGGGTGTTGCGCTTAAATGGCCGCCACCCGCACAACACAATGTGGCACGAGTGCCGCCGCACAGAGGCAGCCACACTGAGGCGGCAGCCAGGCCTATTTGTTAACCCCAGCGCGCCGGCAAACAAAGTTTTTCAATTTCTGTCGCATAATAAGCGGCACAAAGTCGTTGCTGCTTGGCTGCCTCATGCCTCATGCCTCATGCCTCATTCTACTAGGCGTCATCGCGGCAAAATGAAATTATGAATGTGCGTTGGCACAACCGCACCCCACACACTCGCAAACACTCACACACACACACACACACACCCGCACCACACAGACAGAGCTCACCTGGCACCACTTGCTGTATTTTTTTTTATTTTTTGGTGTGCTCATTTTTCTGTCAAGGTGTCATAAATGACGCGTCACAGCCCCCGTTCCCCGCGAAGGACTGACACTGTCGGAGACGCCGCCCCGTGGCATGCGTATAAGCAAAATAAATGAGGCTCGGCACTGTCAGGCCAACGAAAGCCAAATGAATGACACAAGCCACAGAGCAACTGCTGAAATAAAAAAAAATCAACAAAAATACAAAAGTAACGCACACACATACACACACCCGCACCACACAGACAGAGCTCACCTGGCACCACTTGCTGTATTTTTTTTTATTTTTTGGTGTGCTCATTTTTCTGTCAAGGTGTCATAAATGACGCGTCACAGCCCCCGTTCCCCGCGAAGGACTGACACTGTCGGAGACGCCGCCCCGTGGCATGCGTATAAGCAAAATAAATGAGGCTCGGCACTGTCAGGCCAACGAAAGCCAAATGAATGACACAAGCCACAGAGCAACTGCTGAAATAAAAAAAAATCAACAAAAATACAAAAGTAACGCAAAAAAATTACAAACAAAATAATAATAATCTGCAAGCGACTAACAGATACCCTGTATAATACCGAAGTTTCTCTAAGAAATAAAATTCAGCTATTTAATATTATTTTTTAAAGGTTTAAGGTATACTAAAAAGTCAAGAAACAAACACATATTTTTCGGCTGAGTATTTATAACTTTTAATTTATTTATTTCGATTCCTTTTAAAATTTTAATTTCAGCAGTCTTATATTACTTAAAGCTTTTAAAGTAATAAAAGTAATGATTTGTTGAACATTTTCGAAATTCTTAAGCTGAAAAATATTATATGCATATTTTAGCTGAGTATTTATAAGCTTATATCAAATTTTAATTTGTTTATTTAAATTTTTAATGAGTAATTTAATAAAAATTTGCGAGTGTCAAAATTTCGCCTGAAAAATATGTGATTAGAGGGTATCAAAGTTAGCCTAAAGGTCACACTCTCATTTTTGTTTATGGCACTATTTGCATATGCTCGTTGGTGGGGTGGGCGAGTGGGCTGAGGGGGCGGCCAGCATTATTCGTGTAGCAACAACGAAAAGAAGTTGAAAGTACCTTTTTGTGAAGGAGCTTTGCTCGGCAAATTCAGCAGTCTAAAATAGAGTTCAACTGAGTAAATCACGCCAAATAACTGTTTAACTAGTTTCATTTCATCAGGTATTTCAGGCAGATGTTAAATTAACCTATTGTCAAATATTGTCCTTAATTTTCAACCTAATGTCACGAGCTCCACTCTCTCCCTCTCTCATTCTCTGTCTCTCTCTGACTCTTTCCGTTTCCCGTAGTATCTTTCTGCGACTGACTATTTTAACTGACAATTTCAACTAATTTGCCCAACTGACGCCCAATAAATCTCCGTGCACCAAATCAACTGAGCAAGTGGCATGCCCACATCCTCCCAAGCCCTAACAGCCCCATTCACCTCCTTCCAGATGGAGGCCATCGTCATTCACACAGACACACACAGACACACGGACATCTGCAGAACTACAATGGCATCGTTCTCGGCACTGCAAAGAAATGTAATTTGATGTAATTGAAACCATTTTCGTGTTAATTAAACTCTTCTTTTTGCTCGTATTTGTTGTTGCTCTTCTTTTTTCTTCTCCCTCCATTTTCCTCTTCTTCCTGCTCTCTCCTCGCTGCAGCATTCTGGGGCTTACAGCATTTTACACTTGCCATTAAGGTCTGTGCGCCCAAAGTGACAGCCGCAATGAAAACAAAGACGCGCACGGCCCAGGCACAAGTCATCGCCCACAGAAGGCCAGCTTCGTTTGAGTTGGGTCCAACTTCGACCAGAGATACCCAGGACTATGACAAGGACGAAGAGGAGGCGTTAGGACTTCGTCGCCAGAGCAGTCATTAAATTGGATTTCTTTTTGAGCGCGCACTCTTCGCCTGGACTTCGCATGGACTTCGCATGGACTTCGCCTTTTGATGAAGGGTTCTTGGGTGTGAGTATTTTGAATAACAAGCATTCTGCTCGCACCGCCTTAGAGCGCATTACACTTACACATTTTACTCTTAGAAAGTGAGCCACTGTCTCCACTCCACTCCACTCCACTCCAATTCAACTTGACTTAATGTGTCTCTCAGGGTTGCCCAACTAATTATAAACTGAACTGTCGCAGTCGAGCACCGGCAATGTGGGAGGACATTTGAGCGCTCCTTTCACACAAATGAGCAGAAGGAGAAATTTAAATATAAATATAAATATCTTATTAAGTGTAATAATTAATGTGATTTTGATAATTTTTCCTTGAACACACTGATTGTTAATTGTTTAACTGCTTATTTAGTATTGATGAACTTGTCATCAGTAATTAATTGATTTTCTATATTTAAATTTTTATTATTTAAGACGTAAAAATGACAGCATAATAATATAACGTGCTTAAACAAATAACTAATAATCATAAATAAATAATGCTGCTCTGACTGATAGCAAGCAACGACTTTTCCCCGAATTTCTATTGTAATCGATCCATGAATACGAAAAACTTTGAGCTATAAATTCAGATTTAAAGAAAGGAAAATAGCCAAAGTTTTACGTTGCCAAAAATTGCAAGCATCTGCTGATAGTTCTATTATATATACTTTTGGGGCAGTGTTTATCTTAATGCTTAACAGTTCAATCTCTTAAGCGCTTGCTTATCGCAACAAGCTTTCCGAAAAAACAAAATCAAAAACAAAACCTTTCAGTGCACTCTGTCTGGGCATTTATATTTGCAGTGGAGTCGCCGTGCCATTATTGACACATTAATCAAACAATGGGCAAGTACTTTCAATTTATTTTGCCGCGACGCGGCTCCATTCAATTTTTAAGCGTCGCATTTATAAAAACAGAAGCAGACAAAAGCCGACAAAATGCGGACAATGCGATGCCTGCCCAGCCCAGGCCCAGCGAGACAGCTGAGAGTTGAGAGTTGAGAGAACAAAAGTTGACCACTTCAGAAATGCAGTAACAAAAAAGGGACAGAAAATAGTACAAAAGAACAGACACACACACACACACTGCAGTTTGACCCATGACAGTGCTCGTCCTTCGTCCTTCTGCTTCGCTACTCGTCCTCGCCCTTGTGTCACTTTTGCCTTTGGCCTCGCACAGAGTTGTGTCCTGGGCCAAGAGTTTTTGTGGCGCTGTGTGTGTGTGCGGCTCTCTCATTAGCTTTCATTATAAATATTGACTGGATGACTGCACAAAAGTGTTTGACTGACAGTCTGACGAACAGACGGACAGGCAGATGGACAGCCAGATAGATAGCTGGAGTGAAGTGCAGGCAGGCAGGCAGGTGAGCTGGTGAGCTGGTTGCATATGACAAATTAGGTTGATTGCTTTGGGAGCATCGCGGGCAACACAATCGCAATTGAATTCAATGAGCGACCGACAGACAGGCAGACAGACAGACAGACAGACTGACTGACTTCTGTTTAGCTTTTCAATTAAGCTGCTCTTCATAATTTGATGCATCTATGTTGATAACAACAGCTGGCCACTCGGCTCATTTGCATTCTATTCCGCTGCTTAGAATAAAGTAAAAGTCGGGAAAGCGCCAGCGAAGCATAAAATTACGTTTGCTTTGCATATTTTCAGCGCTTTTGCATAACTTGAGCGCTGACGGCGAAAACAGCAACAAAAGCCACATACTTTCCATTTAATAGTCATAAATTTTCTTCAACAGCCCACTTCCCCACACCACCCTGACCAATACTCCACTTTCCTTACCACACACTCGCAAAAAAATTCGCCTTTTATCATAGAAATTCGCCAAGGTTAACTCAACTTATTATATATTCTGGAAATGAGGGTCTGCATTTCTACTATTTAGAAATATTTTGTATTAAGTAGAATTTCCAAAAAGAAAACAGTATTTGTGGGATGGCCAATTTAGGGCAAACCTTGCTTATTCCAGGAAAAATTATTTCTAAAATTTGAAAATTCTTTCTAAAAGCAGAAAAAGTTTCTAGTGTTTAGGCTGATTTTCTTAAATTCACTGCGATTTATTTTCTTTTTATTTATTTCCAATTTTTACATAAATGTGTTCTTAAATTTGGGAATTACTTAAAAAACAAGCGCATCTTTCTAAAATTCGGGGCTATTTTTCTCGTAGTGCATGTCAGCCCATATCCTTGCAGTTAGCCCGACCTCATTTCACACAAAACTGGCTTCGCTTTGCTTTGCTTTTCTGCAGCTATATTTTCTTATGTGATTTCTGTGTTATTTTTATTCGCAGTGAAACTTAACGCCACATATTTTACATTTGCACATTCATCACAATCGCATCGCATCGCATCGCATTGCATCGCATTTCAGTTTGTGTTTGTGTTTGTGTTTGTGCTCTGCATTTGCATGTTGCATTTTGCATTTTGGCTTTGACGCCTCGATCACGAAACATGCATAATACATTTATTGGGCCAGCCGTTGAAAGGCTTTTCTCTGTTTATCAAAATTCCCATTCCCATCAACTATTCCACAACCACAAATATTTCGGCGTTTGTGTTTTTGATTTTGTTTCTCTTTAGCCTTAAATCTGTGAGCGTTTATAATTGTTGTCGATTTGGCCAAGCAAATAATACGATTTCAGCGCAAATTTCATTTGAAATATTTGTGAGATGCGTATTTTCAGATTAGTTTATTTAAAGAGCCTAAACCAATATACAGATCAACATTTTAGTCATAATAACAACATTCATGAATAATTTGTTTGATAGGGATAAACTGGGACTAAAGCAAACAAAATATCTTCTGCACAGCTTTGAAGCAGACTGACTAATTCACTTGAAAAACACAATAGGTTCAATAGATTTAATTACATAATTTGTGAAATATTTAGTAGAAATGTATTTCTAGACGTATTTACAGATAAAGCAATAAAGAGCTTAAACTAATATGCAGATCAATATTCTCGCCATAATACAAATATTCATGAATAGTTTGTTTGATGGGGATAAACTGGTACTCAAACAAATGTCATATGTTTTATTTATGATTAATAAATAAATAAATAAATAAATAATAAAAATCTTTAAATCGTTTATTCTATGTTATAAAACAGAGCTGACTACATATCAACTAATCAGTTTAATCGGCACTCAAATAATTGTCATATTTTCGGCTACATTATTTTTCTCATTCATGCTCATTCAGAAGGTTTCAGCTCAAGCTGAAGCACTTGACTGCATATTAAATATATATATATATAAAGCTATACAAGATAATATATTTTGAAAATAAATTAATTAGCTCTAATTAGGCTTGGAAATTAATTCGCATTACGCATATTTTTCTCGACTGGATTTGATTTCGTTGTTGTTTGCGTTATAAGCCAAATTGAATGCGTCAAATATTTGGCATTGCTTGGAATTGTTATGATAATGAGTGGCTGCCACAAAGAGACAAACGTGTACAATAATTTACTGACCTCCTCACCACACCACACCACACCACACCGCACCACACCTGTGCCCCAACTGACCCACACAGTTTAGCCACAAAACCCGGGAGGAATTCCTTGGCTCTTTGTCTCCTCAACATTTCTCGGGGGCATTTAAATTTTTGAACAACCCATAAATTATGCGCTTTATCAGCGATAAAAAGTAAATACAGTTGTTGCTACAAACGCCTACTAGGCGTGTCACTCACCCCCAGCTGTGCCACATTCCCCCACCCCCCGTCAGGGACATTCCCAGCTGTCCCAAGGCTCGCCTTTGCTGTGTATAAAAATAAATAAAAAAAAAACGTGTAAATGAATAATTCAAAGTGTCCTGCAACATTGCCCGGCTCTCTGTCTCACTTTGTGTGTGTGTCTGGGTAATGCGTAAAGCACGCAAAAGATTACACATACCAACGCATGTTGTGCGTGTGTGTGTGTGTTTGAGACTATATATGTAGTTAACGCTTTATCTGAGGGGTGCCAAACCAGCGACGGCGACAATGCCCGGCAAATATTTAACATTGGCATATTTTCCACGCACACACACACGCACACACACATGCCACGCACACACACATGCTACGCACACACACTTGCCACGCCCCATTGACCATTTCCCAACCTGGCTTATACATGTTTTATCTTGCCCACGTGGAATTTGCGTGCGTTTAAACGTTTTCGATAAGGTTTCGCTTTTAACCCGCAGACGCTGACTACCCTTTCACCCCCTCCCCCTTCCCCAACACACACGTGTGTGTATTTGTGTGTGTGTGTGCGTGTTAAGACCTTTCACTGATAAAAAGCATACCTTCGCTCAAACAATGCACAAGAGCGTTAACTCTACATAAATTTGTTCGCAGAAAAATGTTGCCCAAAAGTGAAGCCGATAAAATGCTTTAGGCAATTTGCAATCGGCTGCACACAGCATATGTATATATATAACATATATGTATATATATACTTGCATACATATTTACAGTTGCGAAAACATATAATGGCAATATTTTCTCTTACATATACATACATATATTTTTATTTCATTTGATGGACAAGATGGACAAAAATAAGTGTTCCTTGCAAAATCGTTTATTTTTTTCTAATTTTCAGAATTGTATAAATAAATATGACTTGATTTTGAGACATTTTGAAAACATTTCTTGTGAGAGTAATGCGATTACTATTTTTGCTAGTGTTCAAATATATATATAGATATATATGTCTTGACTTGGGGCTGTCTGGCTCCTGCCAGCGGCTGCTTTTTTGGCTGGCTGGAGTTGAGCTCGTTTCGTGTTATTAAACACGGATTATGTGGCAGATTCCGTGGCTTGCATGTGCATAAATTATAATGTGCAATGCTAACAGCAGACACACCCCCTCCCAACTCCCTCCCCCCTACAGTGCTGGTAGAAATATGACTACTATCAATGTCAAAAAAAATATCACAAAGGCAAAATACTGTTTGCTTTTCGCTGGCAGATATCGCTCAAGAACCAAATGCATATTCTCATAGTAATACTCAACAACTGAATAAATTGACTTAATAAGTTTTCCTGATGCAGGCATTTGTTTTGAAACATGTTAAAAAAATTTAAATATAGTTAAGATACTCTGAAAATTATATTTGAACACAGGCAATTAATATGGAAGACAAGCAAAAATTAATATTAAATATTTGTAGCTTTGCAGAATTAATTTTTGGTACACTTTAAATATTTTCAAAATATGTCGAATTTCATCAGTGCAATGATGCCCATCAAATTAAAATGTTTTCATGGATTGCTTCTAAATAAACAAGAAGACAAAATTGTATTATATGACTCAAAAACTGTTGACAAACTCATTCAGTTTTATATATCTCGAGCACTACTATTAATTTGATGCGCAACTTAACTTAAACAGCTAAAAACAGAATAAAAACAAAATTAAATGCGAAAGATACAAAAAAAAGCGTAAGGAGATGAAGAAGGCTATTAAAATATTGATAATTTCATTTTATGAAGCAACACAACTATTTTATTGACCGCGACTGTAGGTAGTAAGAACTGAGTACTTGTTTCGCTTTAACTTGGCCATTACTCCATTTTGCACACAGTCCAGTTTGACGACGTTGTTTGGCACATAATTTTTTGCTTAATATGTCGGACAGAGCGGCACATGTGGTGCAGGATAACAATCCAGAAAAGACCGGACCAGGACCAGAATCAGTATTAGAGGCAGGACCTCATCGTGTTCCATCCTGCCCGGCATATTCGTGCCACTGGTGCACATGCAATATTTAAATCGCAACCCAAACCCAAACCCAACCCTAGTCGAGTCGACTCTCCTTGACTCTGCTGCTCGGGACTGGCCTGGTCTCGTCTCATATCGTTTCATATTATCCACTGACATGGCCAACGGCCATGGCATTGATCAGAGCCAAGCATGCAAAAGGACTGCATAAATTGTGCATAAAAAAATTGTTTTCAAAATGATGTTAAGTAAAACGTTGCAAGCAGCGACAGCTGCACGGTAACTGTGGCAACAATCGATAACATTCGGATGCTTAGGGGGTTAAATGTGGCAAGCACAAAGATACTAAAAGCAGCAGCAAGGCGACTTTAATGCCAATTTAAGTGTTACTTGAATGAGTACTTGTTTTAATACTTGTTTTAATACCAGTTTTAATAATAGTTTAATAGCTTTATGACTTTTACAAGTAGTTGTTTATCTCTTTAATTCGTGTAGACTTGTGGGGGCATTATAATTTTGTCGCGAAGCTTGCAACGTTTTGAGGCATTGAGGTGGACTTTTCCGACTCCATACCTTATATATTCTTGATCAGCATCAGTAGAAGATGTAGCCATGTCCTCTTGTCTGTTGCATCAATCTTAATTAAGTTTGGAATATATCCGTCTCTTTTTTTCAAGGCAATACAATCATAGAACCCAGCAGAATCGTATTACTTAATTATATATATTAAATCAGACACTTAAAATCAGGCACTTCCAGTATGTGCATTATTATATTCCTTGATAAATCATCGATATCTGACTAATGTATCCTCAACCAAACTCTAGAGTTATGCATCCTAATATGCTATTAATATTGTATCTGGATATCAAAACACTATTTCATAAAGCTGATATAGAACCACTGATCGGTTGAAGATTTATTGTTTGAATAACATTTTTATTTGCTTAGATAGTAAAACCAAATTTACTTAATATCCCAGAACTCATCAGAAGCCCCACAAGAATAGTCTGTAAAAACATGAGTTCTTTTACGAAAGACTATTTGGGCAAAACTATGATCAGAAAGCCCTCGCTTTTTAATCTAAGTTGATTTTTGACGAAGTTACGGCATTTTGAAGTTTCGACCTATGCCCAAATGCCCATTTTTAGGCCAGTATTTTTACTTGTCTTCCGACCCAATTTCACGTTTTCAACTTTAAATGTAGGATTGATTTAGGTGCAAAATTATGATCAGAAAGCCCTCGCTTCTTAATCTCAGTTGAGTTTTGACGAAGTTATGCCATTTTGAAGTTTCGACCTATGCCCAAATGCCTATTTTTAGGCCAGTATTTTTACTTGTCTTCCGACCCAATTTCACGTTTTCAACTTTAAATGTATGATTTATTTAGGTGCAAAACTATGATCAGAAAGCCCTCGCTTTTTAATCTTAGTTGATTTTTGACGAAGTTACGGCATTTTGAAGTTTCGACCTATGCCCAAATGCCTATTTTTAGGCCGGTTTTTTTACTTGTCTTACGACCTAAAATCACGTTTTCAACTTTAAATGTAGGATTGATTTAGGTGCAAAACTATGATCAGAAAGCCCTCGCTTTTTAATCTAAGTTGATTTTTGACGAAGTTACGGCATTTTGAAGTTTCGACCTATGCCCAAATGCCTATTTTTAGGCCGGTTTTTTTACTTGTCTTACGACCTAAAATCACGTTTTCAACTTTAAATGTAGGATTGATTTAGGTGCAAAACTATGATCAGAAAGCCCTCGCTTTTTAATCTAAGTTGATTTTTGACGAAGTTACGGCATTTTGAAGTTTCGACCTATGCCCAAATGCCTATTTTTAGGCCAGTATTTTTACTTGTCTTCCGACCCAATTTCACGTTTTCAACTTTAAATGTATGATTTATTTAGGTGCAAAACTATGATCAGAAAGCCCTCGCTTTTTAATCTTAGTTGATTTTTGACGAAGTTACGGCATTTTGAAGTTTCGACCTATGCCCAAATGCCTATTTTTAGGCCGGTTTTTTTACTTGTCTTACGACCTAAAATCACGTTTTCAACTTTAAATGTAGGATTGATTTAGGTGCAAAACTATGATCAGAAAGCCCTCGCTTTTTAATCTAAGTTGATTTTTGACGAAGTTACGGCATTTTGAAGTTTCGACCTATGCCCAAATGCCTATTTTTAGGCCGGTTTTTTTACTTGTCTTACGACCTAAAATCACGTTTTCAACTTTAAATGTAGGATTGATTTAGGTGCAAAACTATGATCAGAAAGCCCTCGCTTTTTAATCTAAGTTGATTTTTGACGAAGTTACGGCATTTTGAAGTTTCGACCTATGCCCAAATGCCTATTTTTAGGCCAGTATTTTTACTTGTCTTCCGACCCAATTTCACGTTTTCAACTTTAAATGTAGAATTGATTTAGGTGCAAAACTATGATCAGAAAGGCCTCGCTTTTTAATCTAAGTTGATTTTTGACGAAGTTACGGCATTTTGAAGTTTCGACCTATGCCCAAATGCCTATTTTTAGGCCAGTATTTTTACTTGTCTTCCGACCCAATTTCTCGTTTTCAACTTTAAATGTAGGATTGATTTAGGTGCAAAACTATGATCAGAAAGCCCTCGCTTTTTAATCTAAGTTGATTTTTGACGAAGTTACGGCATTTTGAAGTTTCGACCTATGCCCAAATGCCTATTTTTAGGCCAGTATTTTTACTTGTCTTCCGACCCAATTTCACGTTTTCAACTTTAAATGTAGGATTGATTTAGGTGCAAAACTATGATCAGAAAGGCCTCGCTTTTTAATCTAAGTTGATTTTTGACGAAGTTACGGCATTTTGAAGTTTCGACCTATGCCCAAATGCCTATTTTTAGGCCAGTATTTTTACTTGTCTTCCGACCCAATTTCACGTTTTCAACTTTAAATGTAGGATTGATTTAGGTGCAAAACTATGATCAGAAAGCCCTCGCTTTTTAATCTAAGTTGATTTTTGACGAAGTTACGGCATTTTGAAGTTTCGACCTATGCCCAAATGCCTATTTTTAGGCCGGTTTTTTTACTTGTCTTACGACCTAAAATCACGTTTTCAACTTTAAATGTAGGATTAAATTAGGTGCAAAACTATGATCAGAAAGCCCTCGCTTTTTAATCTAAGTTGATTTCTGACGAAGTTACGGCATTTTGAAGTTTCGACCTATGCCCAAATGCCTATTTTTAGGCCGGTTTTTTTACTTGTCTTACGACCTAAAATCACGTTTTCAACTTTAAATGTAGGATTGATTTAGGTGCAAAACTATGATCAGAAAGCCCTCGCTTTTTAATCTTAGTTGATTTTTGACGGAGTTATGGCATTTTGAAGTTTCCACCTATGCCTATATATCGACCTATCGATTTTCAGCCTATAATTTTTACTTGTCTTCCGACCCAATTTCACGTTTTCAACTTTAAATGTACGATTGATTTGGGGGCAAAACTATGATCAAAAAGCCCTCGATTTTTAATCTGAGTTGAGTTTTGACGAAGTTATGGCATTTTGAAGTTTCGACCTATGCCCAAATGCCTATTTTTAGGCCGGTTTTTTTACTTGTCTTACGACCTTAAATCACGTTTTCAACTTTAAATGTAGGATTGATTTAGGTGCAAAACTATGATCAGAAAGCCCTCGCTTTTTAATCTAAGTTGATTTCTGACGAAGTTACGGCATTTTGAAGTTTCGACCTATGCCCAAATGCCTATTTTTAAGGCCAGTATTTTAACTTGTCTTCCGACCCAATTTCACGTTTTCAACTTTAAATGTAGGATTGATTTAGGTGCAAAACTATGATCAGAAAGCCCTCGCTTTTTAATCTAAGTTTATTTTTGACGAAGTTACGGCATTTTGAAGTTTCGACCTATGCCCAAATGCCTATTTTTAGGCCGGTTTTCTTACTTGTCTTACGACCTAAAATCACGTTTTCAACTTTAAATGTAGGATTGATTTAGGTGCAAAACTATGATCAGAAAGCCCTCGCTTTTTAATCTAAGTTGATTTTTGACGAAGTTACGGCATTTTGAAGTTTCGACCTATGCCCAAATGCGTATTTTTAGGCCAGTATTTTTACTTGTCTTCCGACCCAATTTCGCGATTTCAACTTTAAATGTAGGATTGATTTAGGTGCAAAACTATGATCAGAAAGGCCTCACTTTTTAATCTAAGTTTATTTTTGACGAAGTTACGGCATTTTGAAGTTTCGACCTATGCCCAAATGCCTATTTTTAGGCCAGTATTTTTACTTGTCTTCCGACCCAATTTCACGTTTTCAACTTTAAATGTAGGATTGATTTAGGTGCAAAACTATGATCAGAAAGCCCTCGCTTTTTAATCTAAGTTGATTTTTGACGAAGTTATGCCATTTTGAAGTTTCGACCTATGCCCAAATGCCTATTTTTAGGCCAGTATTTTTACTTGTCTTCCGACCCAATTTCACGTTTTCAACTTTAAATGTAGGATTGATTTAGGTGCAAAACTATGATCAGAAAGCCCTCGCTTTTTAAGGCCCTCCCCGAGAAGGTAGTGATGTTCTTGGTGCTACTCTTTAACTCAATGGTTCGCTTCCACCACTTCCCCACTCCATGGAAGTGTGCTGTGAGTGCGATGATTCCGAAACCTGGCAAGCCGGATAATCTTGTCTCGTCATATCGACCGATAAGCTTGCTGTCCACTTTCTCCAAGATTTTTGAAAAAATATTTCTTGGAAGATTGTCGGCAGTAAGTGGCTTCCAGAGTGCCATTCCTGATCATCAGTTTGGCTTTAGGCATCACCATGGTACACCAGAGCAAGTTCGTCGAGTAGTACAGCATGTTCTCGAGGCCTTATTAGTGTTCTGCAAATGTTACATTTAATGTTAAATTGATGTTACGTAATATTGTAATATGTTAATACCAATTATTTGTTTATGTTATTGATTTAAATCCGCTGTCATTATGTATATATTCAAAACAATAACCTTTCAGTATGTTGATTAATACTAAATTAAATTGCTACATCAAAAAAAAAAAAAAAAAAAAAAAACATTTTTATATAAATAAACTATCAATGTTGGACATTTTATATTGTACCCTTATTTCATGCAAATCTTGGTCATCTTTGGAGACTGGGAATTAACAATCATTCCTCAATATTTCAAATGCAATCCAGACACAAAAATGCTTGTTTTGAATGTTTAACAAACTGTTTCGAGATATTTGAAAGCAATTTCCGCTTTCGAGTACTATTTAACTTTAACTTTGCAATGCTTAACACACACTTCACAAGGGTCAGCTTTCACTCGCACAGTTTACACATGTTGCCATGCTGCACACACACACACACACACACGCACACACAGAGGCAAAAAACAATAGATTATTGGCATTGCTGTTGCATAAATTGTGTGAGCATTTGTTTGGCTCCCAGGGTTGCAGCAACAACAAGACTCATTGTTGGCAGTTGCATGCCACAAACGCTGAAACAACATGCAGTCGCAACGAAAAAAAAGGAACCACCCTTCACCACCCTTCACCTCCCTTCACCACCCACTCTCAATCTAGTTGGCAACAACAATCTAATGGCTCTTTGTATTTGGCAGTTGTCGACGCTAAGCAAATAAACAAAATGCTTGTTGATATTTTGTGGCAGCCAATGAAGCAAACAGCTGTCCGTCCATCCGTCTGTCTGTCTGTCAGTTTATCTGTTTGTCTTTCTGTTTGTTAGCCGCACTCACAATAAGGGACATTGTCAAATCGAAATACTTCTATTGAGCATAACTACACCTCTATTTCCTCAGTGTTGTCTCGAAACAACTGAGGCATAATTGCTGGCTAAGCCTGCAAAACACTCCTATGCATGGCAATATGGCCAGTGGTAGTTGCCCCAAATATGTTGCATCTAAAATGTTATCACATTTCACTTATAGCTGTCACGACTTCTACTCCTCTCCATCAATGCCATCAAATCGGCTAAGTAAGTTTCGCACACGGGTTACTTTTACAATGGGGCAAGTGCCACAGAATCGGAAAACTATGAATTTTATTTGGTCTGCATATAATCTGATTTCAATTCTGATATGAAAATAAATGAATCAAGTCAGATATTTAGTCTATACTTAAAATATACTTTTTAGTTGTTTAACCTCAAGAATGAATATCTGAATATAGACAAAACTATTTGCTAAATAATACTGATAATTTAGTATTGGAAATATCATGCAAATAGTAAGCTCAGATATTATCTTAGCAAGTTGAATTTGGCAAAAATGCATTCCGGTTGAGGTGCAGCTTTTCACTCTAGTTAGTTGTGATAATAAGCTAAAATTCAAAATAACTTGCAAATAGTTGCAGTTTATCCTGATGGTTTTCATGCTGTGTTTTCTTGCCACAAATTGAAACATTTTCTGCCACTGTTCGGGGTGTTGTAAGTGACACATTTCAGCCGCTTGTTAGTGGCTGTTGGCTGTGTAGCAAAAAGCAAAGCCAGCCACGCAGCGCCAGCTTCATAAATCCATACAAGAGTCGGCTAAAATGTGAAGAGTGTGGCGTTGGGGATATGCGTCGGGGGAGTGGCAGCTGTCACATAGTGCGCTATTTGGTTTTCGATACTTTGAGCGATTTTTTGCAGACTCTCGCAACAAAGCAACGTTTACGGCATAATGCATGGTGGCGACCAGACACAGAGGGAGGAGATGGGATAGAGCAAAGCGACCACAGCAAGGTACACAAGCAAACACACACACACACACACACACATAAATAAACAACCTAGTGTGTGTGTGTGTGTGTGTGTGTGTGTGTGTTGTGCTCCCTTTTGGTCGTGCCGGAGCCACACGCACTTTGCCGACGAGTAAAACGAGAACCGAAACTGTCGAAACTGTCAGAATGTCAAACAAGCGATGGAGCTGGGAGTCGTCTCTGCAACAACAGCAGCAACAGCAGCAGCAACAACAGCTGTAGCAACAACAGCTGTAGCAGCAACAAATAGCAACAACAACAATGATTGTAGAGATCGGCAAACAAGAAGCTGGCTAGGCCACCCTAGGCATATTTATTGGAAATCTGAAACAGCTCGAATATCCCGTGTATCCCATTGCCCTTGTATCCATATCTTGTGTGTGCGTGTGTGTACACTCAAGGATAATCAAATAGGTGTAAGCATTTTATTGTCTGCAACGCATAGTTTTCATATTTGACTTTATTTTTACTTAACAAGTTCCAAAAGTAAAAGAAAATCATAATTAAATAATTATTACTTAATTTTTTGGGAAGCTTATCCGCAGCAATTTGCTTGTAAAATTTGAGCTGATCTGAAAATATTTCAATAATTTTGAGGTATATTCCTGTTTATAAAGTTCAATGCTACTATTTATTACCATTACTATTAATATTTGGAAGTAATATTGAAAAATTTATATATTTAAAAATTTGGTTTTCTAAATTTGCAATTTATTGTCTGCGCACCTATTTCACTGTCCATGAGTGTGTGTCTGTGTTTGTGTGTCGCATGTCCAGCAAAAAGAATTTGTTACACGATATTTGTTAACGGGCTGCAACAGCAGCAGCAGAGCACCAGCAGAGCCGCGGCAGAGCAGCAGCTTCGCCTGGGTTTGATGCCTTCCTGATATATGGCCAACCTTTGACATCCTTTAAACGAGCAACATGATACTCTAGATTATGCTTTCACGACATGCTCCTTGTTGCTGCCACAGCTCCTCACCACTCCCCACCACTCCCCACCACTCCCCACCACACCCCATCATCCTGCAACACTCTGCTCCTTGCTGCGTTCGGGGCGATACGTCAATGTGACAGTTTGATAATTTATTTTGTTGAAATTTGTTGCTTGACGATGGCATCGCTTAAATAAGTTATCAACGGCATATCGCATTGTAAATGGCAGCACGTAAATGAATGAAATTATTTTGCAACAAATTAAGGCAAATTTATGCGTCGCAACGTCAGATCTCGCCCTCCGCCCACCCGCCCAGCCACGGCGAAATACAATTCAAGCTGAATCCAAGCAGAAATGAAATGAAACTAAACACAGAGGCAACAAACAAACAAGAAGCGAATACCAAAAACCAATGAATTTTTCTCTTTTGTTTTTTTTTGTTTTTTTTGGATTTTTTTGCCAAAGAGCTTCAGCGAAATCTGAGCGCAAAAGCTTTTCACAATCGGGATCGGAGCTTGAACTCTTAGAGTCTATATAGTCGGACATCGTGGTGAATAAATTGGGGGGTGTGGGGCTGGGGGCTGGGAGGCTTCCCCTTACATTGTTTTCTTTTTCTGGTTCTGGTTCTGGTTCTGGTTCTGGTCTCTCCCACTCCTTTTCATTGTGAATCAAATGTCAATAGAGAGTACATTTCATTCAGTTGGCGCTGGACTCATTCTTGCAACCAAACACTTTGCTACCCAAAACCCAACCGCCACAGCCTCCGCCCACCCCCCGTCCTTTGATGCACGCCCACTGGCTGGCATGGCACGCCCCCCATTGTTGCTGTCACAGTGTTTGTTTGCGGATTTGACGCTTTTCCGCTTTGCCAACGCATTTTTTCTTCTTATTTTCCCTCTTTTTTTTGCTTTTTCATTGACGACACAGAGTGGATTCGGGGGGATATAGAGTATTTGTGCAGCTGAATGCTACAGCAAATTTGGAGATGTTGCATATAATATTAGATAATCGACAACTGCGCTGGATGGTATTAGCGTATGCCACTGCGGAATAAAAACTAATTTTCTTCACAAAGAATTTGATCCATAAATGGCATACGAGATCTAAATTTTTTTTAAATATTCATCTCTATATATTTAAGTATATATCTTTGACACGGAATTATCCCAATAAATACAATAATCAATAAAGTGCCAGTTGCAAATGCTACTGCTGATCCATACACTGAATAAAAACTCAAATTTTGCGTACCGAATATGGGATTGGAAATATCTTTAATATTAATCATTAAATACTTAAATATTCTTCTGATAACATTTTTAATTCTTTGTATATTTTCATTCATTTACCCTTAGTCCATAAATTTATTTTTGATTGCTGTTTTTTATTTGAATTATTTATAACTTATTTGTAAATGGATACTCTCCGAAATTCTGCAGGAGCAGCTAAGTGATTTGAATGATTTGAAGTTCACTTAATTGCTAAGTAAAAATTAATTTGTTTGTCTCTAAATTATCACTTATGATCTTTAAATATTGAAAATATATATAGTATATAATACATGTATTTTTTCTATATATCCTTCTTTGGCTGCTGACTACTTAGTGCTGGGCCGCTGTCAATTTGAATCAGTTGGCCTTGGCTAAAGGTCTTACCTCAAAATGCTTAACTAAGTGCATTGCATATTCGTCAATAATTTACAAGCGGAGTTTTCTTTAGCTCGTCTGATTTTTCTTCGTTTTCTTTTTTCCGTTCGTGTGTTGTTGTTGGTTTGGCTGCTGCCTTCGAATTTTTTATTTGCACGGAAATGTATAATTTTTCCAAGTCAAATGTAAATACTTTTAGCGTATTTTTGTGGGTTTCATTGGTTGTTGTTGTTCCCATTGCTGTCATTTGGTTTGTGGCAGCTCTGGGCCGAGGGGAGAGGCGCTGTCTTTTGCTTTCCTTGTATTTTTTCTTCTTATATTTTGGGTGTGTGGGCGTGGCGCATGCAAATGACACGCCTGATGCTGCGTAAATAATTTTAGCGTTTGCGCCATGCGCCAAAATAAAATGCAAAATAAACATTTTATTTCGATGCTTTGCCTGCTGCCGGCTGCCGTCGACTGTCGTCTGAATGGAATGGATGGAAGACGAAGGATTTGGGTCAGCTTTGTTGGTTTTCGCTTTTTGTGGGTCTTTTACGCAACCTGCACTGTGGAAGCAGCAGGCTGCAAACATTGAATTTAATTATGCATAAGACAAGACGAGAGCAAGTTGCAACTTGACGTTTCAGCCACAAAACATCAAAATGCAGCCAAAACTCCAAATTTAGGCGGGGAGAGTGGAGGGACTGAGGGAGGGAGTATCCAACTTGTGGTCGCTAAATGTCACGTTTCGCTGGCTCAATTTGGCTGGCAAAAAACCCATTCCAGCTGCATTCCAATTAAAGCCACAAAAATAAAGCGTCGCAACCTGACAATTTATGCCCATGTGTGTATCGAGATTTTCTGTCTAAAAGCGATTCGATTCGCATATTTATTTGCATTCAGGCAGCAGCAGCAGCAGCAGACGATATCGATGGCTAGACAATGTGGCCAGCGGCACATAAATAACGCTGTGTGACAGAAATTAAATGAGGGTTCTCCACTGCCCAACATAAATATGCGTGGCACACATTTTGTTGCCTGTTTCTTTTGGACGGCTTGCAAATCGAAATCAGCCCAAAAATCGGAAAGCATTTTCGCTGACAACTTGGCAAACAAATTTCGGTTAAAAGAAATTGTATGTATTTTAAAACGGGGCCTCTTTGTTGACAAGGTCAAAAGGGTTTTTTTTTTTGGGGGCAGAAACGAAATTGAACATCAACCCACAAGTTGATTGTGCCTGATTGTGGCAATGCGATAAAACGATATGTATATATACATATATATTTGTCACAAGTCAATCTGTTATTCAGCTTATCTTGTTGCATATTTTTTAGATGTGTAATAAAAGATTTGGGGCAACATGGCTTAATATTCGCAAGAGGTTTTCTTTTGATGGACATCTCTTCTCTGACGACATGTTGTCAGTTCTTGACTGCGATGTCTCATCTTTATCAAAATAAAACCTGACACCGTATAATGCACTGCACTTGTGCCAAGAGGCAGTGAAGGACAAAAAGACAACATTTTGTTTTCTTCTGCAGCTTGTCAAAACTTGAATAAATACATTTAGTACTCGTTTACCTCAATCAAAGGTTTTTGTATCAAGAACTTATTCAATATTTTATAAGTATATTTATGAAATCGAAACTCTATATCGCAAAGGTGTGATAGCAATAATCTCTTGAAGTTTTGGTATTAAAATTTAGTTGACTACAGTCAGTGATACTTTTCACTCGGTTTGTCTAAGATAAACGCTCTTTTTGGTTTTTCAATTTATGACTGTTAAATGACAGTCAGCGAAATATTATCAGTATAATGTGCCACTCCACACTAAGTAAGACTGTAATATGGTTAAAGTCAACACGGGAATTAGCTGGGCTGAGAGCTCGACTAATATGGATGCCTGTGCAGAGGCCATGAAATTCATGTCCTGTTCTCGAGTTGTGTGCGAAGCGAAGATTCTATTCCAGCTAGCCATTATTGTACGCACTTATTGTGTGCCTTTATTATTGCCAGAGTTGCCAATGGACACTGTTGACATTTCCGCTTCCAGCCAAAGATGTGATAAAGAAAAAGAGAGAAAGAACGAGAGAGTGAGACTGGGAAAGGGAGAGGGAGAGAGGTAGAGTTGTCGCATCATGCTTACAACATACAAATGCATATCATCATGATGGACACACACACACACATGAGTTGTTAAACAAACACCCACTCACACCAAAACACACACACACACACACACAACCACAAAAAGATACACACACACACACACCCACACACACACACATTACACTTAGTTGCGCATTCTCATTGAAGATGAAGCAAAGGGCGATAATGTTAAGCGTCAGCTTTTTGAAACAATTTCAACACATTGCCAGAGAAAAACACACAGCCAGCCACACACCCACCCACACACCCACCCACCCACACACACACACACACACACACACGAACACTGTCATAGAGACACACTTCAGGCTGGGCAAACACAAACAGGTCGAGTGGAGAAGTAATAATAGCCAACCCGTTATGTGTGTAGACGTTGCCATTATCGTTGTTCCATAGTTAGTTATCCTTTTGAATGTCACACGCACACACACACACACACACACACACAAGTGTGTTTAGCATTAGACTTATGTATATGTTAAGTTGTATATATATATATATATATATATGTAAACCGATAACCTTTGTTGCCCAAAGATTGTGCGGTTTAACACATCAGCAGCAGCCAGTTGCTTTGACTGTGGTGTGTTGATTCCCAGCTCGCTCAACTGGACTTTAATCAGCTCTATTTATATATATACACCAATTTGGGTAAATGACAAACTAAAATGGGAAATTCACAATTCAACTGAGCAGCTCAATCCCATTATATATAAATAGCATTTACTGCATAATGAAGCCTGATTAAAGTTTAGCTTTAAATCGGACACAAAATGATTGTTAATAATAATGATAAATTAGAATTTGGTATGTTAACTAAATAAAATTAAGTTTTGAAATATCTTAAATGTGATATAATATTTTTCAATATGTTCACAATATGTTTCAAGAAAAAAATCACACCTCTAACTTTACAGAAGGAATTAATGCATTTAGTACATAATTTTCAGTTAAGTTGAGAAAGTCAGAAATTTGGTATTTAAATGTTCGCAGATTGTGCAGCTAAAAATATTTCATTAAATAAATACACATATTTTTTTTTAATAAGTTTGATTTTTGCTTAAAAAACATAGCATACTTTTTTGCGCAATTAATACATATTTATATTTGTCGAGCTCTTAAAAGGGCATGGTCAGGAAAGGGTCAAAATAGTTGTTTTATTGCGTTTTTTTTTTTTTGGTATGTGTTGCTTCTGTTGTTGCGTGCCTGATGACGATGTTGTTGTCATTTTGTTTTTTGTGCTTGCTCAGCAGCTGACCTTCAGCAACGTGCACACACAGATACGCCCACAACACATACACAATTTTGCTATTATTTTCTGTTGACTACTTTGGAAATTGTGCACAAATTGATGAATAAGTTGTTTTGCTTGGAGTTCTACGCTATGCTTCTTGACTCGCAACTTAATCTTGATCTTGTCTCTGTCTGCTCAACCGTGTTAATAATGTGCACGTGTGTGTGTGTAGGGTGTGTGTGTGTATGTGTGCATAGGGTGTGTTTCTCCCTTTAGTTGTACAAGTGCTACTACGTCTTAATCAAGTGTATTGCCAGAGAGAAAGAGACGGCATCTATGTTTGTGTATTTTGCTCATTGCAGCAATTTGGCCGTGTTTTTCACGCACTAAGCAAACAGTTGAAATGACAAGAACAACAGTTAGAAACAAACAACATGTGTGTGTGTGTGTGAGTGTGTGTATCTTAGGCAACTATATTAATAACAATCAGGCTTGTTGGCCATGCAGATGTGGATTTTGTCCAAAACAGCAACAGGAACAACAACAGCAATAACAACAATCACAAAAGAGACCATTCAAGCGAAAACAACAAGCGCATTGTTGTTGTAGTTGTAGTTGTAGTTGTTGTAGAACACGCATTAGCACACACATAAATACTACACTCCATTCACACATACACACACACACACACACACTCGCACACACTTGTGTGCAATTGTTTCTTTATGACTTTGTCCGACTATAGATACATTTTTTGGGTCCCATTTGCAGCTGTTGAACTCGATTTTTGATGGTCTTTTGTCAGTTTTCTATTTGAATATTGTTTTCACTTTGTTAAAGGGACTTCCTCTTTCCTGTTTAATGGCCTGCGTTATTGTAAATACACTCAGCCAAGCAGAACGACTACAAATCAAGCGGATGTTTAAGCAAATGCAAGTGCTTAAGGCTTACGAGAATACTTTAATTGATTTTGTATAAATTTATTAATTTATTAATGTGTCTCAAACTTAATTTAGAAAATAAAGAGACATAGAGGGAGAGAAAGGATAAGCGTTATGGAAAGGAAATATGATATAGGAAACACACTGATTAACTGATTTTCCGAAGTTAAAGCAACATAAGGAAAAGAAAAGAAAGTGCTTCAGAAAAGGACTCAATTAGATTCTGAAAGTTCCTATTCTGAGTTGACGAAACGAAAGCAATTGTTAAAACCTGCTGTTCAGTTGAATCAAAGGTGTCTTCTGTCAATAACTCAATAAAATATGACCAAACCAAATATTGACCAATGTCTAAGGAAGCCAAGTACATCACTAACAAAAATAGCAAACAATAAGATTCAATTCTCAAGCATTTTATAATTTCTTACAATTAAATTTAAGCAATTCCGACATGTTTTCAACTTGCTCTCCAGTTGGACTTCCGATGGGAGTCGAAGGTATGCGCTGTCAATCAATCAATAATATGCTAAGTAGCCTCTAACTTGTTGCAAATTGACGCAGAACGACTAAGTAAATGAGAGGCTTATGTGCTCCAAGCACAAGCACACAGTGCGTATGATTAATGAATTGAGTTGCCGCGTACCCGAGCAGCTCTCATAAGCTTGCTTAGTGCACATGGCCTTATGAGTCCTGGCGTCCTTGCGTCCTTGTTGCATTCAGGAACAGGGGACAGGGACACACTTAATCAGTTCGACATTATCAGCGTGACTTTGCGTTCCGCTCGAGAGAGCCACTCGGCGATTAGGTTGCATGACTCGTGGTTCCTCAAAGGACTTTAAGTGGATATGTGTGGCAAGTATACATTAATTACATCCCATGAACTCAATGCAAACACACTCATACACACACACACACGCACACACACACATACAAATTGAAATTGTATTTTTTAGCGAATTTCGGCATTGGATTTCTTTTGTAGAATTCGCAGCTGATATACACTCAGAAACTTAACTAAAAATTAGACAATTAAGAATCCCAACATTTTTTTAGTTGTATTTTATATATGAATTATGATTCTGATCTTATAAACTATCCAAATTATAGTATAAACAAAAAAAAAAAAAACCAGAAAAGAGCTGGTTTTCAGAATTAATAATAATAATATAATAGAATATAATAATAAAATTAATTATATTAATGTAAATAATATTATATAAATAATGTGCGTTAGACTTAGAATTTTTTCTAAAATTCAGGCTTACTTTTTCTTAGAGTGTATCGCCAAGCAAATGAGTTCGGGCAACCCACAAAGTCTAGACAATTGAACTGTGCATGTGTGTGTGAGTGTGTGTGTGTGTGACAGACAACAAAGTCGCCATTAGCTGTCGTGTGTTGCATATTGAATCACAGATGTATTTTTATTCGATGTCGCCACACTAATTGTGCTCATATTCTGCAAGCGAAATCGAAGCGGCCTTCTTTGTATGCCCCCAGGTGTGGAGATGGAGTGAGAAAGAGAGAGAGGGCGATGGAGAGCGGGGTGTCCCTTGAGGACTCTTCACTCCGAGAGCCTTGGTGCGTCACTTAAGCGCCTTTCCATGCTGCCAATTTAATTGCAATTGCAATCAATGTTGCCTCACAGCCAGGCCAAAGACCAATTGCAGTCAGAGGGAAAGGGATGGAGGGCAACGGAGGCATAGGGCACATGGTATGGGCTACTGGGTAAGGGATAACATAAAGTCGACCCAATTAATGTTTTTTTTCCACATACAAATAACGAGGAGCAGCAGGCAACTGGCACCCGATCAAAATTACACAGCAACTGCAGAAAATGGTTTTTATTCGCACGCAAATAAATCAATAAAATACACCGAAACAAGCCAAACTGCAGACTGATATAAATGTAAGTAAAATATCAAGAATATATATACTCTGCTGGACCATAGATATCTCATTCATTGCATTACAAGCCTCATCACAAAATTATATAAAAAAGAACACTGCAACTTCAAAAAAAAACTATGCAATCAAATATTGTTGCAGAATTTATGCATTTTAATATTTAAGCCTTTTAAATGAGAACCCAATTAACAACCAAGTCTTGCCCAAAATTAGTTTGTGCATAATTGCAACTGTACATTTATATATGCATATAGTCGTGCAGGTAAATGTGACAAATCCAATTGATGCCCTAAAAGCAGCCCGTAAATAAATAATCGCTGACAGGTTTGGCTTTTGGGGAACACTTTGAGTTGGCATTTTGGTGAGTTGAGCTCTTGGATTGTGGCAAATGGCAGTGAATAGTGCAGTAGTGTTGGCAGAGGGTGCATGCACAATAATTATTGTGCAAGGCTTAATTGAAATAATTAATAAATTATAATGCAAGCTGGCAGCAGAAACAGAAGCAGAGA
This sequence comes from Drosophila nr. fundita, assembly GCA_035044245.1. Classification (NCBI taxonomy): domain Eukaryota; kingdom Metazoa; phylum Arthropoda; class Insecta; order Diptera; family Drosophilidae; genus Drosophila; species Drosophila nr. fundita. The sequence goes on from JAWNMG010000654.1 coordinate 3,035,644, forward strand.
CAAAGGCGAAGGCGAAGGCAAAGGCGGATGCTGGCAACAGCAGCTAAAAGTTTCTCATTAAACAAATATTTTCACAGCAGTTAAAATTTATGTATATGTTGCCAGCACACACAAAATATGCGTGCAGCGAAGGGGCGGATGTGTGGGCGTGGCACTGAGAATGCTGCAAGTAGTGCAAACAAGAGGCAGACAGGCTGGCTGGCAGTCAGTAAGCAGCAGGCAGCGAGCAGCTCAGCAAGGACATGCCAAAGGACACATAATGCAAACATGTGACTTCCGCATGCGGTGCAAACACTTACAACACACACACACACGCACACACTCGCACACACACTCACGCACAGCAGCATTCATAAAGTTTGTTCCATAGTCTCATAGTTGTTAACAACTCGAACGGCAGGCGGAGCTCGTCCGTCAGTCCTTTAGTCCTTGGTGTCCTTCCGACCGCTTGTAGCTTGGCTTGTAAACGCTCCCCACTGTTTCGGGCTTAACTCACTTGCCACACACACCCACACTCACACACACACAAACACATAGATACAGTCTGAAAAAAAATCATACTGAATTTTAGAAATTTACCAAGTGCAATTCACTTAATTATTCAGAAAGCTTTTTTCCAAAAATCAAAGTTTTTCTTTATTTAATTTCAATGCGGATTTTTCCAAAATTACGAAGAATTATAGAATTTTCAGAATCATTTTTTAATTCACAATTTATTTTATAAATTTTTTTAAGTTTTTACATATAAATGTTTTGTTTTTTATTATTGATAAGCATTGGTATTTTAGCATTTTATATCAACAAACATTTTAAATATTATATAAATTCACACAAATTTTGTCTGCTTAATTGTTTTTGTTGTGAACCATATTCTGGTTTTCTTGAATGCAAGTTGGTTTTTTTTTTGAGTGTAGATAGCTGCATCACAAAGACATAATGTGAAATAACTTATTGCCCTTAAAATGTCATTTGTGTCAACGTTAAGATAAGTTACGCATACGCACCGTATAGCCAAGACCATGCACACACACCGCACACCCTGTCACACCCTGTCTCCCCATCCTCTTCCCTTTCCCTTTCCCCTCAAACAGTATTCCGTCGTCGTCACATGCCTGGCAGGCTTGACAACAATTAAAGTCAACAGGAAATGTGACACATTTAACATGGTAAATAATATTTTCAATTATTTAGTATAAATAATGTGCAACACACACACACACGCCTAGAGAGCTCTAGAGAGAGTGAGAGGGAAAGAGATATACATTGAGGGAGATGAAGATACAAAATGCATACATGTTCAGCCCTTTGAAATATCCTGCGGCATATCCAAAAACTAATTAGCTGTTCGCAAAGTGTTTGTTTTAACCGTTCGTCACTCTGCGGGTTTCCATTTACAACAACAGCAACATTTTGTTGCATGTTGAAAGTGTAAATTGTGTTTGTGTAATTGAAACTGACCCTTGTCAAAGGGGTTTTCAACTGCGAACAACTTGATTTTATTTGTCAGGACTGTGCTAAGATTTGCTAATCTGTTAAGTATCAAACGAGTAATTAATGAATAGTTTTAATTAATTAAGTAATAATTTATAAAAACAGTTTTCGGCAATGACTTGATTAAATTTGCGTTGAATTTTAAATGCGTACTTAATAATATTAAAAAAACATGGAAAACTAAAACTAACCTAAGCAAAAATATAACAAAACATTTTTGAAAAAATAAGAAAGGCTTGCACCAAATTGATAGTCCCCAAAAGAAGGGTTTACTTTTATTTATTTTCTTAAATTACGAATTTTTATTAATAATAAATTTATTAATAATATTATTATTAATATTTTTGCCTTGAAATTATTCAAAGGAAAGCTCTTGCTTTTATTAATACACTTTCAAGATAATAAGGGGAGTTTCTAAGTTTTAGGCACTTATTATTTGGAATAGCAAGTTTAAGTCCTTAAGTAGTCTTGCTGGCTGTTTGCCGCAGAGCGTGGTTTGCGGCACTTCAACTATTGCCCCATAAGTAATATGCTGCCCTGCCACAGGCATTTCTATACCCCAATTCAGTTTATTGGAAAAGCATCTTCCATTTTCTAACAGCCATCGAATTTTCAACCATAAATGAAAGTTTTCAATTAGAGCGCCAACGAGCGAATATTTCGGTTTTGGTAAAACCCACACGCAAAAAAAAAATGAAAAAAAACTCAGCCACAATTTGCAGTTGCTGGCAGCAGCATTTAACCTGCATGCCACACACACACACACACACAAGCACCAACACACAGAGAGCAACACACAGAGCAGACACATCCACAATTACCAAAGATTTATCGCTTGTGCACTTGAAATTGATGACCAGGGCCTAATTGTCATCCGATATGAGTCCACCGCATGACTCGCATTGTCGGTGGAGCAGCGTTGTCGTCGAGTGGCAGAAGTAGAAGCAGGAGCAGCAGTACTTGCAACTGCAACAGCAGCAGCAGCAGCACATTTATACACTTCAACCGGGCACGTGCATAGTTTTGCATGCTGCGCATAACTTGCACGCACACAGCCACACACACACACACACAGCCACACACACACACACACACACTCACGCACTGGCTCGTAATTTTTACGCAGAGCGATTTATGTTTGACTTTCGCATGCGGCTGGCGGTTTGGGTGGATTTTCAAAAGTGAGCCCAAAAAAACGAGTGGGCGACAAAGAAATTCCCAACTTGATCCTGATGTCGCCTGCTGCTTACCGATAGCTATATAGCTATAGCTATAGCTATAGCTATTGCTATTGCTATTGACGTTGTTGTTGTTGTTATTGTTGTAGTGTAAGTTAAGACTGGGTCTGCATTGGCTGATAAATCGCCAGCAATTTATTATTGATAACACATTGGTACATTGATTGTGTATTAACTGAAACTGTTTGCCAAAGTAAAGTGACATTGATATATGGCAAGTACATGAAATATCGCTTGTTACCATTCCTACTACACACGCACTCTCCCCCTCTCTCCCCCTCGCTCTCTCTCTCTCTCTCTCTTTCTTTCTCTCCCTCTATATTTTGTGTTTGTTGGGCCCAACACAATGTGGCATGCCCATTGTGGCAATCAACACCAGAAGTTGACGCAAGATTTGTTGTCCGTCCGTCCGTCAGTCAGCCAGTCAATTTATGCGCCTGTTCAAAAACTTAATGTCTAAATATTTAACATATGATGACAGCATTTTATTTGATAAATATTTGTAAATTAAATGCATTTATTTTTAAGCATTTATCTTTTTAAATTTGTATTATAATATAAACAACAATAAAATTTACGTGTCTTAAATATTTATCAAAAATTATGACAGCATTTCTATTTTCATTTGCTACTCTTTATTTATTTATTATGATATAAAAAACTACAAAAAATACGCATAATAAATACCACATTAGCTCTTTTCAAAGCTTAATGTATAAATATTTAACCTGACCTTTACAAAAGTTGACATTATTTTATTTTAGTTGACACCTTTTTCCATATTTGTTAAGATCAAATATTTGTATATAAAATATTTATATTTATGTTTGTTTTTTTTTATTCATTTTTTATTATGATTTAATCAACGCTAAAAATTACGTGCATCAAATATCATTTAATCTGTTTTTTAAAGCTTAGCGTCAAATATTTTAAAATGGGCATTTCCAAATGATGACAGAATTCTGTTAGTATTCGGCAAGGCTCATATTTAAAATGAATTAATACAACCTCGCCAGGCACATATTAAATATGAATAAATATTTGTATGTCAAAAGCATTTATAACTTCTCTTTTTTTTGCAATTCTTTCATTATGATATAATAAACAATAAAAATACGTGTAAATAAATATCATGAAAAACGCATAACGCTGCAATTAATGCCGCTTGGACAAGCGCATCAATAAATAAAAAAAAAACAGCCGCAATATTATTAATTAAAAGCTATATTTATCACTGAAACTAACGACAATAGCAAATGGCAGACAAATTGTGAGGTGGAAGTTAACAATCTATAAATTGAGTTATAGAAAATGAATATAAACAATATGCAGAGGAAGTTTATGTTTACATTGAAATATATTTGACTAAATGGCAGCTGCTCCAAATGAACAAGAGCAGCAGCAGCAGCAGCAGGAGCAGTAGCTGCAGCAATGACAACTACAACTTTAACTGCAAAAAAACAACAATAAGAGGAGCATGAACAAGTATAACAGATAGTGACAACCAGCGGCAAACACGAAAGTGTAATCAACGCTTAAACACTCTTGCAACAACGAGACAAACATGCCTCTGCTCTTCTGCCCCAGCCGCAGACAATGGCTGACTGGCTGACTGGTTGGCTGACTGGATCTCTTCGGCTGGCTGGCTGGTTGGCAGACAAAAAAGAAGCATGGACAAACATTGCGACACATTACTGTCAAAACTCATGAAAATATTTCACAACAGCGACAGGCGAACTGTGCCGTTGCAGGGCCAAGTCCCTTGAAGAGCAAGAGGCATGCATGGTATAGAGCGAGGGGGAGCGTGGCAGAGGGAGAGATAGACGGAGAGTAGTGGATCACATAAAACACATACAGTACACAGAAAGAAAATCACTCATAATATTTAGAAATCGCCCTGAAAACTATAAAGTTTTTTTTTCTAATTTTAGAAATAATTTTTAAATATTAAGAAGAATTATAAATTATTTTCTACTCTTTATTTCAGGGATTTTTCTAACATGTAAAGAAAATTGCGTAATTTCTTAGCTGTTGTTTTTTATGTGTATACATAGATGAAAATTTCTTTTGTGCCTTGTTTGTTTCATATATTTATGTGTTTCATTTCTTGCAAGTTAATGTGTAATTCCTTGATATATATATATATATATATAAAACGTATATAACTTGAATAATAGACCTGAAGAAATATAATTTGTTGGCTATGGACAATCGGAAGTTCATATTTATTAATTTTCAAATTTGTAGATTTTCATTCTTATATATAGAAATTATTTCTCAAAATGAAAATTACGTCAAACATATAAATAAAAATATTAATATCGATTTGAGGCAAGCTTTTCTAATTTTTAGAAATTTATTTTCATATGTCTAGCAAAGTATTTCTGAGTGTAGTCGTAGTGAGAAACAAAAAACTAACTAACAAGCATCATATGCCAGCAAAAATGTCAACAACAATGCGCAGCACTCACACAAGCACACACACTCACACAGCTCATTAGAGCCGTGACAAGCAGTGGGGAGTGGGGAGGGAGTGTCGGGTGTCTAAGGAAAAAAAGGGAATTTAGCATGGCGGCTTAGCGGCAGTCGGAAATGCAGCAGGATGGCATTCATTTGTTTTCCTTGTTGGCAGTTTTTGTTTTTATTGTTGTCTTTTTCGCATGCATCTTGTGCCCATTTTCGTTGTTGGCGTTGTCGTTGTCGTTGTCGTTGTTGTTGCGCTTTATGACAGCTGCAAAAAGTTGCTGATGATGTAATGTTTATGTGTCGCTGACACTGTCACGCCCCGTACCCCAACGCCTGCAACACCTGTGCCCCACACACACCGTCATAATTGCACCTGGCAGGCAAACAGATGCAGCAGCTGCAAAAAAAGACGCACAGGCAACAATGACAGGACAGAAATATGCCAAGTAGCTGACTTCACCGGGGTTGGTGGCAGTGTGGCATATGATGCATATCGCAAATGTCGTTTGCCGTCAGTTTCCGTTTGTTGCAGCAGCCATTTTGTTTATGCATGAACACGAATGCAACTGCAACCAGCAACCGGCAACCAGCAACCAGAAATGGAACGCGCAATGTCGCCTCTTGTTGACTCTTTGTTTCATGGCAGTCTCTCCTCTGGAATGCACACCCCCAGCCGTGCCACACATGTGTTGCAAGCCTGTGCAGTTCTCGTCTCGGTTCAAGTGTAAACTAATTTTGGGGGCTGACATTGAATTACGATTTCAGCGCCACGTTACTCAGCAGAGATCAGAAATCACAGTTTGAACAGCCAACTGTTTTTGGTCCAATCAAACTGCAGTCGTTTGTCTTAGCCAGCTTTCACTGTGCCCAACACTTTGCACATTCACACTCGCAACATTTTGCGATTCCATTAGCAGTCTTCATTGTGCCAAAATTAATGCCTTATTTAAGTTAAGCAGCTGTGTGATGCATAAAGCAGCTGGCCAAATGACTTATTTATTTATTAAATATTTAAACTGAAAAATACAAAGAGTATTAATGTTGAAATGTTGCTTGATATGGGAAAAGCCCAGAAAAATAAAATCACTCAAAAATTAAACAATAGTTAAAAATATTAACATTAATTTCGAAAATGCTCTAAATGAGAGAAAACGTGACTATTATTAAAACAATGAATTCAAGTGAAACCGAAATGACCAATTTACCAAAATAATTTAATTTCAAATTTGCTTTCAGCATGTTTCGAAATTACTCTCTAATTATTATTGCTCTGAATATTTATCATAAATTATTATTAGATGAATTGCTCTTGTTTCTAAAGCTGCAAAGAATTCATAAATTTTGTAAATTAAAATAATGATTAATTTTAATGGTGTTTTTTTTCATGTTTTTAGTAAGTTGGCTTTAATTCATTTTATTCCTTAAACTAGAAACTCATAAAACAAATATTAGCAAAATACACGCCGTCAACAAATTAACATTCTCAAAAGTAATGGAATATGGACACCATTGTCTACCTCTGAAACTTTTAGCTTTAAGTTATCTTATGCGGCGTATCTCACAGCTAAATGAATTTTTATTGTTGGGAAATTCATTTGTTATGCCAATATGTAAATTTATATGCGTGACGATTGCATATCTAACCAATTTGACCAATTACACCCCTTCTTCAACAATGGCCCAGCATTGGGGCCATAAACTAAAACTGTATATTAATTTTTGTGGCTCATGCACACACGAACACACACGAATATTACACACAATTAGGCAATAGAAACAGCAACAAACATCGAGATATCCACGAACACATGTAAGGCGTACAGGAAGCCGCACTGATAGAGGCAATTAACAGCTCGGCACGCCATATTTCCTATACGCTGCGTATACGCAATATTCCAAATAACACAAGTATTCGCGTGTGTGTGTATGTGTGTGTGTGTGGGTGTGGGTGTTTTCCATTAGGTGCGGGCGCAAAAAAAATAAAGAAAATGAAAGAAAAAATTAGACACATAATTAAAAATACAAAGCATAAAGCGCCACACAAAGACTAATGGCTGTGTGTGAGTCCCCTCCCTGCCAGCTATGTCTCCCTTCCCTCCTTCGCAGCGATTAATTTATTGTTATTGCTTAGGTAAACAAAGGCGCAAAATCGAAACGGAGACTTGGACGTTCTGGCCACGTGATTAGGCCAGTTCGATGGGCAGCCAGCAGCAGGCAGACCGCAGTTGCCTCGAATATTATTAGTAAACCAAATGCGTAGCCATAAATTACCACTCAGCGCCCAATGCTCAAGGAGCGCATCTCAATGGGGGCCGTAGGCGTAGGAAGAGGCGTGAAAGGGGCGTGCGAGTTGGAATTGCAAGCTACACTCAGACTAAATTCGTGCTGAATTTTAGACAATCAATTTTTAAAAGTAAGAAATTCTTGCCTGAATAAAAATTAAATATCCAGGAATTTAAATTTAAAAAAAAAACCGCATTGAAAAATACAAAGCATTTCTTGTTTTTTGGAAAAAAAATTACAACAAATTTAAAACGCTTGTCAACAACTACAAAAATAGTTATTTAATAATATAAGCAACAAAAAAAAAAAGCAAAAGTGAGAGTTGAGAAAAAACTCTGAGAACAAGAAATATTTGTTATAAATTTGTGAAAAATAAACGGAATACCCTGGATTTAGGAACTACTCTCTGAATAATAAGGTGAGTTAACTTTGGCCGCAAAAATTCTTGGTGAATATTTTTGTCTAAGTGTATGTTGAATGAAATGAAAATTGGACACGCTTGACAGCAACACTCGCTCGGCGAAGTGGGTCAGGAAGCGCCGTCGACTGTCCGTCTACTGTCCAACCACTGGGGCACAAATGTGGCTGAGGCACAGTTTCGTGCCACGTGCTGCGTGCGGCGGAAATGCTCGCAAATTTGCGCTTTGAATTTTGTTCGGCGATCGTGGACTCGCATATTTTATTTGCACTTTCAATCAGCCAAAAAGCGGAAAGCCTTTTGCCAGCAATAAAATTATTGAAAGATTGATGAAAGCGAGCCCAACAAATTGCCCCTCCTAAGTGAATTTATATGTACAGCAGCAGCAGCAAATAATAAAGAAGAAAGAAAAACTCTTAAGCAAGACAACCGAAGGACGTGCAATCGTTGACATTGACATGGGACCGCAAATACGTACACAAAAAAAAAACAAATATAATATGTATATATGTGTATATATATATGTATATATGTGTACAAATAAATAAATGGACGAGGAAAAAAACTACAGCCAGTGCTAAGATTTATGGTCAAATAATTAGCAACGTTGACGTCTGCCACGCCCTACTTACATACCCTGTACGCGTAGAGTTAATTGGCAATAAGCTGGAACTTTGGCGTGGCATAAATTAAACTTTGTTTTAAAAGGGACTGTTTGCCAATAATTAACTTGGCTGATTTTTAAATTATGCTTAATTCATTTGCTTATTTAAGTTTGTAGGCCTGGCATCTAATGCTTCCTATTTTTATTTTTAATTAACTATATATTTTAATATATTTCGAATTCCTTCAGCTGACTACACATTGACTTAATTGGGTAATTTTTAAATTGTACTCACATATTTATTTATTTATTTAATTCATTTATATAAAGCTAGTCCAGGTAGGCAACAGAAGCTATTACCTTCACTCCAGAATAAAGTTAACAATATATTAAATTGAAATTCTTGCCAATCATTTAATTGCGTTATTCATATTTCAATTATTTATTTAATTTGTAAGAAGTTACAAATTTTCGTTATTTAATTTTATTTACTTATTTGCGTTTTTTTTCTGAGATATCCAAGAAGAGGTTAACCATTTAAACAAAATTAAATTAAATTTGTCAAATATTGGCTTGACTTTAGCATAATGCGCTTAACTTGAGCTTGGTTCTACTACCCATTCATTATATATGAAACTCTGCTCTCAAATATATACTTTTAATGATTATTCACTACTTTTTCACCAATATTTACCTTTTTTTGCTCAGTACATATTTATATATTAGGAGAATAAATGACTCAATAAATGGTCAAATCATTGTCAGCATTTGTAGGGCAACAGTTAGTCGACTTGTATGTGCTCTCTCTCTCTCTTGATGTCTCTCTCTTCCTCTCTCTTCGGGGAAACAAACAGGAGCGACAAACATACCAGTTGACTGAGAGGGAACACAACAAGCTGCCGTCGAGGTGTTTTAATTAATTAGCTTTTTGTTTTAATGCTGAACTTTTGTGTCCGGGCGCTTTTGTGTCCGGCGTTTCGATTGCGTTTTTACGACTATGCGCGACTAATTTGTGTAAATTAAATTTATCGACCAGAAAATGCCGCAGCAGCCAAAGCCAAATCAGCACCCACCCCCCCAAAAAACGGCTGCTGCTGCTGCTTAAATTAATCATACGCAGTGTGCGCTAAACTTGGCGACTGGGCCAAACAAAGTGAACTACCCACCGAGACAAAGAGGTGAATTGCAGCTGTGTGTGTGTGTTTGGCTGTGTGCTTGTGAGTGTTCGGGTGTGTGTGAATTTGGGTCAGTTGTGCGCTTCGATTTCGATTTCGATTTCCCATTTCGATTTGTTTTGTATTAAGCATACGCAGTGAGTGCAGCAGCGCAATGCGGACTTCTACTTCACTCCTTGCAGCGGGTGTGTGTTGTGCTGTGAGTGTGTATGTGTTGTGCCTACCAACTGACTTTGATGGCCAATACGCGTTACGTTAATGACCCAAAAAAAAGTACTGGCCCGCTGCCAGAGTGTAGAACTGCAGAAATTCGCACTCCTGCACTTTCATTAAGTTTAATTAAATTCTCACTTTGTAAATGTCACAGAGAAAACACACTCACACACACACACACCTGCTGAGCTGGCTATCTATGCACTGGGTGGAAAAAAAAACCAAATGCGGCAAGCTGAACAAATTTATGTCCTTTGGCCTGGCGCAAAGCGACGAGCGACAGAAATCTGCTCGCTCCTGTCTCTGTTTGCCTGGGGCACAAATAACAACACGTCGTAGTTTTGCTTCATTTGCCGCTGACTGCTTTTTGCAGACATTGTTGGCTTTTAATTTGGCCGGCACGCGAGGCTAAAACAATGCAACAACAGTGGAACCATCGAGCATAGTAACCGTGCTTATTATGCAACATCAACGTTTTTATTAATTTTCGCGTATTTTTCACGACACTCGCCAAAAAGCGAACCCAAAACAAACGCCCAAAAAATTTCCACAAGCGGCAGCAGCAGCAGCAGAAGAGGGAGAGTAAAAAAAGAAAATATAATAATAATAAATATAAATTCAAGTCAAAAATTTTGCCATAAACTTAACCATAAATAATTCAAATAATGTGCGCCTCAGCCACGTTTCTTACGTGCCTCTGCCACAATCCCTACCCATTCCCCCACCTGACCCCTCGAGCTGTGAGGATATTTTTGTCTGGCTGTTTTGTGAGAACATTTTCGAGCTAGGATATTAACCCCAATTGCGCTTGCCACTTGCCACTTGCCTCGCTGCCTGCCGCAGTTCGACTTGTTTTGTTTCTCTTCCCTTTTTTCCTGCAGTTGTATCTGTTTTGGCTTTTTAAGTGTTTCTTTAAGCGCCATAATCAAGCGCACCAAGAGCGCAAATATTTTAAGCGACACGCAAATATGCAAATATGTGGCGCATACATGCATGAAGACATGAGTACTGTTCATACATATATATACACACATACATATATAAACATGTGTGTGTGTTGCCACTTAAGCTGCTTAGCAGCCCATGCAATCGGCAGCTAAGCAAACAACAAGCATTGCCTGCTCTCGTCAAGGCATACCCTAAGGTCACAAGAACCAATCGATGAAATCATAAATGTAGTTGGGTAAACACTGTTCGACATTCTATGGTCTATTCCAAGTTGGCCTTCTCATCTCTATTTTTTAATATACGCTGATGCATTCTTATTATTATTGTCCTGTGGGCTTTAGCTGCTTGCAGCAGAAAGTGCAGCTTTCGAATATATTGTATACACATACATATATTTATTTTTCTTCTTTTAAGTAATTCAGAGTTGAGATTTGAGAAAAGCTTACAAAATTCAATGTCTGCATAAAATTTATTTTGCTTTTCTTTTTTATAAAAAGCAATTGTAATTTGTTCATACATTTTTGCCTTAATATTAAATATTTTAAAAATGTTTTTCAGTATCAAAACCATTTTTTTGATCTTAAATAATTATTTTAGAATATTAACAATACTTCATTTTAACCATAACCAACTAACTTTAATTGCATTTGACTTAAATTTAATATGTGTTTCTTATATGATTAATATTTGATAGCAGTATTCAAAGTATTTTCTGGGTTAAATTATTCTATTTTATTTGTTTCTTAAATATTTTTCTTGAAATTAAATATTCACACTTTTTTTTATCAAATATGTTATTTAGATAATATTATTTTATTTGAGCTGTTTATTAATTTATTGTATCAAATTTAATATTTTAAATGTTTAAAATGTTTAAATTATCTAACAGTATCACATGTAATTACCAAATTCTATTTAAAATTTCATATTCTGAATTTATTTCTGGGAGTAAATAATTATGTTATAAATGTCGGGTTTGAAGTCGTATTTTTTATCTTTCCATTACCCATAAAAATAATTACTTAACTTACGTCACGTGTATTAGTCCTGTGAGTACATAAGTCTATATAAAATATTATACTTCTATACTCTTTCACTTAGTGAAGTGTATTTGGAGATCGGGTTGAGTGCATCGATTTACGTTCTTTTACTTGTACTTGGCTTGTACTTTCCTCTTGTGCTAGTGTTTGTTTATGTATTTGTGTTTGTATTGTATTCTGTGTTGTATTTTTGGCCTATGCATGTTTAAATTTTATGTTTGCCAATGTGTTGGGCTTTTGCCATAAATGCACGCCCCAGCTTGTGTGTGGTGTGAGCTTGTCGGGGCAAATGTTTGGCAACATGTGCCGCACGGTGGCAACATGCGGCCTGCATATAAATTTCCAAGTGCTTCTCAGCTTTACGTGGATTTCTGCTTGAGTATTTTTCCTTTACTTTTTTTTAGCTCCCTTAACAGAGCTAAGAACATTGATTTTAGCTTAAATTCGGGCAGCGAACATGAGGCTTAATTAAATTTGCTTAATTAATAGGAGGCGCAACTGACGACTTGGAGTTGGTCAGAAACATTTGACCCTTCTGGGGCGGAGGTCCTGTGGCCACAATGCCTCCAGCTGTCAACGCGTCCTGACAGCAATAGCCGCATTATGATGTCAACTGTGAAGTCAACTGTGAGCAAATGCTCACACACACACACACAGACACACACAAACATAAGCACACACACTGAGTCACAGCAGACATTCATTAATCATTACACTATAGCTGCAAATGTTGCTGGGTTGCTCGCGTACAAATTTCAGTCGCATAATTGTCATATGTGACGCACTGGCCGGCTCTAAGTACAGTGTGTATTCTAAGTATGTGAAAAAATGATTTCATGTGCTGCTTAATTGAGCATAAGTGCGTTCTGTGCGTCAAATTAAACGACTTCCATTACCGAAAAAAGCTGAAAACTTTGCTCTGATTCAGCTATAATTAGAGTTAGTGAACTTGGCTATAAATGCGCATTAAGTATAAATGGCTAAAATTAAAATAAAACCCAAACCAGACACGTATAATTTATGTATTGCATGTGGAGAAATATTTTCTACAGAATTTTCCATTGATTCTATTAATTTCGCATTATAATAAATCCTGTCAAGAATCAGTATATATAAGATACCATTTATAAATTGAATATTAAAAATGATAACAATCAACAAACAATTAAAAATAAACTAAATGCAGTATTATTATAATCAAGTGCTTTTCCCAGTCTAAAACCTATTAATAATGATCGTACAATTATTCCAGCAATATAAATAACGGACACTAATTAATAAACTAAATAAACATATTAGCGATAAATAAACTAAATACGCTAACATTATAATTAGACTGATTTCCTATACTATTCATGAATTTAATACGTACTAACCGCAATATAAATAAATTACGTTTCCCAATTTAGGAGTGAGTTAATAATACTAAATCATAATACATCCATTGAGCTTGGACAGAAACTTAATATCGTATATTTAAATAAAATTAATGGTAAGCTAAACTAAATTAAAATGGTAATATGCAAAAACAAAAAATAAATAAGTAACTCCAAGTATATCTTTTAGACAGTGTAGTTAAGCTCTTAAATAATAAATCAGATTCCATAAATATATTAAATACAGTTAAGTTTTTTAATATTTAATCGGCGGTATGTAAATTAGCTGCAATTTTTGCTACTCAAATAAATAAGGCCAAAATTGCCTGCAGATTTGGTCAACTGCACATGGTCATAAACATGCTGAGTCTTAGCCATGTTGCGAAAGGCCTAAGCGAACATTTGACACTAAAAGCAGCGTTGAGTTAACGGGCCAAAACAAACGAGAGCAAAGCAGTTAACAACGAATAGTCAAGAGAAATGCTTGAAATATGACTATTCTCTCTCCCTCTCTCAATGAGTCTCTCTCTTTATGTGATGCGCTTATTTTGCTCTCGTGTTTCAGGCTGCTCTCTCTCTTTCTCTCTTTCTCTCTTGCCAAAGCTTTTCTACTTGAAACGGCGGCAGTGAAACAAAAGCAAAGCGCATTTTCGAGCTGGCCAGAAACAACAACTCAGCTTGTTGGCCAACACCTGCTGGCCGCTGCAGGTGGCCAACTTTTGAGTGTGTTGTTGCTTTTGGCGTTATTCCTTTTCCTTTTTCATTTTTTTATTTTTGGTTTGTTGGCCAGGAATATATATTCACTTAATGGGCGACCGTGTCCGTTTTGCTTGATGCGCCACGTTCTCAGTTGGCTGCTGCTGCCAAAATAACATCCCGCAGACCCCAACCCCTCCAGACAACACTCTGCCCAGCGCACCTAGCGTTTTTTGCCCCGTTAACGCGTGACTTCGAGTGCCCTTAATGCTGCCAAATGAATATTTAATGTTAAAAGCACTTGTCCAAAATGCACCAACAGCAGCACCAGCAGCAACGGCAGCAACGCCAACGGCCAAAAGGGGTTGGGCGAAGGCTGCAAGCGGCAATGTACATTCAGAAAAAATCCGTTTGACTTATAAAAATCTGCCAAGCGTAACTCACATTAATTTACAGCTTACAGGTTTATACAATTTAATATTATATTTTTGAAATGCACATCAAAATCAAAGGAAATATTTCTAAATAATTAAAAAAAATAGACCCAACATATGAAGGATTGTCAAATAAATGTTTTTATTATATATATAATTATATACAACAATTATTTTTAAGGACATTTTCCAGTTTTCAGGCAAACTTTTTTTAAGGCCTTCCGTCTTTTAAGAATTGGGATCCAATATTTACAAGCTATTTCAAAAGACACGAAAAACTTTTTTTGAGTTCGTTTTAAAGTTTATGGTTTTTTTTATGAAAGTGTGATGTTTTTCTAAGTGTAGCTGCAGCCAAGTGCTTTGGGTCGCTGCCGCTTCACTTAACGAGCGAGTTGATGTTAAATTGTTTTTGCAATTGGAGCATGCGATTAAAAATAAATAGTTGCAGTTTCTGAGCCAACTTGAAGGGCCACGCAAATTAGCTATAACTTAAAGTTGGGCTGCTGATGAGGCTGCTGCTGAGGCTGCCTCTGTTTGCACAGCCTAAAGCAAACAGAGCCGAGTGTGCTAACTGGAGTCCGGCATTTCTGGCCAACAGCAGCTGGCATAAATAATGCGTAGCCTGGTTAGAGCTAAGAACTCAGAAGTGAGAACTTTGTTTGCCCAGCAGTCTTCGCCTTCGTCCTCGTCTTTGGTCTTCTGCTGGCTGCTGGTTGGCTGAAACAAATGTTTATAAACCGCTTAATTAGTCACTTGGCCCAGTTTTAAGCCAGATGCGTGAGTCGCTCGCCTTTTCCTTCGCACGCCCTTTATGCAAATCAAGCTGGCCAAATTGACACAGCCGCAAAGATTTCTGCGGTGTTAAGCTGAGGCCTCATAAATCAGAGTCTGCGAACAGAGGCAGTCTATGGATCCTCCCCCCAATCTCGACATTCATATATCTTCTATCTGCTATCTGCCATCAGCTTTATTCAATTTGCATTCCATAAATTTGTTAACATGAATTTCAAGCGAATGTCGAGTTTCTAACTTAAAATGTGGTGGTTTTCTACACGAAATTTTATATAATTGAAATTTGCTTCAGTTTTGAAAAACATTCTCATTTTGCGGAGGCAATTTTACTATGACTTTCGATACAGAATAGCATTTACAGGTTTTTAACTTTGAATGGAAGATTATTCTGTTTTGAAAAAATCGCTTAAATTTTGAGAAAGTAATGGTTTTGAACAGTATTGAGCTCTACATCTAATTTTTTATTAGATTTAATTTAAAAGGAAAATGTGGAATATCTCCAAGCACTTTTTAGCTATATAATTATAGCCGGATATATATCGTGAATCGCAAATCAAATTGAAACTTTGAATGAAACCATGACTAAGGTTACATCTACAATCTATGTGCGATGTTGCATATATTCTGTTGCTAGGAATTCGACTGCATTTGTAATTTAAATTTTTAAATGTTCTACTTGAAACTGGTGCAATGCATTCTCACATTTTTTGTAACTACCTCTCGCAGGGCTGTCACCGCTTTAGTTATAAATGAAGAAATTGTAGTCCAGAAGAAAAAGCACAAAATTAAGATATCTTTTGAACTGAAACCAGTAAAACCAATGCTGAAGTAGGTCAGGCTGTGGAAGAATAGATATAAGCATATTTAAATATGCAGCATATGGAAAGAGTTGACAATGCATTTTTCCACTTCAGTATGTTTATTTATTTATTTATTTTTTTATTCCAGGCACTGCGACCTAGTTGGATATAATTTGCTCCCGTCTGAGCCCATACGTTTTCCATTTTTCCACCTGATTCATGTAGGCATCTAAGAATGGGTATCGGACCTTCAATTAAATTACTGACTCGTGAACAGGAAATACATTTTATACTTTGCGTAATGTTAATTAACAATTTAAGCGAAACCATTTCGAATAAGTTGGTCTTCAAAACATTGCAAAAATATTAAGTAAAAGTAAAGTTGAAGCACATCTTCTTCATAATATATAAAAAATTAATATTAAGCAACTTTTACATCAACTCTACATCTGCATTTTGCCCAGTTAGCTAAGCTTATTTGAGGCTTTAAGCTGTTCCACTTAGCCAATCTTCAACGATTACTTTGGTCTCGAGAACTCGGCAAAAAGTAAAAGTAAAAAGCTGAAAGTCAAGTTGCAGCAGGTCAGTTTCGGGAGGCAAATAAAAATTATAATTTTATTAAAATTTATGCCAGGCAGCATTACAAGTAGAGCAGTTTTACATGACTTCTTAATCTGCATTTTGCTCGTTTTGTGAAGTTTGCTTTAAATTTAAGCTTATAGTTGCAATAATTCAGTTCTTGAGAGCAATTGTCATATTATAAGTATATTCAAATGAATAATAAAAAACAATGCAATTAAATTACTTTTAAATTAATTCTGTATTTATATCTTGCTCAGTTGAATTTTGATAATATATTTGGAGGAACAAAAATAAGTAAATTAAATAGAATATTTTATTTATTTATTATTATTATTTAATATTTTTGTTTTATTAAGTAAGTTTTTAAATGTAGAAAATTGTCTCTAGTTGCATTGTAGGCGTTAAAGACCAGCCTTTTAACTCTTTTCCTCTCTTTAGGCAGAGCTAAGCTGTCCCCTCTTGAATTCAGGCACACATATACGCAAACACACGCATAAACAACTGTACACAATGGGGGCAAGTTGTGGCGAGACTGTGGCAAGAAGCGAGCTCAATTCGCAGCATGTCAACTCAACTCAAGTTAAATTTATTTGTTACAGCAACAGCCAGAGGCCAGAGAGACGCATGCAAAGCGAGTCGCCGACTGAGGGGAAGTCATTCATACAGTGAGTCAGTGAGTCAGTGAGTCAGTGAGTCAGTCAGTGAGTGAGTCAGTGAGTCATTCATTGTGCAAGCCTAGTCTAAATATAAACTGCTCTTCAAATGCTGCTACTGCCAGCGAGTCGTGGTTCATTTTGGCTGGGCTACGCCTGTCAACGCACTTTCTGTCATTGCTGTTATTGCACTTAACGCACTTGCGTACACACACCCTCCCCCCACCCCAGAGTGAGTGTTGCATGCATGCTGGATGACGCATAGACAACTGGAAACAGCGTGCAATTATGGCGTCTCAATGCGTTTGGTGCGTGGCTTTGGCAGTTATCCTGCAAGCCTGTAACAGCAGCTGCAACAGTGGGCACAAAAGCATTTTGCCACACACAAAAGAAATGCCCAACGGGCAGCCATTAGCCTAATAACGCCACGTCACGCACCGCAACCCAAGCACATACACTCACAAAAAAACACAATGAATTTGAGAAATTCAGCTGGCTTAACTCACTTTAATATTCAGAAATATATTTCTAGGATTTCCTATTTATATTTAGAAATATTTATGTAATAGAAATTATTTCTTTATCTTTTTTATATTTATATATTTTATAAATTTATATATTTAAGCTTTTTCTTATATTTAGAAAGTAGTCGTAAATACAATAAAAACTTTCTTGTTTACCGGACTATTTTCTACAATTGTGATCGGTTTTTTTCCAGAGTGCCACATTTGGCTCTGTTGTTGCTGCAATGCATTTCAGGTGCTCCTGTCACATGTGCCCCGCCAGCAACAAACAAAGAAAGACAGTTGAAATGATGAACATCGTCTCAGCTTCGGTTTCAGAACAATTAACATAAATAATGGCCAAGTGGTTGTTGTGCACTCGACAATTGTCGTTTTTCGGTCATCCTTTTTTTTGTTTTGTTTCTTTGTGGCAAGTGCAAAAACAAATATATTTTTCACTTTCACTTCTAATTATGGCGCTGGGGACACGCTCCAAATGCCAAAAACAAGCAAACAAAAACACGTCTAAAACTAGGAATAAATTGGGGGCAACAATTTGTCGAGTGCAGTTTGCAGCTTATGCCATTTAGAGTCACATTTATAAATATAAATAAATAATAAATAAATATAAAATCAAAAATTGATTAACTCATTAAATTCCAATCACATCATAAGATTACGATTATTCATTTAATTTTTGAAAATTTGTTTTTTAGTTGATTATTCATTACTTATTAGTGCATTAAATACTGTCAAAGAAAAATATAATTAAATGGTTACAATAAATATCAATAAATCAAATTTCGAATTTATTACCTAACCAGTCTTAAATAAATTTGAAGAACACATTTTGTCAACGATTTTTTAACCGATTTTCACTTGAGTCTCAAACGCTTCTTAAATCCCGTTTGGAAACAAATTTGTGTCATTTTTGTTGAATTCGCTGGTGTGGCGCTGAATAGGCGAAATAGCTGGGCAAAGTTTGCAAGTATTTGAGCCAAATGTTGGCAAGGCTACGAGCTACTGCAACATGTGACAAACTTAAAGTCAAAATTGCTTGGCCAAATTGTTACTCAAAGTCAGACCGCCCCAGCACTCAGTTGGCGCTCTCTCGATGCTGTCAAAGTCAAACTGTGCTAGGAGCTAAGTACACACAGAAAAACAGCTTTGCACTTGTGAATATCGCCCTGAAAAAAGAAAGTCTTTCCTGTTTGTAGAACTAATCTTTAAATATGAGAAAATGTTTTTATAAAAATTTGCAAATATAAAAATTGAAATATTTTATTTGTACTTTTTCCTATATGTTATTTTTAATTTTAGGTCAATTATAACCCAAGATAAAGAAATACACTGATTTTTAGAAATATTTTATCTAAATAATGATGAGTTACGCTGGACGAATTTCTGTTCAGGACAATGTTATTTTTTGAGTGTACTTAGATACATTCCCAGCTTTGCTGCCTTGCAGCCACAATGCATGGCAGCTGTAGCATTTGTGGCAACAGCAGCAGCAGGAGGCAGCTTCTCTTGGCTTACGTTACGTATACGCAATGTCTGAGGTTTGGCAATAAAATTTCGCATTGTTGTCGTTGTCGTTGCTGTTGTATTTGTTGTTGCTGTGAAATACCAACCATTGGAAGATTTATATGTTTAGCTCGCTTAAGTGGTAGTCAGACATTGGTTTTAAGGGGCGCATAAGACAACTTTATAAGCAAAGCGCATGGCCTGCACTCTACACAGACACACACACACACACAGAGACAGACACAGAGACAGACAGACAGATTGTCAGACAGTCAATGGTGACATTCAAATGCTTGAGCTGCCTGTTCAGATTTATTGTAAACTGGCCAAAATTCCGCTTCCAGCCAATGAGGGTCGACAGGGTCAAGTAAAGCGGGCAATTTCATGGAGGGGAATGCATAGTTTTGCTACGAAAACTTTCCAAAAGGGGTTGGCGGGCAGCGTTTGCTGCATTATTATTTTGTTGCTTCATTTTTATATATTATCGGTGGCAACTTTTCTGCTATTTTGGGCACAACTTATGGTGCAAAAAGTGAATTGGGCTCAGAGTCGAACCGAGTCGAGTCGAGTCGAGTTGCTGGAGCTAACTTCCTACTACCAAGGAAGTCGCAGACCGTGCAAAAAGTTTATGCTCTGCTCAGGATGAGGAGTGTTTTGGGGGATTACAGCAACTTCCTTTCCACACAAAATTTGTTTAATTAAAATTTTTGTTAAAATCTGTAAATTGTTTTGTTTTGTCGGTTCGCTGGCGACGCTCCCCGACTCCAACTCCGACAAACTCAAACTCAAACTCGGACTTTGGACGCTGTTCAAGTCGCATTTTTTTACTTTGCTGTCCTTTCAAAATAGTTGGCATCAACAAAATATGGCCAACAAACTGCGAAATTGTTAAATAATTGAACTGCAAAAGTGTGCAAGTCCGTTCATGTATGCGCCCATATAAAAAGTATTTCAAAAGTATTTATTAATTTGATTCGAATAAATCTTAAAGTTCTAATTATGAGAAATCAACTAAATAAATGAAATTATGTTAAAATAAAAGTGAATCACAAAATTAAAATTTAAATCAAAATAATAATTGGAAATTGTGAAAAGCGATTGCATAAAAATTAAATATTATAAGTAAATATTAAATTTAATAAAATCTTAAATAATCCTCAAAAATATTTATTTATTTCAATAGTGCACAGTCTCTTAAAAATACAGTTTTTAAATTAAATTTAAAATACAAATCGAAATGACAAATTAAATGAAATCAAAGCAAAAGTAGATATTTGAATTTTAAAAAATAAATAAGAGTAAGTTTTTTAATTGGAATTGTGCGTTCTGAAAACTAAAGTTTATCAATACTTAAATATCTTTATTTATTTGAAGTAAACTGAAAACAGTTCACAGCTTTGTTATTGACATACATTGAATTTAAATAAAAATTGGAAATTAAAAATATAAAATTATATTAAATTAAAATTTGAATTACGAATTAAAAAAGTGGGCACGTCCGTTCAAGTTAGTTCCCCTCCTAACCTGCAAAGTA
The DNA here is from genome assembly GCA_035044245.1 of Drosophila nr. fundita. Taxonomy (NCBI): domain Eukaryota; kingdom Metazoa; phylum Arthropoda; class Insecta; order Diptera; family Drosophilidae; genus Drosophila; species Drosophila nr. fundita. The sequence continues at coordinate 3,056,414 of JAWNMG010000654.1, forward strand.
GCGAGAAATGTATCTGGTATTTGTTATCAGCTTGGCAGTTCAAGCAATCTGTCATCTTACCTTCATATTTTTGGTTATGTCTTTGATATGCCTGGTCCGAAAACTACCTAGCCATCAATTATTCACTAATGCGCTTATAATAGAGTTGCATAATAACACTTGGCCATTATTTCGCAACGAATTCATCAATTCATCATGCGAACAAGTTGAAAACAGCAGAGTTGATATAGATATAAGAAAACTATGCGTGTTGCGACGACCCCAAAAGGACAACGCACAGAATTATTCAAGTCAATGAACAATTTAATTTATCATTAATATAAAATCGGACAGTTTCAGTTTCGAAGTCGTTTGTGTATGTGAAAGTGTCGTCTTGGCGTGCTGCCATTCGGAGGCGCCACTTGAGCTAATCTCATATATCATCGTTGATCTGGCAGCGAAGCGAAGCGAACCCAACCAAACCAAACCAAACCGAACCGCAAACCAAATCGAGGACGAGGGCCGAGAGGCATCTGCTGTGGGTGCCGAGCATTTTTTTTTTATTTTTATCTAATATGTATGATTTTACTTTCAAATGCGGCCAGGACTCGACTTGCCTGTGTCTGTCTGCCTGTCTGTCTGTCTGTCTGTCTATCTGTCTGTCTATCTGTCTGTCTCTCTGTCTGTCTGTCTGTGCCATAATTCTGAGCAGGAAACTTGCTGGCATCAGCAGCCGGCAGTCTGACCATTAATACTCAATTGGCTGTGCTTCCCGTGCGGTTTGTGGTCGGTCTTCGTTGGTCTCCCTTAAGCTCCTTGGTTCGCTGCCATCATCTTTGTCGTCTTGTGCTGACACTTGAATTGAATCGAAATTGGTTATTAGCAATTCTTACGAGACGCTGCCGGCAGCGACCACTCTGGGGTCCGTGTTCGGGTCCGGGTCCGGGTCCGGGCGCGCATCACTTGAAAGCGAATATCTTGGAAAATGAAATTGGAAAATTCGAGTAAATATATTGCGTCTCCAGATACGTCAATGCTCTAACCCACATGCCGGCTGCACTCAGCAAAAAGAAAATAGCCCTGCACTTAAGAAAAGCCGCCTGCAAACTAGAAAGTTTTCCTTATATATAGAAATATTTCAAAAATGTTGCCAAAGTTGACTTTTTTAAATTTGTAGGTTTAAGACATTTAAAGTAAAGTTAGAATGGAAGAAACTATAATTTTATTCACTATTTTCCATTTAATTAAATTAAATTTAATCTAAACTTAAAAAATTCAATTATATGTGCACTTAAATTTATGAAAATCAGAAACAAATAAAATAATTCCATAAAGTGCGTGAGTGGTGATATTATTTTTTTCGCTATTTGTTGCCACTTTTCCCTTCAACTGAAAAAAAAAAACTATCCATAATGAGAAAAAGCCGAGGAGCAGTACTAACTTTAATATTTTTGGGCTTTTAGTCCAAGTATTAAGCAATACTTTATCACATTTCTATATAATACTTTATTATTATTTCTTAATAAGAATGAATGATTTTATTAAATAAACTTACTGAAAAAGAAGGTGACTTACGCTTGACGCATTTCTAAAATACAGATCGCATATTTTTTCTGACTGTATTTGCGTACACGCAATATTTATGCTTTGCCTTGCCCCCAAGTTTAGTGGATTTCGCTTTAAGGCGCCACAAGTTGCAGCACGCAGCTTTGGGGCCCAGTCAAGTTGCCAGTTGATAGCCGATCCGTGTCAATGCAAACAAAGCCACACATAGACAGGCGGACAGACGGACATGCGGACGGACCGACTGAGTCAGTCTCTCTGTGTAGAAGTAGAAGAAGAAGAAGAAACCATTGAAAATGCAGCATTTCAAAAGTTGTTGGGCGCAAATGAAATCGTTGTGTGGCAACTTCCGTTTCCGTTTCCTGTTACTGCGGCAAATGGAAGCCATGTTTACGATTGAAAGTCGCATTTAGACACACACACACACACACACCCACACAGACACACATAAATTTTTGATTTTGATTTGTTTGCAGAAAACCCACTCGGATCGAGCACATTGCACATTGCGTGCGAGTGCATTCGCTTGGAATATCTAAGTTTTGTGGCCCAACTAAAGTTCTCAGCACAACACAACACAACACAATACACAGCAAGCAACAACAATAACGACATCAGCTATCAGCTATCAGCAACCGAAAATAGAAAAATAGAAAAAAGGGATGAATATGTGCGAGTTAACCCACGTTGCATGCCACACACATATACACACACTCGCGCACACACAGAGTGGATGACAACTCGCTTTTTGGTGATTTCTGCTGATGTTCGCATAAAGTGCAAAAATTGCATGCTTTATGCATAAATAAACAAATCAGTGAAATCAAAAACATTCAAAATGACTTGAAAACTCAGCTCAATGCCCATTGTAGTGTATGTGATTCGATAGATCTCTCAATGTGTGCATGCGTGTGTGAGTGTGTGTGTGAGTGTGTGGGTGTGTGGGTGTGTGGGTGTGTGGGTGTGTGTGTGCATTAGCTTTGCGTCGTATTTATTTTTGGGTTTTGCATTTGGTCGACTCACATGATATTTGGTTGCTCCAATGCTTCCAACAGATTGAGGACATGTTTATTTGCTCTTTCGCCCAAAAAATAAAAGGAAATGCGAGCGTTGAGCATTGAATGCAAGTGAAATCAGCTAAACCTTTTTTTTAGAGGACACAAGATGTAAAAATCCGAAAGCGGAAAAAAAAAATGCTAAAGCAAATATTTCATGTATCACTTGTAAAAGTAGTACATTAATCTATAAAAATATTTGTTTATTGATCAAATGTGTTTTTTCTTATGAATACATTTGTAAATTTAATTTAAAATTTTCAATTTAAATGATCTACAATTTAAAATTGAATATTCTAATTAAAATCACTATTTACCATTGAAATTAAACAAAAAAAAATTGAAGAAACTTTTTAATTGTGTGCCGCTGTCCATAGATCAACTCTTAAATATCTTTATGTACTTATTTACTTAATTAAAAATTTAAGTTTTACTAAAATACACATTTTAAATTTAAGTATATATAAATAATTTTGTGTTGAAATAAATTAAATTATATTAAATTAAAAATTAAAATGAAAAAGAGATAATGGCAATAATAAAAATAATTCAAGTCTTTAACACAATTTGAATGTGAAAATGTGCTGAAGCTGGAATGTTAATAATCCTTTAACTGGTTGAGGGATTAATGTTATATGTGTGGACCTGAAGGAAGCATGAAATGTGAATTTAGCAAACTTACAGCAGCAGAGACAGAGATAGAGATAGAGAGAGAAAGAGAGAGAGAGAGAGAAGTGTTGGCCTGCCTTGTTTGACTTTTGCCTTAAGCCTCTCAAGGTATCAGGCAAGCATGCAACACACCCACATGTGCTGGCAACACTTGAGCCTCTGCAGCTTGCTGCAAGTCTGTCAGCATTTAGTGTGACAGTTGAGAATTTTATGACATAAGCCCAGCTAGACGCCTGAATTAAGGATGGGGAATGGAATGGAATAGGGATTGGGGACACAGGCAGAGAGTTGGAGGCAGAGGCACAAATGTAAATTTGTTATATGAGCCCCATGCTGTGGACACTGTAATTACAAACTTATGTTAATGACTTTCACTCTCTGAATCTGAAACAGAAACTGAATCTGAATCTGATGAAGGTCGTCGTCGTCCAATGGTTTTGGCCTTCTATATAATGCATGTGCATATTTGAATGTGGCACACGAGACGCGTCTGACAAAATGAAGTTGCGCAAATCATCATCCAATTAGAGCTGTAAAATTATACTAATTACAACTTTGGAATTAGAAATATGCAAATGTGTGCAGACGCGGCGAGTCGACCGACAAACTTTTCTGATTAAAAATTGCCAAAAAGTTAAATGTGTCACATATATATATATATATATATATAAAGTTGCATACATTTGCCTAAATTATATTGACATCTAAAACGGTCCCGCTGCAAGTCGCCTGCAAGCCAGCTGATAAGTGAGCTGAGCTCAGTCGTAGGTGGGGAAGTGGGACACATGTGAAGGACCAGCCAAAGCCATGCATAAATTATGACAAAGGAGCCAAGTCACAGCTAGCAGCTGAAAGTGGCTCGTAATGATTAAAACAAAATATGCTTAAAAATGATAAAAAATATCAAAACGAATTAGGCAAACTTTAAATTCTGAATTTGTTAGCACATCAACAACGAAAAGGCGCTTCAAATGTTGCAGCCGGTGGAAGTGGTGTTATTAATAAACATTTGTAATTTAAGTTTTATTCATTATTTTACAATTTTTATTTTGAGTGTAGAGGTATGTTTGAGCTCATTTCGGCAGCTAAGTGAGAGCTGAGAGCAGAGGCAATGCATGGCTGACAGTGCGTATACATAATATGGCATACTCGTCACGTTGCACGCTGCAAGTCACGCGCGCCTCAAGTAAATTCAATCAAGTTGCCCCAAGTAGCAGAAGCAGCAACTGGACACAGATAATTTGTGTTAATTGTAATGCATTTAGTGGCACAGTGTTTTTACTTGGCCAGGTCACCTTGAAAGACAATGCCGCACAGCACTCCAAGGGTGGCCAGTGGCAAGAGGCAGGAGGGTGTTCGAGAATAATGCGAAACTAACAAGCTTAGCAACTGAAGTATCCCCTGGGCTTGTTGCTGTCGCTGTTGTCGTTGGTGTTGTTGGTGTTGTCAACGCCATTTACAGTTATCAGTTTCACTTGCGATGCCAATTTCCATTTGCCATTTTCCATTTATTCGCGCCTCACTTTATCATTTTCCAATTGACAACGCACAGCTGTTGTCAGCTCAGAGTCCCCCTCCCCTTTTCGAATTGTCAAATTAAAACGGAAAAATGTTGAATTTGATTAGCGAAGCGTTAAAGAAAAGAAACGCCGCAACGCACAGACAAATGCAGAAAAGCAGCCAAAAAAGCAGAACTGAGCTGAGCAGAGTGGAAAAAACACACTGAATGAAAAGATAATGAGCCTTGGCTCAAGCCAAAAGCAGCGTTTAAGCAAAACTTTTACCCGAAACCAAAAGGCGTGCAAGCCAGGGCTGCCCTAACTGCCAAAAAAGTAAAGGACAGAAAAAAACTAGTGTTGAGTTTTGGCAATTAATGGTTAACAAATGCATCAACACTTTTCCATTAAATTAAATAAATATTTATAAATTGAAAAACACTTCTTAAGCCATACTTAAAAAATCGAAACCTAAAATTATTGCAAAACTTATTGTTTGTTTTTTTAAATGCTAAGAAATAATGTCGCAGATAGGTTTTATTTTCTCTCAACTATTTCTGTATTTAACAGAGCCCTTTTAAACCAACAAAAATATGACTGAAATTATATAGTAGCCCAATTCATTGCATTTGCTTGGTATTTTATTCGGGGCTAGTTTGGCAGCCCTGGTCGCATAGTGAGTCAGTCAAGCAGGCAGCTATCATTGTCAGTAACACGGAAAAGTGCAGCTGCCGCTTTAGTTCTTCGGCATCATTCAAAATGTCGTCGCAGCAGCAGCGATGCCACTCTACCAAAGCAAACACGCGCACACACACTCTCACACACACACACACACACCCACACACACTCACACACACAGAGAAACACACACAGTTTGCGGAGCCAAAGCCTTTGAGTGGTAGATAATTTTGTAATTATTTAACTTAATGGAAAACAAACTTAATTTTCGTACAAAAATTAAAAGAAGCAACTTGGCACGTCGCACAACGAGCAGCACTGAGCAGGTGGGCGTGGCAGGTTCAGCGGTGCGTGGGCGTTGCAGGTGAAGGTTGTAACAGTAAGCAATGCTGGCTGACCGAGAACAGTTTTAGACAAGTTGAATGGAAAGCTGCCAATTTGTTGTGCGCAAAAATTATTTACTCCTTGCTTATATGTGTGTGTGTGTGTGTGTGCGCGCGAGTGTGTGTGTGTGTGTGTCTGGCGAAGCGTCTGACAGCCGACGTCAGGCAAACAAAACAAGTCGGAGCCGAGGCTAGAGAGGATTTGCCATTTGGGCTGACTGGCGTGTTAATTTATTTATTTTCTTTTTTGGGCCAACAATTAAACAGTAATTTTATTTAATTATTTGCCGTGTTTGCACCGCAAATAATTTGCAGCGGGCGTGGTGGGGCGTGGAAAAGCGCACTTGATAAAATCGATGAGCTAATTGTTTAAAATAGATGCCGAAAAGTGCAGCTAAAAGTTCAAAGGCTGCCAACGCGAAAAGCGCTCGCCGCGAAATTGATAATCCAACCAAAAGCAACCCATAACATTCTCCTCCAACTCCTCATCCTCCTCCTGCTGCCTAGAAGAAACTATGGATAAAGTTTTAGTTGCATAGCGGAGGGTTGCGGAGTTGGAGCAATTCAAATTTCAACTGACTGCCTGCACTCAGAAAAAACCCACTGAATTTTAGAAACTCTGTCTGAAAACTAAAATTTTTTTTAAAAAATTGTAAATATTGTAAATATAAGGAAAATATATAAACACAATTTAAAATTTTAAATATATATAAATATTTTTAATATATAAGAAAACATTTTTCAGCATGCTAGAAAGACTTGCCCTGAATCTACAATCCCAAAAATATATTTATTTATTTTAATTCTTGATAATATTTTTCTTTATAAAGAAAATCATTTTTTAAATTATGAATTAAATTGTGTACAATTTAAATATTCTGAAATGTTAGTATAAGTGAAATTTTAGAAGTGCAAGGTGTTCACAAACTAGACCTCAAAATACTAGAGCTTAATAGTCATATAAGAGAACAAAAACTTGATCTTAGAATGTCCTGTACATCCTGAAATTGGACAGATTTTAGCTTAAATGTTAGAAAATTGTACTCTTAAATATGAATAAAATAAAACACGAACTTTTAGAATATGTTCTTAAATTGTGTCAATTTATTTTTGTTCAGTGTGTCTGCCATCTCGTTTATTAAGTGCCGCAAAAGTTGCTAGCACACAAATGATAATTGGGCATTGAGACGCGCTGCACTCCCGACACTCCCCTTGCCACCATTCACCCCTCACCTACAGCCAGCCGGCGAAAGATGCGTAATTAACACAAAATAATGATAAAGCTCAGGACGCTGAGTCAGCGCAACGATTTCATAATACTGTTGAGCGCACTCCAGCAACTCCCCTCCACTCCACCCTCCCCAGACACTCCATCAAAAAAGGGGGAAACCCGGTTGATACATTAACGTCCCACCTTCTGGAACTCCCATTCGCGATTGTCCAGCGGACAGATGGGTCGGAACTTGATCCAGTGCGATATGCAATGGAAGTGATAGGCGTGATTGCAAACGCCCCAGGCAACGGTGCACTCCCCGATGTTGCTCTGACTCGGATCCGCCTGGCACTCGATGCACACGTCCATGATGGAATTCCGGCAAATCGCACAAATGTCCACAGCAATGTCTGCAAAACAAAAAACAACTCAAGTTGAGAAACATTTTTTAATAATCTCACTCAGAAAAACTGTCCTGAATTTCAGAAAATATTATTGAGAAAGTATATTTCTAAAAAAATATACAAAAATTTAAACAATCTTATTAATACTTTTAGAAGACATTTTTTAACAATAGAAAATATTTCCAAAATCAAAATAGAGACAATGTTTTTGCCATTATCGATTTAGGACAAGTCTTTCTAAATTTTAGAATAAATGTTTCATTGTAATTAGAAATTCTTATGAAAACAAGAAAAACTTTCCAATTTTCAGTGCTATTTTTTTGTGAGTGCAGCTTTGAGGTACTTAAGACTTAAGACTTACCCCAGGCCCACATTGCAACGCAATCCCAGCGCTTGACCGTAAATCGCTTCTTCTGCAGGTTCTTCTCACAGTGAGCGCTGCAGGTTGGCTTCTCCTCCGCCGCCGCCTCCATCTTCATCTCAGCATTCTCAGCCGCGTCCACCTCCAGTTCAAGCCGCGAGCTCAGTTTAAGCTTCTTCGCTGGTGGCACATTCTGAGACGTAGTCGGCTCCTCGCTGTCCTCCGTCTCGGCTGTGTGGAATGTAGAACTACTCGACTCACTGGTGTCCTCCATTTTGTTAGTCTTGTATCGTGTAATTTACTAAATAATTCCTATTATTGACTTAACTGACTGCTTACGGCTTACTTTGATGTGTTTTACTTTGATTGCGATGATTTGACAAAGTTGCTTCTGAGTTTTAGTACGACTAAATTCTAAGACAGAAAGTAACCAATTATATATAAATGTATATATCTTTATTTATCAAATCCGTATTCCATATGATTCTTTACAGCTGCTGCTCTCACTGCTCTTGTGCCACCAATATTATGGCCTTGATGATTATGTGGCACTGACCAAATCATTGCGTGCACCATCTACTCTTCTCTCTGCTCTGCTCTGCTCTTCTCTTCTCTATTCTACTCGCTTCTTTTCGCTTTCAGACCTTCTAATTACGTGACGAGCGGTTTTGTGCAACGTCCATGGCTCCATTACGCAGTTCTTAGTCAAGGTCCTGCAGTGCATTTTGCTTATTTAGGGTCATGCCCCATACTACACCGACCACGCCCCCGCCCCCGCTGCCACCCACGCCTTTTTTCAAGTGTGTAGTGCATTTTTTAGTCGCTCTCTGTTCGCCTTCGCTGGCCAAATGTTTTGCTATGACGCTTGAGTCAACATTAATTTAAATGAGTTGCCACTTAACTTTTAATTAAAAATGCACTCTTTATTTATTTAGGTGGAAATGGAATGGAAAGGTCCGACCCCCTCTCCTGGCCCCTCTCGTTTGCCCCTCACTCGAGTTTCCGCTACGGTATGCACTTATGGCTGTTGCACAGCCGCCTGGGTCGCCACTCGGTTTGATTTAAAGGCAGCGCCGCCAAACTAAAATACAAATTTAGCGCAAGAAAAAAATAATAAAAAAAACAAGATGCCGCAGAAAATTAAATAGAATAAATACAAATTGCGCAAAACAGACGAGAGACGAGCGGCGAGGGACAAGGGACGAGGGAGGAGAGACGATCGCGTCCTCATACAAATTAAAGTTTTGTGTTATTTTATTCTGCTTGAAATGCAGTCAAATGGTTTTCTATTTAATTTGCGTACACTTTAATTGCCTTCTGAATGAATAAATTAGTGCAAATAAGTCGGCGCCAGTCGCTGGTGTTTAAGGATGTGATTACCTCGCCCCTACCCCACTTCCACTTCCTGCCACACACACCCTCCACCCGCTCCACCCGCTCCACCCACCGCGATATACGCAATTAATTGCACACTAATTAAAATGCTTCGCGTTTCTTGTTTTTCTTACATTTCCATTTATAAAAAATGATTATTTTTCATGTTTTATGAAGCTGAAATGCGTGCAAAATACCATGTGTGAGTCTTCACATACGTACGGTCATCTACAACTGCTCGAATTAACACTCATATCGTGGTCGAATGAAGTGAACCATATTTTATTCACATTCAATAATGATTTGCAAGTGAGGCTTATCATATTTTATAAATGTACTCCATATGTAGATCGAATTCCTTTATATTATATATACATATATATTCTTTGCGTTCAAAATGATTATTAAGTAAAGCGAATCATATATTGTTACTAGAGAATTTTGGATAGTTAAATTCGTTTTTAAAAAAGATTGGAAATAAATATATTGGTATATTTGAAAATAAATCAGAACTTATGTAAAATTCAATGAAAAATTAAGAGTAGTTAATTAAGCATCAGTTTGAGTTTGCACACTTGGAAAAATAATTAAATATTTTTTATCTTCAAGTAATATGGAATATAATTTATAAATGAAGCACTTATGTGGATCGCAATTCCTATAAAAGAATCAGATGGATATAATATTATATATGTTGACCGCTATTTCTTTAAAATATCAGCTTTGTGTAAGTGTTAAGGAGGCGATCCCATGAACTATATATCTTTATGATCCACTCCATTAGCCAGCTGATTCTGTCTTCATCTCTTTGACTGAGAACTGCTTTTTAATTGGCCACGTTAGGTGTGCTTTCAGCTTCGAATTATAGCCTCATCGAGTTGCCAATTAACTCTTGCTAAACTTGCCACTGCAATTTGTACCTTTCCACACCAACCATCCATTTGTGTGCCCTCAACGGCAAATTCATAATTCTTACAGCTTAGCAATTTGAAATAGCGCCCAAAGCAACTCTGGCAAAACTTGCACAAAAGCACTTGGCATGCAAATTGCAGAGTTACCGAGTTTGCCAATTGTGCGGAAGGTACAGAGTTGCCTTGCGGCAAGTGTCGATTGTCGATTTGACTTCAAAATTCAATATTGCATTTCTCAATGTGTTAATTTTGTGTGCAAGATATATCCAACAATTAATTGCAATCGATGCTTGTGAGGCGTGTACACACACACAGAGAGACACGCACACATACACACACACACACACACACACACCTGCACACACTATCTGTTGCAGTTGCAGTAAGTAATTACAACATTGCCATTGTTCTCGTTGTCCACGCATATTCAATTGTTTTTATGGGCTCATTGAACTATTTGATTCGGTTGCAAGTTTATCAGCACAGTTGTCGAGTTCACCTTTTGTTTGTGTGCCACTGCCATGCCGCGCCCCCTTTTAGCCTCCCATTTGCAGCCGCTTTGTTCGCATTTTGCAATGCTTTTCATTTGGAATTGATGTATTTACATCCGTTTGTAATTTCCTACGTGCGCCTGAATATATTTTACCCAACATTTGCCAAAATGCTGCAACCAGTCAACCAGCCAATACAAGCCACAAATACACACACTAGCACACACACTCGCACACACACTCATGCTGCTTTGGGGGCAATGAAGCGTTTAGATATCTCCACATGTATATATATGTGACTATATCATCATTTGGTTGCACGTCGTATTGCTTTAATTTCGTCATCATTCTACCTGTCGCTGCCTCAGCTGCATGCAAATTTTATTTACCCCCGCACCCGTCCCACCTTGCAACACTCACCCACTTGAGTGGCAGCTCCGACAATATTATTGATCAGGCGTCAAATTTTAGCTACGCTTCTGGCTGTGTAAATTGTGCCACATTTCCATCGACAGTTTGTCTCCTCTCGGTGTGTGTTTGTTGTGTGTTTGTTGTGTGTGTGTTTTTGTGTGTGTTTCTGAGTTCAACTTCAGACATGCACAGCTTAACAATGAATGAACAAAGGGTTGTGCAGGGATGCGGGACAAGTGCTGCACAAATTGCTGTCATTGTGTGTCTTTAGAGTAATTAACATAAGCTAGCGACAAACAATGCAGTAAACCAATCTGATCGACTAACAGACACCCTGTATGCCAAATAGTTACTAACATCTTTTAGGAAATAAACTCAACTCAAAAAAGAAAAGAATAAAAAGAAAATGTAAGTCGCATTTTCTTGCGCTTAGAAATAATTTCCAAAAATGTGTGCCAAGAAAAAGTCTTCAAATAAGAAAAGCTTTTTTAATTCTATTCAGAAAACTGATTCAGTTCTTAAACAAGTTTTCCATTTATTATGTAGAAAAACTAGACAAATTATTAATAATTAATTAATTAATGTTTCATAATAATTCAAGTAATCAAAAAGCTGAGCGTTTTCTGAAATTCAAAGTGATTTTCTTAACATTTCCAGCCATTTTTAGCGCAAATCAGAAATTGAAATTGAATTGAAAATGAATTGCTAAAAAAAAAACAAGGATTAAGGATTTTGAGGGAGACAAACAACCCCTTCGCTTCAGAAGTCTACTTTGCTGCCAAAACTTTTGTGAAATTCTAAATTTCAATGCGATATTTTTTTTTTGGTGTCTGAGTGTTTAAAGCAAGTCCCAGAAAAATAATAGTTATTTGAAACGATTTGGGGGCCAACCAATTGCCTCGTAGTTAAAGTGACTTTGCATTTTTTTGCTCTATTAATTTTTGTTGCCCATATTAGTTGAAGGAGGCGTTGAAAAGGGGGCGGAGGGGTTTTTTTGGAGGAGTCAATGTTGTTGGTCCAAAGGCCCGGCGTTGCCAATAAAATTTAATTGAGAGTCAAGCGAAGCAAAAAACTGAATAGAAATAAACTGGCACACGCCAAAGGACTTCCGCACGCACACAGACAGCCAGACAGACAAACTGAGTGTTCGAGAGAGAGGGGGAGAGACAGAAAAAGAGATATAGAGATATAGATATATAGAGACATTGAGACATAGAGACATAGAGACATAGAGACATAGAGACATAGAGACATAGAGACATTGAGAGAGAGGGAGAGAGATCGACGCACTTGGGTTACGCTTTTGCGCCTTATTAATAAAACAAATAGCAACAACCGAGCAGCAGCAAGGAAAATAGAAAAATATAAAATAGAAGAAAAACATTTTCCACGGCATTTCCATATAAGCCACACACATTTTCAATAACAAACGCTGCCAGCGGCACTGAAACTTGTGCAGAGTTCTTCCTTTCCGCAAGTCTTTGGCCGTGGCACAAGTTTTCTTCAGCAGTATTAAGTGCCACGCCCCACCGCCAAAAAGAAAACATCCCCAACTACCGCAACTGCCCCACACTCTTGCCGCGTTTGTCTTATTTCTTGCTCGTTTTATTTTCATTGAACATTTCATTGACACTTTGACAGCAACATTGACATTTGCGTGACTCGAGTGATTAGAATATGCGCCGCAAAAGTAGGCAACGGACAAAGTTGCTGCCGGCATTCACTTGCCCCACACACCCGCCACACCCCACCCATCCCATACCCTACTTCATCACTCTCCACTCCTTATCATGCCCCTTCGCAACCAAATACGGCATGAAACTCAATCTTGTGCGCATAAAATGCCTGACTTAGTCTTCTATTGCTGTTTAGAGCCTCTCGCTAGTATCTATATAAATGTATAAATATATGTGTATATACATGCATATATATATATATATGTATATATATACAAATTTATCTTTCTTTGACAGCCACCCTCTTTTAACTGATGACTATGTGAATCGTTTGTGTCTATCACAAGCCAATTTCTTCACTATTTCCCCAAGCTCGCTTTTATTTATTTATTTAATATCAACTAAATGCAGTCGACTCGGAAGAATATATAATAAACTTAAAATAAAATTTAATATTTACAAATATATTAAAAAAATAAAAGAAATACTCAAAAGCTTCAACTGGTTTCAATATTTCTTTATAGCTATTGAGAAACCTTCAGTTAATTAAGTATCCGCCAGAGACAACTTCAAACCATGTTTGGTCTAACTATTTCTGCCAGTTGTAAATTTGTTTGAGGAAAAAGGCTTTGCATAATTAAAGCTAAATTCTAGCGTGTAGCAGTCGTTTCAGCAGAATGAAGACAAACGACAAAGCCTGTTGAAATACACTCTGAAAAAAATCGGAGCTAAATTCAGGAATAAAGCCAAGTAAAGTAAAGCTTTAAGTTCAGGTCGAATTATTTTGCTGAGTGTAGTACGTGCTGAGTCGTTGAGAATGCCTCAATATGTGTGTACACAAGTACAGGGAAATTTATATGCCACAGTTGGAGTTGAAGTTGGAAGCTGGTAGCTGGTAGCTGGTAGCTGAAAGCAGCTGCAAAACGAGTCGCAGTTGCCGTGAAATTTATTTGGCTTGTAATGCGATTCAATTGCTTGTCGCCTGTATAATGCAGGCGTATCCGTTGTCCCCTCTTCCCTGCTCCACTCCGATCAGTTGAGATAGACGAGTTGCGCTTAAAACGCTTGATGTGCCAATTTTCATAGTTGATTCCGAGACGCAAACAAATAAATATATTTATATAGACAATTTGCCAGATTTAGTGTTTTATTGCTTATTGCTTTGAGTTGCTGACTGCTTTCCCAGCTCAAGTAGCAATGACAGCTTCGAGCTGTTGTTGTTGTTGCTGTTATTGTTGCAAGAGTTGGTGTCCAGCGAGTGGCAGAAGTTTTTGCATTTGCTGCACTTTATGCGACTGCTGCTCATTTTTATTATTTGCTGCAGCCATGACAAACTTTTTGTTAAGCCAACTTTTGCACTTTACTTAGTTGAAGCGCTCCTCTGACGGCTGCCAAAGTTTCCCCAGTAATTCCACAACAATAAAATAAATATAATAATAGCGGCAGCAGCATCAGCAGCGGCAGCAACAACTACAACAATGAGGCACAAATAATAAAGCAGCTTTACCTTAAATGATTCAATTTGCCACACGCACCAACACACACACACACACACACACTCCAACACACACACACACTTAGCACATACCCCCAATTGAATTAGCGATAATTGAGTTTGCTGCTGTCGCAAACGATAAACATCAGCATCAACATCCGCATCAGCGTCAGCAACTCGGCCAAAAACTCGAAATAACTCAATAAAAGCCAATAAATTAAATAATATGTTTAATATGCTATCCATAGCTAAGAGTCTGGGCAGCAAGTTGTGGCCAACATTCGTCTGATTTTAAAGTAACCAATTAAAACAACGAAACATATTTCCCAAATTATATCAATTATTTTTAATTATTTATTTTTTTATTTTCTCGATTTAAGACAAGTCTGGCTTGTCATTATTTATTTATTATATATATGTATATATATTTTTATATATATGTTTTTCTTGATATTATTATTTTATTTTGTTATTATTTAGAGTCTTTAACTTAAGGTCTTTTAGACAAGTCCCGATTGTCGTAATAATTAATTTAATATTATGTAATATTTAAAGTGTTAAGGCTGTATAGGCTGTGAAATTAAATGAACCTATTTTTACTATATATATTTTTGGACCCAGGCAAGTATTTCCAGCCACAATTTATTTTTTGTAATATATTTTCCTATTTTTAGTGGTTTATTTTGTGCCAACGAGCAAGAGGGCAAAAGGGAGCAGAAAAGGTCTTGTAAACAGCCAGGGCAGTAGCCAACTAACCAACAAAACTAACTAACTAACTAACTGTCTGACTGAATGTCTGGCTGAGTGACAGACTGGGTGTCTATTTTGCATTTTTATAAGGCACCGAGGCATTCGAGGCTGAGGGGCATTTAATTGAACAACTGAGCACTTTATTAAAATGTCACTCATCGTTTTTAGTTGCGGGGCGAGTGTAGTTGGTAGGATAAGGGTAGGCTAAGGGGAGGGGCTAAGGGTTGCCAACATGGCCGTGTGCAAATTTCATTATCGCTGTGTCAGGCATTTGACAGCCGGTTTCACCTACATTTAACAGCAGCAACTCCAACTCCGACTCCAACTCCGGCTCCAATTCCGACTCCAATTCCGACTACGACTACAGTTTCACCTCTGCTTATTTAATAATATATATTTTCTGCTGCTGCAGCCCGGAAAGGAGTTGTAGCCCTCGTCTAATCCGCAGCCGCTCGGCAAAAACAACCTAATAAAAAGAGGAGAAAAAAAAACAGGCAACAAAATGAGTTAACTAAAAACTACACTGCACAACACAGGAGCGAGACAACACACAACTCGTATATCATTTGGGGCCATTTGCAAACCCTGCCCAAAAACAAGAAAAAAATGAAAATAGAAATAGAAATAGAAACAGAAACGGAGAACGGGTTGCTTGGCTAACAAGGAGCACAACAACAGCCAAACACACTGGCAAAAAAGTTTGAAATGAAAAAGCAGTCAGCATATGAAATGAGTTTATTACTCAAAATGTCCACACACACACACACACACACACGCATACACACATGTGTGTGTGCTGCTACTTTAAGTGGCGTGCAGCGTTGGCAACTGGAATGGATGACGTTCTACTTGGCTGGTTTGTTGGCTGGTTGGTTTCGGGCTGGTTCGCTGGTTAGTTGGCTGGTTGAACAGTTGTTGGCAGCAAGTATTAAGGTTGCTCACAACATAGTTTAGTTGGTTAGACTTGCATTTATGTATAAATATTTTAAATACATACCAAATCAAATTGCGTGACTGATCTACACTCGCAAAAAACATTGCACTTCAATTAAAAAGATATTTGTCTTTTTGTGTTTTGAAATGATTTCAAATAAGAAAACATTTCTATAAGAATTGGAAAAATTAAAAATTTTAGTGTTTTTCTAATTTATTAAATTTTTCTGGTGTTAAGAAATGCATATCTAAAAAGAATGTCTAAAAAGAAAGCCAAAACTCAGATTGTTGGAATCGTTTTTAAATTCAGAAGTTAGTAATTAAATTTGCTATCCTCATTTCTATATTATAGTTCGAATAATTTAATACAATTTAAATTAATATTAAATTAATATAAAATAATAAATAAAAAATGGATAATCTGCAAAATTAAAGTCAATGTTTTTTTCGAGTGTTTGTCGCATTAGTGCATTATGTTGATTTGCATACCGCGGAAGCAGTTATGCAACCAAAATCAAACAGTGTTAATTGAGTGCGACGCACCAACAGCAACAACAACAACAACAACAATTAGAACAACAGCAAATCGAATATTTTTGGCTTTGGCTGCGGAAATTGGTTTAGAGATCTATCGCATAGATGCGCATTTAGCCGACATCCAAATTGTAAATTGAAGATGGGCACGTGCATTGCATATGCAAATTGTTTGTCGTCCTTTCCTGAGTACCTCAAATTGCTTTTACTTGCGTATGACGACCCCAACCCCCTCCCCTATACCACTGAAATACCCCCAGAAATATCCGGACGAGGGCTTACTTGGAAGTCTCTCTCAAGTGTCTGGCCACAAAAATATTTATTTATCACGAAATATTGCTGACGGATAAAATAAAGGAATTTATTTATTTATCGAGTAATATCAATCAACATAGAAAAATAAAGTAAATTTTAAATAAATTAAATTAAATTGGGAATAAAATTTATTACGCAAACTTAAAACAAAAAAATATTTATGATTGCTGGTAGCATTCGATTTGAATCATATCTGTTGCATCAGACCAAACACAAAAAATAATTTGAATTGGATCTGATTCATGCTACAAGTATTTTCAAGTATTTTCAAATATTTTCAATTATTTTCAATTATTTACAAGTATTTGAAACAGCCCTCGCAGGCGCCTGAAGAGCACATTAGACTTAGTCTTTAGTTTTAGTTTCAGCATTTTTTTGCAGCTATTTCTTCCAGTTGGCCAGCAGCAGCAGCAGCACACAAAAACTCGCATTTGTAGAACTGAGAGGGGGAGGGTAGGGGTAGGGGCAGAGTGGGCTGATGCGGCAGGTTGTTTGCTGCATTAGCTGCAAGCGGCTCAAGTGCAAAATCGAATTTACTCTCGTTGCTAACGGCATTTCGTCTTAACAGGTCAGCAGCAGAGACCCCTCCGCTCCCCTCACCCACCGCTGTCAATGGCACTTAGACCCACCGCTGCCCCTTACACGCTGCGACGTTGCCGATAAGCGCTTGCAACATGCGTGCCAAACACATGTGAGAGTTACACAAAAAAAACACACAAAAAAATTGCTGAAAATTCTTGGAAAAAAACAGAAGAGCAAAGGACACTTGATGGAGTCGTGCGGAAAGGGCATAAGAGGGGACGAGGGAAGGAGTGGCTGAGGAAGGTAAAGGGACAACATCAGCACCTTTGCCATTAACTCGATTTTGGGGTCTCGTTTTGGCGTCTGGTTGGGCTTGCCTCCGGAGGCGGCACAGCTTCTTTGCTATTAGTTTTCGCCACTTTTTGTTCTCTTCCGCACCACATGCACCGCATGCCCCACATGCACCACATGCCTCACTGTTGTTGTTATCGTTGCTTGAGTGCAACATGAATTCTGCATACCAAGAAGCCGTCCACAGCTGCCACCAAAATGTATGGAAAAAACAACTCAGTGCTTGCAACTCATCTGCATGCACTCAGAAAAAAAAGGTATGAATTTGAGAAACATGCGAAATCAAGTTATTATTATTGGTATACTTCTAAAAATTAGGTTTTCTCTATTTTAATTTGCAGGATGGATTTTTCTTACTGTTTAGAAAAAGTACGTCTGATTTTTTGTATTTAGAAAAACTTTCTAATTTTTGAAGTGATATTCCTTTTGAGGGGATTTTCTAAAATTCAATGCGTTTTTTTGTTGAAGTGTGTCTTCCAGCCAATCTCTGTTTAAACACCATACTATCTACATATATCTTTCTCTCTCTCTCTGTCTTCCCCTCTCTCTCTGTTTCTCCCTCTCTTTCTTCCTCCCTCTGTCTGCCTGCTGTTTTTGGTAGCTGTCGTTAAAGCTGGCCACAAAACTAATACACTGACAATGTGCTTCCACCTGCGTAAGCAAGTGTGTGTGTGCGAGTGTGTGTGCGGGTGTGTGTGTGTGCGTGTGTGTGTGCGTGTGTGTGTGTGCGTGCAGTTGACTATGTATCCAATCTTTGTTAGTCTTGTTTGGCCCCATGCGAAGATGTATGGCAGCTGCCAAAAGATGCAAAACATGACTTTTCTACTAGATGCGAGCAGGCAAGTTCAGCTGTGTGCCACATATATGAGACAGAGGCAGACACAGAGAGAGCGAGAGACGGAGAGAGAGAGATTGAGAGAAAGAGAGAGGAAGTGTGTGTTTGGAATGTCTTTGACAGCTTTTGCTATTGTTGCTATTATGCATTTGGTAGAATGACACTTATTATGATATTGAAAGGAAAATGCCAGGAAATTGCAGTTCTCCGTAAGAAGCCCATCGAAGTCCATTGTATTTTGAATTATTTTTCAGCATATTGTGTTGTGGACAAGAAAGAGCAATAGTCTTCGGCTTTACATTCCCTTGTAGACAGGAAATAAATATTTATATTTGGCAGGGGGTAATTATTTGGTAGCAGCAATTTGAATTTTTACTTAGCTTTTGTTAGTTTTACAAACTGAAATCTGCCAAAAACTAAATTTTTGTTTGCATTCAAATCAAATTTTCGGTCAATCATTACGAATTGAATGACGAATTGAAAGAAGTATTTTTTAATAAGAGTATAAATATTTTGACAATTATTAATGACAATTACTTCAATTGGGTGGTTCCCTCTTGAGGGTCTTTAAGGATCTGTTCGTTCGATTCCGACACATTGCGTTAGTTTCGATCTCGGAAATGCGAAGAATTATTTGTTTTTGCTGTTCTCGCAGTTTCTCGACCGAGTTGCGTTTGCTGTTCACATAGTCGATTGTTCTGTCGTAGTCCCTCAGCAGGTGGGGATAGCAGAGCAGGGTGCCCGAGGATTTGATTTTGTTTAGCTCCCGGCGCAGGCTGAGGTGCCTCAGCTTGCCGTGGTAGAGAAGGTCGTGCAAATGCCGCCTGGATTCCTCGCATTCCTTCAGCCTGGCCTCGAGGTGGGAGTAGGTCCTCAGATTCATGTGCTCCTTGCACTTGAGATGTGCCAGTGCATGCACATCGTATCTGATTTTCAACTTTAGGCGATTCAGCTCAGCACTCCGCTCTGCAATCTTGCCCACTAGCATTTCGACAAGCGTCTGATTGGTCAGATAATCGCGCATATAGAGCCCACCGCCAAGATTCTCCAATTGTTCCGATTTCTACGAAGATAAACGCATTGAGAAATTATTTATCTAAAAATGAAAGAAAAATTTTCTTTTTTTATGAAAGGAAGATCATTTTTAGTTTACTCTCAATCTTACATTTCGTATCTCGGCATATCGATGTTGCGTGTGAAGCAGCTCGAGTTGCATATCGCACAGCTCGTCCCGGAAGCTATCCATGCCACTGAGGAAGTTCTGAACCATCTCCTGCAGATGGAGATAGTTCCCATTTTTGAGCAGGGACTGACAGATGGTTTTCTTCAAGTGTAAACTCTTCTCCGCCGCATCGAGTCTCGAACTTTCGACTTTGTGGCGCAACTCATGGCGCAAAGTCTGAGATTTGCTCAGTGTGGCATCCTCCAACTCGAGCAATCTGTCCAATTCGATGAGGCTGCTCTTGTAGCGCTGTTCATTGATGGTCTCAAATTGATTGGCGATAATCATATCGTAGGCTCTCCTGCGACTGAAATAGCCCGTGAGTCCTAGCTGCAGGTTCTCATTGAACCAGAGCTCCTCGTCAAACTGATAAATCAGCACGATTAGCTTCTCCATCAGTTTCTCCTTATCCAGACAGTGACGGAGTCCCAGCTGCTCCTGCGAGTTTCGTTCACATTTCTGCACAACCTGCTCGATCAGCTGTTGCAGGAAAAGCTGACAGACTGTTGTGGGCATCGTTTGCGGATCCTGCGCCAGTTCCTCAGTCTCATTGAAGAACTTCAGCTTGCTGTCGTAAATCCTGATGCGTGTGAAGGCTGAGGCTATGTCCTCTTCCTCCATTGATGCCACAGGGGGCAGCTCCCATAAACTGTCGTGGTCACTGAAGCTATCCAGCGATGGCAGCGAACTGCTCTCTGTGGCATCCCCTTTCTGATCTCCAGTCTCATCCTCCTCAACTTCGTCAATTAATGGGGACTCAACTGGTGCCACGAAATGTCCCTTCAGATCGGAGTCCTCTTTCTTTTCCACTTCCACTTCCACTTCCTCCTCTTCATCCTCATCCTCTTCCTCTGCCTCTCTGGCTTTGAGCTCAACTGACGAACTGGTCTCGGATATATCATCAATATCTGGTAATTCCCTTAGCATATCCAAAATGGCACTTCTCTTGTCCATCGGCTGCAAGTACTCAATTTGCTCCTCCAGCTCGGCAACAGACAGATCTGATCGGTTGTCCTCCTCATCCGAGTAGAGTAGTATATCGGAATATGATTTGGATACCTTCAAGACTGGCTCTGGTTCCACAATTGGCTTCTTTTTAACCCTCCACAGTTGTGCGCCTCGTTGAATCGAATCCTTTGAGTGTATCGACTTGGAGTCACTCGAGTGTTTCGAGTGTTTCGAGTGCGATGCTATTGTGCTACTGCTGCTGATACTCCTCGAGGACATTGCTAGCGAGAGATGCGATAAAATGCTCGTATCACTCAATCTTGATCCGCTGGATTTCCTGATCTTTAACTTGGTCGAAGCTCTGCTTATTTTACTGGACGGATTTGATAATGATTGGGCTTTACTTGTGAGACTTGATTTGCTTTGCCCCTTCGAGTCTGGGGTCTGCCTCATCTTCTGCTTCGATTCTTGCCTTGTGAGATCCATGATGGATTCAAATGCTTGCAATTTCCCGCTCATTTTGATGTGAATAGCAACAATACCAAGAAACAAACAAAATATATAACAAATACCAAAACGATAGAAGCAAAAATGTGTTCAGTAAATATTCTACTTAAAAATAAAAAACTTGAACATTAAAAGCAAAAGTAGCCAGGTTTTTTTGGTTTTGTTTTTAAAAAATACATATAAATACCGAATAAATATGCAAAAATAATTTTTTAAAATATAGCTGGAACATTGAATGCAAAAGTTGCCAAGTCTTTTTTATAGTTAAGGTTGCAAAGTGATTGCAATTTTGTGCAATTAAGCAAATGCTGCGAACGAAAAGATTTAAGCTCAAGCGAAACATGCCAAAAGCCCAGAAGCCACACGATACCCACTAACCATATCTTGTGGCACTAAACACACACACACACACACACACACACACACTCACTCACGGAGTATCGAAGCTCAGCCCAAGGTAAGCAGAGACGACCACAAGGACTACTCCCCTTGCTGTTTCGGGTTTTCTTTTTTCTTTTGAGTTGCTTCCTTTTCCACTGGCTAGCCGACTGACTGACGGACTGACTGACGGACTGACTGATTGACTGAGTGACTGGCTGACTGGTTGACTGGTCTGTCCCTGCTGTGTTCCAGTGTCAGTAACTGCTCTGGAGTCGGGCCTGTTGTTGGTTAATATCATCACTCATGTATGCCGCATACTAAAGAGAATTTATCATGTCTGCTGCGGCATACCCATAAAAAAAAACACAAAAAACACTAAAAAGAAAAGGAAACCAAACGAAAACAGCAGCAAAGGCAGCAAAGGCAGCAAAAGCTGCAGTTGCAGCAGCTCTCGAACAGGTCTCGCTGCTTCCATTGTCGCTCAAGTGTTTCGGCAGCTCAACACTCGCTTCCTGTTCCCCTCCTTTCTCCTCTGCCTCTCTGTCTCCCCCCCTCGCTCTCTGCCTTTCTCTCTCTGCACCTGCATACTCACACACATACACAGCACAATATCTACACTGCAAAAAAAGTTGTCCAAATACATTCTGGAAACATAGACAACATTTTTGTAGCTGCGCCTATTGTCAAGAACTTTTTTTCTGAGTGTATGCTGCATAGTAGATGGCACTCTGCACAGGCTTGAGCCTGTGGCTTTCATCTCCCTTGCTGCTGCTGCTACTGCTGCTGCTGCAACTGTTGTTGTTGTTGTAGCTGTTATTGTTTTTGTTGTTGTTGTTGTAGCTGGTGCATATTCGCAAATTCGTTTACGTTCAGGTTGCCCCCATCTACTAAGTAGATTTGGGGCTTAAATATATCTATGGATACCTGCATGCTGTAGTCAGCTTGTTACACCTGCAGCGCATGGGGAATTTGGTCCTGTTTCCCCCTCACCCTCCCCCCAACCCACTCTCTATCTCCCCCTCTCTCTAGCTCTCCCCATCTCTCTCTGATAGGTTAGCTTTTTTCTGGGGTCGGATTTTTGGGCAAATTGCCTAAAACTTTCTTTATATTTGATGTAATGAATTCCTGACGTGCTGTCGTCGCTCTCGTTCACGTGCAAAATGTTTTGCACTAATGCAAACACACACACACACACACACCCACTCACCACCCACTCGCCACCCACACAACTCCCACCCCACTCAAATATATATATGGACACAACACCTGCATTGGCAGCGACAAAGAATGCGAACGCTAAGCAAAGCAAAGCAAAGGCAACAGTCACACATTGCGTATGCGTAATGTGTAACAGATAGATCTACAGTCGTGGACAATATAATAGCACCACTCTCTCTCGCAAGAAATGCATCCAAATCAGTGAATTTAAAGAGCTTGCAAATACATTCTTAGAAGTGAAAGAATTCTGTTAAAAAAAGTTGAGCAAGAAAAAAAAATTATTCTCCGTTTAAATTTTTATTTGTTTTCAATTTACTTAAATTATATATATATATATATATATATATATATATATACATATATAGTGGCACTACTAACTTCAATTTATAGGTGGAACATTAAGCAATTTATTCAAAATCAACATGTGAAAAAATAGCATAAATAATGGAATGGTTTTTGCATTGTTAAAAGAAAATGTTGTAGTGATGCTATTAATTTTTTGTCAACTGTACATAAAAGTGTGTGTGCTCTGGCCACATGTGTACGCATGTGTGTGTATGTGTGAGTTCCGTTTCCGCAATTAAAATGTTGATTACATGAAGTACGAGTGCCGCTTGTTTGTTTGCCGCTGCTGTGGGCGCCACAAAGGAAAACGGAAATTATGTGTATGCGGGCGCTAGCAAGCTCTTAGCTGAGCTTCAATACCAACAACCCCACCAACACCAGCAGCACCAGCACCAGCAGCACCACCAACGACCACAACAGCAACAACAACAATCTGAACAATGCTCACAGCAACTGGCGCATAAATTTTAGCCATTCTCCGACGTCTCTGATAAGATTTGCCAGCTCTGCTTTATGTCCAACCCTCGAAAGTGCTCCACAATTAACTCTGCAAAATGAGACAAGGCAAGCGATAAACAATCCCCCTGAAAACCCACTCTCTGACCAAATCGGAAATAGACTGCTCATCCGCAAATAATTTACGCTCAGCTTTTAATATAAACATAGCCAAAAAATACTTAAACAATTAAAATAAAATAGCAACTAAATGAAAAATCATTTTTTAAGCTTTTACAATAAATAAAAATGTATATTTTGCATTTCATTTCGATTTTCTAAAGTCTTTTTTTAATTTTTTAAATGGTCGCTGATTCACAATAATAAGAAACTCAGAAACATAGCCAGAAACTATAACTTATTCTTATTTAAATAAATAACAAATAAATAAATAGAAAAAATACCAAATAAATAATTTTGGGTAAGTTTTGTCTGTATTTAAAGGACCTAAAATGTAAGGACTACTTAGCCAATGTTAAGCAAATAAATAATTAATTTAATTAAATAATATTCAATCAAAGTTTATGAACAATTTCCACAATAAATCCATAAAAGAAAAAAAATATTTATATATAAACATAAAATAGGAATTTGATATGCGCAGCTTTTACTATAAAATAAAATTTTAATTACATTTTAAATTTGTATTTGCTAAAAGCTTTATTAAAATCGAGTTATGTTTTCACGTGCACTTTAATTAAATACGTAAACTAAAAAATAGGTAAATATATCCCAAATAATATTAAAAATTTTATAACTGAATTATTTCCAATATTAAAATCAACATTCCGAAATCAGCATAAATGTCAAAGGTGCTCAATTCCCAACATAGACAAAACAAATGAGACTGTTCACATTGCTTTTTTGCAGCTGCCGACGACTATTTTTGAAGGCCAAATGTCAGCACCAGGGCAAAGGTCAGGGGCATGCAACAGTCTGTTGCCCAAAAACAAAAAAATGCGCGGCAAATTCGATGAAAAGCCGCTTGTCAGACAACTCGCATTGCATGGTAATTAAATCAATCATACGCCCCCGTATAGGCAGCAAAGCGCGCAACACAGCACAAAACGAAGACACAGATTGGGGCAGGGACTGTGGCAAAGAGTGTGGCAAAAACTGAGGTACTGGCACTGGCAGTGGCAGTGGGTGTGGCAGACACTTGCAAATACTCACGCGACGGCGCTTAGCATAAATGAATATTTATAATTCAGTGTCTTGGCATTGCCCCCAAGCCTTGCCACCTTATCACCTTGCCACCTTGCCACTGCCTGCTTGCCCCCTTAAGATCTGAAAAGTGCTTTTCAGAGTGCAAACAAATTTTTTTTTTCATTCTTTTTTTTATGAATATTTATTTGCTTTCGAAATCGAAGTTATGCATTTGTTGCTGCCACACCTCGCTGCCCCTGCCCCACTGTTCCACTTGGCTATTATTGCTGAGGTCGTCAAAGTTTTGCCCTTTGCGAGTTGTTGTCTGAAAGGTGCGTAAGACAATTTAATTTATTTGACGCATTAAAGCAAAAATATTAACGCTATAAATCAATAAAAATCATGCCGCAAAGTGCACACAGAGGGGGCAGGTAGCAGGGGGCAGGTGGCAGAGGGGGAAGCAGAACTTTCTTTTCTTTAGCAAAATATATATATATATATATTTTTTATTCTTATTTAAGTATATGGTGGAAAGTTCGTTTCGCTTGCCTTTTTCGGCTTTTGCTTTTTGCTTTTTTCCCCTGTTTTTTTAGGCAGAACTTCTATTAATTTATGTGCCATTTGGAGTAGAACCTTTGCTCGGCAGCGAACAGCATTTTTATGACAGTTGCGCAACTTATGAGACAAAGTTGCTTTTACTTTATGGGCCCCTAAGGGTATTGCACTTCATAACATAATCCCCTATATATTCACCTGATTTCCATTCGTAGTAGCCGCTGCGCTTCAATAAACGAATCCATATCCAACTGGAGAAAAAGGGTTCAAAATGCGAAGCAATTCATTTTTAACATTAGAATTCGCTTAATTAATCGAAAATAAATTACATTTAAATTTTAGTTAAGTTGTGCGAATTTATTGAATGCACAATTAATAGCAATTATTAGTTATAGCTGACTAGAGTGAATTTAAACAATTTAAAATGTTTTATTTGTTATTAAATTTAATTTCTTATTTATTTGTTATCTATTAAGCATTTATTTATTATTTATTTTATTTATTATTTACCTCTTTATTCGTTATTTATTATTAATAATTTGTAAGTCATTTCTTCTTACTGCTTATTTATTTTACACTTATTATTCAGTATTTATTAATTTCATATTTTTATTTATTTATTTATGGGTTCTGGCTTTTACACACTTTTGCGCAACTTCAACATAACTTTTGCTCCCATTTTGAATGGTTTCAGTTGTCAATAAAAATAACCGACAATTTCGTGGAATGAAAAATGCGCATTTTTTTTTATTTGTTTGTTGTCAGAAGACCACTTGTAAATAATAATATATGTAGAGAATTATCACAATATTTAATGAGGCGACAAACCAAAAAGCCAACTGAAGCAACAACAACAGCAACAACAACAACAAAAGTTGCCCGCATTTGTTGGGGTTTTAAATGTGCATAAAATGTGTGAAAAATGACTTTATCTATTCGATGCATACGGCAAATATAGTAGAGGGAGGGGAGTGGAGAGAGGAGAGGGGGAGTCGTCAGTCAGACAGTCAAATGGCCAAATGACAATGTAAAATTGCAGCTGCAAATACGAGCATTAATTAAATTTTGCTTGCATTTTTTTTGCACTAATAATTAAATTTTATGCATTCCTTTTTTTTTGTTGCTAAAAGAAAATATGTAGAAAAAATGCTAAAAAAAAAGAAGCAGCAGGATTAAAATGTGCTGCGCATTAATTAATAATTATGCGTGTGTAATTTTAAATTTAACTGCATCTCAAATGTGCTTCAAATGTTCAAAATTGTTTAATTTGAATTTAACTAAGGCAAATTTAAGCAGATTCAGTTTGAAGCAATGTTAGCAAAGGTGTCCAATGGAGTCAAACGGAACATATATATATATATATTTATATATATATATATTTTTTATATATATTTACTTCAGCCTTACAAATGCAAATTGTGTCCGAGAAGGCGAGTGAAAAAAATAAGGAAGGAAAAAGAAATGGAGAAGAAACCAACGCTGGCCAAGGCTGCCAGGGATGCCAAACATATTCCGGCAACAGCAGCAGCAGCAGCAGGAAGAGGAAGAGTGGCAGCAACAGCAACAGCAACATCAACTTTTGGGTCAATGGCATTTAACTTCATTTCTGCTGCAGGATTCGGCTTCTCCTTCTTCCTTGAGAGAGAGAGCAGCTGTGCGAATCCTTTTTGCATAGTTTCCCACTTCTCGTTGCAGCCCAATGCATGCAGGTCCTGCAGAACAGGCAGGAGGGGAGGGTGGAGGGGAGGGGGTTGTGGCTTCTGTGTGTGTGTTTAGCTAATGGGCCAGCTGAATGCTAAGTGGCAAATAATGCGGCTGTCTGTGTTTGGCCCGAAGACTGCCGCAAACTAAGCAAAGCTAATCAAAGAAATTAAGTTAACTTAAGTTAAATAAATGCCCAAATTAAATTAAATCTATTTCAACTTCTAATTCCTAAGAGATCCTTAACTATTTATTTAAACTATCTTAAAGTAAGCAAGGCAAATCCAAATCAAAAACTTAAATGTTGATTTCAATTTCGATTTGTATTCAATTCTTATATAAATTAATTTAAAACTATACTCAAATTAAATTAAACCGATATCAATTTCTAATTCCTAATAAGCCATTAACTTTAAATTTATCTTTTAAAATTATTTATTCATTATTTTTTTACTTATTTATTTTTACTCAGTGTTCAGAGTTTCAGATTTGTAAATAACCGCTCTAATAATATTAAGAAGTTAACTTAATTGATTTTCCAAGCTTACAAATTATTGACTAAAATTGAGTTTTATTAAAAATACACCTAAAAAAGTTCAATTTGAGAAAATATTAGAAAAAATTTTTAAAAAAAAATAGATAATGTTCAGAAATAAATATGAAAGATCTTTTTTTTAGTTTTGTGATTATCTGTTTTTAGCTGTAGATAATTTTTCATAATTAAATATCTGCCAAAATGTAAATAAAGATAAATAAGCCAAAAGCTGCTTTAATGCGGGCAATCAAAATAAATCAAATAAATAATTTTATATATAATTTCAACTAGATTTTTAATTTACAAATTAAGCAATTAAGTAAAAAATATTAATTTTATAGTCGATATGCAAAATGTGAAATGAAAATGAAGCGCCAAATAAAATCCCCCTATTTTAACAGAAGCAGCGCAGAGCTTTCGGCGCACTGTTAATTAACAGCGGAGGGCTGGCACAGCGAGAGATATGCATACGCCGATAGAGAGAGAGCGAGAGAGGCAGAGCGCTCGCGAGAGAGCAACAGCAACCGACCGGCAAAGAGCGCATTGCAGGCGCTACCCACGCTCGCTAGCTGTCGCTTTTAGCTGCACTCTCCCGCATGCGCTGCACTTGCACCGTGTGGGCGTAGTTCCGTCGCTGGCCACTGGATGGCGCGCCAGAAGCTTGCACAAGAAATGGAAAATTTTTTTTAGTTATGATTTGCACGCCAAGACGGACGCACGTCGTTTTCATCGAGCGCGCGTCTCTCAAAAGCTAAAACAGCAAACAGAAAACAGAGAAAAAACCCGAAAGCGAAACGAAACCAAGGCGAAAACGAAACTGAAAACGAAACCAAACCAAACCCAACGACAAGTGAGACACACACACTCACACTAACACACACTTGCTCATCGATGGACAAGGACTAAAAGTTATTTCGTGTTAGTTTTGCCATACAAAAAAATAAAATAAGAAACCAAAACAAGCAAGGAAAACACCACAAAAAACGAGCAACAAAAATGTCCAAAAAGAAAACAGAACAATTCAAGTAAAATAAAAACAAAGTGCGAGTTTTGAGTGCTTGAACAAATTGTGCAAAATAAATATAAAATAAAAAAATAATATGACAATCATTTTGCTAGGATGTTGTTTTTGTTGTTGTTTGCTGCTGCTAAATAAAACGGAAACTTTCAAGAACCTACATAATTAATACCATGTATTACTACTAATTTATTTGTTTATTTTAATTATAATGGAAAAAATTCATTATTAAAGTAAATAATATATTAATGTGCTTACGCTTAAATATTTAATTTGTTAATTTAAATGGAACATTTCGAGTGTATAAATAATGTTTCAAGTTAATTAATCTTTTTATTTTTTTATATTACAGGCAAAAATTAATTAATTAATCTCTTTGTTTGATATTACAATTCATTTGCTAATTTTTTTTTAAACCAAAAAATTTTTAAAAGTAAATTAACTTATTTTGCTTCCAACTCAATAAAATACATCTGTTTAATTAAAATGGGACCAAAAATTATTATGTTTGTTGGTAGCAATAAAATGGAACCTTTTAACAGTCTTAATATACATTAATTTATTTATTGCTTATTTAAAATAAATTGGAGGCTTTCAAGAGCCAAAACAATATTTAAAATAAATTAATTTATCTTGCTTCCAATGAAAGTTTCTTGATTTGTATATTATTATACCGAAGCGAGCGGAAATCCAAGCATAAATATTTAAAATAACTTAATTTATTTCGTGCAATTAGCTTCGGTTTTGCATTTGGTCTTTTATGGTTTATTATTCCCATTATAATTTTTAATTATTTTTATGCCGTGGCTCTAATTTAAGCTAATTAAGCTTCCTTCCTTCAATTGTACGCTCTGCGCAGTCTGTCTCTGTCTCTCCTTAATTCTGCCCAAAAGTCCGACCCCCTCACACGCGCCGTGTGGTTTGAGTCTCGGCTGTTTCGTGAACATAAATATTGTGCTGCATATTTTTAGGCGCGCACTCACTCATAACAATGACGCGTCGTTTTTTATTATTATAATAACGGCACTTGTCTATTGCCCGTTTTCTGCTTCTTTCTCTTTCTCTTCTTGTTGTTGTTTGTTATTTTTGCTGCTCTTCTTCATTATCTCTTTTCTGTTGTTGTTGTTGCTTTTGTTGCTTTTTGGTCCATTGTTTCGCAAACAACAAATTGGCAGCAACAATTCTTAAACATTGCCAATTTTTTCTTCTTTTTTAGCTAGTTTGTAAAAAATTTGACAAGATTTATTTTCATTCGTGTTTTGTTTTCATTCAGCTTTCATTGTTGTTTTTGTTTCAAACTGTACATTGGCTCTTGTTAATCGACTCTTTTTTGTTGTTGCTTGTTTGCTGACCTGGCAACAATATTCCATTGTTCGATTTTTATATATGTTTCCCGATTATTTTCCTCTTTTTGACTTAAACTCATTTTAATTGGCTAAGCATACAAAAGGAGTTACTTAAAAAATGTTGATACGATATGAAAAACAGTGTCATAAAAATAGAGTAAAAAGTTTTTATTTTAATTGCTGTTTTTTGAATGAAATAAATCTATTTATGCAAATGAAAGTTAGAAATAAAAAACGTTTTTCAAAAGATCAACTTTCTTAATTTAGAAAAGAAAAACGTTTGCCTTACGTTAAACTTTATTTAATTTATTTTATTTAAAAACAAAATTCGGTTTTTACAACTTAAAATTAATTAAAATTGGCAAAATAATTAAAAGAAGACTTTTCAGCTCTGTTTTCTTTATCATATTTAAAATAACAGTTCTTGTGAAAAACTTTACTCCAAACTAAGGTTTGCCAACTAAACCAAAGTATTTTTCTACTCCAAACTCTTTGGGCCAAAATGTTTTGCTTTGAATTAGTTTTCCTTTTTAGCTGTAGTAAATTTATTTCACTTCGCAACTATTTTCTAGATTCCATCTCACTTTTCCTCTATTTCCTCTCAACTTTTTACTTTTCTTATTACTAGATAACTAAAGCCTTACAATTTTTGGTCTGTTTGAGATTTTTCTGGGCTTACCCAATTCCGGCGTAAAATGCGAAACATTCTACATTTGAATACACATTAATTTTGTACTTTATTTTATTTTATTTTTTTATTTTCATTTAATACTTCATTTAATTTAATTAAAAATCCTCATTTCGCTTAAAATAAAATAAATTAAAGTTCAACAAATATACTAAGCTCTTACTTTTTTTCATTTTGAATTTTTATTCTATTATTCACTTTTTATTTATTTATTCACTTTTAATATTGCTTCATTTAATTTGTAACTTTGATAATCATGTTGAATTTAGCTGTAAATTTTTATTTTAAAAAACATTTTTGAACTGCTTTATTAAGTAAAATAAACTCAAATATTCCCAGTTTTATTATATACCTTTTAATATTTAATATGTACGTTTATTTTTCACTATTATTATTTATAATATTGATTTTATTTATTATTTCGTTCGACCTTTTTGAAAAGTTATAACTAGATTATTGTTTAAAATCACGCTTATATTTAAAATAAGTGTAGATGGTTAAATAGAGAATGACATTTATTTAGGGTCGTTGCGTATTTATTTGTAGAGAGGAGAAAGGAGAAAGGAGAACGGAGAATGGAGAATGGAGAAAGGAGAAAAGCAGACATTTGTCGCTAATCATGTTTGATGGGCACTTTAGCCTTAGCCATTGGGGCACATGTGGGTCAGCGGCGCGTGTGGCATTATTCTTATTATTATTATTATTATAGCAGAGACAACAACAACAACAACAACCACAACAACAATGACAATAACAACAACAACAACAATTGACAACAGGCTCAATTGCCTCGTTGCAAGCGTTGCCCGTTAGCCGTAAATCAAATGCCTAGAGAAATGGCTGAAGGGGAGGGATGTGAGGCGGGTTAGATTTTGAATTTATGTTGCATGCGCCTCAATACACAGCAGCCAGTTGCTGCCACTGCTGCCACTGTTGCTGCGTCTCCCATTTAGTCTGTGCCTTTGCCGTTTGTAATTAATCTTTGGCCAAAATGCTGCAAAATTTATGTCTTTAACTTGCCTCGTTTTCAGCCGTCTGTCCTTTTGTCCCATTTTAATAGTTTCCCTGCCTTTTAGTGCTACTTTTTGCCAGCTATTTTTTCTGCTCTTTTTCTAAATTTGTTCTACTCTTTTCCAGCTCGTTTTCTACTTTATTTATACTTTTTCTATTCATTGTTTTTTTGCTATTGATTAATTGGGCTGACAGTTAAAAGAACAACAAAAATAGCCACGTTAACTCAACATCTAAATGATATAGGTGAATTCTTGCCACCCACAGAAATTAATAAACACATTTCACACACACACACAGACAGACACACACACCTTATGCACACAGTGTGTGTGTTTGTTTGTTTGTTTGAAAACTCTCCGGACGCATAAATAATTCCCCGAATTCCCCGAGTGCGCAGAGTACAGTGAGCCCCCCACTAAGCAACCAGTGAAAGTGTTTTTGTAGCCGCCTGAAAATGTGTGCATTGGAGCCGGCTTACACACACACACACACACCCAGGCATACTCCGGGACAGACTTTAAGCCACACTTTGAGGCACAGAATTGATCCCAGTAGTCAGTCACATTCGGCGCCGCACCACCGACAAATACACCACCAACAACAGCAGCAGCAGCAGCAGCAACAGGCTGGCCAAAATGCTTTTAGCCTGGCCAAAAGGACAGCAACAACAACAACAACAGCAACATCAGTGAAGAGAACGCATCTGCAGCTTTGGTACTTGCTACATGTGATATTAGTGCTAATCGGTGAGTGAACCCCAAACAGCAAACTAAACTTTCTTTTTTATAATTATTTCAAATGGTCAACAATTAATTCTACACACACACACACATCACACACACCCCAACACACACACACACCCTTTTCTTAGGGACCCTCAGCCACAGCTACCCGAAAATTACGATTAAATGCTTCAAAAGTTTGCAAATATTTGCGCAAATTGAGATGAAAATGTTTGCTCATTTATGTGTGAGTGTGTGCGAATGTGTGTGTGTGTGTGTGTGTGTGCATGTGTGTAAGGGACTTTGCATTGAAATATATAATTAATTCCAGTTACTATCTGGCCCAAGATGAAGTCAGTATTATTTGCCATACGATTGTATTCAAGCAAATAATATTCATCAATTTCAGTTCCACTTTCAAAGCTGGGCAAATAATTGCAACCGCTCTTGAGCCGAATAATGATTATTTTGAGTTAATTTGCACTTGCGGCATTGATCAAAATTACACAGTTAATCGAAATATTTGATGTGAAATCGACTTCAGCAATTTTGAGATTAGCAAGATGTTTACAAGACTAAATGACTGAAATAAGTACATTATTTATTCAGTCTGCAATTGCAGAAAGAGACTAAATATTTAATCAAATTAAAAAAATTAAAGAACTTGCATTTAAAAATGAGTAATTATTTTTTAAAAATTAAGCATTTACTTTTATTTTGGATGCATATTTTTTAAACTGAAGTAAGGAATCAAATATTATTTTATAATTACTCCATTTACATATTTAATTGAATCTTAAATAATAATTAATAATTATCTTACTATTTATATATTTTCCTTAATAATTTAATAACAGCATATTTTAATGAATAGTTTTTGGAGAATATTAAATTCAATATTTAATGCACTTTAATTAATTTTGGGTAAAGCTAGAATAAATAGAAAGAGAGAAAAATCATTTAAAAATTAAAAGAAAAGCTTTAAAATGCACACACGATAAATTCAGCCTGCCTCAATAGAACATCAAAGTGCTCTCGATAATTAAGAGGATTTTGTAGAAAGAATCCATTTACGCTTCCATTGAGACAAGTGAATAATTCAAAAGCGACAACTTTTAATGGAAGCCCAGATAGTGAGGAGATGCGTGAGCTCAATTAAAATGGTGCCAATAACTTGAAAGGAGGCGCCCACACATAGGGACATCCTTTGGTGTGCTGGAACTAAGAAAAAGCTGAGAAAAAACTGCGAGTGAAAAGCAATATAAAACAATCAACAAATTGAAAGCAAAGTTCAAATAATTCCGAGCAGGCCAAAACTGGTACTTAAGTAATTTTCCTGGCTAAGAAAGCAAAAGACAAAAAAGAGGAGCAAACAACAAAACAAATTACGATACGCATGCTGCATAGAAATTAATAAATTGCCTGAAGATGGATAAAAATAAAGCGAGGGGCGGGGGTTGGGGTTGGCCAAACAGACATTTTCCGAGCATAA
This sequence comes from Drosophila nr. fundita, assembly GCA_035044245.1. Classification (NCBI taxonomy): domain Eukaryota; kingdom Metazoa; phylum Arthropoda; class Insecta; order Diptera; family Drosophilidae; genus Drosophila; species Drosophila nr. fundita. The sequence goes on from JAWNMG010000654.1 coordinate 3,090,146, forward strand.
ATTTGTTGTTGTTGTTCCTGTTTTGTCATTGGGAAAGCGCAAAAAAGTTAAGTTGACATTTCCGCACACAAACAAAGTGAACCAAAGAGCACAGAGAAAATACAAGTCACGATGCTCTCGGTGGGAGTGGGAGTGGCAAGAAAGGGGCAGGGGTGTGCTTGGTGTGTGGGAGGTTGAGGGGGAGGGGTGGGGGTGGGGGATGTTGCACACATTAAAGCCATTGAGCAGTGTTCGCTTTCATTATTTTTAAATCATATCAGCAGTGGAAGAAGAAGCAGCAACAGGAAACGGATATGAAACCAAGTGATGTTTGTATGCCTTCCACTCTCTCTCCCTCTCCCTCTCTCTCTCTCTCTCTGTGTCTCTGTGTGTGTGTGTGTGGGTGGGCTTAATTCAACGTCTCATTTGCATACATTAAAATGTCACATTTTACATGCCGTTTGTGCGTCTCTCGCCCTAAGCCAAAAGCGGTAGGCCGTCAGTTAACGTTAAGAAGCCTCCGCCTGTTACACATAAACTACATTAGCAATTGCCAGTCAGCCAGTCAGCCAGCCAGGACGTCAGGATCCCACTGATCCTGCACTCAGAAAATACAAAATTACGCTCAAATTTAGAAAGTTTATCTTGTTTTCTTTTAGATAATTTTTAAATATAAGCAAATATATATTTTTTTTAATTTTCTACAAAATCAAAAATCCCGAAAATAAGGCTTCTTTTTTGTATTTTTTACTAATATTTTTTATTATTAGGAATGTATTTAAGAAGTAGAAATATAGATCCAATTTATTATAATTCTAAAAGTAATTAAATTTGCTTTTCAGCCATCTATCTTATAGCTATCTTAAAGCTATCTTGTAGTATTATAGTTTAATAATAATAATAATAGCATTCATAATAATCATAATAATAATAATCATAATATAAATTATAATAATAGTAATAATTTCATACCCTTGACTTCCAAAAGTATGCCTAACTTCTGAAATGCACTGCAATATTTTTTCTGAGTGTAGCTGGCAATCGAGAGCAGTGAGGAGGGAGCAGAGACCCGGATTCGGAGGGAGTCAGAGTTCAGGGTGGGAGTGGGGACATCTGTGTGCCTCGACGGCATTGCGGCCATGTAAAAATGGCTTAACGCGCAAATCTTTCAACTAAACATTAATCCTAATGGTTTTCAATTTTTTCGCTTCTCTCTTCTCATTTTTTTTTACGCCCGTCTGTGGCAAGCCAACTTAGCAGCAACAGGAGCAGCAGCAGCAGCAGCAGCAGCAGCAGTCATGCCCCAAACCTCAGCTGTGCCACGATTCCTGTTTTGCATGTAAATACGCTCTTTGATATTGCGACGCATTTCGCATTTCGCATTTCGCCTGCAGCCTGATTGCCTCTGACAGCCACGCCCCCTCCACCTCCTCCCCTTTCGGCACCCTCGCAAACAGACCCTAAATTGACTGACTCAAATATGAAATTTTTAGCGAAACGCGAAAAGGCCAAAAACACATCAAATTGAGGGCCCATTCTCATTAGACCATCTCATTAATCAGCAGACAGCAGCTTAGCGTAAAAAATAAAATAATATTAATAAATGATGCCCTTGACTTACTTAGTTGGACACTGCTGTGCGGCTCAGCGAGCTAATTTCCACATATATACCAGACTGCTGGCCTACCCAAATGAAGTCAGCCAAAAACAATAACTGATTGACTGTCAAATACCCCTTAGTTTCGGACTAATTCCCATATCTCTTGAAAATGCGAAGAGTTGTTGTTTGGATGTCGAACTTAAGCCAGATATTTCCAAATAAATTCTAAATGCAATCTTTAACAGACTTTAACAGAATATATCAACTGACCGACTAACATACACACCATAGTTTGATTCTTAGTCTAATATCCATTCGTTTTCTAGACTTTTTTTAGTTGCCACATTATCAAATTCAAACCTAAACACAATCCTCAAAAGACTCTAGTGAAAAGCAAAAACTAATCGACTAAAAAATACCCTTTAATCATGGACAATTTTCCACATATCTTAAAAATGCGTAGAACTATTTTTGGAAGTCTAACTTATAGAAAATATGCTTGGAATGTATTTCATCTTAAAAATAAATATTCAAATAATTTCTTTACTAGACTTGATCCAAAAGTAAAGACCGAATATTCACTTGAGTTTTTGTTGCTGATGATATTTGTGTTTTGCTTGCTCTGTAATAATATTCAAATGTACCAATGACAAATTGTAATTGAAACTGCAACAACGAAATATCGGCAGCAATTGCATTTATAATTAACATTTTTTGCGAATATTTTCATGGAATTATGTGCATTCCATGCACTGACGATAAATAAAATGTGTGTGTAAATATAGTCGATATTCGATGACATTTTTTGTAAGTGCATTAAATGGGTCATAGGGGTTTACTGGTTTGCTGCAAAAGCAAACATATCCGATGGCCAATCCCAGAAGCCTCAAGAGCTAGACACTTCAAATTTGTAATATAAGTTCTCAGATTTAATTAAATCGACAACTGTCACCGTTTTGCGAATATCGATTCTTATCGACTTCTTATTGCAATAAAAACTATAATTTTACAGGCAGATAATTCTAATTGACATATGTTATATGAATTGAACATATTTCATCATAGCAAAGATTTTTGATTTCATCACTTTCAGTAGACGACCCAAAATAAAGATCTTAACTGTCATCTAATCATTAGAAAAAATATATTATAAATAATAAATATCTCTCCATATAATATTTAAGTGGGCAAAACGCAAGGCTAATGTAGTAATCAAAGTGGATAATATTTAATAGCCAGCTGCAGGGTATTTCTAAGTCGTGTTAACTCAATGAGAGCCTGCTTTCTTTTTTTATAAACACACACACCTTTTCGTCCTTTGGGTGCATTGGGTATACTATTTGAAGCACACTTTAGCAGGCCTACTGTGGCACTGAGGAGCTCATCACACACTATCACATTAAATTGTTGTTGTTATTGTTGTTGTTGTTTTTATTGTTGTTGTTTTTATTGTTGTTGTTGTTGTTTTCGTTGGAGTGAAGTGAGCAAAGGCTCAAGTTGGCTTTTGTTTTGTTTAAATGAAACTGTGTTTTTGCTACAATGGCAAAGCAAGTATTTTTGTTTTGATTATCCACACACGCACACACACAATAGATGATGATAGCTGTCTGATTGCGAGATATGTGCACACCCGCACATACACACACACACACACACACACACACTCGCACACACTTCTCTGTTGCCAGTGTGACACACATAAGAAAATATATTTTGAGCCACTAAGCCATTGTTAAAGTTTATCTCTGCATTTGCCAAATGATGGCAACTTGGCTTTTGTTATTGTCCCCGTTTTTTCTTTATGTATATTTGATTCTGGTTGTTGTTGTTGCTGTTGTTGCTGTTGTTGCTGCTGCTTTGCAATTGACATTGACGTTAGCAGCAGGTAGCTTAAATAGAAATAAATTTTGGCAATCGCAACGCGCATCAGCGTAATTCCCTCATTCATATTTAATGATGCCTCCACTAACAGCATTTTGATTGTCTTCCTTCGATGCAGTTATGATTATGATTTCTCCACTTGTTATTATAATGTTTAATATGTACTTTAACTATCTTATCATAATTTGATTTACTGATTGCCTTTCATCCATCAGTAATTTCAAGTTTGTTCTTCGACTATTTGAGACTGAATTGATATGATTTATATTCGAGATAAATAAATATATATGTAATATGTTGAATATGTACTTCAATCATCAATAATTTGCTGTCATTTATTATTATATTTTCACTTTTATTTTTAACTATTTGATTATACATTTATATCATTTTTTATTACTAATTGCCTTTCATCACAAGAATTTTATATCAGTGATAAATAATTATTTAAACTATTTCCTAATGTGCACCAAAATGCATTTGGTTATCTTCATTATATTAATTTATCTATCTGTTTCTTTAGAATATGAACTTGATCTATTTTATAATGATTGTCTGCCGTTTATATTAACTGTTCCAGTTCTTAATGGGGTCTATTTATATTATCATTTAAATTACAGATTGTCCTCTTTAGATTAAAGAGTGTGGCAATAGTGAATATCTACTTCAATTATTTTTCTAATAATTTGCAGTCACTTAAATTAACAATTCGCTTTCATTGTTGCCTTGTCATTAGGAGCAATTAATGTCCTTATTTTGTGGTCTATGTGATTTCGATTTGGAGAAGACACAAAGGTGACGCCTCCCGAAATATTTGTTATATTTTTTTATGGTAAATTGATATGCGCAGCGCCATAAATTGTAACGTTTCAATTAAAAATGATAGCCATGGCTAAAAGCCAACAAAAGAAGGGCAAAAAAAAAAACACAAGAAACCCGCCAAGACAAGTGGTTGGTGGGGGAAAAGGCAAGTCAAAGCCGATGGGTGTCAAGGGGTCAGGGGTCGAGGGGTGGAAACGCCTGTCTGACCGGACAACGCCCAAAGCATGCTAAGCAAATTGAAACAAAATGAAACACACTCTCTGTATGTGTGTGTGTGTGTGTGTGTGCGAGTGTGTGTGTGGGTGTGTGTTGACTTTTTTCGATTTGTATTGAAATCATTAGAGCGCAGCCAAACAAAAAAAAGAAAGAAGTCCAAAAAAACAGCGAAAGTTGGCAAGGGGCCGTAGCGTAGGGGGGTGAGGTTGAGGAGGGGTGTGTGGAGGGGGTGCTGTTTGGCCTGAAGGTGCTTTAATGTCTGACGAGCAAACAAACGAGCGACTGACGCCTATTAATCATGCAGACTTTACGTACCATTAAGCACGAATATTTCAACGCAGGCCAAAAAGGCGTTTCGACTTCTTCTTTTTTTGGTATATCATTGCGGCATGATACGAAAGTTCCCACGGGGCAGCCAGAGACTGGGGGGAGCTGGCAACTCCAATGAGTTGAACAACTGCCCAAATACCCTCTACTTACACAAATACAGCTGCGATCAAAATATAAGTAGTGCAAAAAAAATAATTAAAATATATTTTAAAAATTATGAAAATTTGATTTCAGAGGATAAGTAAATTTCTTCCAAAAACTAGATATGATGAGTGTTTATATTTTACTACATTTAGTATTTGCAAATAATATTATTTTGAAACATTCCCAGTTGAGGAACCAAACATTTGAATTGAATTTTGTATTCATTTTGAATATTTTAAGGGGCTTTCGATTTTATCACCGTGAAATTAGTCATATTTTTAATAAATCCTTTCAGAAGCAGCACTACTATTATTTTGACCGCAACTGTGCGTTTAATACCCTGTGGCTCTGAAAAAGGTTCAAAGCCAAAGAGAAGTTTAAGCAACAAAAAGAAGGAAAATAACTGAACCCTCGAACACAAACAAAGTAACTGGTCGCATTTTTGCCCATTTGCCTGCCTAATGGCAAAAATATTGTATTACAACAATTTGTGCAGTTAACCCGAACCCCAGCAAAAAGGGGAAAAAAAGAAGAAGAACATCAACATGTATAAAATGCTAAAAAGGGAACACAGCCCAAAGGGTCGCCAACGATATGGTAAATTTATCAAAAAATACAAGACCCACGACAACAACAACAAGAACACGATGAAACCAGTCAACAGTCAACAGTCAACAGCCAACCATCAACCGAGTCGGCCAAGTCCACTGTCAGCTAAGAGGCAGGCATAAAATAATCAGCAGTCGACACCAGAAATGAACCAGAAAAGGCAAATGTTAAGGCTAAAAGGCTTTTCAGGTCGTCGCGATGACCCCGCAGGGCCAGCTGCAAATTGATTTGTTGCCCCGGCCAAAAATGGCCAGCTCTCTCTCTAGTAAATTATTTAAATATTAGCTCAAGCAAACTATCGAGCAATTTGCAATAATCAATGCAACTATGACAAGTGCGAGGGGAAGTTGTTTTTTTATTGGACAAAATCGGCGCTTAGTTTAAGCCATGTAAGCAGATCGCATAAGCGGAAAAGACAATTCAATCGGTTTGCTGAAGTGTGTGTCTGTTTGTCTACTTAATGCGCTTTGCACAAAGACTCACACACACACACACACACAAAGGCAACACAAAGCGTTGAGCAACTGTTTGAAATATTTTCACTTGTGTCATTTCCTCGAGCAAATTCCTGAAACTCGAACAAAGAGCGACGAAAGCGCTCCTAAATGTGTTCACACAAGTTTAAGAAAATTGTTGCATAGTTTTCAGCGCGGCCAATGAAGCACTTCGAGATGGCAGCGTGATACAAAAAAGAACCACATAAATCCCAGATCTAAAGCTTCTAATGCGCCCTAATTTTGGTTATAAGTTAATAACAAAACAAACGTACAAATATTTAGAATTCCATTTTGAAAGGTATAAGTAAATTATTTACGTGACTGCAAATCGAGTGAAGGAACTGAGTTCAAATTTTCTTATAATTATTCTGTATTATGGCAATAAAATCATTCACAAAAAATCAATTGTTAATGTTTAAAGTTGTATAAAATAATTCTCAACAGCAGAAAACTATCACTTATTAAAACTAGTATTTTGTCCACCAAATTCTTAACTAAGTCTCAGTACGCATCAATTCTTCAAATATTAAGAAAAGTATTTAAATAAGTAAAAGTTGACTAGAGAAATTTGAAGTGCCTTTTCATCCGTATTCAGAACAAATATTTATAAATTATGATAAAATTTAATAATTTAAAGAAATCTCAGAAATACATTTTTCTGGAGCACCATACGCTGAGTAATCTAATCTTATATTGTAAAATAACGGACAAACAACTGAAATATATTATTTACCCAATGTTCATTATTTGGCGATATCTTATGATGTTGCAAAAACGATGCCTTAATGCATATAGCTGATCGTTAAAATTGTGGGCAAGCAATAAAACAATTCTCACAGTTAAGTAAGAAAACAGAAATTCGTGTACAAGTTGGCACTTTAAGGAGAATTCTGAAATGGAACAATGCTTTTTTTGTTTGCTAGATAAAATAGAGTTTTATCTGTGTCTGAATTGTACTTAGTATTTCACACACAGGATTTGGCTGGCTGGCTGGCTGGCTGGCTGGCTGGCTGGCTGGCTGGCTGTCACGTGCCCATCTCTGGGTGCTAATGGGGATGGGAAGTCGTGCACGGAGCTGGAGATGGAGATGGAGCTGGAGCTGGGGTTTGGGCTGGGGATGGCTGTGAAATGCCTCCAACACTTTCGCCCCTAAGAGCAGCGCAGTCGAGCGCAACTTTTGGAAGCGCCTTCAAAATGGTAAATGGCAAATGGCAACTGGCAACTGGCAAATGGCAGATGGCAGATGGCAGCTCGATGTTAGTTTTAGGTGCTTGCACTGAATTTTGGCAACAGACGAGCGCAAATAGAGCAGAAAAATTGCGATGACCTGAGAACTATGCGGCACGACTGAGTACTGGCAACAGAAACTGAAAATCCAGCAGCGAAAGTTAAAAAGAGAAAGTTCTTTTTTCTGTTTTTTCTATTTTTTTTTAGTTATTTTTTGGGGAGCGATATATTGGTCGAGTAATTTATTTGGCAAGCGGTAATCAATGGGCGGCTGTCCGTTGTCGTTGATGGTGATATACGGGAGACGGGTTAAGTCGTGCTTATCTTAAAGTTGGGTAAAGTGGCCAATGCGGCATTTTAATGGCCGACAGTTGAAAGGCCACTGCAAGATTTGTGGCCAGGATTTATGACAAAGTGGCACAGCATTAGCATTCCAAACATGCTGTTAACATCAGCATTTGCATATGCATATGGCTCATACTCATACTCACACTCATACTCACACTCATACTCAGTCGGAGACTCATTTGAGTGCTCGCTCGCATCATATGTGCGAATAATGTGCGCCAGTCCGAAAGCACTGCCAAAAATGTATCCATAACAATAAAGCAGCATTAGCAGCTGCAAAGAGACAACAACAAGAAGAGCAACAACAACAACAACAAGTTGTTAGCTAAATTATGGCCATCATTTAAAGTCTTATTTCCCTTTATCCCCCATTTCAGTTCATTGCTTTTGCCTTTTGTTTTTGTTTTTGTAGTCGGACAAAAAGCAAAACTCAGCACTAAAATTGTGGCGCATATTATGCAAGGAGCAAAAATGTAGAAATTATTATATAGTAAAAATGTGACGAATTTCTGATTTATGCAGACTTCCAAATGCTCTACTTGTCAGTGAATGAACACAATAAAAATATACTTGGCCAGTAGTCAGCAATGAATATTCTTAAGTAATTAATTAATTTACTCAAAGTTTTCATACCAACGTAGCTTGCTTAATTTTACTAGATTTATCTTAATCCACTGATTACGGGATTTTCCTGTATCTTTCTTCTGTTCTTTCTCATTTCTTTTGTCTCTCTTTTTATTTTTCTTCTTACCTTTTTGCTTTACTTTTTACTCAGCTACTGGCGCTTAAGCATTTCTGGTCTGCTGCGTTTTTTTGGGTTTCCTATTTTATATACTTCATCTTTTTTCGTTGTTCATTTTAAATTTTTATTTGAATTACTCCCTTTTGATTTTAAATTATTTCATTCGCAATATTACGTTTAATTTCTTTAAATTCTTTAAATTCTGAATTTTTATTTCTCAAATAAAATACAATATATATATAAATGATGTGATTTTAAAAAGTCTTATTAATTTTTAATTTAGAGTTTCTCTTCTTAAATATTGCATAAATTACACATATATAAATGAATTAAAGAAAGAGGTCACCAAGCATAAATCATTCAAATTCATTTATAATTTCTGTTTGAATTTACATTTTTTAATATTACCTAAAATGTGTAGTCTGTTTTCAATACCCCATTATAATTTTTTTAACTTCACTTAATTTGCCAAATTTAGTTTCAATTTAAAATTTAATATGAAGTTTTTATTTGTTAAATCATTTTTCTAAAATTAAATTGCATTTAATATTCATCTACACACTTAGTTACCAATGTTATAATGTGTGTTGGCTTGATTGAACATAATGCACTTGTCATCTGATTAACCCCACTGCTGGGACTGCAGGGTATTCTTTATGCTTTTGCCAAATGCGCAGCACTTGTGTGCAGTTGTTGCGGCCACAGAGCTGCCAATGGCCGCAATAAGTACAAACATACACTATGTAGTCACTCAGTGTGTGTGTGTGTGTGTGTGGTGTGTGTGGGTATATGGGTGTGTGTGTGGTGTATGCTTGCAGCTGCTTTCATTACAAGAGTCGACAATTTCAGGCCGCACATTTGGACTTTGTGCATTTGTCGCGATTTTTATGCGCAGGCAAACTTTTTTATATTCCAGTTGGAATTTTTGCGAGTGTGTATGTGTGTATGTGTGTATGTGTGTGTGTGTGGCTGTGTGTGTGCTTGCTATTTGGTTTCTTTTTTGGCTGCGAGTCCTGCCACTTTGTGCATATCATGAAATTTTAATTGAATTTTCGCATTTTTATTATGCATATTTGAGCGAAAAAGATGGCAAATGATGCGGAGACAAACCTTACAGCTGTCAATAACTTTGACAGTCAGTCAACCCGCATTCACCCGCATCCCCTCACCCCCCTGCACTGTTGCAATGCAAAGAGTGGACTCCCCGCATTGCCCCCAAAGGGAGAACTACTTTTCGGGCTTTTGCATCAGTGCTTTTTAAGCATTCATTCATTTGGCCTCATTCCGCGGAGAGATTCCATATTCAGTTATTCAGTTATTCACTCGCTGGGCAACATATTCAATATTGCAGATGGATTCAGCTCTGCGCATTCCATTTCCATTGAAATAAAATCACAATATTTTTATTTTAATGCAATTTTAATATGCGCGCGCAGCTTAATTAAATATTGAGTATTGCATGCAAAGTTGCGACTCTGCCTCTGTTGACTCGCTCAGTCTCTGAATATTAACTGATTTTCGCTCTTTTGCCATTTTATTTCCATCGCTTGGAGACGCGGAAAGTTAATTACCAATAATATTTGTACGCATCACTTAATAAATTAAATTAATGTCATCCATAACGAGGTCGGCCTTTGACTTGTTCTCTGTGTGCACACAGAGTTGCACGATGTTGCTGATGGGAAAATGTCAATATACAAATAAAGAATGTAAACAAAATGCGACAACATTTTCATAAATCATCGCCTACAATATAAATGTAAATCGGTTTTCGTTTGTAAGCCAAACTGAAAGTTGCCTCTTAAATGTATTTAAGATAACTATGCGGAGCTCACTAATTTATATAAGAAGAAGTAGGAATGATTTGGTTGAGTCAGCGCGACTATGATATACTCTGCAATCTGCTGTTAAACATATATTTTAGTCTTATTTTTCTTCGTCTTGCTCGCTCAAAAGTAAGCAGGTGTCAAAATGCTCTCATTTCCTATAACCAGCAGGATTACAAAATTAAGACAATATGAGAATAAATTTTGATGAAGTTGGTTGGCTTTTTTGTTATTTGTAATCGATATTTACGAAACTGGTGCAGTTATCGATAAATTGAAGTAAGCATGATCTGAGAATTTATATTCCAAAGTCTCCAGTCTCGATTGTTGCACCTAATCAAAAGTTTATTCCTCTTGCCTGTTACATACCTTGCCACGAAAACAATATACCCACTTTAACGCATTTTTAATGGGTTAAGTGTCTATGAAAGTTGACAGTGTTTAACTTGAATATTTCAATGTTTGCCTATCGCTCGTGTTGACACACATCGATTCGTATACAGATAGACATGTGTTGAGTGCGACTGGGTCTTAAATTTCACTTAAGCCTTTAAGTAAATTATTGCTAATGGCTTGCAAACAGCCACAAGAAAATCAGAGACAGGAAGCACAAGAAGAAGATCTTTGTGTGTGTGAGTGTGTGGTGTGTGTGGTGTGTGTGTGGTGTGTGCGGCACACGAGTAAAGTAATCAAAATATTTGATTGATTGAAATCAATTTCCCGTCAAAGGCATGTCTGTCTCTCTGATATACATATATATTTTTAAGTGTGTCTCAGTGTGTGTGTAAGTGTGTGTGTGTGTATTTATTTGTCTATGCATATTTACTTAAACTTCATTTCTTTCATGGATATCTCCAGTGTGTGTGTGTGTGTGTGTGCTTGAGTGTGTGTACTTAGATGGCGCCGATAAACGACGATACGCTTGAAATCAAACGAAGCAATGACTACGGCTACGGCTACGTCTACGGCTCACTGGGCTGCCAAGCACAGACATGCGACAAGTACAAATACACTTAGAAAAAAATAGTCCTCAATTTCAGAAATACTTCAAACTGGATTTTGATATTGGATTTGGATATATACAGATATATATATATATATCGTACATCATTCAAATTTGGAAAAACTGTCCAATTTTCAATGGGCTACAAAATATCAGTGTGTTTTTTTTTTCTGAGTGTAGGATACATCAGGAAGAAGTAGGATAAGGGCACCTTTTAAGTTACTAACTTGTCGCTCGTACCGCTGCTTTATTCCGCGAAATTAATTTCAAATGAGTGACTGATGACGATTATAAGGAATCGTGTGAACCAATGCAGATATAAATGATAAGTGAAATGCAGTTGTGTGGAAAACAAGCGTGCCCCAAAAATGCGGCCACCAAATTGACGTAGTCCTTATTGTCGATGCCCCCAAAAGAAAATCGCACGAAACAAGACAAAATACGTGGCTGGGATTTTTATAACCAAATCAGGACAAGGCTCCAAAGCAGCTCCCTCGGCTCGGAGCTGGATGTTGGCCTCGTTTCTTGGCGCTTTGCTTTGTTTTCTTGCTGGCAAACTGCAGATGCCTTTTGGCATTGCTTTTTATTGTTTTTTATGATCATTTGTATTCATCAATTTTGTATTGATTTGGCTTTAACCCGGGCCCGCGTTTATGTGCCAAGACCACCCCAGAGAAAGGATGAAAATATTTATAAAAATAAACACATACACATATATATTTATTTATATATATATATATACAGATGTATATATACATTTTTGTGTGTTGGCGAAAGCAATGAATTCGGATGTCTTGACTTTGCCCCGATGCCGATGGCTTTGCCTTTGCCACAGCCATTGCGAAAACAGCATCTTACAAATTTATGAGCTATAAAAGCAGCTGCTCAGCTCTGCCCAATATCAGCCAGCCCAAAATAAATACAAATACAACAACAACAACAACAGCAATGATAGCAACAACAACAACAGCTAAGTGCCCCATTTTTTGATTACTTTTGTTATTGTTTTTATGCGTTCTCGCATATTTGTTGATTTTATGCTTTTTTATATTTTAATTATGCGCCAAGTGGATGATAAAGAAAAATTAATGTTTATTGTTCAGTTCAAAGATACATTTGGCAAATGCATTACAAATTTTTAAAAATAGAAGTTATTTGATACTGTGGAATTATTTTTGGCAAACACATTTGCACAATTTCGCATTCACAATTTCGCTATTCTTAGATGTGAAATATATTTAGATTTCACTGGAATTGAATGTAATTTATACAACCTTCAAGTCTGGCTCTGTCTGTCACTCTCTCTTTATCTCTCTCTCTCTCTCTCTTCTGCTTAGCGCATATCGTATTTGCAAATTTAAATTTAGTATTTTTCTGAAGCTCATGCCTGTGGACAGATTTGAGCCATGTCAATAATTTCAATATGAATTTCGATCGGGAATCGCGTTTTCAAATTTAGGTATAGAATTATCCTAGAGGACAAGCCATGCTTAAAAGTTTTGGATCAAGTTACTGATGTAGAAAGTTCGTTCCATCCCGAGGAATAATGTTTTCAACTTTAAATGTAGCAATTTTGTAGAGTTTGAATCATAAAAAAAGCTTTCGTTTTTCAAATGGAAATTTTTACGTATCAGTTTCATCTTTTTGTAGTTTAGTTTGACAAGCAAATCGAGTTATCCAGTTTTGACATGGTTAACAAAGTTAAATTGGCAAAAGTTGTGCGTTTTGCGGCCTCCGATTTGTCCAACTGTTATTAAGCTCATTAGCCAAGTCAATCAAGCCTGTCAATTGCATCGGCATCAGCATCAGCATCAGCATCGGCATCGGCATTAGATGCTGCAGCAGTTGCAAATGCCATTGCTACCTGCAACTGGCCACAGCTCTAAACTGGGGCAAGGGAGCAATTTGGTAAGCATCTTGTTAGTTTTTGTCTTCTGTGTGGGGCTTTTATGATAAATTGATTGATATTCGAATTTAATGATAAGCGGGCAGTTAGCAGTCAGTCTCGACCGCTGATGAGTTGGCAATTGAATTGTCTTTGGTTTTTCATATTTCACATTTCATTTTTCATTTTTCATTATTCATTTTTCAACTTCAACTTGAGCGCCAGCAGCAGACGATGGCGTTATGGTTTTGGTCCTTGATGCTTTGTCCTTGGCTCCTCCACCTCCACCCGCTGTTGTCTACTGCTCCTTGTGCGTCTTGCGCGCTGGTGAAATATGCAAATTTTTGTACACTTGATGCTTGATATAAGCAAAACTTTTGCACTGATAATGACATTTTTATAGTGCGTTGACGAGCTCAACAGCCATTAGGGGCATGCCACAACTTGGGGCATGAGCAGCAGCACCAGTTGCCAGCTGGTCGCCTCCTACGGTCCACTCACAGCCTCAGCTTCAGCCTCAGCTCCGGTTAAAACTGTCGCCGTTGTAGAACTAACATCAATTTGTGGCATTGCTCGCATTGCTGGCGATGGGCAATCGATTTATATGCCAATTTGCATAATCATTAAGTTCACACACACACACACACCAACACACACGACTAACTGTTAAACACACATATATTTTGCATACATTTACATACACACACAACAGCCCAGACATATTGCCAATAACTTGTGATCCAGCAAAAGGTTCGCATAAAATTTGCTTGAATTTTTATATGAAATTGATTTTCTCAGGCATTTCAACTACCCACTCCCCCCCTCCCCGCAGGCACCATTTCTCCCTCCCTTGGCTCACTTCCGCTAGACAGACTCTTCCCACACTTGGAAAAAAATTCGAAAATTTAGAAAATATTTGCCTAATCGTCAGATGTTTTTCCAATCATCTCTAACAAATTTATCAATTCATATAATCGAATTTGAGAAAAACAACAGCTAAAATCTAATATAAAAGCCGAGACAGTAAATTTCATTTCTTGTTCCTTATATCTAAATTTGGAAAGGATTTTTCCAAGAATCACGGTTTAATGCTATTTAGAAATAAAGATCATGATAATAAAGAATATTACTAAAATAAACACATATAAAATAATTCATAGAAAAATGCTTACTTATGTTTAGAAATGCTATCTCAAAATGCTTTTTCAGGTTGATTTTTTGCTGAGTGTAGCCCGTTTTGCATGCGGCGTATTTACCTTTGGGATGCGCAGGATGTAAGCAAAACGACTTCAACTTCAACTCTTGCCACATGCGAAAGTTGAATCCTTGGGACTTTGTCTGATTATCAGGTCCACTTTTAATTTGCTCATCTTCTGTTTTCTGTTTCTCTCTCTCGCTCTGCAGCTATCTCGCTCTGTCTAACATTGCCTATGTGCGTGGCAAAATTTTCATAAATTTCAAATTGTTCAACTTATGAAAGTTACATAAATTGTTTAAACTTCAGATGGCCAGGCTGCCAATCTTCATTCATTTTGGCCTCATTAAAGCGCCCCCGGGCCAGACTTGGACCACTGAATTATTTATGAAGCCGTGCCGTGCGAAAGAAATGTACAAGTATAATAGCAATACATATATATACACAATACATACATATATATATATATAAATATGTATATATATTATCTGGCTTGGGCATGAATATGGACTGAGCCTGATCCGCAGGCGGAGTCTGGCTATAAGCATGAGTCCAGAGTCGGCCTCTTTTTTCTTCTTCTTTTTCTGGTTTGTTGGCCAAGGTGTGCCAGTGCCAGCTGTACGCCCACCCCACCCTACCCCACCATCAGGGTAGGGTGGGTCAGAAACTTGAATGTTAGGAAGTGCTGCAAATTATGCCGGTAGCACTTTTCGTTAGCAGCAGCAAAAGAAGCAAAAGCAGCCCAGCCGAGGAAGTCAGGCATTTCACTTTGGCCTTTTATTTAAACTGGTATATTTAGACACACATCAGGTACACACACACACACACAAACACCTGCACCCTCACCCACACAAGCGCAAGTTTTGACCACACTTACATGCAAATGTATTTATTTTGAAATAGTTTTTTTTTTGTGCTCAGTTAGCTAAGTTGGCCAGGGGCACATGGCAATGCATGTTGGCCAGGATTAGTCTTTTAAGATATTATTTATGGTATATATGTACATAGAATATGTGGAATAGTTTTGGCATTTTCACTTAAAGAGATGAATAATAAAATGTTTAATTTAAATGTAGTCTTCTTTTACCCAACTCAACATAAAAATGTGTCTGCCAAGCCTTTGGATTTATTTTGGATTTGGATTTATTCTTTTTTTTCTGTTCGGTTTGGTTTATCAAACACTGTAAGCCATATTTATATATATTTATTGTCTTTGGGTTGAGGTATAATTAAATCTACTTTGCTGTACCAAATTGTTGTGCTTTCTCATTAAAGTGAATTGCTGCTAAGACAATCAGGCAACTCAATTCATACACTGAGAAATAATCTTAGATATTCGCTGAGAATTACTCAACTTATTATTCCAAAATATTAAACATTAGTTTTACAAATAAACAAATATTGTGGATAATTTCTAAATTCATCAATGTAATTTCTACTTTTAAGAAATGCATTTCTGAATAATAGAAAATATTTCTCCAAAATAGAAAAATCAACATATTTTGTGGAATCACAGATTTAATTTTAATTTAATTTAATTTTAAGACAAAATGCGTTTTTTAGTTAAAAAATAATTCTAAAAATAAGAATAGCTTTCTAGTTTTCGGGGAGATTTTCTACGATTCTGGCAGATTTCTTTTGCTGAGTGTATCTCCTCGTTGAGCTCTTGTAAATTTAAGCCGCTTTTAACATGACTATTCAGTGGCAAAATGAGAAGACGTTTAAGTCCATCTTAGCCCCACTCTGGAGCATGATGTGCATAATCCGCGCACTCTATGCCAAGATTATTAAACGCCTGGCAAGGGCAGTGGCGGAGGGAAAGGCAAAGGCAAAGGAAACGGCAAATGAACTGAGGCAAAGTCAGAGGGTTGCCCGGACGCCACTTTGAATCACTTTGAGGCACCTTTATGTGCCACAGATTGCATTAAGCGTATTAATTTGGCTGTTAAGCTCGGCTTAGTCTTATAAAATCACTGCATGTGCGAGTGTTGTCACAACAAAGTACTCTGCACAGCTCTCAAATACCCTGTACGAGGTCAAACTAGAAAATCTAGCATTGGATTTGTAAACAAAATGTTGAGAAAAAAATGAAGATTTTAAAACAAATTCAGTGATATGTAAAAATGACAAAACCTCCGTTATAAACTGAACAATCTGTCAATTCCAAATTAAACTTCTTTTAATAAAATTTTCCGATCTCCAAGTTGATTTTAATGTTATGCAGATTTTCTTCTCTATATTAAAAATGCATTAAAACTTGGAATTTCTGCAACCTCTGGAACCTAGAAGTACATTCTGAGAAAGACAGATTTTAGTCGTCTTTTGTTGAGTTGGTATTTTACTCCCATATCTATGAAAAAGATGTTCACATCTCTGAGTTATTTGCCTATCTGAATTAATTCTGAATTAATTTTCATCTCTCAATTAATTCCTCAAATTTGAAAATGCATTTTTCTGATACAATTTCTAGAAAAGTTCCTGTGCTATAAAGTAACGCTGAGTCGAGCACTCTCGACTGTAATTCAACACCCACAATCTGATGCTGGCTTAAGGGGCTCAGAGCTGCCAGCTGCACTTCCGCGCCATGCCACGCCCGTAACCTGGGCAAAAAAAAAATGGTACGCAGCTCGGCGCTTGTGATAAAATGCGACTCGGCGGCGAGCGGCGTTTTGTTTCTTTTCAATTTAGAGGCACTTGAAGACCCACACAATTGAAATATTGCGTCTGATAACTGGCACCCATTTAAGCAACAAGGTAGCCAAGTAAATTTTGCGGCCCCCGTCCTAAGCCAACTCCCAGTCCCCTTTTAAGCCCGCAACCCTGGGGGGCAACAACAGTCAGCGAGCCGTGTCGCAATGGCATTTGTTGCTGTGCCTTTTGGCTTCTGACTCTGACTCTGACGCTGACTCCGCTTTGCGCTTTGATGTCGTCGCAATTGGAGTGGAATTGGCTTGAGCTGCAGGTGAGTGCCCCAGGTAGGGGTAGTAGGTGGAGGGGTAGGCGTGGCAAATTGTGCGCCGCAATCTCTTAAGACCGGGCGACAAATATACTCGAGCGCCGTGGCCTGAGTCGCTTTTTGGGCATTAACCAAGATTTAACAACAACTTCACGGCGCTTTGTCTTTGTCTGCCGCACACTCAGATGTGTGTGTGTGTGTGTGTATTGTGTGTGTGTGTGTGTGTTGTGCTGTCGTTTTGTTGGACTGCGGGTTAAACGAGGCGTTGTCGCTCAGGTAGCGCCGGCATCGTAAATAATTAATCTGGCCGCAAAGTGCGATTATCAAAGTGTTGGAAAAATGTTAAATAGCTCCCCGGAGGCAGTGGCACATTAAAATGTGGCGACAGTTGGCCCATTGCTTGACAAATGCCCCACCCGCGCACACACAAGCTGCCCCTGCAACAAGGTAGAAATGAAACAACAAAAATGCCTCCGGCCATTTTGATGTTTGGCTGGCAGCTTCAGCTTGATGTTTTTCAATTATGCAAATAAAGGGCTTAATTTGTTGGCCCGAAATGTTTCGCGATAGTGAAACGGGGAGCGATGCTAAAAATTGTTTTTAAGTGTGCCGCGAGGCGCTGATAAAAGTTACTCTGCCCCGTGGCAGACGCAAAACGGCAACTATAAATATTTCAATTACACGGCCAAAAGAGGTGCAAGCACCGTGCAGCATAGGGAAGGGGGTTGCGCCACTTAAGTTAACTGCATTAAAAGTATTAAAAGAATTTTGCAGCCAGAGACATCGGCAGATGTGTGAGGCATAAAATACGAAATGTTTCCACTGCGTCGCATCTTAAAATAACTAATCTTAAGTTATTTCGTAACAATTTTGTACAAAATATTTTACTGATAAAATGGCAGTTAAATCAGGAAATTAAGCTACATCAGAGCTAGGGCTGAAACTGCTCCACATCAAAAACAAAATTCCAAAGCTATTTCAGAATAATTTAAATATATTTGATTTTATTGACAAAACTGCAGTTAATGACAAATGAAATCTAAATCTAATAAACATTCATTTAAAAGCTGGCGAGTTAAATTAAATGAATTTAATTTTTAGTACAATTTTTGGAGGCAGATGTATGAAGTTGACGATACTGGAATGAGAAATGTTTCCACTGCGTCGCAGCATCAACAAAAGTCCAAAGCATAATAATTTGTATAATATTGTGCAAAAGATTTTCTTGACAAAATTGCACTTAAAATGCGAGTTGAGAATCTAATGAAAACCCAAGGAAAAATCGCCGAGTGTTGGCAAGTGGAAACACAGCAAAAGGGTTGCCTGACAGCAGCGCACAGAAATGAGCATTTTCGGGTGCGCTTCATTTAATTTTATTTGTCTCAAAATGTGGCGCCTCAATTTGAGCTCTATGGGTGTGCGTGTGTGTGTGTGTGTGTGTGTGTGTTGTCTTTGAGTGTGACTTTTGTTTAGTTGTCTGTCTGTTGGCATTTATTTTATTTGCCGTTTCAATTGTGAGCTGATGCTGGAAGTGGCTGTCGGGTATTAGGTCCAAATGGGGTATTACAACATTTAAACAACAACAACAACAACAACAATAATAATAAGAGCGGCAACAACAACAACTGTTGTTGGATGATATGAGTGTTGGTGTTTGGTGGTTGTGTTGTCAAGTGTAGCAAGCAGTTGGGTGGGGTTTTCGGGGCACGTTGCACAAATTAAACCCGAATGAAAATTAAACGATGCATGAAATTACTTTGCTGCTTCTTCGCTCTGAGTTTCTTTATATTTTTTTGTTTTTTTTTTTGCTGCTGCTCTGGCTCAACTTTTTCCTTGGCTTTGGCTGGCAAGAATTCGTCGTCGCCTCTTTTAATTTTTAATGTGCAGTCGGTTGTTGTTGCTGCCCCTGCTGCCGCTGCTACTGCTGTTGACTCGAAGCGTTTTTTGTGCCCCACACCCGTGTCGAGTCGGATACGCAGGAGGCGTGGACTGGATAACAGCAGAAGGACACACGCCATTTACGCAGAGCCAGCACTGCACTGGAAAGAAAATGGAAAAACAGGGACTAATATGCAAAAAGAGACGCCAAACAGCGAAGCCAATTTATAAAGTCAAATGTCAGCCAGCTGCAATTAAGGCGCATTTAGCTGAACGCTGCCCGGTGGCAGGAAACAAGCGTGCCACCTGTCCGCCCTTGACTTCAACTTGGGTCTGCTGAAGGCAACAGAAAACTGATGGCAAAATCAGAAGAGTTCAGATATAGATAAGAGTTGTAGATTTTAAGCCTTCAAGATTGTCCTCACACGAGTAAAGATCTGTATTTATTTATTATATGCTATTAATTTATTTTATGGTTCAATTTTTATTTGAACAGTTTCTTAATTATTTATTTTATTTTATTTCTTATTTAGTTTATTTATTTTCTATGTAGGTAATCATTAAATTCTATTTAAGGCAACCGAAATTAGTTTGGATCTTCAAGTTTGTACTGTTAACTTTTATTAAATATTGAAAGATAATTATTTCGCAAAATATTTAAAGCTGGATTTTAAATGTAAAAAGAAATGAATATAAATTTGTTTCCTTGGCTGCTAAATTTTAAAATAAATTATTCCATTGCATTCTAAATTGAATTCGCTTCCGAAAGGGTGAACTCTTAACTTTTATAAATAATAAGTATATTTTTGGCTTTCAAATGTAAAATACATAGAAATGAATTTTCGTAGTGAATTTGAACATAAATTATTGCACATTAAATATTCCATTGCTCTGTCAAAGTTTGGACACCTCATAAATGAAAGCTAAAGTTGGAGAAAGAGCCCAGACAATAATAATATATGTACATACATACATACACACATACATAGATATGTATGCTTAAGTGGGGAAACCTTTTCGCAGTGGGCCACAATTCATGGCGGGGAAGTATGCAAATGACCAGCGCTCTGGAATTGTAGTCCTGTCTGAAGGCTCCTCGTCATCCTTTCTGCTCTAGTGACACAAATCTTGTGCTTATTAGCACATTTTATTGCCTATTTTAACCAGTTTTTTTTGTCAGCGTTAACAAAAGTGAATCATGAAATCAAACCAAACGACAGACTCGCATAATATAAACGGAAATGAATTTATAATGTACGACTTTCTTGGCTGTTTATCCTTTTCTTGTGCAGATGCAGATGTACAAATACATGTCTTCTTTTCTGCTCTTATACTTTATGATGTGGCCCATAAATATATTGGCCAAGACACACACACACACACACGGAGACAGCAGAGAAACGCACACACAATTGACTCATTTTGTGGCTGCCACCTTTTTTTTTTTTGTGGCAATTGTCTGGATGGCAACTTCCTTTTTTATATTCTGTGTAGAAATCGCGACTGCGATTCCGATTCAAATGTGTGCTTTTGAGTATCTGATGAGTTGACTTTATGTCTCTGTGTGTGTGCATCTCTCTGTGTATGTGTGTGTGTGTGTGTGTGTGTGTGCTTGGGTGTGTGTATGGGTGTGCATCTTCACTGTGGGTTGAACGTGTGACAGCTCAATATATTTGCCATTTGTCGCCGTAGCCAGGTGTAGTAGCTGGAACTGTCGCTCTGCGGTGCCGCATGTTGCAAAACTGTTGAGCGCTGCCACAAAGCACCCAGTGTGTGGCGCACACAGAAAAAAAAACATTGCCCTGAATGTAAGAAAATTCACTTAGCACAATTCACTTTATTTCACAGAAAGTATGTTTCTTAAAATCAGGGTTTTTCTTTTCTTAATTTTGGAGTACATTTTTCGAAAATTTAGAAAGCAATTGTCTAAGTTTCTGGCTATTTTTTCATTTAGGTAAATAGCAACCTCAAACATTGACACTTTTTATGATTAAGTTTTTATGAAACATTTGCATTTAAGATTATCATATCCAAACATGTAAGATAGTTTATAAATTTTTTTAGATTGATTTGAAAAAAAGAAAACAAAAGCTAAATTCAATACATGATTTTGAATTAAAGAAAAAAGTTTTGCTTTCAATTTCAGGGTAAAATTTTAGAAAATTCAGATAAAATGAACACTTATACTTTCAGGGTGGCTTTTCATATGTGTAAAAACTTTAACATTGGCTTTTTTGATTATTTTATTATTAATAAGCATTCTTATTTTTAGAATTCATGCAAAATGTTTCAGTTTCGACAGTTTATAAAATAATTTGGGTTTGCATTTAGAATTAGATTTGCATTTCATCATAATTGAAAATATTTCTTAAATACAAAATAATGTCATATTTTTGGAATTCTCAAATTTGGGCATTCCTTGCTAATTTTTAAAAATTAGCTTTCTTATAAGATAAAATTATTTCTGAAGACAAGAAAAACTTTCTAGTTTGCTGGCGATTTGCTAAGATTCGGGGCGATTATTTTGTTCAGTGCTGTGGCAACAGCAAGGAGCTTGGGACCATCGTCAGTGGAAGCCACATCCACATTCCCATTCGCATGTGGGCGCGTTCAAGTCTCAACTCCTTCATATGTTGTTCTTGTTGTTGTTGTTGTTGTTGTTGTCGTCGTTGTTATTGTAGTAGAAATGCAGGAAAATCAATTTCGTTCTCCATTTGCAGTTGGCAATTTGCATAATAAGGTCGTTTGGCGCAATTTGCATGTGAATGTGATAAATTCAACGGGTGGCGCTTTGCAGCACGCGGCGTATACTTTACACACACACACATACACACACACATGTTTGTGTGTATTGTGTGTGTTTGTTTTTTGTGCGCATTTTCAACTTTCCCCCATTGGCTCTTTCACCTTTGACACACACTCGCAAGGGGGTCTTTGAGAAATGAAAAGTGTAGCGGTATATTAAATAAGTAGGTGTGTCCGTGTCACGGCAATGCTGACTGGCAACGACCAACTTGCAACTGCCAACTGCCAACTGGTAACTGGTAACTGGTAACTTGCAACTACCACAATTGGCGGCGAGTCTTGGCTTCGGCTTTTTACGGTCAACTGCTGCGGCAATTGCAATTGCCGTGCAATCATAAAAACGTGAAAATTCAACGCGCCAAAATGTCGTAAAAGCAAATATGAGCATTTTTGTGATTTAAACGCTTTGACGTTTTTCTGCATTTTTGATGGGTGGGCGACTATTTGACTAGCATTTGGAGCTGGGCCGCTTTTGAATTGTGGACTGCAGCAACGTTTGTCCACTCAACGAATTTTTCGGCTCTTGGCCATTTTTTGTGCGCTCAGCCGATTTGTACTATTGCCGCTTTCAATTGCAGCAGCAGCAGCAGCGGCAGCAGGAGCGCTTCAGGCAGGGGCGGTTGAGGCCGGGGCTTCCTACGCCGGGGCTTCCTAGGCCGAGGCTTCCAAGGGCGGGGCTTCCTAGGTCGGAGCTGCGGGCAAAACAGTAGCTGCATATGCAGTCATCCAAGCATAATTCATGTGACAGCCGCCAGTGAATTTCTCTTTTTCATTTCTGCTTTTTTTTATATTTTATTTTTTGGTTTGACGCCCGACTGCACTTCCTATTTTACATGCAAAATATGGCAAACGGCAACCAGTTCATTTTGTTTTTTTCTGGATTTAGGGGCGCTTAGCCCATAACTGGTAAGAGTATTAACAATATACATGCACTCAAAAATCGATGGAATTTCTGTGCTGCGCATAGTAATTTTTGAAACGCGCTTTAGGTCGAAAATCATTACAAGTAGTGTAAGGGAATTTTAAAAAATATGAATCAAATCACTTGATGTAATTATATCAGAATCCCTTTATTAAGTACTGACTGTATGTTTAACCACATGCAAGCAAAAATTGAAACTACTGCAAATAGTAATTTTTGAAACGCTCTTGTATTCGATATATGAAGTGAAAGGTTTGAGAAATAATAGTAAATAAATAAATAATAACTTTATATATATGGGTGCAGTTTCTATGCCACACATAGTAATTTTAAAAATGATTGGCCAAACAAGGGAACATTTTTGAAAACAATTTTTCTGTATTAAATTAAATATATTTCACATTAATATATATGAAAGTTTTTAATTGAAGCTGAGGAACATTCTTTCAGCAAGTTGGATGTACGATCGATAACAGTAGATATTCATTGCACAATCGAAAAGTTTTAGGAAATTAATTCATGTAGTTGTATACAAATCTGATCCATATTTGAATACATTAAAAAATATTAAGTATTTCTGCTATGGTGGACACAGTTTTGAATTTTTAATCTGTGCCCCGAATTCATATTCAATATGTGAAGTGAGTAGCAAATGGGAAATTAATTGATGCAGTTAAATAAAAATTGCAAATTGAAATTCATTAACAATGGGATATGCCCAAATAAGTTGAGTATTTTAAATTAAGGGCAGCGCTCACATGGCACGTAAGACTAATAATACATCCTGATGATGATAGCAAATGTGTAAAAAAGCGCCTGACCAAAAAATATTCCCCTCTGCAGCAATTGCACGTGGGGCGAACAAAAAAATGTGTGGCACGTTCTTGGGCAGCTAATGCATGCAGCTAACATGGCTGGCACTAAAAGTTAACGTTTCGCCACAAAAAACAAACCATAAACCCAAACTTAGTTACCTTGCGGAGAGATAGAGAGAGCCAGCAAGAAATGAGGAACACAAACTTTATGGCCAGACAATGCAGTGAAGCAAAAAAAAGGAAAAAAAAAAACAATTGAGAGTTGGCAACTAAAACTAAATGGCTTGCATCTAAAATTGTTGATAGTCAGAGTAATGCTTACGTTTCCGTTTTTACTCTGTGCACTAATTGCAGACATAACCAGCTCGCTGACAATGACCGAGGTGAAGATACCCAATCACATAATGCGGCTGAAGAGCGCCCTGCTCGGCTGCCGCTATGCCCTCGATGGGGAATCCCTTTACTCCGTCAAGTGGTACAAGGACGGACACGAGATCTATCGCTATGTGCCGAGGGATAAGCCACCTGGACAGGCATTCCCCCTGCCCGGCGTCAACATTGATGTGAGTATCCTAATCCCTTATCCCAAAATACAAAGAAAGGCAACAGGTGCGCCTCCAATGCGCAAAACCGAGAAAAATGTAATTTAAAATTTAATTGCAGTTTACTGGACTGCTGCAGAGGGTGGTGGCTCCAAAATTTACTGTTACGGCCTTATCATAATGATTATTTCAAAAGGCATGTAATTGCCACAGCAGCAAGAGCAACACGCCAACACTCGACACTCAGAAAAAGTTCGACATAAAACAAAACATAGAAATGTCTGAAAAACCGAAAAACTTTATGCATTTTAGAAACAGTTCCAAGCTTAAGGAAAAGAAAGTTCTTCAAATAAGAAAGGCTTTTTTCAATTTTCCAGAAATCTATAAACTATAAATAAAATCTCAATTTTTAAATTTCAAATTCAGAAGGAAGTAAATTTAGTCAAAGTTGTAATATTTCAAATTTCTTAATAGCAAAGTGTAATTTGTGTCCAGTTATATAACATGAATTTAACAACTTTTCAAATTATTTATATATAAAGCATTGATTAAAAATTCAGTATACACATTCAGACCCCTAGACCCCTAGAAAAAAGCTGAATTAACTTTAGCTCCACTAATAAAGTAGTTTTCCATTATTAAAGTCTTATTTATTTTCTGAGTGTATGTTGAACATCTTGTTGCATTGTTGTTGCTGTTGTTTTTGCGTGCTGATTAAGTCGTCGCAAAATGAAATTGCTGCCACGTAGTTTTGCCATTTAACTTTAATTTAATGTTGATGTAATTTTTTGTTGGCCATAAAAATGTTTGCTACCAACTCTGCATGTGTGTGTGATAAGTGTGTGTGTGTGTGTGGGAGTGTGTGCCCGGTTAGCTTAGGTCACGTTGCGGTCTGGGTCCTTAGACTGCGCTCTTTAACGTACACGGCACACGTCACTCAATTTCAATTGCTATTGAAAAGGTTACAATAAGGCCAAAATCACTTAAAGCTGCCAATGTTCAAGTTGAGACCAACCGCAGCCCCAACTACTCCACTCAACTGGATGGCTGCCTGGCTGCCTGGCTGGTTGAGCCGAACTCTAATAATAATAATAATAATTTGCTAAAGCACTTAAGTGCGTCTACTTTGTGTGGCATTTGGTTGACAGCCAGGCAAAAAAGTAGGAAAAATGGCAATGGCAAAGCCGAAGGCAAATAAAGCAAAGCCGTGGCTAACGCGGCGTATGAGCAATGCGAGCGCGACTTTTATGGCCTGTGTGTGCGTGTGTGACGAGTCTGTCCAAGAGCCCTAGTCCAGCTCGTCCTTGTGCTCCTTCCCCCTGGGCTGTGCGCATTGTGTCGGCGTGAATGTCTGCATTTTGACGTGAAAGAGTTGTACTAAAGTGTGTGTTGTGCGTGTGTATGTTGTGTGTGTGTTGTGAGTTCTGAGTTGAGAACCACGCAAGATTCTAACAGATATTTATGTTCGTGATTCGAACAAAAGGCAATATTTCATTGAAGGGTGGACCTTGAATGACGCAAGTGACATGGATTGTGGTCAACCGTTAGGTTTAACTGCTGCCAATTAATGGATATTGAAATGCACACTGTGCAACCCCTTGTTGAGAAATTCCACAATTCCTAGAGTCAGCTGGTTAGTCGGGAAA
This sequence comes from Drosophila nr. fundita, assembly GCA_035044245.1. Taxonomy (NCBI): domain Eukaryota; kingdom Metazoa; phylum Arthropoda; class Insecta; order Diptera; family Drosophilidae; genus Drosophila; species Drosophila nr. fundita. Next base: position 3,116,014 of record JAWNMG010000654.1, read on the forward strand.
TCGCAAAAAAATGTTCTGGCTCTTGCAAATAGTTTTTCAAAACATAAAAAGAATTCTTAAGATTGGAAAGGCTTTTTTTTGATAATAATTTCCGCGGTTTTTAGAAACTTTCTTGGAAGACTTCTTGCTGTTCCCTTAGTTTTTCGTCATATTCCGATGGGGCAGGATGTCTCGTATGAATACTTTGCTTCTAGTAGGACTCCTCGAAGCGGCATTTGCTATGCTTAATATTATTTTGATTTTTTTCAATGTGAACAACATTATATGCTGATATATTTATCCTTCAAGCAAGCGCATTTATCACTCTCGTTCTGCATGAGCACAGGTCGTATACGTAATCTGGCAACAGGTACCAGCCATTAGTAGTAGTTTGCTGCCACTTTTGTTAGTATTTTTTGTTTGGTGTGCGAGTAGCAAATCGTGACTATTGAGCGCCTTGCTGGGCGGACAGAACTGTTAACGGCTGCTTGCTGGCAGCAGAGCAACGGGTCGAGAATCACAATAAATTGTGTGAATTGCATTTTGTTGCAGCCATCATAAACAAAATACCGCTCGCACGTCGTCCTGGCGAATGCAATATAAATGCACCCCTTACGCCCCTACCCTCTCTCTCGTGCACTCTGCCTTGTCCCAACTTCAACTAAAATTTGAATTGTGGCCGGTTTTAGTTCCGGGCTTTGGGCTTTGGTCTGAAAGTCGTCTAACCTGCCACGCTGACAACTTGAGCGCTCATAGAAATTGGCAAGCGGGAGCTGTATCCTGCCAATCCTCCCCGCAACCCCTCTGCTGCTGCTGTTGCCTGTAGGGAAGGGAAAGAAAGGGAAGGAATCGGCTTAAGGACTCTCGAAAGAAACAAACAAAAGCCAGTTCGTCGCATTCATTGTAACGGGGTAATGCCACTAACCAGGGGAGGGCGTGCGGGTTGTGGGTTGCAACAAACCAAAAATAATGTTGAACGTGACTTTTGTGATTGTTTGCACCAGCAGATAGAGAGAGAGAGAGAGAGAGAGAAAGAAACAAACCAAAAGCCAAAGCTGAACTGGACTCGAAGCGCAGCCGGAGACGAAAGAATTTTCATAAAAATTTGCTCGACAAGTATTTCGGGTAGAAAGAAATGAAAACTTTGCCAAGCACTTTTCAGCTGCGTATGTGTGAGTGTGTGTGTGTGTGTGTGTGTGTGTGTGTGTGATCATAAAACTGCAAGTTAAAGAACTTGACTGCAATTGTTTCTGGCAAAGATGTTGAGTGACTTTTACAACAGGCACTTCTGTTGCTCCTATAGCAACTCCACTTTTGTTCAGCTTACATTCTCATGCGTTCTGCAACGCTTACAGAGTTGCGTATGTATTGTCCCCCATTCCCATCCGCAGCCCCCTTCTTTTAACTGCCTTTCCTCACTTGAGTTGTGGATGAGAAATGTTACGATTGTTTCTAGATATTTCATTGCATGTTTTGGCTCTGGCTGTGGCTCTGACTCTGACTCTGACTCTGCCTCTGCCTCTGCCTCATGACTTGTATTTTTTTTTTCCATCTCTTATTGTGCTTGTTTAAATTACTTTTGGACCACGCCCACTCCCCCAAGCTGGTACATCCTTAAACTAATAATAAATACACTCAGCTTTGGCTTCCTCCTCACAGCTGCGGTTTTTGGCTTTGCTTTATGACCCTCCCACAAAAATCATCATCAATCTTAATTTTTCACTCAAAATAGGAAAGAGAATTTCGCCACAAATCTGAAATAAGTGCAAAGTGTGGAAATCTGTGAAATCTAATTGCCTTCATTGTGTGGCCAGCAAGAGGCAACTGCCGACCGCCGACCGCCGACAGCCTACTGTCGAGTCATGGCTTCGTCATTTATTTGAATTTCGACTTGCAACCAAAATTATACTTAACAAACATTTCTAACGCTCGCCCTTCTCTCTCTCTCTCTCTCTTTCTTTCTAATAGCTGCGCAACTCTTCGGACACACAGGTAATGCTGCGACGTGTAACGCTCCAAAGTTCGGGACTCTATCGATGCGAGGTGTCCGGCGAGGCGCCCGCCTTCAACACCGTCTCCGAGTCGGAGACAATGACCGTAGTGGGTAAGTCGAAGGATCCTAATGAAAACTGCTCAGCACTAAAGACAAAAAATAAATGAAAAACAGTGCAATAAGCAACAGTTCCCTCCCCACCCCTATCCACCCGTCTCCTCCACCCATGTGAAGAGGTGTGCAAGAATTTAATTAAAATGCTAATAGTCCGAAGAAGCAGTCAACAATGTTGTTGAGTGACAGACAGCTTCAAGTGGGCAACAGATCAGGGAGCATGTGCAACATAATTGTCAGCTGCAACAAGAGAAACTAGAAAATTCGACAGGAGCTGAAAAAGAAAGCCAACAAAAAGTTGAGGTCCGAAGTTGACAACCGATTCATGCATGAATGAAATCTTTAAATGAATACTCAGAAAAAATCGAATTTAATTTTGGAAAATCGCCATATCTTTGTCGGCAAAGATTCATTATCCTATTAATCAGAAAGTAGATTTATATAATTTAAAGTTGTGGCTTTTTAGAAATCACATATTAATTGTCTTCATTTCAGAATTGATTTTTCTAAAATTTGTGAAAAATATGTGTAATATTTAAGGTTTAGTTTTTCATGTGTATATTGAACAATCCCCTTAGCCTTTATGAGGTTTTTAAAAATCAGGCATTCCACATTTAGGAAATGCTTTTTTTGTTAACGGATTTTTTTTTTATTTATTTTTAATTTTCATTATGAAATTAATTTAAGGCAAGCCTTTTCAATTTATAGAAAAATGTTTTCTTTTGTGCAGAATTTATTATTAAAAACAAGAAAAACTTTATTAAAATTCAGTTAGATCCTTATAATCTGAGTGTATGGTAAAATATTAAGTGCTTAAACTGAATAAACAGGTCAGAATATGCTTGCTGCAATTTTTTTTTAACAAAAAACATACTTGCTGCAGAGTTGAGACCTTGCAACTTGTCGTTCCGAGCATAAAGCGATTCATGCCTTGCTGCGGCTACTGCTGCCTTGGCCTCAGCCTCAGTTTCTGGTTGACTTAAAGCCTTTTGCTTGCTTATGCTGGATGGATGGCAACCCTGGCTGCATTCGCTTCTCTCTTCTTCTTTTTTTTTGCTTAATACAACTGCATAATCTAAGCAAACAATTGAAATGGAATTTTTGCAGTCGTCGCCGCAGTCGCCAGAACAAAAGCCAACAGCTTTTCAGGCACACTCCCATGTGTGCATGTGTGTAGGTGTGCGTGTGTGTGTGTAAATAAAAGCGTTCGCTTGTAATTGAAAGTGTGTGGGCGTGGCTGCTGCTGCAGCTGCAACTGTCATTGCAATTTGAAGTAAAATTATGTTTTCATGTCGTGCGACTTAGTTGAGTAAAAAAATCACAAAAAAATGGGTTAAGACAAAGCGCCATCTGTCGGAGGGCGTTGAGACTGGCAAAAAAGCGTTGCCTTTTGTCTTATGCGGCATGCCCAAGAGCACTTGGCATTACATTTACATATGCAAAGTGCTTGGTTGCTGGTTGCTGGGTGTTGCGTGCTGGTTGTTGGTGGGGCAACAGCCACCGCCAGAGCAACAGAGTTTTATTGGAATTTGCGCCACGCAACCACAGCGCAAGCAACTCGCTCAGAAACCACACAGCCAGCTACCAAGCCAGCTAATCATAAATTTATAAACTCATAAAAAATCAAACAGTTATCAATATGTGCAGCAACAGTCAACCAGAAACGCAGCCGCAGCCGCAGCCACGGCCAGAGATTCAGAGTTAGCCATTCAGTGCCTCAGGGAGGCAGCATCATCACCATCATAAACAGCATTAACATTACACTCGCAAAAAAAACGACTTGAATTTTAGAAGATCGGCCTGAAAAATATAAAGTTATTTTGAGTTTAGAAATAATTTTTAAAAACAAGAAAAGCTTAATAAAACAATTCCAAAAGGAACGGTTTTTGTTATGTAATTTAAAAATATTTTTTATTATTAAGTAATGCATATTGGATAATATTTCTGTGTAGACTCAAAGGGGATAGTAAGCTGAGTTACAATTGACGCATTTTTAAAATTCAGGTCAAGTGCTTTTCGCCGAGTGTATCATCAACGCCCACAGTAAGCGCATTTCATGCTGATTTGGCAGCCTTTGGCAATTGCTCATGCTCTCCTTATATAAGCGATTTCCCCTAACAACCCCTAAGAACAACGAACAACGGACTCAAACGCATCGGAATGTGTTGCGGAAATGGTTTTGCATATTAAACAATGTCCTCGGCTGCCAATTGGGCGACATTCGACTCGATGGAGCAAAAAAAGCCTGACAGTCCCACGGTCCCCACAGTGCCCAAAGAGCTGTGTGTATTTACATGTGTGTGTGTGCCTCTGTGTGTGTGTGTGTGTGTGTGTGTGTGTGTGTGTAATCGAACCAAAAAAAGGGGGCAATGCTGGCAACTCATCATCAACAACTGCGCCAGCAGCATCAGCCTCAGCAGCATCATCATCATTCTTCTCAGAGTCTTCGGAGTCCTCCATCCAAACAAAATTTCTCATGGCTGCCACAGCTGCCACTGCTGTTGCTGCCACTGGCACAGCCACTACTTCCACTTGCTGTTGCAAGTGAGCCATAAAATATGCTTTAGTGCGTTTGCTTCGAGTATCCCAATTCCGCAGACAATGCAAATAACCGCACAATGGGCTAGGAATAAAAATCATCTTAACCACACTTACCAATCAAAACTATTTGTTTGAATTCTTAAGTAAAATTTTTTGATAAATTGAATTTGAGAACCAAATGTGATAAACGAAATGGGAGTGCTGGAATTAAATAATTATTTAATCAATATTGAGATGCACTTTTTTTCAAGACTAAACGCGATTCCTGGTCTCATTCTAAATTTCAAATCAAATTAATTTCATTCGAAAAGTATGCGTGAATGCAGGCATAATTCATAATCTCAGCTTTAAGTGACAAATTTTCTCGACATATATCAAGTTTCATTTGAAAACTAATTTCGATTTATTGCATAATGATTAATAACAAATGAAAGTTGTTAATTTCAATATTTCACTTCAAAACTGCATACGATTCCTGCTTCTAGCTCATATATTAGTTGATCAATTTCTCTCTAGTTTTTCGAAGATGTTTCCATTCTTTAAATATTTAAGAATTACTTAAATCAGATTACTACTATTAGCAGTCTTCAGTTCATGAGATAGTTTTATTATTCTTAAATTATGTGGAGAAAGCAACCTACGTATATATAATTGGTAGTTTAAGTCAGCATTTCTCAAATGCAATATTTTTTCATTTTACCTTAACAATATTTCCTTCTTGGCATTAATGGAGAAGTCTGTTTTGAAAGGTGTTTGAATTCGCAACACTTTTCTCTTAAGCTTCTCGGATGCCGATAGATAATATTGAGAAATGCAACTGATATTTAATTGGAATTTTATATCGGCATCTCTGTTTGACATTTATTCGCCCCCATGGTAAGCCAGCCACAGCCTGCGGGGTTCCTCCTCGTTCTTACCAATTGAAATTTACATTTTGCTGGTGAGTCTCCCAATCGCCCCGCTCTCTTGGTGTTCTGCTTGAGTAGTTGCCTGGGCTGCGGTCAAATGTGTCGCGCTCGCAGCCTTTTGCTCTCTGCCAGCTGTGGCAAGCATTACTCATACGCCGCATTGGACGACTGCTGTGCGCTCCTCTGCCTCGGAAACGACTTAAAGGCAACACTGAAAATTGCGACAGTTGTTGCAGTAGTTTTTTTTTTTTATTTTTTTGTATTCCCATTCAGCGCACTCAGCAGGACACGTCTCGTTCCCGGAGCGACCCTTCAATATTTGTTATCTTTGCTTTTACATATGGCAACGAGTTTTAATGCACGACGCGCTGCTTTGCTCTGCTCTGCTGCCATCGTTGAGGGCATGTTTGAGTTAAGAAAACATTACTGTAACCAGTAACCAGTAACCAGTAACCAGTTACCCTGCAACAGCTACACTGCAATTGTTATTCATCCACTGCTGGGGTCCTTGTCGAAGTCGTTGTCTGTCTCGGTCTCCGCTCGCGTATCCTGTGCACAGAAATAAAAGTAAAGCGCGTTGTTTTATAATTAATGAGCTCGCAAAGGCACATATGTCCTTCCCAACCTTCCCCCCCCCTCCCTCTGTGTGTGTGTGTGAATTTATGGTTAAGTGCACTTTAAAGGACATACATACATATAACTCACTCTGCTGCCTGCTGCCTGCTGGCTGCCTGCTGAGTTACTTCGTTCCATGCATGCACACATAATGTGATCGCTTATCGATTTTACAATATAAAAAGCAATTGCCCGCATAAGGGTTCGCCACGCCCCCCTCGTCGCCCCCCTGTATAGGCCGGGCAAAACATAATAAAAAATTAAATGTGATTTTTATGAGCTCTGAGTGGCCACGCAGCAAACTACAAGTTATTTATGACTGCTCAAACCCGACCAAGTATGTATTTCCCGCTAATGAGCTGTAAATTTGAAAAGTGACAGTTAAGAGTTCAAGCAGCCCACAAACCGTTTAAAACTAACATAATGACTGAAGATCGATTTTAGACTCGGTCACTTAGCTCTAATTAAAAATACTTCATTTTCAACTAGTTCAGCTAAATTTATTCAACATTTGTTGGTGTCAAAATAAATTATATCGAATATAGCAACGTATCTGATTTTGAGGTATCTACATCTGGTATTTATAATTCTCAAGTCTTGTACACTCTTAAATATTTTGCACAGTTTGAAATTGAATTGAGTAATGCCAAGTGGCTGAATGCTCTTCAAAACTGGCAGTTATCTGAAGTCTTCAACCGTCTTAAATATTTTAATTCAAGTTCTCAATAACTCTCATCTTCACAGCTTACTGCAAATAAATTTAAACTAAATTTAAATTGCAAAAAAAGAAATCTCAAAAATGCACATGTGCAAAAATTCCAAAATAACTAAATTGTTTTCCAATTGAACTTAATTTATTGACATACTTAAACAACATTTTATTTGAGAATGCGAAATACGAAACAATAAAGCAAACACTTGAATTGTAATTTTGGCTCATATTTCATGGCTGCAAATATTTATTAAAATTTTGGAGCAGCACTTTGGGGCAGATCTCAAGGCACAACATGTGCATAATCCACACACGCCACACCCACTCGCACAGCATTCGTTGACTTTGCATATAGATCAAGTTGCTGCTGGCAGTCCAATTGAAGCTACACCCCAACCCTTCCCCCTCCAACCCCTGGCCCAGCTTATCGCCTGCTGCAAGGTGCGCTTGCCAAAAAAAGAGACGAAAATGGAGGAGCACAAGAGCAAAATAAATAAAATAAGGGAAGAACATACCGCAGCATATTAAAAGGCACCCCCCAGCTGTGTTGACTAGATGCGCAGCATGAAAGCACTCGCCTCCCATCCCCTCCCCTCCGCAGCCCCAATCCTACACTCCACCTTGCCACTTAAAAGGCTCCCTGGTCGTAGCAGTTGTTTTTGTTGTCTTTGCTGGCCCGAAGGCAGCCGCACTTACCAAAATTGCCCTGAATTTTGAAATTTTCGGCGCTAAGGTTAGCTTATCCCGTTATTGCGAAAGTATAATTCTCAAAACTAAGTTTTCTTTTCCTAATTTTCCTAAATTATTTCTATAATTCTAACAACAAGAAAAATATCTCAATTTTAATTTGGTGCAATTTCAAACTTATATCGAGTTTCTACACATCAGGTAGAGTATTTTTCTGAGTGTTGGCTACTGGTGCTGGTTTTCACCTTTACGCCAGAATTGTCGTCTCGTTTTGCCCATTTTTTGTCGTGCTGCACAAAAGGTAACAAACGAGCAGCCAAAATGCGATCCCAAAAAAGGGGACCAAATAACCGCACCGAAAACTGCTTAGTCATAGGAAAATGCTTGAAATATACTTGAGCCATGTTCCATGGTCGCCACTCGCCGACTTATTGCAGCTTGCTTGCCCTGGCGACTGTGGGGTCCTTCGTCTTTCGTCCTTCATCCTTTGTCCTTGGTTCTCCCATGTCCTCGTCCTGCGCCTGCTTCTGCTCCTGTTTCCCTGCCGCAGGTCCGAAAATTGTTGTTGCTTTTGGTATTGCCATTGCGTGCAAAGTTTTTGCCAGAATAAATTGCAAACACACCCATATATGTATGTGTGTGTGTGTGTGTGGTGTGTGAGTGTGTTGTGTGTGTTCGTGTGCTACGGGGCGCCTTTAGATTTATGCGACAAATAAAACTAAAGTGCGACAATATGGCGTTGGCTTAAAAAATAGCCATATAATACGAAAACAATTATCAGTTAGCTGCCTGGAGGTGTGTGAAAAAGGTCTTTGATCTTAACTGCGCGCACTCGCCCATGACAAAGTGGGTGTTGGTGTGGGTGTGGGTGTACGTGTGTGTGAGTGTGTGTGAAAAATACACGCAATAATTGTTTGTGGAGCGGAGGCAAATGTTTAAGGAACAAATTATAAATTGTGCTCGAAGGCGCGGAAATAAACGAGGGAGTATTTGAATTGTGTATTCAATTCAAAACCGTTGAAAACATAGTTTAACATTTAAGACACAATTAATAAATGAAGCTTAAGGACAAAGAAACCCAAGAGGGAATATTTTAGTTATTTATATCTTCATTCATAAGCAGAGTAAATTAATTTACTTTACTCTTAAGGACGACAGTTAAAAACGAGTGAATATTATTTAATTTATATTTTTATTCAGAAACATAGTTAAGTACTTATGGCAGATGCTTAAGGCACAAATTGTAACTGAATTCAACTGTATTCAATTAAAAAAAAAATTATAAATATATAGTTTCTGACTGCACAAAGGTTAAATGTCACTTGCCTTGTCACTTTATTTAAGTGCATAGTTAATTGAAGCAAATTTGTGAGGCAAAAAGTATAAATTAAGCTTAAAATAGACGAAATAGTAGGCCAGAGAGTATAATAATTTTTTCTACGTCACAAATTCAGTAATATATAGTTTATATGTGCACATAGTTGAAATCTCCCTTAAATTGATTGCCTTGCCACAATATTTATTTATGAACATGGCCAATTGCTTTTCTGGCTCCGACGTTCAATATAATTGCCTAAAAATTGATATTCACAGCAAAAATTGCAAGTTTTGCGCAGTAAAATCATATTTCAAATGTGCTCCTATTTGGGATTTCAATTCCAAGGGATTATATTTGAAAACTTGACTTATCAGTGGCAAAACGCTTTTCAGATTTTTGTATTGTGCCCTTTTGAAATCAATTTTCTCTCAATTCAATTTGCACAGTTTATTTTTTCGGTTTTGTTTTTGCAACATGCAAGTGAAGTCAAACAAAAATGCAATTTACAAGGCAAATGCAATTGGCAACCATTTAATATTTACGCATTTATGCAGTGCACCCGCACCCGCACCCGCACCCGCACCCTCACCCGCATTTCCAACTATCTACATATAAGCCTGCCCTTATCTTATGAAGCTTCACATTATCCATTGGCCCCCACATAAGAGGCAGCTGCACTAAATTAAATTCTGCCAAAACAAAAGGCACAAAAAAAGAGTGAGCAACCCAAGTGAATTAAAGTAAACTTCACTTTATAAATTACGAATAAGGCAGCGAGAAGCCTCGGAGCCTCGTTTTGACCTACAACTGGAACTGAATACATATCCTACACAGAACAGGGACTGGACCTGCTCCTGCTCCTGCTACTGCTACTGCTCCTGCTACTGATTCTGATTCTGATTCTGATTCTGAGTCTGACTCTGGTTTTGCGCCCGGCCAGTGGCGAATCCACAACAAAAACTCCGACAGCTTCTAAAGAAAATTAATATTTTTTTCTTCTGCAAAACCATTAAAAATTAATTTTATTTTATGGTAGAAAACACACACACACACACACTCACACACATATGAACGGGGCAAATGTTATGAAAATTGTGATGCTGTGCAAAAATGAAACAAGAAATTCGACTCCAGAATTTATGCCAGCATGTGTGTGTGTGTGTGCGAGTGTGTGTTTAGTGTGTGTGCCTTGCTTTTGGCATGATATATTTATAATGCACACAAACACTCGACTGCGTCTCGGCTGTTTCACAGTGGGCGTTAACTGGACGCCGGGGGGCGCCACACTTGACTTGATTCCTTTCTTTACCATTTTGGCTCATTCTTGTTGAATTTTGCTTTTCATTTTTATTTTTTCCCTTCATATGCCCAAAAGCGCTAAGCAATGGCCAAGTGGTTGGTGGGCGTGTTACACCATAGCCATGGCCATATCCAGATGCCTTAACAACCACGCCAAACACACCCCTCACACACACTCGCACACACACTCGCACACACACTCTCACACACACTCGCACACACACGCTCAAATAAACTTTGAATAAGCATTTCGTAAGCGTGTATATATAAAATGGAGCTCGCCGCTGTGGGTCTGTGTTTTTGCCGTGTTTGTGTATTTTACTGGCACAAATCTCAACATAAATCTTAAGTATGAACCCCCCTCTACAAACCTGCTCAACTTACTCCGCACACACGCGTCTTTCATTATGGCACAAATGTAAGCCAAATAACACAGCAAAAGGAGCAAAAGCAGCAACTGGCATCTGGCTGCGGACTTCGACTTAGACTTGCCAAAGCTGACCAGGAACAATGAAATATTCAATTTGCTTGGCTCATTACTATTAAGTAACACACACTCTCTTACACACACCCACTTTTAAAATGATCCCCTGTTCACTGGCTTATATAAAGAGGGAAAAATAATTATATATATTATACAAAGTGACTTCATTAAATTACAAACTGGGTCAGTGTTAGACCCCTTTTCTAAGCAGTAGCCGGTAACTTTCAACTGCACTCGACCTATGCCCAAATGCCTATTTTTAGGCCAGTATTTTTACTTGTCTTCCGTCCCAATTTCACGTTTTCAACTTTAAATGTACGATTGATTTAGGTGCAAAACTATGATCAGAAAGCCCTCGCTTTTTAATCTAAGTTGATGTTTGACGAAGTTACGGCATTTCAAAGTTTCGACATATGCCCAAATGCCTATTTTTAGGCCAGTATTTTTAATTGTCTTCCGACCCAATTTCACGTTTTCAACTTTAAATGTAGGATTGATTTAGGTGCAAAACTATGATCAAAAGCCCTCGCTTTTTAATCTAAGTTGATTTTTGACAAGTTACGGCATTTGAAGTTTCGACCTATGCCCAAGTGCCTATTTTTAGGCCAGTATTTTTACTTGTCTTCCGACCCAATTTCACGTTTTCAACTTTAAATGTACGATTGATTTGGGTGCAAAACTATGATCAGAAAGCCCTCGCTTTTTAATCTAAGTTGATTTTTGACGAAGTTACGGCATTTCGAAGTTTCGACCTATGCCCAAGTGCCTATTTTTAGGCCAGTATTTTTACTTGTCTTCCGACCCAATTTCACGTTTTCAACTTTAAATGTACGATTGATTTGGGTGCAAAACTATGATCAGAAAGCCCTCGCTTTTTAATCTAAGTTGATTTTTGACGAAGTTACGGCATTTCAAAGTTTCGACCTATGCCCAAGTGCCTATTTTTAGGCCAGTATTTTTACTTGTCGTCCGACCCAATTTCACATTTTCAACTTTAAATGTAGGATCGATTTAGGTGCAAAACTATGATCAAAAAGCCCTCGCTTTTTAATCTAAGTTGATTTTTGACGAAGTTACGGCATTTCAAAGTTTCGACCTATGCCCAAGTGCCTATTTTTAGGCCAGTATTTTTACTTGTCTTCCGACCCAATTTCACGTTTTCAACTTTAAATGTACGATTGATTTGGGTGCAAAACTATGATCAAAAAGCCCTCGCTTTTTAATCTAAGTTGATTTTTGACGAAGTTACGGCATTTCAAAGTTTCGACCTATGCCCAAGTGCCTATTTTTAGGCCAGTATTTTTACTTGTCTTCCGACCCAATTTCACATTTTCAACTTTAAATGTAGGATCGATTTAGGTGCAAAACTATGATCAAAAAGCCCTCGCTTTTTAATCTAAGTTGATTTTTGACGAAGTTACGGCATTTCGAAGTTTCGACCTATGCCCAAGTGCCTATTTTTAGGCCAGTATTTTTACTTGTCTTCCGACCCAATTTCACGTTTTCAACTTTAAATGTACGATTGATTTGGGTGCAAAACTATGATCAAAAAGCCCTCGCTTTTTAATCTAAGTTGATTTTTGACGAAGTTACGGCATTTCAAAGTTTCGACCTATGCCCAAGTGCCTATTTTTAGGCCAGTATTTTTACTTGTCTTCCGACCCAATTTCACGTTTTCAACTTTAAATGTACGATTGATTTAGGTGCAAAACTATGATCAAAAAGCCCTCGCTTTTTAATCTAAGTTGATTTTTGACGAAGTTACGGCATTTCAAAGTTTCGACCTATGCCCAAGTGCCTATTTTTAGGCCAGTATTTTTACTTGTCTTCCGACCCAATTTCACGTTTTCAACTTTAAATGTACGATTGATTTAGGTGCAAAACTATGATCAAAAAGCCCTCGCTTTTTAATCTAAGTTGATTTTTGACGAAGTTACGGCATTTCAAAGTTTCGACCTATGCCCAAGTGCCTATTTTTAGGCCAGTATTTTTACTTGTCTTCCGACCCAATTTCACGTTTTCAACTTTAAATGTACGATTGATTTGGGTGCAAAACTATGATCAAAAAGCCCTCGCTTTTTAATCTAAGTTGATTTTTGACGAAGTTACGGCATTTCAAAGTTTCGACCTATGCCCAAGTGCCTATTTTTAGGCCAGTATTTTTACTTGTCTTCCGACCCAATTTCACGTTTTCAACTTTAAATGTACGATTGATTTAGGTGCAAAACTATGATCAAAAAGCCCTCGCTTTTTAATCTAAGTTGATTTTTGACGAAGTTACGGCATTTCGAAGTTTCGACCTATGCCCAAGTGCCTATTTTTAGGCCAGTATTTTTACTTGTCTTCCGACCCAATTTCACGTTTTCAACTTTAAATGTACGATTGATTTGGGTGCAAAACTATGATCAAAAAGCCCTCGCTTTTTAATCTAAGTTGATTTTTGACGAAGTTACGGCATTTCAAAGTTTCGACCTATGCCCAAGTGCCTATTTTTAGGCCAGTATTTTTACTTGTCTTCCGACCCAATTTCACGTTTTCAACTTTAAATGTACGATTGATTTAGGTGCAAAACTATGATCAAAAAGCCCTCGCTTTTTAATCTAAGTTGATTTTTGACGAAGTTACGGCATTTTGAAGTTTCGACCTATGCCCAAATGCCTATTTTTAGGCCAGTATTTTTACTTGTCTTCCGACCCAATTTCACGTTTTCAACTTTAAATGTAGGATTGATTTAGGTGCAAAACTATGATCAAAAAGCCCTCGCTTTTTAATCTAAGTTGATTTTTGACGAAGTTACGGCATTTTGAAGTTTCGACCTATGCCCAAGTGCCTATTTTTAGGCCAGTATTTTTACTTGTCTTCCGACCCAATTTCACGTTTTCAACTTTAAATGTACGATTGATTTGGGTGCAAAACTATGATCAAAAAGCCCTCGCTTTTTAATCTAAGTTGATTTTTGACGAAGTTACGGCATTTCAAAGTTTCGACCTATGCCCAAGTGCCTATTTTTAGGCCAGTATTTTTACTTGTCTTCCGACCCAATTTCACGTTTTCAACTTTAAATGTACGATTGATTTAGGTGCAAAACTATGATCAAAAAGCCCTCGCTTTTTAATCTAAGTTGATTTTTGACGAAGTTACGGCATTTTGAAGTTTCGACCTATGCCCAAATGCCTATTTTTAGGCCAGTATTTTTACTTGTCTTCCGACCCAATTTCACGTTTTCAACTTTAAATGTACGATTGATTTGGGTGCAAAACTATGATCAGAAAGCCCTCGCTTTTTAATCTAAGTTGATTTTTGACGAAGTTACGGCATTTTAAAGTTTCGACCTATGCCCAAGTGCCTATTTTTAGGCCAGTATTTTTACTTGTCTTCCGACCCAATTTCACGTTTTCAACTTTAAATGTACGATTGATTTGGGTGCAAAACTATGATCAAAAAGCCCTCGCTTTTTAATCTAAGTTGATTTTTGACGAAGTTACGGCATTTTGAAGTTTCGACCTATGCCCAAATGCCTATTTTTAGGCCAGTATTTTTACTTGTCTTCCGACCCAATTTCACGTTTTCAACTTTAAATGTACGATTGATTTTGGTGCAAAACTATGATCAGAAAGCCCTCGCTTTTTAATCTAAGTTGAGTTTTGACGAAGTTACGGCATTTTGAAGTTTCGACCTATGCCCAAATGCCTATTTTTAGGCCAGTATTTTTACTAGTCTTCCGACCCAATTTCACGTTTTCAACTTTAAATGTAGGATTGATTTGGGTGCAAAACTATGATCAAAAAGCCCTCGCTTTTTAATCTAAGTTGATTTTTGACGAAGTTACGGCATTTCAAAGTTTCGACCTATGCCCAAGTGCCTATTTTTAGGCCAGTATTAAATTAAATTGCTACATCAAAAAAAAAAAAAAAAAAGTGTTCTGCAAATGTTACATGTTAAATGTTAAATTGATGTTACGTAATATTGTAATATGTTAGAAAAACATAGCCTTAAAAACTAGAAAGTTGTTGCTGTTCTGAAACTTATTAACAGAGACAACAGAAAAATTTTCAAAATTAGAAAAGCTTGCCTCAAGTAGACAACCCATAAAATATGGTCTTTCACTATTTTTTAATTTTTTGTTTAATAATACTCCAAGCAAAGAAAAGCTAATTTGGAGTTGCTTTAGCTCACATATGAAAATTGAAAATATTTTTCCTACATTTTAGAAAAATATACCTTGACTGTAAGAAAGGAAAAATACTGTTTTTCATAAATCTACATTAAGAATACTGAAAATTAGACAGATTGTTTCTGATCTTTAGAAAACATTCCCTGAATTTAAGAAATGAAAAATCTTGATTTTTGCCGCTATGAGTAGGGTGTATTTTTAAAATACTGTTTAATTTCTTGTCTGAGTATGAACATATTAATTACTGTCTAGTTAAGAGGAGTGTTTATTGATTGGGCCCATTGTGGAAGCTGCTTGTCAATGGACAACGAATAGAGACCAACCTACTTAGCTGTGTGGGTAATTACAGCTAAGTGCCTTTTGATGTGCCTGCCTTGAATATGCATAAGTCTCTTTGAATGACGAACAAAAGCTAAGTACAATATTGGTCTGCTGTTACAGTGACACCGAATCACGGCCCGAAGATATCCGGCGGGCAGCCACGCTATCAAATCGGGGACACTGTGCGGGTGAATTGCACCTCGGCACCCTCGAAGCCAGTTTGTCACCTGAGCTGGCTCATCAATGGGGAGCCGGCGCAGAAGCAACATCTGAAGCAGTTCGACAAGATTGTCGTCAACCGGGATGGACTCGAGATGGCTCGACTCGGCTTGGAGTTTCGAGTGCGCGGCTTTCACTTCAGGCATGGCGATATGAAACTGAAGGTGAGTGAGCCACAAATCTCTGACTTGATGGACTCTGGTTGTTGATTTCTTTTGATTTCCTTCAGTGTGTGGCCAAGATCAGCTCACTCTACTGGCAGAGCAACGAGGAGAGCGTGGAGAGTGATCGCCAGCAGCGGGCACCTGCTTTGGAGTCGCGTGAAACAGTCGCTGCCAAGTCCAGCACAATTGGTAACAATTCAGGGGATTTTAGGGGAGTTGAATCATTATCATTTGGCTAATCGATCCTCACACTTTATCCTTACAGGTGCTGCTGCCTCGAGGCAACCCTCGCTGCTACTTTTGCTGCTGCTGCTGTGTGGCGTCGCTGGCTCCTGGAGTTGGCCACATTTAGGATCTGGAAGTTAACTGCGCAAATCCCAGGTTCCTTCACTAAAATCAGCAGCTATCGCCGGATGTCGTCATATCTGAGCAATTAGAGTGTAAAAGCAAAACATATCCTATGCCAAATTTCATAGAAAAATCTACATTCACTTTACTTACGAATACATCGCGCTAATATTAAAATTAAAAAAGAACAAAAACTTTAAACATTTAATTCACTTGATGTGTTTGACAAACTAAGTAAAATGGAAATTCTTTCAAAATTAAAAAAAAAAAAAAGTATGCATACACAGTAAAAAACAGAGGCAGATACTAGAACTACTTGTGTAACTAGTCACGAGGCAAAAACTACTCAACTTACGCATTTAAGTACAACTTAAGAATTTGTAAATATTAAGTGTTAAAAGTAAGCGCGCAAAAAAATGCAAAAATGTTTAAAAAAAGTAATTGAAATATCACAATGAAAATATAATTTTCATTTAGTGTAAAGATAAGTCCATTAGTTCAAGTTGAATTAGTCAAATCAACACAAGATCTGTAATATATATGTTTTTCCTATATTATTTAAATCGAATTCGACTCCAATTAGTAATTTTCTATGATTTCCCAAACGAATGCGACTTTTGAGTCTATATTTCAAAGTTGTAATTGTATTTCGTTATATTCGTAAACAATCTAGAAGTATTTTCAACTGCATTTCGCGCATATCAAATTTTTAACATTTCAATTGTATAAAATGCACCTTCGATCTACATGCATACTTAAAATACTTAAAATATAATTAAATACTTAGTCACATTAGCACTTAAGATGAGAATTGTAAAGCCAGCCCTTGTCAGAAAATCGAAGCTAAATTGAAATCAAAAATGATGCCGCAAGCAAAAGCTGTAAATAGCCAAATTATTAGAACCGCTGAGCATCCGGCAAGATGTCATCTTTATAAAGTGAAAATCCGTTATAAGTAACTAAACGTGGTAGTCAACTAATGCCAAGCTGTGAAAGCGACTCCAATTGAAGCGAGCAAATTATCATTTCTGATTGTAATTAATTTCGACTAAAGACAATTTTACTCTGAGCTCTAAAAATATGTTTTCTGTCAGTGTTGATGAATAGATTGAGAAGTCTTGAGTTGTTAAAGTTCGGCTAATATTGAGAATTCAGTCTTCTACTGCCTAATGAATTTTGGAGGAGCTAAAAGTATTGCTATCAATTTGAACAGAATGAAAACTGTTAACTTACAAATACAATGATGCATATAGAAAGGGTCAGCAAATTTCTTAGGATCTTTCGACATTGGTGAATTTAATTAGACAAACTTCGATTTTGGACAGCATATTGAAGAGGTCTCGAATATGTTTTTGAAAGTTAATAAGTTATATAAAAGCATTTTGAAGCTGTTTGCACATTACTTCACACAGTTCACCTTTGGCAGGAGTCTAAATTCTGGTGGCTACTCTAAAGGTTAGATTAGAGATGAGTATCTCGAGATACTACCATTGACGAAGTGAGTCACATCCGATGTACAACTGGTGTGTAAACTAGCAATGTGACTCAGCTTGTTGTGTCTAAAAAAAACACATAAATAATTCGTTTAATTTTGAGTTATGCACGCGGCGAGGATAATAATCATTGGCTTATGCTAATTTTGCCTGGCTGAGTCACAAAGAAATGCCACAAGCCAATCGTATCCACACCCTGCTTAACAATTTGTAGAAAAGGGGAACATAGCCCAAAAATGGAGGCACATGAGAGGTTTGCGTATGCAACAAGCCGCAGTGAGGCATGCAACTCCAAGACAAGGTAAACAAAAGAAATGGGAACAAGCCCAAAGCTGACTCATGAGGCTTAAATGTTAGCATGCCGCAGGCAGCTGCAACTGAGCCAGTCCATTTACAGTTGCTGCCACTGGGAGCACAAGCAGAGCCAATTTGCATACAAAGGCCGTTCGATTGAGGCCAAGTGGCACAGCTGCTGGCAACACCAACTCTTTTTGGCCTGCCTGAAGACATCACTTTTGTATTTTTTGCCAGAGCCGTCCAACACTGCAGCTTGGCATTCTTTGATTGATATCTAATACATGATAAATTTCTAATGTTAAAAAAATCTAGCCAAATAACAAATGAAAAAAGAAAGAAATAAAAAAATTAATTTCTTGTAAATACGCAAAATGTGAACGCAAATTGTTCGCTTAGTGATTAAGTACTACTCAGAAAACTGGTCGAGCAGTTTTCCACACAAATATTCTCCATTAAATCTAAGCTAAACTTGTGCGTGTTGTAAATGAATAAATTAATAAACAATTAAGAGCAGCCAGCGGCAGACTTAAACTAAATACACTCTCTCAGTGTATTTGTTTCTCGGACTCATTCGTTTCGGTTTAAATTAATTTTGTATAAGCGGCAACATTCTGTTGAAAACTAGTTTGTAAAATGTGAGCAAGGAATAAAACGGAACGAGTAAAACAATTCAATACATTAAGTCAAAGTATTTTCTTGCCAACGCATTTCCGGTTAACTGCAAGCCATTTCCGGTTGCCTTTCCCTCTTGGTTTTTTATTGCTTGTTGTTTTTTGTACGTGCTTTGAAAATATAATTTGAAAAGAAATCAACACAATCCCCTTTGGCCACAAATATTCGAATTTAATGAAATATTATCGGAAAAAACACACACAGAAAACAGCAAAACAAAGCAAAGCCAAAGAGGAAATTGCCAGCTCAAAGCATAATTGGCAAATACTGAAAACTATCAGACTGAATGAATAACCCAAGCACACATCCCATCATATATTTGATCTGCAGCATAAAAACTATTCTCTCCTTTGAGCGGAGCAGAAACAACATTCTTTCTAGCCAGTAGCTGGAGTGAGTTGACCATCGAAATTGCAATGACTCATTTGCTCACCGTGCGACGGCGACTCATTCAATTTTCGCTTGGTCATAAATTAAAACGTCACCGCAATTAAAGTGCACACCAGCACACACACCCCCACACATACACACACACACACACACACATATCTTGATTGATTAGAAGGGGGGCGACAGGAAACGCGAATGGCGCGCGTTTTGCATTTCCGTTGGTTATTCATGGCCAGCGAGCAGGAGTCGTGCCAGCGATGCAGTCATAAAGCAAATTGCACTGCAATGAAAACAATGTGGATTGCTGCCAGTGGAGTGAGCTCGACTAGGTGATACCCTAAACCCTATAGTTAAACACGTACTCTAGCTTTTTGCATGTGTTCTACTTTTACACACTCAAATGTAAGCATGCTTGGAAGTGCTTGTAATGCAGGCACATACACTCTAGAGTAAAGGAAGTAAGCAAGCTGTTTGTAGAGTGAACTCGACTAGGATATACCCTGCAGCTGTTAAATATGTACTCTAGCTTCAGTGCCAAATTTCTGTTCAAGAATGTTTCCGCACTCGAATGATGGCATGCTTGAATGTGTTCTCATTTCACGGGAACGGACAAAAAATTAAGCATCGCATGTCATCGCCAGATCTGAACCTTGCGACAATCGAAGCAGTATATAGTAAGTACATACATAAACATACATATATACATATATGAATTCTCATGAATATCCATAAATACATGCAATCCCTTTCTCACATACAGAAAATACTAGCGCCTGCTCGGATGGTAATGAGATGATTATGTGTAGCGTGATATCATAATGGTCGATACCATTGTTAAAGTAAATAAAAATCCATGTGCCATGATTAAGCCTAATATACCATAGATTATATTCCAAATTTGAAGTCTCTAGCTCTTAAAGTTTTGAGATTCTATTGTTTGTGCAGACATTCAGATAAAGTCCTCAAAATCGACTCGTTTGTTATTGCTCATCAAGAACATGTACACATTATGGGATCGTAGATGCTTCCTTCTGCCTTTCACATACATTGACTCAAAGCTATCCATATCCATATCAGCAATTTTAATGGGTTCAGGATGTAGAGCAACAGCAACAACAGTTGTTGCTGGTTTAGATGCCGCATTGTGTGTATGTAGTTATTTTATCTCCATCTCCGCACTAAGCCACCACACATCCCTTCTTCAGGACTCACTCCACTGATTGTGGCTTGTGGGCCAAATTAATTTTTGCCATTGATGCTGAAAATTGTGCCCAGTAATGCAGAATGCATAAAATTCAACAATATATGTAGGTAAGCAAAAAAAAAAAAGAATGAAAAATGGAAAAAACAAACAAAAGTGTTGCCCGCTTTTCAGCAGCGCACTGCATAATTTATGAATTAATTTCTGGAGCGCATTATCACGCTGCACCTATTCGATTGCAATTTAGTTAATCAATTTCATTTAATTTCGTAGCCCGTAAAAGCTGCTGACACGCTCCAAAATGCAACCGAATTAAACGTTGGCAAACAAGCGTTGCCCATTCTTTGTGAAATTTACGCTTATTTCGTTTTAATTAATTATAAACAGGTAATTATGTTAAAAAGGTTACGCACACATTTAAGCACTTAAATGTGTATTTTGCTCGCAATTATCTGCTGGGATTAATAAAATAAGCATAGATGTGCATTTGATTATGGCGCAGTGAACCGTTGCAACTGTTTGTGTGCCACAAAATTAACAAATTAAAGCCGCTTCTCCGTCCGCAAAGTTGCCTAACTGTTTCCGTCATTAAATGCTGCCGTATGTGTCAATAATGTGCGAAATGTCGTTTCCAATCTCCAATCAAATATATCTGCGGTAAACGCTTTGTGGAAGCAACAATTGTCCGACTGCGAAAAATAAATATTTCCCATTTATTTTTGCTGTTTTTGGACTTTTGAAATTCGGTTTAAGCTTATTAGCAAAATATGTCTTGACTAGTTTCCGCTTATGACACATTTACTGTTGCTGTTTCTGGACTTAAAAATATATATAATATACTACATATTATTTCTACATACTTTCAAAATATTTATTATTAAGGAACTCGCAATTGTAATACAAATGTTTTAAGGGTTTCTTGCTTCAGTTGCAACGATAACTATATCAAATACATTTGAAGCAGATTTCCCTCCCTTTTCCCTTTTTTTCCAAGATTTTTCATCTGGAGTAACTCACAATTGTTTCACAAAGTATTTGAGGAATTTTCGCATCGACTGCAACGAGAAAATGAAGCTGAACCTGCACTATTTCACGTATACTTCTGTAAGTATATTTTTCCGTCGTATTTCCTATTTATTGTTGAACATTTCAATATAAATTCCAAGAATTTTTATCTAGAGTAACTCAAAATTGTCATACAAAATGTTTGAATATTTTTCGCAATGTGAATTCCTTAAAATATATCTGTAAGTATTTTTTTCGTCGGTATTTCCTATTTATTGTTAAACATTTCAATATCCTCAGTAATCAACTATTTTATATTCTATATATCTGTAACTATCAATCTTTCCAATTTATTGTTGAACATACATTTATATAGCTATTTAGCTATAATTTGTTCATTTGGAGTAACTCGCATTTGCCAAACTCACATTCGGAGTTGTGGTCTGGGAATGTGTTCGCCAAATGAGTTGTGATTCGTTTGCCACAAAGCTGGTTTTTATTACTCTAATTTTTTTTTGTGTAATTTGATTTTGTTGTAAACATGACAATGGGCAGAACATAAATTTCAATTAACATAAATTAGATGGCAAAGTTGGCTAACAAACGCAGCGACCGTTTTCAATTATTGTCTGTTGGGAAATGTTTTGATTATATTTTTGTATGGAATGCACTCGAGTGCTCGACTTTAAGGACTTAAAGCACACACATGGGTGTAACTCTATGTGTGTGTGTGTGTGAGTGTGTGTGTGTGTGCCTCTGACCAACAAAAATCGACAAGCAGCGCTTATGCAAAACGATAAAAGTGAAGCTAAGCAGGCGACATATATATAAGGTATATATATGCATATGTGTGTATGTTTGTATCAGAGCACACATCGAACCCCAAGGCAATAAAATCCATTTGAAATTGTTATTTTAAGCGAAAGGGAATCGCTGCAGCCAAGGAGTTTACAAAAGGTTAAGGTGGAAGGCAAAGCCATATAAAGAAAAGTGGCCAAGTCATAAAAAATCAAATATCAGTTGAGTTTCCATTGCGTAGGCAATGGCAAATGGACACCAGCCACTCAGGGTTACAAAACAGGCGAAACAAAGAAAATCAAACGAAACATTTCGACAGAAACCCGGCCATGTGGTAGATAAGCGAAGCAAAAGATTCGCCAGACGAGCAGTTTTGGCTTGTAATGCAGGAAAACTGCCCCAAAAAACACATTGACTTCTATTTTGGAGGGTTGGGGTAAGGGCCATAAAAAATCAAGGTAACGAAATGCGTTTTACTGGCGTTTACTGATGAAATCAGCAAAAGATATGCCGCCAGGTTGCTGCCCATTTTTGCTTGGCTAAAAATCCATAGAAGCCAATAAAAACGGGCACCAATAATGAGGCACACGCGCCGGAAACAAGGGTTGCAGGCAAAGCAAACAAATCTCGATTATATGTAAATTGTGAATTCCACTTGTCCATTTCTGCTTTTCTGCCCATTGCAATGTTCTCGCAAAAAGATATGCTAGGATCGAGATTTTCAGTATTATTTGAGAATTACTTGCTAGGACTTAGCTGCATAGCGAATTCAAATTCATTGATTTCAAAATCTTACAAATCTGAATTTCTGTTTCTGTTTAATTTTAATTCGCCTTTCAAATGATATTTTTGCAAGTGCATTTTAATGGAGTTGGTCCTAACTCAGATTTATTGTAATTGAGAAGAATAAAATTATTTATCATGTATTTTATTTATTTTTTAATGTGTTACATATTTTCTTATAATACATACATTTTAATTTATTATTATTAATTTAGATTTAAAAAGAAATACATAAATGCATGTTTATAAATAATCATTAAGATAAATTTACAAAATTGAATTTTAATTAAATAACTAATTTTTACGAATGTGTCATTTATTATATTTTATATATTTTTAATTAGTAAAATATGTATAAAAATGAAAATACAAATTTGGTTAAAATGTTATTCGGATACAAACTATATAAGAGACATCCAAAAGCCTTTAGCCAAATTCTGAGTAGTTCCAGGTTAAATATAATGTTAATTTCAGCAACTTGTCAATCAATTTGGTTTATGCCTGAGTATGATTTCCATAATGCAGAATTGTTGAGCTGCCACTTCACGTAGCTGCAATGACTGCAATCCATTTCGACTTCTATTACCCATTCTAAAACTCCTTTTACTGACTGTAGATGGCCGCAGGAGCAGGAAGTCAACCTTAAGCGCATTCTGCTTGTCGGAAATGTTGTCCAGATTCAGTATTATTTATGCGACAAGCAATGCCAAATTATGTGCTAGCAATTGCAGCTCCAGTCTGCACAGACAGAAATTGGCAACCAGCATTTTATGGGCACGCATTTTTATTGCAGCACACAAATTATGATTGCGTCTATGGCCATTCCAAGCTCTCGTCTCTTGCATTGTTTTGCTGTATATTAATGATTTGTTTTTGCCAGAGCACTGTCCATACCAGGAGCGCACCGCAGTGAGCCGAGCCTTGGGCCCATCTCTTGCGGGGCCTCAGCTGCAAAAGTGGAATATAAGGGGTTCATCCATCTGCAAGATGTAGTGTCTGATTAGAACAGTATAAAGAGAAAGACATAATATATGTATGATATAGTATAATCTTTTTGTATAATTCATTTGCTGTTTTGCTCGCTTTCCACGCCTGTATTCGTGGCAACAAGAGCGTTGATATAAAAACAAATGCATGTAGACAAAAAATAAATAAACAGAGGCAATGAAATTACGTGACGCTGCCGAGGACTATGACAATGAAAATGACAATGGAAATGGGATTGACCAAGGACCGGACAAGAGCTGAAACTGCTGCACGTCCGTTGCCAATGGGGTGTGGCCAATGAAGAACAACAGACACATTTTATTGCAAATCATTCCAAATGCTGCAAGTGATAACAATAAAAGGAACAACAACAGAGCATGGCAAGGAATTACCCAAGCAATGCCAAAAACAAGCTGCAAGCAGACATGACAATCGTTTGACTGAGTGGCAGTTGAGAGTTGCACGGAGTGTTGCAATACGACATTGTCTGTGTCTGAGTGTCGTCTGTTGACTATTGGAAAGTACTAAGAATGAAAGAAAATTATGAAGGCGAATAGAATCAAATGAACCAGCACATCAGCACATGAATCCGTTGACAAACAAAACAACACTCAGAAAAAAAGGCACTTAATTTTAATAAATCGCCCTGAAAACTAGATAATCTTTTTTTTGTTTTTAAATAACATATGAAAACATTTTGCTTCAAGTTAAAACATACTCTCTGAATAGTAAGGTGAATAGGGCAAACTTGTAAAATCAATTTATGAGTGAAGGTTTGGCAAAACTTACCTCACAATTCGATTTAATTTTCGTCAAATTTAACTGGCAGTCTAGTGAGTCACAGTTGTATATTAATTGACACTTATCATTAGGATCAATCATAACTGAATAATAGGGAGAGTTACCCTAGGCATCAAAGAAAGGTCAATGTTCTGAAATTCATTTCAGAGCGAAGAGTATGGAAATGCTTACCTGACAGTTCGATTTGGTTTTAGTCAAGTTTAACTGGCAGTCTTTTCCCTCTTAAAATAACAGGCGAACAGAAATGTTTAGTTAAACGAATTAACTGGAGAATATCCTCAAATGCACTCTCTTCAAAGTGGAGCAAGCTCCTATGAAAATAAAAATCAATATTTCACATGTGATCGCTCTTTTCTTCGAGTTTTCGTATTGTTCCCCCACTAAAATAACAGGCGAACAGAAATGTTTAGTTAAACGATTTAACTGGAGAATAACCTCAAAAACACAGGAGAAATACAGAGGTGGAGCAAGCCTATGAAAATAAAAATCAATATTTCACATGTGAGCCTTTTTTTTCGAGTTTTCGTATTGCTCCCCCACTCAAAGTAACAGGCGAACAGAAATGTTTAGTTAAACGATTTAACTGGAGAATATCCTCAAATGCACTCTCTTCAAAGTGGAGCAAGCTCCTATGAAAATAAAAATCAATATTTCACATGTGATCGCTCTTTTCTTCGAGTTTTCGTATTGTTCCCCCACTCAAAGTAACAGGCGAACAGAAATGATTAGTTAAACGATTTACCTAAAGTATACTAATACTAATTAACCAATGCAATGAAAATAATAATTAATATTTCACATGTGATCGCTCTTTCTTAGAGTTTTCGTATTGTTCCCCCACTCAAAGTAACAGGCGAACAGAAATGTTTAGTTAAACGATTTAACTGGAGAATAACCTCAAATACACGGAGGAGAAATACAGAGGTGGAGCAACCCTATGAAAATAATAATTAATATTTCACATGTGATCGCTCTTTCTTAGAGTTTTCGAATTGTTCCCCCACACTCAAAGTAACAGGCGAACAGAAATGTTTAGTTAAACGATTTAACTGGAGAATAACCTCAAATACACGGAGGAGAAATACAGAGGTGGAGCAAGCCTATGAAAATAAAAATCAATATTTCACATGTGAGCCTTTTTTTTCGAGTTTTCGTATTGTTCCCCCACTCAAAGTAACAGGCGAACAGAAATGTTTAGTTAAACGATTTAACTGGAGAATAACCTCAAATACACGGAGGAGAAATACAGAGGTGGAGCAACCCTATGAAAATAAAAATCAATATTTCACATGTGATCGCTCTTTCTTAGAGTTTTCGTATTGTTCCCCCACTCAAAGTAACAGGCGAACAGACATGATTAGTTAAACGATTTAACTGGAGAATAACCTCAAATGCACTCTCTTCAAAGTGGAGCAAGCTCCTATGAAAATAAAAATCAATATTTCACATGTGATCGCTCTTTTCTTCGAGTTTTCGTATTGTTCCCCCACTAAAATAACAGGCGAACAGAAATGTTTAGTTAAACGATTTAACTGGAGAATAACCTCAAAAACACAGGAGAAATACAGAGGTGGAGCAACCCTATGAAAATAAATAATTAATATTTCACATGTGATCGCTCTTTCTTAGAGTTTTCGTATTGTTCCCCCACTCAAAGTAACAGGCGAACAAACATGATTAGTTAAACGATTTAACTGGAGAATAACCTCAAATGCACTCTCTTCAAAGTGGAGCAAGCTCCTATGAAAATAAAAATCAATATTTCACATGTGATCGCTCTTTTCTTCGAGTTTTCGTATTGTCCCCCACTCAAAGTAACAGGCGAACAGAAATGTTTAGTTAAACGATTTAATTGTAGAATAACCTCAAATAAACGACCTTCAAAGTATGCAACAATTTCATTTCAATTTATTTAAATCGAACTGCCTAAAAGTATACTAATACTAATTAACCAATGCAATGTAAATAAAAATAAATATTTCACATGTGAGCCTTTTTTTTCGAGTGTTCGTAGTGTTCCCCCAATCAAAATAACAGGCGAACAGAAATGTTTAGTTAAACGATTTAACTGGAGAATATCCTCAAATGCACTCTCTTCAAAGTGGAGCAAGCCTCAAAGGAAAATAAAAATCAATATTTCACATGTGATCGCTCTTTTCTTCGAGTTTTCGTATTGTTCCCCCACTCAAAGTAACAGGCGAACAGAAATGTGTAGTTAAACGATTTAACTGGAGAATAACCTCAAATACACGGAGGAGAAATACAGAGGTGGAGCAACCCTATGAAAATAATAATCAATATTTCACATGTGAGCCTTTTTTTTCGAGTTTTCGTATTGTTCCCCCACTCAAAGTAACAGGCGAACAGAAATGTTTAGTTAAACGATTTAACTGGAGAATAACCTCAAATGCACTCTCTTCAAAGTGGAGCAAGCTCCTATGAAAATAAAAATCAATATTTCACATGTGATCGCTCTTTTCTTCGAGTTTTCGTATTGTTCCCCCACTAAAATAACAGGCGAACAGAAATGTGTAGTTAAACGATTTAACTGGAGAATAACCTCAAATACACGGAGGAGAAATACAGAGGTGGAGCAAGCCTATGAAAATAAAAATCAATATTTCACATGTGAGCCTTTTTCTTGAGAGTTATCTCAAGTATTGTTCACCCCACTCAAAGTAGAATCAACATGACTAGTTCGAACAGTAAAACATGATTAGTTAAACGATTTACCTAGTATACTAATACTAATGGACCAAGCCATGAAAATAATAATCAATATTTCACATGTGATCGCTCTTTTCTTCGAGTTTTCGTATTGTTCCCCCACTAAAATAACAGGCGAACAGAAATGTGTAGTTAAACGATTTAACTGGAGAATAACCTCAAATACACGGAGGAGAAATACAGAGGTGGAGCAAGCCCTATGAAAATAAAAATCAATATTTCACATGTGAGCGCTTTTTTCTTCGAGTTTTCGTATTGTTCCCCCACTCAAAGTAACAGGCGAACAGAAATGATTAGTTAAACGATTTAACTGGAGAATAACCTCAAATACACGGAGGAGAAATACAGAGGTGGAGCAAGCCTATGAAAATAAAAATCAATATTTCACATGTGAGCCTTTTTTCTTCGAGTTTTCGTATTGTTCCCCCACTCAAAGTAACAGGCGAACAGACATGATTAGTTAAACGATTTAACTGGAGAATAACCTCAAATGCACTCTCTTCAAAGTGGAGCAAGCTCCTATGAAAATAACAATCTAATATTTCACAGAATAACCTCAAATACCGAAATACAGAGGTGGAGCAAGCCTATGAAAATAAAAATCAATATTTCACATGTGAGCCTTTTTCTTCGAGTTTTCGTATTGTTCCCCCACTCAAAGTAACAGGCGAACAGACATGATTAGTTAAACGATTTAACTGGAGAATAACCTCAAATACACGGAGGAGAAATACAGAGGTGGAGCAAGCCTATGAAAATAAAAATCAATATTTCACATGTGAGCGCTTTTTTTTCGAGTTTTCGTATTGTTCCCCCACTCAAAGTAACAGGCGAACAGACATGATTAGTTAAACGATTTAACTGGAGAATAACCTCAAATACACGGAGGAGATACAGAGGTGGAGCAAGCCCTATGAAAATAAAAATCAATATTTCACATGTGATCGCTCTTTCTTAGAGTTTTCGTATTGTTCCCCCACTCAAAATAACAGGCGAACAGAAATGTTTAGTTAAACGATTTAACTGGAGAATAACCTAAATACAGAGGAGTACAGAGGTGGAGCAACCCTATGAAAATAAAATAATATTTCACATGTGAGCCTTTTTCTTCGAGTTTCGTATTGTCCCCCACCAAAGTAACACGCCAGGAAAGTTAGTAAACATTTACTGGAGATATCCTCAAATACACGCGCGTAAAGTGGAGCAAGCTCCTATGAAAATAAAAATCAATATTTCACATGTGATCGCTCTTTCTTAGAGTTTTCGTATTGTTCCCCCACTCAAAATAACAGGCGAACAGAAATGTTTAGTTAAACGATTTAACTGGAGAATAACCTCAAATACACGGAGGAGAAATACAGAGGTGGAGCAAGCCCTATGAAAATAATAATTAATATTTCACATGTGATCGCTCTTTCTTAGAGTTTTCGTATTGTTCCCCCACTAAAATAACAGGCGAAGAGAAATGTGTAGTTAAACGATTTAACTGGAGAATAACCTCAAATACACGGAGGAGAAATACAGAGGTGGAGCAAGCCTATGAAAATAAAAATCAATATTTCACATGTGAGCCTTTTTCTTCGAGTTTTCGTATTGTTCCCCCACTCAAAGTAACAGGCGAACAGAAATGTTTAGTTAAACGATTTAACTGGAGAATAACCTCAAATGCACTCTCTTCAAAGTGGAGCAAGCTCCTATGAAAATAAAAATCAATATTTCACATGTGATCGCTCTTTTCTTCGAGTTCGAGTTCCCCCCTTCCGCGAAGGTAGTTCGCTGGTCCCCCGGGGACGGGTGGGCAAGCCAGTACACAGGTCGCCCAGAGCAGCCCCACATCGGCGGGATGTGTAGTTAAACGATTTAACTGGAGCCCAATACACGGGGGCGGGTGGGCAAGCCATGCCACGTGGCCGGTCGGTCCCCCCTCAAAGTGGACGCAACGCGTCCTCATGCACCCCAAAGTGGGCAGCTCCAGAAATCAATATTTCACATGTGATCGCTCTTTTCTTCGAGTTTTCGTATTGTTCCCCCACTCAAAGTAACAGGCGAACAGACATGATTAGTTAAACGATTTAACTGGAGAATATCCTCAAATGCACTCTCTTCAAAGTGGAGCAAGCTCCTATGAAAATAAAAATCAATATTTCACATGTGATCGCTCTTTTCTTCGAGTTTTCGTATTGTTCCCCCACTAAAATAACAGGCGAACAGAAATGTGTAGTTAAACGATTTAACTGGAGAATAACCTCAAATACACGGAGGAGAAATACAGAGGTGGAGCAAGCCTATGAAAATAAAAATCAATATTTCACATGTGAGCCTTTTTTTTCGAGTTTTCGTATTGTTCCCCCACTCAAAGTAACAGGCGAACAGACATGATTAGTTAAACGATTTAACTGGAGAATATCCTCAAATGCACTCTCTTCAAAGTGGAGCAAGCTCCTATGAAAATAAAAATCAATATTTCACATGTGATCGCTCTTTTCTTCGAGTTTTCGTATTGTTCCCCCACTAAAATAACAGGCGAAGAGAAATGTGTAGTTAAACGATTTAACTGGAGAATAACCTCAAATACACGGAGGAGAAATACAGAGGTGGAGCAAGCCTATGAAAATAAAAATCAATATTTCACATGTGAGCCTTTTTTCTTCGAGTTTTCGTACTGTTTCCCCACTCAAAGTAACAGGCGAACAGAAATGTTTAGTTAAACGATTTAACTGGAGAATAACTTCAAATAAACGACCTTCAAAGTATGCAACAATTTCTTTTCAATTTAGCATTTGAATCGAACCGCTTAAAAGTATGCAGTTCTTCGGCTATCAGATGATCGCAGCTATCATTCAACATCGGTTTCATTTTTTATTAAGTTGGGCCGATTCCTAGCGGTAGTGCAATACCAGGCCAACCCGCGACAGAGGTGGAGCAAGCTCCTAGCTCTCCGTCTACTTCCAAAAATCAGTTTAACATTTGTTGTAGCAAGTACATCGAGTAGTACAGCATGTCCTGGAGGCCCTGGAAAATAAGCAGTACAGCTCTGCCGTCTTCCTGGATATCCAGCAAGCGTTTGATCGCTTATGGCATGATGGCCTGCTTAAGTCCCTACTACCATCGGCGCAGTATTTACTGCTGAGGTCTTACCTGCTTGGCCTTTCTTTTATGGTTGAAGTTAGGGTCGAGCGATAAAACATCCGCCGCATCGGAGCGGGTGTGCCGCAGGGTAGTGTCCTCGGACCTGCCTTGTACACATTGTACACCGTGGACTTGCCGATTCCGGTAGCCAGAAACACGCTGCTTGCCACTCCTCCACTGCTTGGAGAGCAGCAGCGGTTACGCAAAGGTTCTTGGATGGTTTCAGTACCTGGGCCAACCGGTGAAATATCTGCATCAATGAGAACAAGTCTCAGCACTGTACGTTTGCGCTCAGGAGTGGTAACTGTCCAAGCGTCCGTCTCAACAACACGATCATTCCTCAGGGGAACCATGTTCGCTACCTGGGTATGTATCTGGACAGGAAACTTTCCTGGCGTAAACACATACAGGTCACGGCAGCAGCGTGTAGATCCAAGAGGGTGAAACTCAACTGGTTGCTGAAGTCATCCAGCAAACTCAGCTTGAGCAACAAGCTGCTGGTGTACAGGAGCATCATCGTGCCCACATGGACATATGGGATTCCATTTTGGGGCACAGCGGCAAAATCGTGGATTAATCAAATTCAAGTTTTGCAGAGCAAGGTGCTAAGACACATCTCTGGTGCTCCATACTATGTGAGCAATTTGACACTGCACAACGATTTCAGTGTACCGACAGTCATTAGTCAAATAAACCGACATACAAGTCGTTACAATGACCGGTTGCATAACCATGTCAACCCATTGGCCTGCTCACTAGGGTCGAATTCAACCCGCAGACGCTTAAAGCGCCTCCACACCAGCGATCTCTGGACAGTTGGGCGTTAATATTTTCCAATTTTCTTATTAGTGTTCTGCAAATGTTACATTTAATGTTAAATTGATGTTACGTAATATTGTAACATGTTAATACCAATTATTTGGTTATGTTATTGATTTAAATCCGCTGTCATTATGTATATTTTCAAAACAATATTTTATAACCTTTCAGTAGGTTGATTAATATTAAATTAAATTGCTACATCAAAAAAAAAAGAGCGAAGAGTATGGAAATGCTTACCTGACAGTTCGATTTGGTTTTAGTCAAGTTTAACTGGCAGTCTCGTGCGTCACAGTTAAGTCCTAATTGCCACTTGTGCAACTTTGGGGGTCTGGTTTTATTGCACAGTTTAACTTATCATTAGGACCAATCAAAACTTTACCTGTGAGCCAGTTCTATGCCGCTTTATCTGTGCGAAATCAAACATCTAACTTTTAAGCCGCCCACAATTGAGCTTGAAATGCAAAGATGTGTGGCACACACACGCGCACACACCTACACACTCTCACACATACACAAAAAACCGCAAAGTTGACAACGCATATTTTTACTTAGACTCACAGCTTAAGTTGCGTGGAAATTACGCGGAGAGAAAAAATATGAAGGAATGTTTATGGAGCCACAGCCGAAATGTCTGTCTAATAGCGGCTTAAGCTAAACTTAAGCTCTATTTGAGACAAGGATTTTCCCTTACGAATCTATCCACACACACAAAGAGAGAGAGAGAGAGAGAGAGAGTTTGTGTTGTTGTTGTAATTAAATGACAAATCTGATTTATGTGACATTTGATAGCCGCAGCAAATAGCAGACGATGCTTGACCAACGCCTTGGCAAGTTTTTGGCTTATTGCCGGATTTTCCGTGTCATTGGAGCAGCCAGCTGGTGGACAGGTGTGTGCAGGGGGGAAGTATGTAAGGGGTGGTGGTCGTCAGGTGTTTGCTTTGTGTGCTCATTTGCGGCAATTTGTTGTGCGCAGATTTTGTTGGCTAATAAATGTGCTGGCATCCAGGCAGTTGGCTGCTGCTTATAATTTGTTTGGCTTTTGGCATCTATTTATCAAATGCGCTTACTTCTGGCAGCTTATTAGTGGCCCGTCCTCGGCCAAGCTGAGTCTTAAGGATAAGACAGCAGTTGCACAACTGGTATAAGCTCTGCTCAACAACCCACAGAGTTGAGAGAAACCAGTCAGCAAATAAATCGCGCTTTTCTTAGAAATAATTTCTAAGCAAGTGAAAGCAAGATTCCCACAAATTGGAAAGGCTTTTTGTGTATTTTTTAATTATGGAACAAATTTCTAAACAGTAGAAATGCCAACTATGAAAATGAATGAATGAAACTATAATATTAGACTTGCTATAACCACAATATGCACAATATGAAAAGAATCTGGAATTATTCGACATATTTGTTCAAAATGTAGGAAAACCTCACCCAGCTTAGAAATAAACTTGCAGAATAAGTCTTTCGCTTAACCTTTATTATCTCAGTGTAATTTTACTGTAATATAAAGTCAACAAGCTTTAATTTGTGCTCGAGTATTAAACTTGAAGCACTTTAAACTTGGCACAAATGTTGTGATTTACAACTGTAATTTAGTAGTTGCCGGTACAGCTTGCATCAAAAGGCAACAGCTTTGCCGAGTATGCCATAATTTTGGTATTCATCTCTCGACTCTGCTCTCCTCTCCTCTCTCATCACTCGTCTCACTCTCACCTTTGTGTGCAATGTCCTGTCGTTTGCATTGCTTGAGGGGCGTCTCCTCTTTTTACTGCTAAACGGTTTGGGCTGTCCTTTTTTTATTGCAGCTGGACACATTCGTTGTTTGCTGTTGTCACGTACGCCTCGCACATTTTCACGTATTTGAAATATTTTCTAAAAATTACCCAATTTTGTGTTGGCTCCCTTAAAAAACGTATGTAAGTATGTTTGCTGTCCGAGCTGAGCACATCAATAAAAAGTAGACTCAATGCAACGCAAGCTGGCGAGCTTGGCTTGCTTGAAGAGAGACACACACATTTAATCACTTGATTTTGAAACAAATATTTTTTTTATTCTTTTATTATTATTAATTCTTTTGCAAGACTTTCGCTTTTCGCTCGTAATTTGTTAGATTCGCTTGTGACATATGCTCGTATCGTACATTGAATTATCGCTTAAAGATATTTACAGAGTTTCATTTCTTCTTCTTCTTCTTTTTCTTCTTCTTTTTCTTGTTGTTGTTGTTGTTCTTTTTAAATTCAAGTTAATTTACTTTATGGCATTTGGTTTTCTTTTAGTATGCAGCTCTCTTGCTTGTATACGAATGCATATCTTAGTTTTTATACATCTAAAAATTGATTTTTAAATACACAAATAATTTACACTTACAATTAGCACACAGCTATTTTTTTTTTTAATTTTTTTGCGTTTTCTTTTTTTTTTGTTGTTTAATATTTTATGTTAATTGTAGTTTATAGCGTTGATATTAAGTATGTGTGAGACTTAAAAACAGTTTACAACAATGCACATTGATTTTCATTAAAGTATATATGTGTTTCCATATATAGTTAAATCGACCCATGCTTAAATCTAATAGCCCATCCATTCACACACACTCACACACACACACACTCACACACACTGTGCTGCTTAATTAGCATTTAAATGTGCAGACATTGATATTTTATTTGTTTATATATTTATTTGCTTATTATTCAAATTGGCGCATTCATTTTATGTTTTGCGTTTTGTTTTTTGCTGTTTGTTTTTTGCAGACATCTTAATTTAGTTAGCATTTTAATGAAAGTATTTACACATTAGCGTTATATTTATGACAATTGAAATTCGAATTAAAAATCTCGCTCAAATTTAAGCCGCAATCGGAAATCAAAACTGATCTGAATTAATACATATGTATATATAAATACATATATATTCATATTTATATGTAGAAATTGGATTAATAATTATAATAGACAAAGCATTTAATATGGCGCTGCTCTCCGGCTATTTACATAAAATTGTAATTGTTTTCGAATGAATTTCAACTCTTCACTAAGGCTTAATCACAATCATTTTTTTATTGTTTTGATATTTTTGGTTTTTTGGTTTTTGTGGTTTGACTTTTGCTATTGTTGCTAAATTTGGCTAACTAAAATGTTAACATTTATAACAATTTGTCAATTGATAGTGCTTTTCCCTCAACGACAGCAAAATAACATGGAATGTTATTAGTAGTTTTTTAGTTCGTGTTTTTAGTTGGATTTTTTTCCATTCTGTCTAACTCTAAATACTCGTACAATAATAAATAAAGGTACAATGCTGGACATATGTGTATATACGGACAGAGAACAGATTGAACAGATGTTTTCACTTAATTGTTAAATAGTTGCCGCTCAAATGCTTTGTATATTGATTTCACACACATATCATTTAATCGAGTTTTAGATACATACATACATATACATAAAAATTTGGCAATTTATAAATTTACGATATGTTTGTTTTAGTTTTAAGACCTTTCAACAGTCACCAGCTTTAAAATGCTACATTTGATTAGATTTCATTCAAGTTTATCCTTTTTTACTTTATAAATTTAAATCGAGTGCTCTTTTTTTTATTTATTTTTTTCATTCGTGAAAGATTTTTAGATACAAATTCATTGAGTGCAATAATTTAAAATGAGTTTCAAAATTAAGAATAGTTGAAAAAATGATTCTTGACTTTTTATTAGATCAATTAAGTTGTGTTACAAATTCTGCACTCATTTATATATTTCAAAGTACAATTTCACTTATGCATTTTGCTAAAAGTTACCATTGAAAGTTAGGTGCTTATGTTTATAATTTGGTTGTATCATTATTTAGTAACAGAAGGCTTAAGACTATATTTTATTGTATATTTGAATATTTAATATATAATATATATATATTTAATTTGTTTGTTTAAACTCGTTATTTTCAATGCTCCACTTTTGATTTTGTTGAGCTGTTTGTTTTGTTTACAATTTTCGCTTTTGTTTGCTTTGAATTTTCTTCTGTGTTTTAACGTTTTTTTGTGTTTTGTTACATTTATTTTTTTCCTGCTTCTTTTTTATCTTATTGTGTGGAAATACTTAAAAATTAATAACATACAACACACACATATAATTGTTAATTTTAACTATATACAATTGGCTTTTATGAATAGGGTTTTGTCCCTTTTCTTTTCTACTACATTAACAATTTTCTTTTTATTTTTCTTTCTTTTCTTTTTTCCAGCTAAAAACAGTTTTGCGGCACTGCACAATGTGAGATGCATTTTGAATTATTTTAAAATATATATGTATATATATATACATATATATGTATGTATATATATTTGTTGTTAAATTTATTTAGGTATATGCATATAAATACGTTTTTGTTTATACAAATTAAATCCAAGAAAGCTTTTTGTTAACGACATAAATAAATTAGCAGTTTTCTCTTTATTTTTGTGTTTTTGCGTTTTTTTGTTTATTTTTTTCTTTGATCGTTTTTATTCATGTTGCAATATTTGATTTAAGTTTTCTGCGAAGCGAAGACGGAAAATTCAGTGGAAATTATGGGCGGGGCTGAATGCATATATTATGGGCGGCTCTAATTTGACTTAATGCAGCTACCGCGCAGACAACTGCTGCACGGATGTGGCAACTGTTGCTGCAACTGCTGCCGCTGACGACGCATCGCTCACAGAGCGTCGCAGCAGCTGACAAATGAATTGTGTGAGATTATCTATTAGTTTATCATTTGGTTTATCATTGCAATTATCGTTATTGTTATTACCAACCGATCGAATCACTCGCGCCCCGCCCATGCTGCTGCTGCTGCTGCTGCTGGTGGAGAAGGTGGCGCCACCAGCCAATGTGGCAGCAGTGGCCAGCGCCAGCAGCAACAGTACACTGGGCGCCCGGGCCATTAAAAGTGAGTCCGTTTTGCTGGCTGCATTTGGTTGAATGAAAAACGATAAGATTTTTGTGACAAATAATTCCCGGTATGACATACCTTGCACCGGATCGGCGCGCGAGTTGCTCGCAAAGGCGCCTTCACTTTCGCGTGACTCCAAAACTGGCGCCTTTTGCGGCCGATCGCCCTCGACAGACTCCTCGTTGCTGCGCCAGTAGAAGGACGACAAGGCGGCCACACACTGCACACAAAAGTGGAGAGTAAAATGTATAATCTGCCAAAGCTAAATAATCTTAACTTAACTCACCTTTAATTTCATGTCGCCGTTGCGAAAATGCTGCTGTTCGACGCGAAACTGCAGGCCCAGCACGGAGGTTTCCAAT
Source organism: Drosophila nr. fundita (assembly GCA_035044245.1). Lineage (NCBI taxonomy): Eukaryota > Metazoa > Arthropoda > Insecta > Diptera > Drosophilidae > Drosophila > Drosophila nr. fundita. The sequence continues at coordinate 3,152,279 of JAWNMG010000654.1, forward strand.
CCTTCGCGACCCGAAACAATTGTCTCGAATTTGCGCAGCTTTTGCGGATCGGCGGGTTCGCCGTTGACGAACCAGGACAGATTGACAGCCGGCTTGGAGCGCCCAGCGGTGCAATTGATGCGCACCCAATCGCCAATTTGATAGCGCGGACGTCCTCCACTTATTTTCGGTGGTCCCTGATCCGGCAGAGCTGCATGGCAGGAGCACGTATTGGAAAGAGAAGAGGCAGAATGTGTGACATCGAGTCGGTTAGTTGCGTGTTTTCTCGTCCCAAAACTAACAAAGTCAAGCTGCGCTGAATTTAATTTACGGCTAGTTGCAAGCTCTGACACGGGACAGGCCAGGACAGCACTCGACCCCGACCCCGACCCCAACACCCACTCACAGCTGGAATCGCTGAAATACCGTAATAAACCAAAAACCCAAAACCAAAAACAACAGCAGCAAAAACAACAAGTACACTCAGAAAAAAAGCGAACTGAATATAAGAAATTACTTCTTTCGGAATTTTTCAATACTTTTCAAAAAGACTTTTCTTAATTGTAAAAATATTTCTAAATATAAGACAACTTTTTTTTTAGGCAAGCCTTTCTAATTAAAAATAAATATTTTCTTATTCCTAGAAATTATTTCTAATAACAAGAAGAACTTTCACATAATTGGGGCGCTTTTTTGCCGAGTGTACAGCTTCCGGCACAACAAAGTAGCCGGCGCCCAGCCGGAAATTCAATAAAAGTTCCAGCCGCTGATGCACTGACAGCCTGCTGATAAAATTGCACAGCAAAAAAAAAGAAGCGAAAAAAAATACAAGAAAAAATAAAAGCGCAATAAAAATAAAATTGAAATGAGGAGGAAATCGGCACTTGACGCAACGAGAATAAAAATACCCTAAAAAGGCGTCAGCGAACTTTGCTGACAGCTTGACGCCTTTGCCTTTAATCGATTCACACTCGATGAGTGGCTCCTAGGGGAGAACGTCCTCAGCTTAACTCTTTCAGTTAACGCATTTTAGCGATCGACGGCAAAGAATACCACACAACTCATAAAGCCAGGGAACTGAGCATAATGATACTTCCTGTCATTCTGTGTGAGCTTCATGGCAAAGTTCTAATGCCCGCTTCAAGACTATAAATCAGGGCAGAGGCAAAACTATGAGAAACGGAAACGGAAATGGCTTTTTTGCCTCAGGCAACTAACTGGGCAGCTGTGGCCAGCTGAGCACTTTAGGCCATGCTCCATGCTCCATGGTCTATGGACCGTGTTGTTGGACCCATTGCACACGGCGCTGTGGCATATGCGAACCGTTGTGTGTTGTTGAAGCTTTTTAAAACTTTGATTGAAAGCCAAACAGGCAGCGCACAATATGAGCAACAAAAGCCAAAACAAAGCACAACAAAAGCGCGTCAGAACAAAGACAAAGCACACAGTCTGCCATGGCAAACAGCTGGACAGGCAGACAGCCGTACAGACGGACAGGCGGACAGGCGGACTGCCGGACAGGCCTAGGCGACAGGGACGACAATAGCTGGTGTCGAACCAGGATGGCACACTCAAAAAAAAAAATGTACTGAAATTTAATAAATTTGCCTTAAAAATATCAAATTTTTCTTGGTCTTAGAAATAATTATTAAAAAAATAAATAAATTTTCCAAAAAATCGCTGTTTTTCTTAATATTTAAAACAATTTTATATTATTAAGAAATACAGCTCTTGATGGAGAAATGCACACTTTGAATCTTGAATGAATACAATCAATAATAAGCCTAATTTAGAATTTGAAAATTAAAAATAAATTTGATAAATTTTAGAAAAATTGACCTCATACTTGAAGGAAATAAAAATACTGTTTCGTGCTCAAATTACTTTTTGAATAATTTTCTACACATATTAAGTTAGACTGATTTTTCAAATTTTCAGAAAAATATAATTTAAGAAAAGAAAATCGCAGAGTTTTACAAAAATACTTCCTGAATAACAATATGAGTTTTCCTTGATGTTTGACTCTTGGCGATTTTTGCTGAGTGTACGCACTGTAAGGGCAGGCAAAACTGGCTGGCAGGCAGCCAGGCAGGCCACCAGGCCACCGGGCCACCGGGCAGACCCACGCAAAAGTTTATAATTGAACAAACGAAATGTCAACGCCAGCTCAAAGCGTTCCGGTTGCTTGGCCCACGTGTGACTCAAGCGTGCAATAGAATCAGAATCCCAAATCCCGAATGCCGGCCCTGCGCCGGATGCGAGTCCTGCAAGCACTTCTTGTGTAGTTCCTGCCAACCAAGTCAAGTCAAGCCAAGCCAAGCCAAGCCAAGCCAGCACTTAAAGTAACTTGAAAATCTTGTTTTGTTTGCATTTGGAGTTGGTCGCGGCCTGCTCCACAAATTGTTATTGTTGTTGCGTTGTTGCCCCAGGAAATTGCTGAACAAGACAGAAGACAGTTGCCAAATTGAGTTAGATGCTAAGCTTTGGCAGGTTATGCAAGGGCAAACGCCTCGAGGTCTAAATCAGAGTTTTAGTTGAGCCCCACTAAGCTTATTATGAGACGTGAAATCAAATGAAGCCTGTCAAATGCAGTTGAACACTTGAGCAGTCAAATGAGCGATTCAATTTGTCCTCATAAGGACAAAGGTTACGAGATCTAAATTAATTTTGCCCCAGGCAAGTGGATAGTTCAAAGCTTGTGTCACTACTCCAATCTCAGCTTAAGCTTAAACAAAGTAAATTTAATAACAAGTAAAATAAGCAGAAACTGCAATGCCAGCTAAGAATTTTGGAAATGTTTGGTTTCTAGTTAGAATCATAAGTTTTCGCTTGACTTTTGGCAAAGAGAGAAGAGAGGACCAAAAGAGTTGCACCTATTCTTCGGTTTTCGGTTTATACTTACAAACAACAACCATGTCGCCATGCTCGGTGACCGTTTGAAAGGATGGCGCCTCGCCGGATACCTCGCACCGGAAACGACCCGAGGACTGCAGATTGACGTTGTGCAGGTTAACAATCGCATCGCTCGAGTTGTGCAACTGCAATTAAAAATTGTTCAGAATGAGTTCAGCGCGATAAATAAAGTGAGAATAGCACAATGTAAACGAAAAGTGGCAAAAGTTGTAAGGCCAAAAGATGTCGATGTCCATGTCGATGCCCGTCTCCGTGTCGCGCTTCTCAATAGTTGTCGATAGTGGGAGAGGGAGAGAGGGGGACAGGCAGAGAGACTGGCGAGAGCAGCCACTTTTCACGTTAATGTAATGTAATTGTTTTTGAGAACAGCCTCAAAATGCTTTTTCAATGTTTCTCCACCTCTTAAAGGTCTCCGCCGCCTGCTGCACTTTAAGGCTCAGCACACTCAGAAAAATACTGCACTAATAAGATTTTCCTACTCTTAAATACAAATTTACAGATATAAGAAAACATTTATCTGAATATTAAAGAGGACATTTTCTGTGGCAACTGGCATTAGATGTCATTAAATAAATACAATTTTTAAAAGCAGAAACAAATAATGAAATTTAAACGGCTTGGCTTTTATCTGGACGCTTAGCTTGGAAGCCAAGTAGCCGAGTGGTAATCGGCCTATATCGTAAGTATCTTCAAAATAATAATTACACTTGGCGAGTTTCTTAAATTCAGTTTGATTTTTTTATTTTTTCTGAGTGCATCGCGTCCGCATTCGCAGCCAGGCTGGCCAACGTAAACGTTAGGCAAATATTTCACTTGAACTTTAAGCCATTAAGCTCGGTGCTGGGCGCTGGTTGCGAAAAAAGGGGTTTGTTTATCTGGCCAACGGAAAGTGCACTTTGTTATCTTTTATTGCGCATTTTTTATACATTTGTGTTGTATTGTGTGCTCATTGTGTTGCTGCCCCAACTGCTGTTGCTGTGGTTGCTGTTGTTGTTGCTGCTGAGTTTTGTTGTTTTAACCTAATTTATAGTTTACACACACACACAAACACACCATACACACACACAGAGACAGACGGACAGACGTACAGACACGCACGCATGAAGTTCAGGTAAAAGTCTCACGTCTGATTCAGCCAAGAGTTTCCCAACTGCAATAAAACACAGCGAAATCCAAACAAAAGCCAACCCAAGCCATTGGCCAAAAAGTTGTGTTAGCCCGGCCAACACGTCAGTCACTTGAATCGATTATGCTAAAACAATATCCGCCAATGGAGCTGGATATAACCATTAGCTGGCAACTTGCAGCTTGCAACATGCCTCGGCTCTTATCGGCGGCCCAACATCAAAGTTGAGAAGACCGCTGAGCGCAATGAGCAACTAATCACACACATGTGTTGTGCTGTGTGTGTGTGTGCGTGTTGGTCTGTGTGTGTGTGTGTGAGTGCTTGTGTGTGTTATAATGCGCATTATAGACACGCTTAGCCACGCCCCATCACAGGCGGCAGCGAAAGCGCAACTTTAAAAATTTATTGCACTCCTGCAGAGGAAGCCACTAAACAGGATGCGGAGGAATAGCAAAGAGCAGCAGCAGTTGCAAGTAGCAGTAGCAAGTGGCAGTAGGAGTTGCAAGTAGCAGTACCACTAACTGTACCAGGACATGCATGCTAAGCAGTTTCACTTCTTTATTTCCTTTCTTTTTGAGCAGACGATTAGCGATTCGTTCCACTGTGCAGATATATGTAGATTTACAGCTGCGGTCAAAATTATAGAAGTGCTCTAGCATAAAATCAAAATTATCAATATTTTCTTGGCTCTTTAAAAATCTCTTCTATTCTTACAATCACTTTAATCCTCGATATGTATTCTTGCCAATTTTCTTATTTTATCTATTTATTTTATTATTCCCATTTTAGTCTGTGTCGCAATTTGAAAATTTGCACAATTTTTAAATATATATTTTAAATTTATATTTAATATTTATATTTAATATGCGCTACTATTATTTTGACCGCAGCTGTATGTGGATATATGTGGAGGACAGCATTGGCAATGGATGGCTTTATGACTCTTTGGGTGTCTCCTGGCTCACGTGCTTATCTTGAACTCAGCGAGGCGTTTACCAGCACTGGAAGTGCCACTGCCTCTGGCAAACTCCAAAACGATTGCGCTTTGTATGCGTTCAGTTTTTGGCAACGTTTCCACAGGCGGTGGCAGGCAGCTGGGGGTACGGAGTGGCTGTTACCTGTAACGTGCAGCGCATTTTACGTGCAAAAGTTTTAGTGGCAAAAATAATGGAGCAATGGCATTTTAGTGCGCTACTTTTGCCACTGTTATTTCAGTTGCTGTTGTTGTCCACCTGTCAGTCGATTCAATCCATTCAGTTTTGTCTATGATCATTGCTCGATTTGGATTTACGCCGTGGGAATGGCAAACGTGCTTCTCCAACTGCCCGAACAGAAGGGCTCTCAATTCTCAGCAAACATCTCCCGCAAGTGTGGTCAAGTGCGATTATTCTTACGAAATGCACTCACGCAACTTTTTGAAATGACTCGAAGCTTTCCGAGCTACTCCACTTTCGCTAAACCTCAACCCCAAAACTGTTCAAAATTCTGTTTGTGAATTAACTGCACTAAGCAGCCAGAAGCTTACAGTCAAGGTAGACCGCACTGTGTATACACTGAAAGAAAGAAATTGAACCCAAATATCGTTGGCTGAGTGTATGCTTGACTGCCGTCCCAGTGCTAACCAGCTCTACTGCTGCAGTTCGTTGTGAGCTCACAGAGAGGACTCCCAACTAGACCCATAAGACACACGAGCCACCAAGCAGCAGACCGCGTCGGGGGCTGATTGTTGTAGGGGAGGAGAGGGATGTTGCTGGTGTTGGGAGAGGTGCAGTTGCTGTTGTCTGACAGAGCCGTAAAGTATGCAGCGTTGTTTTAATGTCTGCTTTTAGTGCGACACAAAACAATGGCGTGTCTGCCGCTCGCTCTCCCCCACTCTCTGCATCGCTCTCTGATTTAGACATTTCTTTTATATATATATTTTGTGGGGCACACTCACATCAACGGCAACACCTGGCAGGCGAAAGGTTTGCGCCGGCGGATTATCCCTGGGCACATAGCGATAAAACTCGTTGCCGTCCTTGTACCATTTGACCGAGTAGAGCGCCTCCCCGTCCAGATCGTAGAGGCATTCCAGTTGCGCGGTGGCACCCTTAATCACGTAATTTGGTATGCGCACCTCGACCAGCCGCAGTCCGTCGCTGAAATCTGTAACGTGAAGAAAACATGTGCGCATTATTAAAATGGGTTATATCCCTGGTTTTTTTTTTTGCAGTGCGTCTGCTTTAATTTTTAATGTGGCTGCCGCTCATGATTGATTTATGTTTAAACAAATTGCCGGCCAGTGCGTTGTTATTCTCTTTGCTGCCGTTGCTGCTGTTGCTGCTGTTATTTTAATGTTAATTAATTATAAAAGTTTGTTTGTTGTTTGGCCAGCATAAATGTCAACCCGTTAGCCAAATGACTGATGGCCTGTCCCTTTCTCAAAAGCAAACTACACGCAAACCCAACCAAACCAGCCGAGTCCAGGCCAGCCCAGCTTTGGCCCCCTTTAATTTCATTAATAATGCTGCACAATTTATGTGTTTTTAATTTAATTTTTAATAACATTTTATCATCGAGTCAGCCACATTACATTTTATTTATTTTGCCTGTTTTTCCTTTTTTTTTTTCATTTTCAAAAGTGCAGCTGCACAAACTATACGCACTTAATACTTGTGTAAGTATGATATATTATGTGCGACACTCAGAAAAAAATCGAACTGAAATTTAGAAAACCCCGCTGATAACTATAAAGTTTTCTTGTCTCCAGAAATCATTTCTAAACTAATGCTTAATAATTATGTAACCAATTACTCAGAACAAACAAGCAATCTGAAAATTTGATATGAGATTTTCAAATTTAAGAAAAATCCACACTGAAATGTAGTAAAGCTAGAATTTGGCAGAATAATGAGGTGAGTTAACCTAAGAGCCAAAAAGGTAATTTTATTTTGCAAAGTGTATATAATTTATAAGTGTATACTATACACGATTAATAAGTCAACCTGATGACATGAATGGATGTCATGTGGGTTCGGTTGGGCTTGTTACTTGCTGGCCTTCAGCCTTGATTGAGTGCCCTGATTTATGTGCACTGTTTGGCTGAGGCATTCAGCTTCTTGTCGAGCGGTAGTGGATGTGTGCACCACTTGAATGCCCCACTCAACTCAACTCAACTCGCTACACACTCAAGTGAACTTCACTCCAGCAAGAAGCTCGAAGCTCGAAGCTCGACTAATGTTTCGTTTTATGGCAAACTTGTTTATTGTCAATATTGACAATGATACCCACACACAGCTACACACACTCACACACACAGATACGCACACAGTTACAGATAAACTGGCACCTTCTTGGTACATTTAGGTCTTTGTGCGTGTCCTATATTATTAGAGCCCCTGAGGCACATACCAGAAACAAGAACAACAACAACAGCAGCTGACTGCTCAAATTGCTGCCTCTAAGGATGCTGAAGGACCTTCTTGAAGTGCTGCTGCTGCTGCTGCTGCTGCTGCTGCCAATCGTTGCACATTACAAGTGTAATAAAATGTGAAAGGATATTATTGTATGAGCAGCGCACATACATCTCCCAAGCAGGCAGAGGAGAACTCTTCAACTTGATTCTGTAAAGAGTATCTGCCAGCACAAAAATAAAATAAAAAAACAGAGAAGTTCGTTGCATTTGTTGTATGTTTGTGTGTTTGGAGTGCAATGTCATGTCCTTTGGGGAGTCAACGACGACAACGACGACGACAGCTTAAGAGCCCGGCAAATGTCAAGCATCATAAACACATAAATACATAAAACTCAGCATAGCGCAACACAAAATGTAATTACAATTGTTGAAAATTTCATAAATGTAATTTACGAAATGGCCAAAAGAATACATCCCAAGAGCTTGCCAAGGCAGCATATATAAATAAATATTTTTCGCTTAGAAGAATTAAATTCACAAATTAAGTTTGCTGCTTGATTAACTCTTGAATCAATACTTCTGGATAAATATTTAACTTTATTTGATTTTATTAAAACTGCCAATATTTCGAATTAACTTTAAACAAATTTGCATAGTTGTTGTTTAACATTTTTATCAAAGTATTTTTGTTACTAGGCAACAGCAAATTGCTGGCAGTTGTGGTGCTAAAATATGCACACCGATAATTGAGGAGTGAGTCTGCATCGACAGCGTTGATCTTCCACTGGCAAAACTTTTACAAAACTGCTGCAGCACAACAACAACAATAACAAGCGGCAACAAGAAGGTGCAACAAGATGCATCAAGTGAAAGACATTCTTGACTCTGAACTGGCAACTTTAGGAAAAGCCTTCAAAGCCAGCTGCTGAAAGGATGCACACACACAGCACACACACACACACACGCACACTTGGTATTTACTTTTTTATAAAGTATTTTATAGAAAATATTTTTAAAAAGCAAAAGACAGAATTTCATATAAGAGAATTTGTATTATTTTTCATATATAAAACAAAGAATTCAGAGACACAGAAATATATATCTTAATGGCTTTTGGTATAAGCCATAATCAAATAAGAAATGAATGTAAGTTGGGTCAGTAAAAAAGTTGAAGCAACAAATTGCGTGACAAATTTAAAAATCAACCAGCAAAAGTTTGGCCAGCATCAAGTGCAGTGTGTGCGTAAATATGTATATGATACTATATATATATATATATATATATATATGTATAAAGATATGAAAAGTTTTGTGAATGTTTTCTCTTTAAGTGAATTTGGGTTGCATGGCTCGACGAGTGCTAAAATGGTTGCAATGTCAGCTTTTGACTTTTGGCGCAGAGAAAACCAATGAAAACAATGAAAATGAATAAAAGAAGAAAACAAAGGAAGAAAAAGCGATTCTCCACTCATTAATTCTGTTTAGGAGTCAGCAGAGTAGTAACACCATCGAGCTGCGCCAGCAACTGGAGCAGAAGTTTCAGTCGCAGTTGGAGTTTTGGGGAAACTAAAGTTTTTTGCCTGGTAATTTAAGTAACTTTGTCATTCGAACACCACACAATACATACAAGCATACACACACACACACACACAACACACACACGCGCAGGAATGTCAACACACAAAGAGCAACACAATGCGAAAACTTGGAAGTGTGGGCGCTGAAAGTGGGCGTGGCGGAATTAATATGCTCATGATGCGACCTCGTCCAAGTGAAAAATCAATTTTGCCACCGCCTGCGCAAAATTCTTGGCTTATTCTTTTAGTGGCAGCAACAGCAGCAGCAACAAGAGCAGCAACAGCAACATTCTCATCCAGTACCAACTTTTGCCGGTTCGCAAAAGTTTTTTTTGCCATTCTTATACTTCATTGGGGTTAAGTGATTAAATTTGCACAGCAGAGACGAAAGAAGCAAAAAGAAAGGCACAAAAAAACTTGTGGCACATGTGACACTCGCTTGCCTCGTGCGCCTCTTGTGCCTCTTGTGCACCGAGTGCCTCGTGTGTCGCATAATTGTTGCCGAGTCAAAACTAAAACTTTATTGCATGCAAGCATTTTGGGGCCCACAAATTTGATTATGTTGATTATGATGACGAAGTTTTTGCCAAAGATATTGGGTGGGCGAGGGGGGGGGACATTGACATGGCCGACAAATCATTTGTCGGCAACTTTGAATAGCAATTTACCCTTTTCGACAGTTCCCAGGAATTCCCAAGGTTGTCGCTTCAATCTGTTGCTGCATACACTGAGCAAAAATAAGGACAAAATTTACTTTAATTTTAGAAATCCATTAGAAAAAACCATGACTTGCATTTCTTAATGTTAGTTTTAGTTAATTTTTGTAAAAGTTGAAAAAAAAAAATGTCTTATTTCCATGTATATAGAGGTATTCTTATGTTAGCTTTCTTGTTATTAATATTTTTAATAAACTTATTTAAAAAAAAATTAAGATTTTGGAGAATGTCTTTCCAGAATCAGAGCCTGCGTTTCTACTTATTTGAAATGCATTTTTGAATACCATCAAATATTTCTAAGGACAAAACCATCGAGTTTTCGAGGCAATTTTCTCAATTTCATGGCGACTTATTTTCCAAGTGTCAACACACACAATGCCCAGGGGGAAATGTGTCCTGTGGCTGCTTGCCCAAGCTATCAGTTGATAAGCATGCAAAGGAGCCTATTGAAGCGGTCAATGGCAATGGGAATGGCAACAGGATCAGAAACAGGACTAGGCCCAATATTCCTAATGTCGGTCATTTTGGATCCTTGGCTGTGTCTACTATTTTTTATGTTGTGCGTGTGTGTGTTTTGGTTCTGGCTGTTGTTGTTGTCGTGTGGCTGTTGTCCTCGGGGCAGTTTCAGCTTAATATCCGTTGCCATTGTTGCTGCTGCTGCTGCTGCTGTTGATGCTGGTTTATTAGTAGTTCGTGCCAGGATAGGAGCCAGAATGCCAGGATGCCAGTATGCCAGCACCCCGGGATGCCCGGTTGCCTGGATTGCCTGCTGTGTCTGTCTGTCTGCCTGCCTGTCTCTCTGTGTGTCTGCCGGGACTGAGTCCAGAGAGAGAGAAGCGATAGCTGCCACATAAAGGCAGAAGCTGTTTGCTTATGTAAATATCTGCATATGAGTCCCGCAACTCACCGCACATCCTGCCAAACAATGCCTTTCATGTTGTGCGTGTGTTTGCGTGTGTGTTGCTGTGTGTGTGTGTGTGTGTGTGTGTGTTGCTGTGGCCATCGCCCGAGGTAGCAATATTTGTTTTCTTGCTTTCATCATTTGCATATAATGGAGCTGTAAAAGTTCATAAGATGTCCCAGAGTTCCACGCTGTTGCCACGTTGTTGCCACTCTGTTGCAGCAACACAATTGTAGCAAGGAGAATTTAATAAGCCAAACTATGCAGTGAACTATACTGGAAATTCACTTTGCGAATGCCAAACTAAAAGCGTCGCTCAAATCACAACCACAATAATAATTTAACATGGAAAAAAATAATATTTCATTTTTACAAACTCGACAAATTTTTTTTTTTTGCCAAAAAATAAGAATTAATGTCGGACTCGGAAATGGGATTGGAATTGGTATTCTCTGGTCGCGTCGCGACTTTAATGTGCGCTGCCGCAGGGCGTGGCAAGCGCAACAATTACTTCAGCGCTCCCCAGGGCAGCATCAAAAAACACAAAACACACAACAAAAAAAAAGCAAGCGAAAAAAACAATGCGGAAAAAACGGGCATAGAAAATGAAAAGAAAACAGAAAACATCCGCATGCAGCTTTAAGAGTCGCCGCTGGGCCCGAATGCCCCACACTCCTTCTAAGCTACCCCGCCCCTGCCAACACTCAAGAGTTCAACTGGAGGAGGTTTAACTAGGTTTTAGTCCTGTAAAGCTTCCTTAAAAAAAGTTGCATTGCATAAATGTTTAATTGTTTCAGCAGCCAGTCAGAAAAGACATTTGTTAGACTAATTAGATGGGGCCATCAAGCAATTGTGATTAGTTGGCTAACAAGGGAATTGGGGGTGGAAAAAGGAGGTCGATGGCACAGGGGGGAATCGAAAGCAGAGAAGGGGCATCGAGGATGAAATATGCTGACAGCGCAGATAAGCTCAATAGCCTTAAAAAAAAGACACCAAATAAAAGTAGCTTAAATAAAAGCGGATTTACTGATTGAGTGTAGCTATTAACCAGCCAATTAAGTTACAAAAACAAATCAGCTACGAAAAACTGGCAGTGCAAGAAACTTTTGCAAAATATTTAAATTATTGCCACATATTTAATAGACTTACCAAATGTACTCATTTTTTACTAATAATAATATATTATTGACTTAATGGTAATTTATCGCATTTATAATAGATAAATAAATACAATATCAAATTCCAATTATTTATTATTTTTTCACCTGTTTTATTTGTTTATCATACTACAAATAAAAAAGTATTCATAAAATAAAATGTATATGAAGTCATTAACATTATAGCATAAATATGAGTTAATTTTTTAGATCTTATTAATAATAATAAATTTGAGCGCTTACAATATATATTAAAATATTTGCAAGCCTTATTGAGATTTACGCTTATATATAAAAAGTGTATATCTGCAGTCTAAGAGAGAAGAAGTATAAAAGAAGTAAGATAAAAATAAATAATTTTACACATGGCTTCAACTATATGCTTTTGGCTAGCTTTATGTAATATATATATATATAAGTATATGTTATCCGATGCATTTAAAATGCCGTCGGGATATGAAGCCAGCAAAAAATGAACATATTTAAATTATAAAAACAGGTTATAGGTAAGCAACGGAAACTTTAATATATTTTATTAACTCTTCAATTACTTTAATTTATTTTCATCAATAAGCTTCATTAAGTTACATAATATATTCATAATATATTTTATTAACTCTTCAATTATTTTAATTTATTTTCATCAAATAGCCTCATAAAGATTAACTCTTGCTAACTAACTTTAAAGCAGCTTAAAGAATCTTTCATTTCTGGTTGTTTGTTAAAACTGTTAAGCACCTTCTGTGAAATATTGAAATAATAATGAATAATTCGCCGTAATGCTTTTTGGTTTGGTTTTGTGCTGTGTGTTATCAAATGTATTATCAAATTTGCTGGCTGCTGTCAAAACAGTTTGCGCAGCACCTTAATTAATTTTTGGCCAAACATTTGCGTGGTTTACATGAATTTCAATGGAGCCTTTGCTGTCCATATATCGTTTTGCTGCTTGTATTGTGAATTGTATTCAATGGCATTGCATTGTGTATTGTGTTTATCGTTAAACCATGATTTACGCTCATTATTTGCTTTACTCCTCCCCTCCTTAGCAAAACACAATTATACACTGACTTTCTCCCACTCTTTCTATTCCTTTCTCTCTCTCTCTCTCTCTCACTCTAACAAAGTATGTATTTACAATTGCTCGTGTTGGGAACATTTTGCCACACATCAATGCCAACAACAGCAGAGGCAGAGGCAGAGACAGAGACAGAGGCAAACAACAGCAGCAATGTGGCAACAACAACAGTGTGGCAACAACAATGGCAATAGCTAGAATCGTTGCTAGCTCTTCAAGCGGGGGGCCAAGCCGCCATTTATGTAACGCCATTATATTCATTAACGCCCAAACGCACACACATACTCATGCGCGCACACACACACACACACACACTCACATACACATATACACTCGGTAAAAATGGGTCAGAAATTCGTCATACTTTAAGCGTCAAGTTTAGCTCAACTTATTAATCAGAGAGCAAATATCTAAAATTGTTATCTTAAAATCAGCTTTCTTAATTCCAGTGTGGATTTTTTCGATTTATATTTTTTATTTTTTATATTATTACTCGTTTCTGAATTTCAGAAAGAATTTTTATTCAACTCCCGATAATAGAAAAGATTCTTAAACAATAAAAAGAAACACACCACATTTTTGGTATCGTCAATTTAGATCAAGCCTTGCCAATTTTTAGAAAAATGTTTTCCTATTTATAGGTATTATTTCGAAAAGAATATAAGCTTTCTAATATTTTAAATTTTAGGTTTCTTTTTCGATTTGTTTCGCTGAGTGTAGAAAAGCAACGCTAAAAACCAAATTGTTGCTATTGTTATGCAGTGCGCGATTTTCTCGATTCACCTCAGACTCTCTCGCTCTCTCTCTCTCTCTTTCTCTTTTTCATTCACCATCTCTCTCTCTTTCTCTGTTTGCGTGTGTGTGATTATATTTATACGTGTGTGTGTGAATGTTTATTTTTTCGCTGGATGGCGTCAGTAATTTGCTCCTTATTGAGATGTTGTTTATTTACCAAGCAATTTGTATTCATTGTGTGCCGCCCAGGCTCATGTTACCAACAACACTGGCCCCGCTGCCCCCTGTTCGCCTGCGGGTCCACACTTCTAGTTGCTTTGTTTCAGTAGTGTTAGTGTGTCTGCGGCAGTGAGTCGTATGTTATAGTTTCCGCAACTCATTTGGTTGTTTGTCGAATTGATTTTGATGCTGCCACATGTTGGCTACGACTTCAACTTTTTCACATTTAAGCGCAAAATAATTATTTTGCTTCTTCTTTGCGTTTCGCGTCGAGCTTTGCATAGAAAGCAGCAGCAGCAGCAGCAGCAACAGCAGCAATAGTAGGCCTAAGCCATTAAAGGCCAAGTTAATTTATTTGCAATTAGTTAGAGTTGAGTATTTTGTTTTGTTTGATTTGGTTTTGCTTCTATTTTTTGTTTTTTTTTTTTTTGGCAGGTCAGACAATTGAGCCGAGTTTGGTGTTTAAGATTACGAGCTGCGGGCTTAACTTTCAATAGCAAAAGATGAGTTTAGACGAAGTTCAATAGCCAAAACAAAACTAAAACTGGGAGGGAGTGGAAATATACAAATAAAATGGTTGTCTAAAAAACTTAAATGTTCTCAGCTTTCAGTTTAATAAATAGTTTAATTGTTAGCATCAAAAGTTCAAGTTTTTGAATTAATAATAACTTTAAACTTATTTCAAAGTTTAAAAGCTTAAAGTTTTATTTAAAGCTTTTCATTCATGAAATATGACAAGGAAATTGTTTTAACTAATTGATAAATAAATAGAAAGCTTTAAAAGTTGTACTTACAGTTTTGAATTAGCAACAAATTAAACTAAATTGAGGCAACTTTGCCAACAGATCAAGAAATAGTTTAAGTTAAAAGCCATTTTGGTACACGCTTAAGCTTTTAAACATTTGATTTTTGAAACCAGCATAACTTGAAACTAATACTTTTAGAGAGGATGTTCTTGGAAATTGCATTGTTCTGCACTCGGAAATGTTTCTTGCCAAACTTTTGATCAACTCATATCTTGATTATTAAAGCTAGCTCCAGGCAAACACCATTTCACGCACACATGCACGCACTCGCACGCATACTCCTACACACACACACACACTCACACACACAGATGTCAACTAATTTATGTGGAAATTAAGCAGGGCTCGCCTGAGGTAAGCAAAACTTTTCTTCAATGTCCAAAATTTGGCAAGCCATGTAATATGCATTTCATATAATAGACCAGACCGAGCACAATAACCAACTTTAGTTGCACTTGAACTTTACACACACACACACACACACATACAGAGTTGCCTGTCACACACACACACACTTAGAGTTGCCTCGGGTGTGGTGGCTGTAACATTTTGCTAATGGAGCTTAAAATTTATGTAAGCCATTGTCGGCCACACAATGTGTGTGTGCCTGGGTGAGCGTGCCTGTGAGTGTGTGGTACGGCTGAATGTCATGCATGCATAAGTGCAAGTGCATCTTGCCGGTGGAGGGAGGAAGGGGGTTCGAGTAAAAAACATATTGCATACTTCTGCGCATGCAAGCTGAAAATTAAAAGCGCTTACGTTGACTAAAAGGAAAAACGCCCGAAAACTGCAAAACTGGAAAGCGACAGACGACAATGCAAACCGAGTGAATGCTGCGAATAAAATGAATGCACAGTGCCAGCCAAGTAAATGAAGTTGTCTTTCAGCACGCACCCTCACACAACACACACACGCACACACACACACTCGCACAACAAACAAGCAACGACTGTTGATGCTTCGGTTGCCTCTTTTTGTTTTTAAATAAAGTTCAGAGAGTAACGCAAAAAAGGGTATATTTAAAACAGTTTTCGAAGTTGTTAGTCAATAGAAATATTACTCGGATGTTGAAACTGCTCCGAATTCGAATAGCCACAGCAATAGCAGTTGCAAGGATCGATAATATTTCCAGTCTTCATAGATGCGGCAATGGCGGAAGAAAGCGATAGCGATAGCAGTAGAAAGAGGCAAGAAAAATACAGTTGTGCAGCAATAGCAGTAGCAGGAGCAAAACAATCTCAATTGTGCTCTCTGTGGTTGCAGCAATTATACAGTTTGTGTCATTGGTGTAGCAAGCGCAAATTTGATTTGTTATTGTGCCCCGAGTAAGGCTGGCTGCTGCTATCTAATCTGTTATGGTATTTTTAATGAGGTTTTTCTATACAGTTGCATTCCTTCAGTTTTCTGCTTTTGACTCCGATGTTATTAAAGTTTTTAGCTCAATAGAAAAAAATGAAGAGCTATACATAATATTTTGAATATAAATAAATATCAGTCTGTTTTTGATTTAAAGTATATAACATATAGTATATAATATTTTCTACGTAAATAAATACTTTTTAAATATTTTCCAGCAATTAGGATTGCTCAGAGCAATTTTACTTGTCAAATTCGACTTGTGGCAATTGTAACTTCTTGTCAAGAGCTCTTTACAAGATTATTTTTACCTTGCCATTTTTTTTTTTAGAAATTTTCTTTTAATTATAATTTACAATTTATGTTATGTTTTTGTTGTACTTTATTTTCGTGCTGGAATTGTTTGACTTTTGGCTCGAGCCGAAGTGAAAGTCAAAGTCGATTGTGTCGTTGCGTGAAAACAAAAAACACACTCAACACACAGCAGGAGGGGGAGGGGGAGGAGGAGCGACAAGGAAGCGACGTTGTTGAATGCTGAGTGCATTCATTCCAAATTCGTATTCGTTTTAGTACACTTGTTCGCATTCGCATTCGCATTCGTATCTTATATGGCAGAGCAAGTCAAGCGCACGAATAATTTAGTGCTCTCTGCAGAACAAATGTTTCAGTTAAATTTGGCAATTCGTTGCCAGAGCAGCAGCCATCACAGGAAGAAGCCGCGAGGCAACTACGAAATTGTTTAATTTTTCATTTGTCTGTAAGTCCACACACACACATACACAGATACACACACACACACAGACACACAAACACACACATTGCACAGCTGCAAATCTCTTTTGTTCGTTGGCAAACCCAAAGCTTCCACTTTCGCCTCGTTTAGTCTTTGGGTCGGTTCTTTATGACTCTGCTCTTGTCTGGCTGTGTTCGTTGTAATTACTCTGCGGATCTGCTTTGAGCCATTTGTTTGAGTTGAAATTTGTCAGGATATTGCGCGTTTGTATTGAGCCAAACTTGGGTCACGTATCAGCTGGATACATTTCAACAAAAGCAATTATTAATCAATTGAGTTAGCGAGGAAGCTCAGCTAAATCAATCAGTTCACACTCAGCAACAAAATCAATCAATACAAAAAAAAAACAATCTTAAAATTACAATTATTGTTTTTACATTTTCAAAATAATGACTTGAAAAAAGAAAAGCCCCGATTTTTGGATATATACTTTCTGAATAATAATGTAGCTAATGTGAAAGTATGTCGAACTTAATAAAAATTTTAATAAATTTCAGAGCGAGTTTTTCGCAGATCACAGCATGGAAATTCAAGTGTAAAAGTCCTAAAAACTAATTGCGGTGTGTTCAGTGTAATCAGATAGCTGGTTGGTCAAAAGCAACAGCCCTTGGGCCGATAGCCATCAGCTGGCTGAGAGCTCCTTCTCTCTTACTCCGTCTCTCTCGCTCTGCCTCCGTCTGTCACTCTGTCTGTGTCCAGGAAGTGCGTCTTGTCGCTGGCTGCTTATTGAGGCTTAGATCCGATTTGGCAAAAGACAAGCCGCCCATGAAATTGTTTGTTTATTGAAAAATGATTGTGCGCCCAAGTAGTAGGACCAGAGAGACAGTCCACATAAAAAATATATATAAATATATATAAATGTATAAAAACAAACGAAAAGACAAGGAATCCGATACCCAAGGCATACAACAAGGATGCGATGCGATTAGGCGATAACCCCAATGCGAACCTTAAGCCGCCAAATGGTCTGTGAATGTTGCCAGTTGCCAGTTGCCAGCTAGATTTGTTGCTGTTGTTGCTGTTTTGGTTGCTGCTACTTGTTTTTGAAGGCTTTGCGGCTTTGGCAACGAGCCTGACTACAGCCCATTATCATTTCTCGAAATCAATCTGTTAACAACACTTTTGGGCCATGCCAAAAGACACACACACTTTATGTATTTTTTGTGTGGGTGCGGGTATAGTATCTTGTAGATGCATTTGTATCTACTACTAAATCTCTCTCTACTTGCCACAGCTGCTGTACTTTTTCTATGGTCTTTTATTGTTTTTAGATTGCGTGCAGCTTTTTTTCGTATTTTTTTATTTTTTGTGGTCCGCAAAAATTGTTTGTTGATTTGTCCATTTTCAGTTTGGCATTTCCCTCAGCACCGCCAAACTTATCTGCAGCGCTATAAATTTTTTGGATTTTCAGCTCGGTTTTTTTTTTGGGCTTTTATTTGTTGCTGCCGCCATTTGTGATGAGTGGTTTTTGTGTTGAGTGTTTGGGAACAAGAGGCGGCGGCTGCCATTGCTTTTTGTGTGCATTGATTGAGTGCATTGAGTTGTTGAAGTTGCTGCCAGCATACAAAAGCTCTGCTTCAGTTGCCCCAACAAAGTTTGCTGGCCTTTTGCGGTTTGCTGATATGGCAAGCAAACCAACAAACAAAAAGACAAAACTAAATACACAACAGTTGACAATTGAATCCATTGGACCACGTTTAAATGCACAAGTTTAGCTGCTCTTTTGTGCACAGACACACATAGAAGATACAATTACTCTCTTGCTGGCAGCTTTAAGCACAAAATATTCTTTAAATAAACAAATTAAAATAATGTTGCCATAGTTGGCATATTTGTAAATTTTCGGCCACTTAAGCGTCGATCAAATAGACAAATGAGTACCTAGAATTGCCAATTTGTCGACCATGGCTAGGTAAACTTTGGCAGCTGTTGATAAGTTGTTCAAAATTTGTGAGTATGTTGCACAAATGCAAATTGCTTCCTATTTGCATTGCTCTCGACTCAAACTCTTCATGCCATACACAGACAGTTAAAGTGCATTTGAAATGCTCAAATTAAGTGCAGACATAAAATTGATGACACTTAGAACACTTTTCACAAAACTCACAGAAATGTATTCAATAATTGCGAAATGCATCCCTAAATAGTTGAAATTAATTTAAATGAATCTGAAACTCATTTGTTAGATTTGCTTAGGCATTTTTTTGTGGAGAAATTTTCTCTAAAATTACCAACAAAAAAGAAGTATACTTTCTTGACAATAAGGTGAGTTGCACTGGAATTCATCAAATTTAGGCTATTTATTTTCTAACTGTATGCAGTTGGGTGTTGGTAAACAACAAGAAAAAATCAAGGAGCATTAATGCAATTACTCAGACCCGTGGAAATCACCCGCTGGGCGTAGTGCCAATTAGCAGCTCACACCCAAATTAAACACGCCCCTCGGGCGAAGCCAAACTGCACATAAAATCAAATTACCTAATACTCGCACTCGCACTCGCACTCACGCTCGCACTCGCACTCACACTCAGACTCATACTGATACTCAGAGCAGTACTCGTATTCGTGGGTTCCTTTTCGGCATTCATTAAACTTTGTGGCTTTGCTCGAGGCACGCCCTCCATTTGCATTCGGGCGTCAAAAGTTCAAAAGTCGTCGCACCTTCCGACAGACGACGTACAGACACTGAAGTAGCTATCATTAATGGCACGGTAAGCTGAGCACCTTGACAAGCGTCTACGATTACCAAAAGGAGCCGGGCAACATTCACCTTTCGTTTTTCACTCGCTTTTTTGACTAATTGTATTAGATAAATTGTGAAACCTTAATCATGTGGGCGCAATCCTGCTAACTGATGGACTCGCAGTCGATGTGCAGTGGCAATTTTCTCTCTCCCCCCCCCCCCCTCCCACTCTCTTGAGTGTTACCAAGTGCATTGAGAATTATGGCTAGGAGCGGAGGCAACGTGGCAACGAAGCCAGCAAAAATGTGCCGTGTTTCTTTTTTATTTTGTTGCCGTTGATTTTTCTCCTCGTTTCTTTGGCTTTGTTTTACATTATTTTTCCTTTGTCTTGGTTTCACTTCCGCCGCAGTGCCACACCCCCTTGCCTCTTGCCCCCACACGCCCTTGGATCCGCTCCCCAGCGCAGGCTTTATTCAATTTCAAGTTTCACTTACTGCGCACGGTTTGTCTTTCCTGTTTCTTATTTAACTTCTCGGTTTACCTTTTTTCTTATTTGATTAATTTGTGTGTGCGTATGTGTGTCAGCCTGTGTGTGTGTGCGTCTGTGTGTGTGTGTGTGTGTGTGTGCCCTTGGTTGTAGCCTGAAGCCCTTTGCCTTTTGCCTATGTCAGAAAATTGTCTGCTGCGGGTCATTTATTTTAAAGCATTCTTTTACACAGCTCGTATCCAATTTAAATTTCATATTTTCGAACTGTTTTTTTGTTATTATTGAACCAAAAACTTGGTAGTTAATAATGTTTGCTAAATATAGTTATTTAAGCTAGACCAATTTTCGCTCATCAATCAGCTAGTCAGTTATTATTGAGTTAAAAGTAAATATTAATATAAATTGCTTGTGTGATTTGTTGATTTTCATTTAGGGAATATTTTATTTAACTTATGTTTACTGTGCTTAAAAATTAATTATTCAAATCCAAACAGAAATTTTAATGAGCGCCCTGCGGCGAGTCAATTTTAATAATACACCCAGGCGAAACTTTTGTTCTAATGGGCACTTAATACTTGTTTTTTTCTTAGAATTTATAAAGGGAAAACACACACACACAAACACACACACACACACATACCCCACGCACAGAGCGCGTATACTCAAGCTGAAAAATAGTAGCTGCGCCTTTTCACTGTCAATTAGTGCGTCTTGGCGTGGCAACTGCGCCCATAAGTTTAAACTGTGCGGCAATTAAAACATAAAAGTCACTCATACGTCATGTAAGCCGAGCCGGACCCAGCACACGATGGGTGTGTGGGTGTGTCTGTGCTTATGTAAGCATTAATAGCATTTGTGCAGAGCGTGAATTATGATACATATATGTAAGGCATGCCTCAGCTACCTGCCTGCCTGCCCCTCGCCGCGCTGCCCGTCTGCCTCAACTGCCTGCCACGTTTGGCACCCCTTTTTGTGGTCATGCAAAGAAATGTAGCATACTTTTGTGGGCCACTTCTCGTCACGCACACAATGGGCCTGTTTACGTAAATTATGGCTTCAGGGCCTAACTCTTGCTTACATATTTGCTGCCCACGTTAAGTAATATGTGCAACACATATTGAGTAATATGTTGTGATTATTACCCAAATGGTAATGAAATGCTTAAGATTGATTTGACTCTTTTTCTCAGATACATATATTGGGAAATATTCTATCCTGCTTACTATTTGCCCCATGCGCTCTTTAAGATTGATTTATTGGCAGTTGGTCAATGAATTGAACACAATTATTCGAGAATTATTCTGTTAGGTTTAAGATTGATTTATTCACATCTTGTCATTTTTGTTATTTTTCGTATATGAATACAAGTTTCACTTGTTTTCACTGGCAAATTTTTGATTTATTTTTATTTTCACGATTTTCCTACTGCTCTCTTGAAAATTGACTAATTGTCAGTGCGTCAATGAATTGAAATTGGATTTTAGTTCACACATATTGAGCAATATTTTAAGATGTTTAATTTTGATTTATTCACAGTTTGTTTGTGAATTGTGAACACTTGTTTTTTCCTTTATGTGAATAAAAGCTGATACGTATTTCTCTCTGAAATGCTGGTTTATTTATTTATTTTTTTTGGTCAATTTATTTGCAAGATTTTAAAGCGAAATAAGTGTGAAACGCTCAAGTTAGTTTTATTGACAGTTCCTTAAGGTAAATTTGCTCACAAATATTGAGAAATATTCGGAGTTATTTAAGATTTATTTAATCACAATTGTTTAATTATTTGTATAATCAATGCATTCAAAAGATGTGTTTTATTATTTGCTTCTTTTCCTATGCTTATTTATGATGATTTTTTTACTCAAAACACACAAATTTGTAAAGATATTTAAAGACATTTTAAGATTTTGATCGTCTATTTATTATTACCAAGATATGCGTGCAAAAGTTGATGGATCTCATTGTTATGCTGTGCTTACTATTCTCACAAAGCATTATTTACGATTCTGATTTATGGACATTATTTATATAGAAAACTGGTACTTTTGTGTTTTTCTTTGTTTGTGTATTTTATTTATTTTTTCTGGGTTTTTACTTGCAATAAATCGGAAGTTATTTAAGTTCAATTTTCATCCATGGTGCCAGGACCCTTTTTTTATTGTTTAATACACACATAAGTTGCGTTTGTTATTGTTTATTTGTAACAAAAACAACAAAAACACACTTACACACACACAGACACATGCAACACACACAGAAAGGGACTCATGTTGCACATGTATTTACGTTGTTTGCTTTTTCTGTTTCAACATTTTTGTTTGCCTTACAGCGGAATATAATTTGCGCCTTTTTTGCGCTCCTGCGATGAGGAAGGCGGTTGAGGGGA
This sequence comes from Drosophila nr. fundita, assembly GCA_035044245.1. NCBI lineage: Eukaryota > Metazoa > Arthropoda > Insecta > Diptera > Drosophilidae > Drosophila > Drosophila nr. fundita. The sequence continues at coordinate 3,174,582 of JAWNMG010000654.1, forward strand.
GCGTTAACTTCTTTTACTTCCGCTATGCGACGACACTCTTGCCACTGTGTGTGTACTGAGTGTGCGTGTGTGTGTGTGCTTGTGCGCTGTGTGTGTGTTTAACTATGTAAATGTGTGAAATTGCTACGCGTCGCATGAAAACTCCCATACGTGTAGGCAGCGTTTGTCAAGGGGCAAAAGGGGGATAAGACACAGGCGGGGGGTGCAAGGGGGGTCGTGTTTGGGGACGCTTTTGCTTTTGCTATTTGCTTTTTGTGTATTATTATTTCTTGGCTTGGCTCGCAGGCACTCAACGTCAACGTCATCATCAACGTCATCGTCATCGCCATCGTCACAGTTGCCTCTGCTTTTGTTGCTCCTGTTTTTTTACCCGCTTTTGTTTTTTATTATTATTATTATTGTAGCCGGTGCCTTTACAAAGCAAATATGAGCGTCGCGCCGTGAGCCAAATATGTTGTTGCTTCTTCAGCTGCTGCAGCTGCTGCTACTGCTGCTGCTTCTCTGCTGTTTTTTGTGTCTACACCTGGGAAAAAGTCGAGCTGAATTTTGTAGTAAGTCGCCATACTTTTGGCGTCAAGATTTCAATACCTTATTATTCAGAAAGTAAATTTATAAAAGCCAAGCTTTAATTATAGTTCTAATAACGATTTAAATAATTTTTGTCATTTTTAATATGGCCTAAATTAACATCTACATATATTTAAAACGTTTTATTAATTATTTGTCTAAAATATTTTTCAAGCGTATTTCTTTGTTTTTTTTAATTTTTGAGTATATTCTTGGAAAATTCATTTTCTAAAATTTAGTTTTTGCTTAAAGCTAGACAATCTCTATATTTTTAAGGGCGATTTGAATTTTGTAGCGATTTACTAAGACATAATGCGATTGATTTTCTAAGTGTAGCTGAGCAGGGACAGTCGCATGGGGAAAGTGCCTCAGCTGTGTCTTTGTTATTTTGTTGCAAATGTATTTAAGACACGCGCTGACTTGTCGTTGACTACGACGACGTTGATCCCGTTTTGCCAAAGGTAAGCCAAAGCGGCTTAGTTGCCACGTTGCAGCTGCAACTGCAGTCGCAGCGACAGTTGCAAGTTTAGGGGGCAGAGCTTGGCCTCTGTCCCACTGTGAGCCCTCGGACAAAGTTCAACAGTCGTCACAGTTCTTGCCGCTAGACTTTTATTTGTTTGCTTGAGCGCTCTCCTGCCGCTTGCTGCTCGTACATTACACAAATGCAAACAAAAGCAAAGGCAAACAGCAGCAGAGCAGAGCAGGGCAGACGTGAAACACAGCACTGAGAAAATCCCACACATCCCCCACCCCCCACCCCTACACACTCACATACAAAAAACGCACACATACCCGCACACACTCAGAAGCGTAAACGAATAAAAATTCAACAAAAAAATAATACGAGAAAAGCATAAAGCTTTAAAAAGATGTGGGCGGTGGGCTGTTTGCCACGCCCACATGCTGACAAGAAACAAGGCGCCATGACTCAAAATTCATTTATTACTTTCGCGAGTCATGTGTGGCAAGCAGCATCAGCTCATCAACCTGCCACCCCAACGCGCCTCCATCTACTTCTGGGAGCTCGCAAAAGGAAAAAGATGCCTTAACTCCAAGAAAGCTGCGGGGCACCATGAAAAATCATGTTGTGCGCGTGTACGTGTGTGTGTGTGTGTGTGTGAGTGTGTGTGTATGCAAGTGTAGAAATTGCATAATATTTTTCAACAAACATAGACACTCAAATATGTATGTAGCAATTGTGGAAGACCCACGTATCGGGTTAAGGAAACGAGTTGCGACAAAGCTAAAGACAATATTTTGGAACGGAAGCTTAACTCGACTTTGAAGTTACTCTGCTTAAATAATATTTGACTATAGCTTCGAATATAAAAAATATTAAGCAAAGGGAAACTCGGCTTTGAAACTAAATATTGTTAATATATTATTCGATATTAGATGTTATCTTTCGTTATCTATAAAACTTAAAATCATATTGACTGATTTGGATCTTTGATTATATGTTAGACTTGGGTAAGTGATAAATAACTTTTGAGGTTAAGCTTGCCTATGAAATATCATGAAATATTTAATATTATAAAATTGTCTTAATGTCTAAAGTCTTAAGCAAAAAATACTAGTAGAAAGGAGATTAAAAACATAAATAATCGATATCAATAATTAAAAATCTTGAGCTGATGAAATTAGGAATCTTTAGGGATCATTTCAAATTCTACATCTCCAATAATATATTTACACAAATAACAAATTGTTAGATAAGATTGTAAAATGTATTATTGTGAAGATATAGAACTATAAGTTTATGATTTAAGTCAAATGACATTGTGACTCGCGCAGTAAACTTAAGTGTGGAGTAAATAAAAACACAAATAAATATAATTTCAAATAAAAGAAATAAAAACACAAAATACCCCTCAGCTAGCTTTACAGGGCATAAAAACAGCGCTTTGAGCTGTGCGTTATATCAGACGACAACGTGGAACGACAACGACAGTTGGAACGAGGGGGGCGTGGTTTGGGGGGAGGAAATAGCAGTTGAAGGACGAAATTGCAGTAAAAAAGGCAACTCAAGTGCGCTGCCTTAAATGAGGAAAGTTTAATGCTTTCATAAGCACAACAAATCCTAAGACAAGCCCCCGCCCCTCCACAGACCGCCGCCTGATCCGACCAAGTGAAAAATATTCGCTGCGTGAATCGCTGCGCATATCTTGGCGTTTTACGAGCATTATCCTTTCTGCCTGAAGCCAGTTTGTTGTAGTCTGTAGTCTGTAGTCTGTAGTCTGTAGTCTGTATTCTGTATGCAGGAGCAGTTTCTACCTAGTCGCATCTACTCCTATAAAAATCAAGAGTTTGTTGTCTTTGCTGCGGGGCGATATTTTCATTTGCCGTTTGCATTCTATGCCCAACACCCACCGCCCGCCCTCCCTCGCGCCCTCTTCGCTGTGAGCCTTTCGCTTGCCTTTGGCTGCCTTTTGCAATGAAAGTGCACAAGTTTTGCGTTTAATGGGTCATTTGTCTTTTTTTATAGGCTCTTTGGGGACTGGCAGGCAGCCGAGCTGGGGGATCCAATTACAAATGGGCTGCATATAGGCCAAATTAAATATTGTTATGGAAATGCGGTCTGCGCACGACACAATTTTGCGATCCATCGAGAGCTGAATTCAAACTAAATAATGATAATAAATTAAATTAAATTAGTAAAGCTTTTGACTGTGAAAAAGTGAATAATACTAGTGAATCAAATATAATGGTTAAGCTTCAGTTAATTTGGATATATTAGAAACTAAATAAACGAATCCTGCTTTGGTTCATTTAAATGTATTTAAAACAATGTATTAATTTTTGGATGGTGTAAAATAAAATAATCAAAAGAAGTAATTAAATTGGCAAAACTTTGAATAATTTTAAATATAGTATATAAGTACACAAACGACTCAAATAAACTGCGCAATTAAAATATATTTAAAACATTCTATTTATTATTTAATTGTGTTGAGTGTTTTTCCATTGACTGATTTTTGTTCTTTATACAGTCAAAATAAAATATTATTTTATTTGCATTGTTAGTGGCGTAAGTTCATTGAATTTATAAAAAAATATATTTATTTTTTAAGCATCTAATTAATGAATTTTTAATTTAGCTTTTCATTACTCATTGCAGTTAGCAATGACAATGAATCACAGATGCATTTTATCAACCATATAAGGCAGCTGTATGTATGTATATATATATAAATATATACCTATGTGGTAATTACATGAACAATTTGCTTCGCCTAATGGACGGCCAAAAGAAACCACAGCGCAGGCAGCCATTTTGCCACAATTAAACTCGCGCAAATTATGTGGCACATAAAAAATGCTTTGCTGCAGCGCCGGCATCAGAAATTATGGTCTCAAGTCAAAATTAAAGCGAACTTAACGAGCGCCACTCAAAAAAAAAAACGTCATGGAAAATAAAAAAAAAGCAAGAAAAAAACTCTTAAAATGGGGAGCCAAAAGCGAAGCGGAGAACAACAACAACAAAAAGAGGAACAGGAAAAAAAGGCATGAGAAATGGAATTGATGCAGCTGGCAAAAGACAGACGCAGTGGCCATTAAAATGCACAAGGAGCGAGCAGGGGGGTGGCAAATGGGGCACAGCAGATGAGCGGAGGCTGTGGCAAGAGTAAAATACGTGAAATGGATATTAAAAATACACGCAGCAAAGAGCAACGAAATAATCATAATTTCTGCTAATAAATTTAATATATTGCTGCCCCACTGACCATCGACCACCACCACAGTGGGGATGGGTTGGAAGGCCAATGGCAACAAGAATCGAGCTCAAGCCAAACTTGGTATGGCATCATTTTTCCGGCTGAATCGGCTAGAAATGGAGCCGCTGATGGTAATGTGGCCGCTTATGTGGCCATAAAATTTGAACAGTTCTCTCCAAGAGCTCGCAGCATGCGAACAAGAATAATGGCGGCACACACACACACGCACACACTGACAGTAATTGGAAGAGTTTCGGCTACAGTTTCACTTTGGAATTTTCGCACCGCACATAAAAAAAAAAAAAAAACAGAAAAATGAAAAACGGTGCGCAAAATTAAGTTGCACAAAAGCTGGCAACACAAAAATGCAAATGCACTTGCAACCAAATGAGCAACAAAAACACAAACAAAAATGTTGTGGTGTGTGTGTGTGTGTGTGTCTAACGCAGTTAGGTTCATACGCAGACCATTAATGCGATACACTCGGAGAAAATGTTAAGTGAAAAGTATTTGTCTGCTTTACATCTTCAAGTCTGGAGTATTTGAAATAGTGATAAATATAACTAGCTTAGCAGCAATAATTAATAGTTTTTCAATATGTTTATTTAAAATGTTAAAAATTAGAAATTAAGCTTATTAACAACTTAGTGCTTAGGAGATTGACTTTCTTAATTTAGTTACTTGTTTTTGTTAAGTAAAATCTCAAATTAGTAAGTTGCAAGGATTAATTGAAATTTTTCTATAAGTCTTTATAATCCCTTCATTTTGTCTATTTAGTCTGTCTATTTCTCAATCAGATTTATTTATTTGATTTATTTATATTTGTAAATTAGATTTATCCAAAATAATGAATCAGTAAATTTGCAAACATGTTTATAATAATAAAGTTTTTTCTATTTACTTTCATTATTTTATTTATTTGTGTAAAAGACTGATTCGCGATTTGGAAAATCGCGAATAAGCCACGCATAAACTGTGTTGGGCTGTGTGTTTTTTGAAAAATGTTACGTTCCATAAATTCCATTGCCTTAATTACAAATTTGGCTTGGCTGCTGCACAAACGCCAACCGGGCAGTGAGCCAACAGACCGTCAGGAATAGAGGCAATTTCCCATGCCACCAAAACACCATGTTGTTATTCTACTACTAACAACACACAGCACACGCACACACACACAAACACACATACACACACACACACACATACATACACACCAGCACACCCACAACTCGACTGACTTCAGTTAGTCTAACGGCATGTAATTAGTGTGGCTCTATTAAAAGGCACCGCTTGCCAGACGGCGGCATCATCGACAGTTGCGGCAAGAAGCATGAGGCATGGGGCATGGCAGTGTTGCAGCAGTAGCTGACGCCATTTTTGCTACTTTCATGGAAATTAGTATTTTAATGTATGCTAAATACGCCATTATCCCGAGCAAGTCAACTCTCCCCAGCTCCCTTTCTTCTTTCTCTCTCTTCCTTCTGGGAGAAACATGGCCAATACCATTAACTGGGCTCAATCTAGGGCCATTCTATGGCCATTATGTCAACGTCTTATTGAGCGCTGCTGCTGCTGCTGCTGCTGCGGCTGCTTGAAGGCAGTTTAATGCATCCGCTGCTCATAAACAACTTTCAATTAGCAGGTGCTTTGCTGACCTCTGCATTGCCAAAGGGCCTAATTGTGCTAGCCAATTGCTTTCTAATTGACTGGGCAAGGGGAGCGGGTTGGCAGAAAGCAGTCACTAATTGCCTTAAGCCCTGTTGCCATTGTCTAAATGCAGCTGTGCTTAGAGAGCTAGTCATTACGGCTGCTTTGTTGCCCCCACCTTAGCTGGAAAGCAGCTAAACAAATTTAAGGAACACTGTGAGTTAGGAGTAGAATTCATAAGGCAACAAATACACTTGGAAAAAAATGACTATGCAATGTGCATTTCGTATTAAAGAAGTCAAAGCAAACTGATATAAAAGACAACTCAATTGCATCTGACAAAGGAGATTATAAATTACTATACAAACAGCACATTTTTTGTGCATTTTCTAAGCAATCTTAATAACTCACAGAAAGATGCAAGCTATTTGCATATTTGTCTCTTTGGATGCCACAGCTCGCATTCATTAGTGCGCAAAGGGAATGCCAAACTGGGAGAAGAAAAGTGTAGTAACTGAAGCACTTTGGCCTTTTGTTTGCGGGCTCAATATGTATGCATGGCTGGTTGTGCTCCCCTTTTGCCAATTTATGACAAGCAGCAAGTTGTAAGTAGCAAGTTGCTGCAGCAACAAGCTGCACGGACACCAAATCTCTGAAGATGCAAAACCAAAGATAAACTCTGCAAAAAATGCCAGCAGCAGAAGCGGAAAGTTCCTGGTAAATGTATAACTTGCGCCAGATGAAATATTTATGAAAATGACAAACGTAAACAGAGAGGGAGAAAGAGACAGAGAGAGAGAGAGAGAAGGTGAAGGAGCGTGTGTGAGAGAGATAGAGACGTGTGCAATATCTTTCCGTGTAAATGTTTGCATATGCAAGCATAAGTCCACAGGATAACAGCAGGACTCGAGTGGCGTCCAGCTGTTGCCGGACTATGCTCAGAAAAAAAGTTGGCTTAAATTCAGGAAATTGTCACACAAATTAAAGAGTTTTTCTTCGTTCTAGATATATTTTGCAAGAAAGTCTTTCTAGCTTTCAGAAATATATTTTGTAAGTATGGCGAATTTCTAAAGGATGTTTTTTCAGAGTGTAAGCAGAGGCAGAACGGAAACAGTTGCGCAACAACTAAAAAACAATTTTATTTATGCCCGAAAGTGAGAAAATTATGAACTTGAACACTTGAGAGCAGCCCTTTGGGGCAGTCGCCGCTGTCGCAGTTGCAACAGTTGCATCAATTGACAAATGCGACACGGTGTCAATATTCAAAAATACTCTAAGACAGCTAAGGGTTCGGGTGGCAGCTAGGAGCAGATGAATGCAACTGCAACCCCGACTGGCCACGCTTCACATGGCCTCTGTATCCAACAGATAAGAAGAGTTGCAACAGACGCAGCAGCAGCAGCAGCAGCTGAAAGATGTTGCAGATACGAATGAATAGCAATGGAATTAGTAAGGGGAGGGTATGCTGAATGGGGGTACTGGGGGAGGCATGGGGGCAACTGTGGTCTTTCTTATAAATCGCTCAAATGAGTCTAAGTGGCAAAAACTGTGGCACAACGTCGACATCGTTGCACAAAGCAGACAGCTGTAGCTGAAGCACAAACTATTGCTGATGCTGCTCTTAGATAATTTCCAATGCTGCGATTCATTACGGAAATTGTGCACACACAGTAAAGAACAAAAAATAATACTAAATCGTAGATATATATACATATATATATATATATACTCTTTGAACAAGAAAGCAGGACTAACTGAGGCAAACCGAATATTGGATGCCCTTGTAGAGCGGCGCTAATCAGCTGACAACTAAATTTTTATATACATTTAATATTGTATATAAAATATATATAATGATATAGCTCAGATATCTGGTTGTTAAAGAAAAAAGTTCTTCATTTGTGAACTTATCTCCTGCTCCAGGTCAGCTGTAAGTACTTTGATAATTAAAAAAGTGGTTCCTAAGAAACCTTTATGATACAGAGATGGAATTGGTCCATTTCCGACATAAGTAATAATAAGTATTTATGCCAAGTCGCATCAAGATCATCTTGATTAAGATTTATCAACTCAGAGACTAATTTGCATAGAAAGAGACAGACAGCGAAGCATTGCTATCTCAACCCGAATAGTGATTAAGTTGCAGACACCCCCCTCAATCGCATTACAAATTTACAATACCCTCCACAAGGGTATCGAGAAAACGCTCGTTATTCGCACTGTTTTTTGTCAGAGTTCGTCTTCGACTCAAAATGGATTTGGATGGGGATTGAAATGGGGACTGGGTTTGGCGGTTGGGATTCGGGCAACAAATCAATTTTAATTGATTTATGACTAAAGTGTTTTCGGCTGCAATCTGCTTGCGTGGCATGCCCCAAGTGGCAAACCATTTGCATTGATTGACAGGCGTCTCTTGGCGGCTTCGCTCTGTGCCGGTTCCGCTCCGTTCGAGTCTGGGCTGAGCGAGATTAGTGACTCATAAAGTTGCACTCTTAATTGCACTTGAATATCGCTGGGGTGTTGATACTTAACAGCCCATAAGCTGAGGCCAGCTATTGAGCCTCAAGTGCAAATGCATTATCAGAAATACCATTTAAATGTGCACGGTTTTTCTGAGAGTGCATTTCTCTGCTAAGAAACGAAGATCAAGATTGATTGATTTTAAAAGGAAATATATTGTGAGAAACATTTGCTGCTTCTCTTACAGCTGACAGGTGTCGGGCAACATAATAAATGCAGTTCACTGATAATTCAATTAAACAAATCATTTATTTACTCTGCTCGCACTAAATAAATAAATAAGCGAATATCTCAAGGATAATTTAAATAAACTGTTTGCAGTTGACACAAACAATTTTAGGAATGTGGAAAATTCAATGAGAATAAAATTATTTAGTAAAACTAAACAATTGAATTCATATTTGCTTGAATTGAAATTTAAAAGTATTTATTGACCATGTCTCAGCTGCAAGCTAAAATAATTCATAGAACGCAATTCTTAGAATCAATATACAAATATTTACCAAAGCTAAACATTTTCATTAATATTCATTTTCAATTCATTTAAAAGCCTGTGGTCATGGTCAAGTCTTAGCTGAAAGCTAAAATATAAATATTTATTAAAGCCAAACATTTTGGTGTGCATTCAGTTTAATTTTCTTTAAGTGTCAATATTGAGCCTGTTTCAACTACCAGAAAATTATTTAGTAATGCTTAACACTTTAATTCATAAACTGCAAGACGAGGAAGTAAATTTCTAGAAATCTGAAGAGTGTTGAAAATGTAATCAAGTTGCAGTTATTCAGTTAAGGTAATCATTTGAATGCATATTATTTCAATTTAATTTAAATAAGTATCCTCAAAAACTCCAAAAATCAAAACACAAATATTTAGTAAAACTAAACAATTTACTTAATATTCATTTAAATTTAATTTGTAAAGTCAATGTTGACAATGTCTCGACTGCGAGCTTAAATACTGCAAGATCTTGTCAAATATCAGAAAGTCTCAGCTTGAATTGGATTTTGAGATTGTCGACATGTTTGCAATGTTGACAACACAAATTAACACTCATAAAAGTTTTGTGCCACAAAGCAAAATGACAACTTCAAGCAACATAAACAAGCGAACAACAACTTGAAGAATTTATGTGCATATTTGCCCAGCCCAACACAGCAAAAACGGGAACTTTGCCGGGGCATGGCAAACATTTACTTTCAGACATTGCAATTTTGTCTAATTGACGCATTTCGTGGCTGACAAGCAAGCAGGCAGCCGCACTGCACAATGCAACACGCATGTTGCAACGCAACATGCCACATGATTTTTGAGGCAGCCACACTAACGAGTGCCGAGCTGCAGCTTTACTCTCAAGCTGAGCTGTTTAGTTTGGAGCAACTGTAATTGAAAATGTCTTACGCTTGTCGAAGCGCAAGTCGCAAATACACACCAAGCACACACACACACACACCACACAGGGGGCGGGGAAGAGGAGGGTCACAGCTCTCAGTCAGGGCTGAATGTCATTCCCTGGGCATTTGCCGTGAGCCCTAACAATGCAATTCGAGCAAAAATACAGAACGACAAAACCAAAAAAAAAAAAAGAAGAAAAATCGCCGCCATTGCGGAAAAGCGAAAATGAGCATAAAGCTCCAAATGACAAGCGGACAGAGCCAGAGAAAGAGAGAAGGAGGCAGAGAGAGCGAGACAGGAAGAGAGAGTGCAGTCAGCGCAGCCATAGATGCACAGAGATGAGCTAGAAAGGGCGACCAAGAAAGAGATACACTCACAAAAAAAACTGATACTGAATTTTAGAAATTATTCTTGGGTAACTTTGACTTTTTATTTAGAGGGAAAATTTCTAAAATTGATAGTTGCGGATTCTCTGCAAAAGTTCATCTTGTAAAACTAATTCAAAGGAAACTAATACAAAAATCGAGCCAGTAAATTTCAATATTTGTTCTGAATTTATGATAAGGTGTTTCTTGTAATGAGCATTTGCTTTTCAACATTATAGAAATACATTTCTAAATATTCGAAAATATTTCCAAAGAATAGAAAAAAAGCAACAAATTATAAATATGTCTAACAGCAAGAAAAGCTTTCTAATTTTCAGGGTTAATTTCTAAAATTCAGTTCAAAAATGTCTGAGTGTAGAGTGAGTCGCAGAGTGAGTGGCCAGGAGTTGTGCCTCGTTGGCAGTTGCAGGGCTGCCAACTTGTTTATCTCGTGACTGCACACAGTTTCAATTCGACCCAGCGACCTTATGGGTGCACTGTAATTGTCCACAACAGCCACAACTGGAGGAACAACTATAAGTGAGGTTGTGTCATCAGAGAGAGAGAGAGAGAGAGAGAGAGAGAGAGTGAGAGTGAGAGAGCAAGAGTGAGAGAGAGAGAGCAGCTTTGGCAACTTCATTTACACTCGTCTCGTTTCGAATGGTATTCCCTGCCGCATCCACTTCACAGTGCTGCTTTCCTCCTTTTTTGCCTCTCCTTTTTTCTTATTGTCGTGCAACGTTATTTTGATGCCCCTTACTGGGTTGACAGCTTTCCACCTCCCTCTCTTCATCTTAATTTTTTTTTTTGTTTTTTGGTGCAGCGTTCTGGCTACTTGCGCTGAGGTCAACTAGCTGACACTTTGCCGTCTTCTCTTCTCAATTTTTTTCGCAAACTGTGCGTGTTGTTTGCTGGCTGTCGGACAATTTGTGGAATTAGTCGGTATTGCCACAGTGCCTGGTGAAATAATGCGGAACAGAGTTGCAAACGCTGGGAACGTTGATTTTTATCTGATTAAACATTGCACACTTTAACCCGCAGGCGAACTCAAATTTAAACTCATCAAATTCGCTCTTATAATTAAAAGTGGCAAGAATGCTGAAGCATACATTATACGTTATTCTGCTGGTAAATAGATTATTCTATTTTATTCTAATTTTGTGTTTCCTATTCGATCTTGATGATCCAGTTTATCAATAATATTGTTTATAAATAAGAATCCTTTGAATTACAAATTGTGTATGTTGTTCATGTAACGGTGGAAGTTATTGGTAAAATGAAATAAATTTAATCTGCGTGGGGCATACGAGTATATATACTCCAAATATGAAATCCTTAGGTCTCAGATTCTCTGAGATCGGACATCGGAGTTCCAACCGGGTCGACTGTTGACCCTGATCAAGAATATATACATACATACGTTAGAAACTTCACTCAAAAATAAAAATAAATGGCATAAAAATATCTAATTTACTTAATTAAACGCGTCGCTGATTTAGTCAAGTTTATCTTACATATCCATCCCATAATATATATTATTTGTTCATGCAAAGTAATTGCCCTGCCTTAGATAAAAATCGTGTAATTAGGTTGTTCATTACCCATAGTTACAGTCTAGAAGTTGCCGTGATTGAGAAGCAGAGGAATCGCTACAGCACTTGTTCTGATTTTCTTCCTTTCCTGCATATATGACGGAACTCTCTGATAAGAAATCCATACATTTTATGGATACAGCATATATGTACATACGTATGTATATACATATTTACATATATACAAAACTAGCCTTGTTCATCCAATCCACAGCTGAGGGTTCCTCCTTCTACTCGAAATTTACCTAACTAATAAATATATTTAAAAAATCATTTTTTTATATTATGTTGAAACTAAACGGAAATTTCAAATGCCTTTGATTAGTGCATAGTGTGTTTCAGTTTAATTAACTAAGAGATTGTTAATTAACAGATTGTTAGCTACACTTTAATTAGCTGAGCAGAACTCGAAGCAAAAGAATCTAATCATAGAAACACACTCAGAGCACAAATTTTGTACAATGTACGTAATTCCCAATTCCAATGAATTTCATAATTTATTATTAATTGCACAAGGGTTAAAATGTGTGTGTGTGTGTGTGTGTGTGTGTGTGTGTTTCTGTGTGTGCATGTTTCTGTGTGTGATGCCATCAGGGGAATTTTTGTGATGTGACCAAACATGCGATGCACGACTTTCAGCCAGGAATCGATTCCTGGCCACACAACGCTCGCTGAACATTTCAATTAAGGACGAATCGTTCGAGCGGCAAACAGCAATAACAACAAAACATATTGATAAAATCACAATCAAATACAAATAAAACAGATATTGCACATAAAAATTGACGCAATTTAACAGCTGCGTTCAGTTGTGGGGCGAATTTTTGTGTGTTGGGGTCTGTAATCCACAAGGGGAAGTTGCTCGCAGTTGTTGTTGCTGCTTGTTGGTTGTTGGTAGTTGGTAGTTGCGTGTGAAACAATGAAACAATGACATGACCGCAAAAGCCATGACAGGCAGCCAGACAGATGGACGGACAGACAGACAGACGGATGGGCGGACATACAGACAGACGGCCGGACAGGCAGATGAACAGACAACCAGGCCTACAACTACAACTACAACTACAACAAGTCAACTAACAGCATGTAATGACCATGAAAATCGACAACGCAGCTCCTGCTGTGGGGTTGATTATATGTGGAGAGGAGGAGGTCTACACTCAGCAAAAAAATCAAGCGCAAATTTAGAAAGTCCCCTGAAAACAAGCCAGTTCTTCTGGTTTTTAGAAATGATTTTTAAATATGAAAAAATGTTCCCTAAAAAATTAGAAACGCTTGCCCCAAATCGACAATCCCCAAAATATTTTGCGCATTTCTAAAATTCAGTACGAATTTTTCTGAGTGTAAACATTTGACATTTACGCTAAAATGGGGAAATAGGCAGAAAAAAGCTAGGTTAAATGAGAAAATAGGAAAATGAGATTCCCCGTTGCCAGTTGCGCTAACCAGACAAAGTCAATAATTGCAGCAGGCAGTCAGGGGTTATCAGGGGATGACAGAGGTGGGGGGTGAGGGGGTGGAATAAAACAAACACACTGCATTATAGTTTGTAATCGTTTTTCGATTTAATAGAGCAGACCGAAAGGGGTTGCAACCTCTCTTTTGCCTCGAAAGGGGGAGGCCGCTAGGAAATTGCGGTAAATGGAAATGTCCGTTGCAGGAAATAAAAAAAAAAGTGCGTGCCAGCTACGGGATATGCCGGAATATGGATTGTACGGCCGTATGGTAGTACATGAGGGCGGCGTCCTGACACTGCCCGGCCGCCCAGAAACACCCCATGGGGACACCATTTTGGACACAAAATGAGTTTTGTGCGGAGCACTTGGCTAACACTAATACGACGACAGTGTGCGACTGACAGCCCAGGCAGACTGACTGCCAGACAACAACAACACCGACAATAGCAACAAAAGCAACAACCAATTCAGGCACAAAAACCCGACAAGTTTGAGTCCTTGTTCGAGCATTATTCGCTTTGGCAGGCAGGATTTGTAAACCCCCCTTTCCGAGTGGGTATTCTAATTTTGTACTGCAGTTTGACATATCCAAAAGCAAAAGCTTATACTATACACTCAGCCAAATTCGATTAAAGGCGTTTGCTTATTTGAATATCGAGCCTCCAGATTTGTTAACAACTTCAGTTTCTTGTCGATTGGACGTCTCTATTCTGTTGTCTGCTACCAGTTGAGTTCGACTTTAATTCTTTATATTTAAATATTTTAAGACCAAGTATTCTAAATAAACCCACCAATTATGGTTGTTATTGTACTTCTCACATTTTCATATAAGATTTTCGATATCGTATTACTATATCATGTAACTGCCACAAGTATATAAAACTATTTTGCTTTACAAGTTATCCCAATCAAAGTTAACAGTTTTTCGGGTATTGAAGCTGAATGGCCATGATGTGGTTTTCATCACTTCTGTTTGATATTTGTGGAGACTTGGCAGAAAGATTAATTAATTTTAAATTGGGTACAAATTTTCTGTGCAGAAAGTTCCCATTAATAGACTACATAAAATTGGGCTTCTTACGCTTTGGAGACGAGACTTAATCAAAAGTTTCCAACTTTAGTCATCAAAAAGTTCTTTAAAAAGACCGAATAGATCTCCAAAGCCTCTCAATATACCCAATAAATAAATATGTAATATATATATATATATATATATATATATATATAGTATATATATAGTATATAATATAGCTGTCAAAGGATCCGTCAGTATAAAGATACGATTTTGTATGAAATAACTTTGGTGTTTTATAAAACATAAATATTATAAGACTTTCAATACCATGATTAAAAATGATTTAGTTGAGATATATAGCTGCCATATGAGCAATCGAGCAAAACCGTTGTAGAAGCGTATCTAAACTTTGGTGTGCCGTTAAGATTTTTTTGTGTAGGCCCTGTTGTTGGCAATTGCCATTGAGAGCTGGCAAGAACCTAATCCGAGTCAGAGTCCGCACGCGCCCAAATAAAAACTTGCAATTAAAGCGTATTGACCATGAGAATTTTATAATTGAATTACGAGACTAACAACAACAACAACAAGCATAACGTACAACAAAAAAAGGGGTTGGCCCGAGCAGAAACTGACCAAACACAATTCACCATTAGGCACATCTGACAAAAGGCGTTGGGCAGCCAAGCGTAACTCCGGCACAAAGGTCAAGCCGACAGAAGGTCAGCAATTAAAGTGAGGCGAGGCTGATGTGCTGAGGGCTTAATAAATAGCCATTAGATTGGGTCGTATAGAGAGGCAACCCCTCCTGCACCCTGCCACTCCACACTCCCGTTGCGGGGGTGGATTCGCGACTGATTGCTGACCAATGGTCCGCTCTAAATTGTGTCATCTTCAGCGATCGCCCCCATCGGGTTCAAGTCAATGTCACCCTGCCTCCGACCTGCCGTTGAGTGAGCATTTAATGCGCTTACAACAGATGTTTCAGTGGCAGCCAGCTTAAGGGTTGCTTGTTGGTTGTTGCTTTTTCTTCCCTTCCGAATGGGGCAACTTCTCTCTTCTCTACCGCGCCTATTGTGCCTCTCCGTTTCTAGGCAAGAAATAATAAATTAATTTTTCAGCTGTAAGTCAAACAAATAGCATAAGGCCAACAGCAAAAAATATCAATGGGAACTCCCCGAGTAGTATTTGACTGAAATCTGACCTTTCAACTCAAATAAACAGTTTGTTTAGTTTATAGTTTAAATATTCCAATGAATAAATAACACTTCTCGTAAAGTATGCATTTCAAAGAGGGTTTAGTAATATGGAGATAATCCCAACTTGCTTCAAATCAGCTGTGATAGCTTCCTAAAACAAAGCTTATTAGTTATTAGGCTGTGGCACTAATTCAAGTTAGACAACTGCAATTTTAATTTAGTCATGGATATATTTACAATTAAGGCTAAGTCCGTCTGCTTAAATTAGACTCTGACAGCGTCTTAAGGACTTCCTTATTAGCAATTTATTTATAGATACATCCTCCGATCTATTTATGCCCTGAGAGCCACCTAATTTATAGGAAGTTTGTAAGTATTTTATTTATTTAGTTGGCAGCTGTCGGGGGCATGTAAATACAGGTACCGGGAGCTGTAAGCGTGCAGCTGTTGCTGGCCAGGTGGTTAAGTAGTCAGGTAGGCACATAATCAATACCAAAAAGAAATAATATCAATATATTAGCCAGCCTGGAATAGGCAGAGACAAAGGCCAACAACTGAAAGTTAGCCTTGCACGTGCTAATAAATTCATTAAACATTTATGGCGGAAAGTAGGGGGCACATGGCAAGTGCAGTGGCAATAAAACTATTAGCATAATGACAGCATTAGGCAGCACCAGTGGCAGCAGTGGCAGCAGCAGAAACAGCTGACTGAGCTGACAGGATGCTGGTCCTGGCAGCCATAAAAAAGGCCGCATTTGTAATGCTCAGATAAATTGTTATTTTATGTGCCAATGTAATAAGCGCATTATCTGTGTGAGTGTGCTTGAGTGCTTGAGTGCGTGTGTGTGTGTGTGTGTGTGTTTGTGGCAAGTCATAGAGAAAACTAAGCACGTCTGAGCAGAAGCACGAGAAGTGCTTGAGAACGTCATTGAGATGACGCCTTGGGGACATTGAACCCGTCTATTTTTCGGGTTCGTTTACTAACCCGTATCGGTTTGAAGGGGAGTCGACTCCAAGGCGCAAAGGTGCAGACGTGGCACAGACAAAAAGTTCGCTGCATGCCACTCAAAAAATTATAAACAGTTTTTAAAAGACTTTTTTTTGACAGAGCGCTGAGAATTTATAGCCAAGAACTCGAGTACGTGCTGCGGTCTCACATCCATCTTTGGCCAACCAGCTCAACAGTTTATGCTTGGACGAGGACGAGACCGCAGGACGAAGGACGAGGGACAGCACACACTTAATAAAGTGTTTGTTTGCGTCAGCTCCAATCCTGGGGGCCAGCCAGCAATGTCTGAATCCTGCTTCTGTCAGAGCTGCGAGAACATTTCAATTTCAGCCGCCAGCCTTTTTTTTTTGTTCTTGTGGTTGGAGCTGCTCACATAATCAATGAAAGCGTATTGTGCAAATTCAATAAACCAATTGAAATAGTTTAAGCGGTTGGTTTCTATCACAGCATCTATACGTCTATAAGGATCATTACATATATAAACATGAGAGACAAGTAAGTCCATTAAAACACTGGGGATTGAGCTGAAGAAATTGTTGTCCCACAGCGAACGCATCATTTGTGGACCAAAAATGTTCCACTATGTTAAAATTCATCTGAATTAAGTGAAACATTTTTAGTTTCTAAATAAGCCTCAGCTTATAAAGGGAAACACTTGAAAGAAATTAAATGAAATGTCAATCTCTCTCCGTCTATTGGAAACTGCTAGGTCTGCCGCCTCTTATCAATGCCCGCTCAAGTTTAGAGTCTTGTTAGCACATTCTTCTATTTGCTAGTATTTTGTATCCTTTTTTGATCATGTCGAAGACTGTCTTTGAAAAATTTGGCCGCAGACGATTACACATCATTACTCGGGAACATTGGGAACTGAGGGCTTGGGCTCAATTGGCTGGCTTGGTCTGAAGTTTTATTTACATTAAAACATCACCAACGTGTTTATATCAACATCAAACTCATTTTACGCATCACCAAACTTTTCGTAATCCTTTGATCCGATGCAGCAAAAGGGTTGCCACAGCAAAGGAGCAGCAGCAACAAAAAAAAAAAAAAAACAGAATAAAAAAACCAAGCCAGAGCTCATAAAAAGCTTGGCGGGCCATTTTTTCTTGTTTTTTAGGGGCACACACGAAAAAAACCAAAACAAAAAAAAAAAAAGGGAAAGCCCGAGTGAAAAGGGTTCCATGATATGTTCTGATTTTTGTTGTTTTTGCTGTTGTCAACTCAATCGTGCTGCTGCTCCTGCTCCTGCTGCTGCTGCTGCTGCTGCTGCTTCTGCAGCCAAATAATATAAATCCGAAATAAATCAGTAAACTTTGCGAGTCGAGTGGTTGTTAATTTGAAATTTATACGAAAAACAATTTAATCGGCTAAACCAAAACATTGTCCCTTGAAATGTAAACGAATCCCAGTGCACTCAATCCCTCAGTGTGTGGCAGTGTGTGGGTGTGTGTGGGTGTGCGTGGGTGTGTGTAAATGGGTTGGCGGGTTTATGACCTTGTCAAGGCCACTGACTGAGAGTTATTTAGGGTAAAGCCTATTGGGGTAGGTCCTTGGCTTGGAAAGTGAGTTTCACACAGTTCAATAAATACACGTGGAAATTTTAAAAGTGTGTGGAGCCAAATTTGATACCTAAGCTGCCTGAAACAAGTCTTGCGAATATTCAAATCTCTCCAATTACCCTTTTTTGGTTTAATAAATGAGCAAGTTGTATAAACCACACATATTAATAACACACATAATATTATTAATTATACAGCGCGGCTCAGCTGAATTGGTTTAAAACTTGCACCGGAATGTATTTTTTATATTTTTCATTATTTTTGATTTGGTTTGATTGAGTTTATGAATTTATGAATCAATCTTAAACTGAACTTTATTTTCTTTAATTTTTTCAAAATATTTTTTCAAGAAACACTCTAACAAATCTCTTGCCTAAGTAAAAATCTACCCTTTCATATTTAATTAGATTTACGAATTCGCATAATTTTTACATATGAAAACTGACTTTAAAAAGTGCAAGCACTTCTGCATTCTGACAGCATTTGTATAAAGCAACAATGCTTTTGTCTGGATATAATTCAGCAAGACTTTTCTTCAAAATATCCTTTATGTTTTATCCTTTGATGCAATGTCTGAGTATGCTTTTCAATCAAATTCTAAGAATATCTCCGGCAGCTCAACATGCGCCGTGACTTTGCTAAAACACCATGAACAACATCCTCATCATCATCATCATCATCGAGTGAAAGCCACAGCAGCTCAGCTTAGCTGATGATCTGCTCAGCAGCTGAGCGCTGTCAATTAGCCGACTGCCGGGTTCCATCCGTCCGTCCGTACGCCCGCCAGTCTGTCTGTCTACCTGACTGTTTGCTTGCTTGTTTGCCTGTTCGCTTTCAGCCAACTAACAAACAATGTCAACGTCATGAAACCGCAGCCTCATTACGAAATATTTAATCATATTTAGCGTGCAAAAGTGAAATGCGCAAACGAGCAAGGAAACAAGCAGCAAAGGATATAATTGGGGGGGGGGGAATAGAAAGGGGAAGGAATAGTGCAGAGAAGAGCACAATTTGAACAATACAAGCTGAGAATGGAAAACCTCAGCAGCCACATGCCACAGATATCACAGCTGCCTTGGCAGTAAATGAGTCAAAGTGGCACTATTTTTCATACATACACTTAGACAGAGACAGAGAGAGAGGGAGAGAGAGAGAGAGAGGGAGAGGGAGGGAGAGAGAGAGAGAGAGAGAGAGAGAGAGGGGAGAGGGAGAAGGAGATAGAGAGGGAGGAATATAGATAGAAATGACACGTACAAGATACAGTTAGATACTCGGGTTACAGCCCTTTGTAAGCCTCCACTACACTCAGAAAAAACTTAAATACTTATAAACTAGACATATTTTTATCTGCATTTTGGAAAAAAATAAATCGGAAATCTAGAAACGAAAAACCTAGTTTTTTTTTTTTCAAAATTACGCTTGGCGCTTGGCTCCAAAAGTTTATTTTTTTGAGTGTAGTTGGCAGACAAACTACTTGGTGTTGTTTGGGCGCTAAGAGTATTTGCTAGTTGCCAATAATATCAAATTGCACTTTTCTGCAAGCACACACACACACACACAAACACACACACATACATACATGGACATATATCGGATAGAGAATGCATGCGGAAAAGATACACAAATATCTGGCAAATACAAACAAATGTGCAAACAGAAGTCGCAGGAGCAGCACAAGCCAAATAAACGGCAAACAGCGGTGGCAAGGTGTGCTGTGTGTGCAACAGAAACTGAAATGCTAACGGTTGCAGAGAGACTCAATTTGCCCCCGCTTTCCTCTCTGTCTCTACGAGTCGCTCTCTCTGCGGCTTCGTAAACATCATTTAAGTCTATTTGTGCATAGGGCAAAGCCACACTGAGCGCAACTGAAGCGAAGCTGCCACACCGAGAAGAGGCGTGGTCTAAAGGGGGAGGTGCATTGTAAAGGGAGGAAGAAGGTTGCCTCGTGTGCTCAGCAATTTTGCATCGTTGGCAAAGTGTGTTCAGTTATTTGATATGCGCGGTTATTTGATAACAACAGCTGCTTCACAGACTGCAATTCCAGCAACAGGAGCAGCAAACAGATGAAGAAGAGCAGAAGCGAGCAGCACAAGAAGCGCAGACAAACAGTGGATCAGTGGAGGGTCTGAGTGGTTGGCTTGGGTGGTGTCTTTGTTGTCACCATAACGTCAATCAGAGTGCGCCACATTGGCATCTAGTTGGCTGCATTTTATTGCTGATGGTGCAATTGAATTGTTTGCCGCCTGATTGGCCACGCCCACACAATTCAAATGTATCTCAAAGATACTTTGGCTGCATGCCCACAATAAGCACTTGAATGCCATGAATCAATAAATTCAAATGGTTGACAGCCTATGTAGAAATATCCGATAAAGATAAACAATTTAAAAAGTCAGAAAATAATACAATAAATGATTATTTGTCGTTTTTCGAGTAAATTTAAATAATAAAATGGTTTTGCGATGGGTATTAATTTTTGTTGAAGTTCTACTTACTTTAAGTCACCTTTGGCAAGCTCTCATTAAATTGGTATTTAAGTATTTTACTCTTAGTTTATAGTTTGCACAGGTTTAACTATTTTCGCTACCAGCTTGAAGTGAATTCCTGAGCAATTTTAATCGTAAGTTTAATCATTGCTGAGTTTTGAAAAATTAAATTAAATTAAATTGAGTTAATAAACATAATTTGTTTAATATGCAAATGAAGTTCACCTCAATTAGAGTTGATTTCGGTAGCTTTATATATTCTCAAATCAATACATAAATATTCGATTTATAGTAATCAATTTTAAATAATAAATTTTGTCATTAACCACCTTTTGAAAATGTACTGCATTAATCCGATAAATAGGGATTACATAATTATAATAAAGTTTCTGAACAGTTTTAAGTATTGGTAAATTTTGAAAATTGAGTTTTAAATTGCAATCTCACAAACATAATTTGTCTATAACATTTGACCTTTTTTGAGCAAATCAATGTTTGCTCCACTTAAAATTAGAAAAACTCAATTCTCGTAAAGCAGCACAATCTTAAATGGATCCGCTCATTGTCTGTGTCTAGTTTCCCTTTTGTGTCTTCTGTCTTCGTCTTCTGTTTTGTCTTTTGTGTTTTGTGTCTTATGTATGTCAATTAAATTCAATTGAAATTAATTTAATGTTGTTATTGTTTCGTTTGTCGTTGGATAAAAGACGGCGACCCAAAGCCACTTAGGGCTGGCTAAATAAAACCGAAAGTGGACAACATTCTAAGGCAATAAATAAATGGATAGACTGCCCCACAGAAGTTACACGTGCGTCTCGACGATGGCTCTTGTGCCACCTGAAGTTGAGATGGGATTGTGTAGGAGTTTTGTGTTTGTGGCGTGACTAACTAAGTTGAGGCTAAATTTGAAGAGTAAATATCATTTGCACTTTGGGCTTACGGCTCGGGGCAAGCATTAGAAATGCATTTGGGTTTCGGCTGGCAAGCTAAATAATTCATGCACCGTTAATGTATCTACATATATGTATATTTGAATGTGTAGATACACTCAGCAAATAAGATCGAGCTGAATTTTGGAAATCCGCATTCTATTGACCCCAAAATTAAACTCAATTTGTTGTTCAAAAGGTAAATTTCTAAAATTTAAATTTCCTTTCTGAAAACCAGAGTTTGCTTTACTTAGTTGCTGCGTGGATTTTTGTAAAATTTATAACAAATATTTCTAATTTTCAGGGAGTTATTTTCTATGTGTGCACATTAAATAATTTGAATTTTTGTTATGAATATTATTAATATATAATACACTCAAAAATAGCAGTTGAGAGTTCAAATTTCATTACTATTTTTTAATTTTTTCTACTTAAATGATAGAAAATAATAATTAGAAAAAAAGACTATAAATTTGAGATTGTCGATTTAGGGCAAACTTTTTTAATGTTTCAAAAATGTTTTTTTTTTTTAATTATTTGTCAAAACAAGAAAATCAAATCGTATTTTTTGGGAGATTTTCATTTAAAGTCGATTTGTTTTCTAAGTGTATCTATGTGTGTGTGTGTTTATGCACTTTGATGGTCTTTATGCATTTGGAAATTTGTTTTGTTTACGTGTTGGGTGCGTTGGCAGCTTGGCTTTTGTTTAACACATTCCGCATTCGTTTGCCTCAATCGATTGACATAGTTTAGTTCTAATGGATTTTCACGCCAGCGTTGACACAATTGCGGCAAGCAGCAGCAGCACACGCTGATGTCACAGCCACAGTTGTGGCACAGCTGCATAGCCGCAAACTGTGCAACTTGAGTGTTGGCATTCTTTCCTCTTTTTTTTATTACTCTGGTAATAATACTCTTTAGCGCAAACAATTTTAAAGAGAGACGACAGACAAACCTGCAACGAAAGCGAAAGAAAGAAAATTGCATTAAAGATTCAGTTTCAGTTTAAGTTTGAGTTTTAGTCATTGGTTTCGAGTTCTTAGTTTAAAGTTCTTAGTTGTTGTTGCTGCTGCAACCCATAAAGAACGCAACTATCAGTCGTCGCTGCATTTAAACATAAATTTCCTCAAAGCCTAATTGCCAGGGATTATCAATAGGCAGGCGACCCCAAATAAAGACAAAGTCAGGAAAACTGACTACGAAAATAAAAATCAATTTTTTGATATATTTACGAGCGGAGCAGTACTGCAGATTAAATAAAGAACTCAAATGACAGACAGACAGACCGAGACACAGAGAGAAAAATGAGGAGAGAGACGGAATTGTTATCAGCTATGCATTTGACTTGCTTTAGTTTTAATTAAAAATTCAAAGTAAATAAGCACAAAAGAGACACAAGAATTGAGAAAAATATTTAGTTGCACAGCGGGGCTTTATCGCAGCTGTAATCTGTCAGCGGGTTGCAGTGCATGCAACATTTAGGGGCACACAAGTCGCGTCGGGGGCATGAGCAGACCCCATTGACGAATGCTGCGACACACGTTGCAACAACAACAGTAACAACAACTTCTTCGTAGAAGTGCACTTGTTGCCATTGTTGTTGCTGATGTTGCTGCTGCTGCTGCTGCTGATGTGTTTAGTTATTAAAACTGACAGTTTTATTTGTCAGCAGCCAGCAACTGGGGTGTGTGTGTGTGCTGTGTGTGTGTGTGTGCACAGTTCCATCTGGAGCTCGAGGTTGGACTTGCAGCCTGTCACGCACCCAAATGCCTTATGACACTTTTTATTTTTTTCCCGCTTCGAAATAGATGTGAATGCATTTTTCTCGTTTCTCGTGCGTTGCTTCTGACATGTGTCCTGAGTGCGTTGTGTGTTTTGTGTTCTGCGATTGCGAGTTCTCTTTTTGGGGTTGAATGCAATTGATTTTTTGATGTGCACAAAAATAACTTTCAACTTTTAGTTTACGATTTCGAGCATTTTTCAGAACGTTTCACAAATACAATTCAAGTGCCTTGCTTTTGACATTGGCATTGGCAGGCAATTCAATCTTGAAGTGTGCACTCGCAAAACAAAACTAGAATGAAAAATGCACAACAAGTGAAAAGCCAATCAAAACTTTTGTTCAGAGCTAAAAAGTTATGGAAATTGTATATGATTTTTAACATGCAAAAAAATAGATCGTCTAAATTAATTGGGAATAAATTAGATTAGCATATCAAAATAAAATTGTTAACTCGTAAACAATATATAAAATACACATCAAAACTAGAATGAGAAAATCAAAACAAAGGGGCAAATGAATCAACATTTTTTCCATACATAAAAACTTTGATAAAAAAGTAACTTTTTAAAATTATTTCGGGTTAATTCGATTAAAATTCTCTCAAAATAAAATCGACCAACATTTTTCCGTATCAAAATATTTGTGGATATCGTATTTTCCCAAAAAAAACTTATTTTTGTAAATTATTTGGGAATAAATTAGATTAACATACCTTTACAAAAATATGCAAATGAATTTTCTACATTCTGATAACATAAAAAATAGCTTTGTTGTGTGCAACTAATTTATGCTCTCCACACATAATTAAAATGCTAAATGTTTGCATGTTAAGTCCAGCAAAGTTAACCCAAATTAATTAGTTTAAGAATATCATAATTAAATGCTTCTAACGAATGCCAACAAATTAGTGTCACTATTGCCCCAAAATGTATTTAACTAATGAGCTGCCCCATTAAGAAATCTAGGCGAATGCCATGAAATTAAAAAAAAAAAACAGAAAAAGAAAAAGAAAACTTGTTTTTCTCTCCCAGTGATTTTTCGCACTTTCCAACTCAAAAGCAAATGAGTCGCGTAATATTTGTTGTCATTTGTCTATTTATGATAATTAAGGTTTGACATTTTTATGATATTAATTAATTTGATGCCGATGTCGAAGTGTGAAAAGAAATGCAGAGCCAGACCCTTCCACACCCCTCCACCCCTGATGCCGCACGCCTCACACCTCGCTCTGCCCGACGAGACGCCTCAACGCCAACGCGCTTCTAATTTTGTCAACGCTCGACGGATGTCGCCGGCCACAACAAGAAAAAAAAAAAAAAATTAATAGGCTCTGACCCCAAAAAAAAAAGAAGAAAAACAACAACAACAAAGAGCAAACACAAAAGCGAAAAAGCAAAAAAATAGAGTAGGGAAAAAGGGGAACAGGGAAAATGGGAAGGTGAGAAAAGTGTAGTTTTCGTTGCTGCTGCTGGTGCTGCTGCCCCACTTAATGAGAGGGTCTCCGGCATCTGTGGCATTAGCGCTGATCGTCAAGCATTTAAAACTGCAGCGGGGGCGACCCGACCCGCCTCATAAAACTGACAATAAACTATGCAGATCCCCATAAAAAACAAAAACAAAAAAACGAAAAACCGTAGATAACCCAACTGCAGTTCTTGGCACTCGTCTGGCTGAGTGCCTAAGTGCCGAAGTTTGTTTTAGTTCAAGCATTAAATTAAACAAATAAGAGTGTGCTCGCTAAGCCGTATCTGGTCCAAATACGTGTGGAGACCACACTATATATATGTGAATATACATATATATACACAAATTTGCCAGCATAAGCTATACAACTTTCTGAAGAGATCAGTTGAAGAGGTTTATGCTGCAACTTCATCATATCTAAGTGGCTAATATTAAATTAAACAAATTAAGAGTTCTCTCAATGCTACCCCAGACCCAAAAGTATATAAAGTTATATTTAAGTATAATAGCTAAATATATAAATAAATAAGGTATAAATAAAAAATAGGTGTAAACAAGTAACTTAAGTATATATATTTTTAAAGTTGTACTTAGGTATATTTATAAATTGAAAAGCTATAGAACTCTGGCTTAAGTTGCAACTTTATCATAAGTATGATAAATATTTTATTTATAGAGTTAATATTTATTTTAGATTAAACATCCTTACATAAACATACACTTCTCAAGATCTAGACAGAACTCTCGTTTGTTTAATTGATTTCTCAAGAAATCACAGAAAATGTTTGCAGCCCCTGCGAAAGACTTGAGTTGCAACTCATATTTGCAAGTTAGTTATGCAACTGGCAGACTATGAGCAAATGTTGCATTCAAATTTATCAGATCAAAATTCAATTTGCGCCAGCTTTAAAATCAAATTTGTGCCTGTTCCTAGGCATATGTCTCACTGCAAGAACATAACGTGGCGCACAACTAATGCACCAAATTTATGCGTTGTGAAAACTTTTTCGGCCACTTTTTCTTTAGCTTTTTTTAGGCGGATGGGGGGGGGGGCAGGGGTTCTTTTTGGCCAACTGCGAGCCACAGCCACTCAATGGAGTTGGCCAGCCGTAAGACAGGCCCAGCAATATTTTTTTGGGCTTTTTCTTTTTTTGCAAAATGAGGCGCAACGAAGCGTATGACAAACAGATTTTTCTCAAACGCAAATCCGTGCGCTGAAAAGAAAAGGCAAAGAAAAGTGTAGGAATTTCCATAAAATTAGAATAACAGCAGTGATTCTTTACCGAGCAGAGGACCACCCAATCCCCTCCGAAAGACGAATAGGACGGACGCCCAAATTTATGAGCAGCACCAAAAAAAAATATGTGTAGGAAAAGAAAAGAAAACACAAAAAGAAAAAAGAAAAAAGAGAAGGAGGCAATAAATGAGCACTGCCTCGAAAGAGACAGGAATATCGTGTAAAAAATAATTGAAGCTGAAGCAGCGACAGATTTTTTTAGACACGCAATGCAAGCGGGAAGGGGCAGGGAAAGGGGTGCGATTCGGGTGGGGGGCAACAATATAAAATATGGGGACAAACTTGAAGACCCTTTCCGCATTTTCTATTTTGCCACTCCCTCGAACCCAAAGCCATTTCCCCTACCTCCTCATGGCGCCTCTACATTTTTTTTTTGGCACTGCACATAGTTTGTTCCTGCCCGGGTGTGTGTCTGTATGGAGTGTGTGTGTGTGTGTGTGTGTAAGTATTGTGTGTTTTCTTCGTGGTTTTTTTCGCGAATATTTCATGTTGTGCACCGGCAACTTACATTAAGCCATCTATCTTGATAGTGTTTTTGTTTTTGTAGTTGCTTTTGCTTTAATTCATTTACAGCATTTTTCTTTGGCTTGCTCAATTTGTGTGTTGTGATTTCCATGCCACTGCCTGGGCTAAATTGAAGTCAGGCGCCAATGCAGAAATCTATAAACGATTCGTTTCTGTTTTTATTTTTTATTTTTTAACTTGCCCCAAACGAGTCTGCGTTCCCTCTGCCAGGGGACTACATTTTCCATATATTTTCTTCTTTTTTTTGCTGTTTGCCACATCAAATTTGTCATGCCAACTGCATCACTTACAATTTGTATACACTTACATTTGAAGAGTAACTTAGTGGATATAGACATTTTTATACGATTTACAGCAACTCAGATTTATGCAGTTTATCAATTAAACTGAATTAACAGATTATTCAATTATGTAATTTATCCATTTACTCATATAATTTATCAAATCGAACCGATTCTCAAGAAATAATTAGTTAATATATCTATTCAATATATCCTTAGTTACTGTAACCCGTCTGATATTTGACATTTTAAATTAATATTTATCTAATATTTATCTAATTTATTAAATTCTGTCAACTGATTCCACTTAGTCAATATTTAAATATATTATTTTATCTATGAATTTATCAGTTAGAGTATTTACTATTTGCCACTCACTTCCAACAGTCGTGGCCATCGTTTGGATGTTGGTCATTTGTGGCAAACGCATTTTGCTGCGATTTTTAAACCATTTCTGTTTGTTTTTGTGCACTGCTTTTTGAACTTTAACTTTTGCTGGACGCTTTTTCCTTTTCCATAACCTTTTTTATTTAGGGCATTTTTTCTTTTTTCAACTCGTGCGATTTTGGTTTTTGTTATATTGTTGCGCGGCTGGTGGTATTTTGGTGATATTTGGCGTTGAGAAACTTTTTTCGTTTCGCTTTTTATGTGAATTTTTTTGCTTGTCTTTTGCCTTTGCTGAATTGGAATTACAACAATTTTTTTTATTACTTTGCGGGTAGTTTTTCCAGTTTCTATTTGCTGTGCAGTCTGTCCATGTGTGTGTGTGTGTGGGTGTGGGTGTGTGTGTTTTTCATAAATCTCTAAATTGAGATTTATGATAGTTTTGCATATTTTAGCCATGTCCGAAAAGCGGTTTGGCGGCAACATCCCAGTGAACAGAGACACAGACAAAGGAGTAAAAAGGATTCAGGACGAAGGACGATGGGCAACGGGCGACGGGTGAAAAACAAGCATGGTTACAACTTGGCTTCACTCTTAACTACAGCTCCTCTCTGCGTGTGTGTGTGTGTGTGTGAGGAATGTGTATTTGAGTGAGTTTGAAAGGCGGGATTAATAAATTAGTTTGCGGTCGAATTGTCGTTTGGCTCTTAACTTTTTGATTGCTGCCGTCGCTCGGATATTTGACATATGGTATGCAATTAAATATTAAAGAGTAATAGAGACAGAGAGAAGGGTAGACATAGAGAGAGAGAGAGAGGGGCTTAGAGGGACAGTCGGATTTCCCCCATTAGCAATTGAGGCTGCAACTTTTAAGTAATAGTCATTTTATTTGTGAAGCACTCGAATTGATGAGCAAGTTTTAAATACTCTGTGCATTTATAATTTGTGTAAAATGTTAAAACTCTTTTCTGGCAGCGAGTTCCGGACTATATATAAATAAATATATGATGAATTGTAAGAATGAATTAAGGCTCATTCTATTTCTTATATATTACAATTTTTACTTATGAACAGTTATTATTTAAATTATAAATTACCAAATGAACTTCCTAATGAGACCATATAATACCAATATCAAAAACAAGAGTAAATGTAATTAAAAAACAGTTATCAATTTAGTTCTTCTGAGGCAAGTAATATCAAAAATCAGAGAAAAAAAAGATTAATGCAACTTAAGTACAGATTTAATCTGTATATTTGTATATAAAATATATATTTTGGTTGGAGATGGTTGATTTTAGAGCGTGTTAAAACTTCTTTTACGTTGTTATGTATTTTATAACAAGCAGCTTAAACATTTCACTTGATAACGCCTGCATTATGCAAGCTGAATTAAAAGATATTCTTCACTTTCGCACAGCTTCTTTCAACTAATGCTTCAACTTTTAAGTGCTTTCAAAACGCTTCTTTTTTTCGATTTATTCATTTCATTTTTGTGTGCAGAACGTTTTAACTCCAGTCCGAGTATTGAATTATTTGTCCGATTTGCATATTTTGGGGTAAACAGACAACTTGGGCCAAAAGCGAATCATGTAAATGTAAATTGCACAGCAACCCAGACAGGCCGGCAAAGCCAGGCATATTAGCCCGAAACGGAACAATAAACCAATAACCAATAATGCAGCAAATGCATTTTACCAAAACTTGAATAATGAGCCTCAGACTTGATAAGGAGGCAGGTATTACTCTAACTGTTTCTTGGTAAGCACAGATTGAGTGTGGAGTGGGGGGAGGGGAGTTAGTATGTTAAGGCCAACAACCGCAGCTAAATTTTAGACCAAGCCAAATGCCTCCTAACAAAGGTCGCCCCCAACTCAACTCATCGCAGCATGCTGTTTTGGGCTCCTTCTGGGATTCCTTCCTTCCGAGCTGAATTTTAATCCCTGGCTGGAGCTTAAGCAAATTTTGTGTGTGTTTGGGGCCCAAAGTGAATCCAAGCGAGCAGCGCCCAGACATATGGCATAATTGTAGCTGAAACTGAAGCTCAACCAGAAACAACAAAAACACACACAACACACACCAAACACACACACACACACACACATTCACACACACACAGCCCTATTGTATTTGCATTAGTGTAATGCAAAGTGTTATAAGCTATATTATGGTTGCCAGTCGATCCAAAGACAACCCAAGCGCTGGCGTCTCTCAGGGCTTTGGGCTTTTGGGGTTTTGGGGCGCCTCACTTTGGGGAATTTTATGTAATGATGTGCTTAAATCCAAGCCCACAAGACTCAGTCAGGACAAACTATGCCCGATGGTGGCCGGGGCAAAGCCCAAAAATGGATTGATAATATCCCACAAATGATT
This sequence comes from Drosophila nr. fundita, assembly GCA_035044245.1. Lineage (NCBI taxonomy): Eukaryota > Metazoa > Arthropoda > Insecta > Diptera > Drosophilidae > Drosophila > Drosophila nr. fundita. The sequence continues at coordinate 3,204,136 of JAWNMG010000654.1, forward strand.
AACTTGACGGAACGTTTTTTTTTTTTTTTTGCATGACTTTGCCTTTTGGGTTACGGAATTGGTAAACTGGAATTCAAACAACTCTGCTCGCAAAATGCTAATAGTTTTCTGGGAGCCCAACAGATTTGTCAATCCGTCTAATGCGCTTTGTCGTGCTTTGCCTGTGGTTTGGGCCTGGGCGCTGCTACACTCGGAGACAAAACGAACTGAATCTTTTATAATTTTAAGAAACAGTTTTTTTTTGTGTATTTCGATATCACTTCCCAGAAATAAAATATTTAGCCAGTCTGTCTAATAGAAAACTTTTTAAAATGGCTTCTTAGCCTTGGGGCACTTTTCTCAAATTTAGGTCGATTGTTTTGCTGAGTGTAGGCAAATTTGTAGCACATTTAAATCAATTGGCATTACTACACACACACACACAGTACAGAAAGCCCCAAAGTTTTAGTTGGCAGGCGCATTACATTTGATGGCCAGCATGTTGTTTATTGGACGGACGGATGGACGGACCAACTGGCCGAATAGACAGGGACTATAATGGGCTCAAAATATTTCTAACCACATTAGCTGGTAATTGTTAAAGGGTTCAGTTCTGAGAGGGAGTCGAGACTTTATCTTATTAGCAAGTGATTTATGCAATGATGTCAATGTCATATGGTTGCCATAATTTAGAGCAGCAGCAGAAGAAGCAGCAGACAGTGGTAGCAGCAAACAGTGGCAGCAATAAATATTGTATCACATGGCATCATAAGGGAATATAATGATAAATAACCAAATCAGCGTGCGAAATGACTTCATTTCTGAAGATGCGACACATTCATATCCATAAACATAATACACAATGCATAAGAAACAACTGTGAAGAGACGCAGGCAGACAGAGAGAAAGATATATATATATATATATATATACATAAATATATAAGTAACGAGTGAGTGAGATGGAGAGAGTGTCCAAATCGGATTGCAGAGTTTACCCCGCTGTTGATGTGTGTGCGTAAATCTTTTATCCGCATGAAACGATAATAAATCTTTGCAGCAAAATGTACAGATTATTAGGCGCCCCCAAGCCCCCTTCCCCACTCAGCATTGCGACAAAACATCTGGCAGCAACAGTGGCAACAACAACAAGAACAACAACAACAACATTAGATATAATCTCATACTTAGAAGTGTGATGACATTTTTTTCCACTGGCTGCCAGCAGACAGCATTAGCATTATCCGATTGGCAATGGAGCATAAGCAAACAGTTTCAGCAACTATACGAATTCATATATATATATATATATATATGTATATCTATATATATATGTATGTATATTCTATATTTATTTGGGAATTTAATTAAGCTTCTAAGTAGAAAACGATCTTATATGGGAAGTTAATTAAACTAGCAAATATCTGCCAGCTCTTAGATGCCTCATAAATTGTTAAACTCTCAGTTATACGCATACACCGATAAGTGTGTGTGTGTATGTGTGTGTTGTGTGTGTGTGTGTATGTGAATTTTAAATTACCTAAAAGCAACCAAAATTGTCAGCGTTGAGGCAGTGAACACTTCAGTTGGTGGTCGCATGTGTTAAAGTGAGCAATTCCTAATTTGATTTGAATCAACTCAGCAAAGAGCTCCGAAATATACCCATTCAAAATGTGTAAGAGGGTATACTGGCTTTGTGGAAAAGTGTGTAACATGCAGAAGAAAGCATTGCGACACCATAAAATAAATATAGTATTGATCTACAGATAAATATGCCTCAGGGATAGCAAGATCATCAAAGCGATCATAAATATTACAGTATCTAAGCATGTCAACGGCTTTCTGCAGGGTATTACGCAGTCGAGCTCACTCACCTACACCTCGCCTACTCGTTTTTAAATCTTCCATTCCATAAATATAAAGATTTGGACGCTTATGTCTTAGGAGACTTGGGCTACATTTGCGGCCAGCACAATTTGTGCAATTTTATTGCCGGCAGTTGCCAGTTGCCAGTTGCCAGTTGGCAGTTGCTGGTTGGAGGTTTTGTGCTGAGTTAACACTTTAAGGCTGCCACAAACACTTTGACACTGTGCCACTATGATTTATGGCTGCCAACGAGCGCTTGAAAGTATGCAACACGAGAACGAGGCGTGCGGCGAGAAGTAGTTGACTGTGGGGGGATTGTGGATTAGTTGGGAAGGGGTACACTCAGAGAAAACACACACTCAGCGCTTTTTTCTCTCAATTTGAGGGTAAATTTTTCTAAAATTTCTAAAATCTAATTTTCTTAGAATCAGCATTTTCCTTTTTACTTTTTAAGTTGCATTTCTTCATAACATCAAATATATCTTAGAATAAAAATGAGGAATCCTTTCTGATGTTTGTAAAAATGTTTTTCTTTTATTTAAAAATGATTTCTAAAAACCAAAAGATTTTTTTCTGAGTGTATGGGTGCTGCTGAAGAAATTGTTTTCGGTTGTAGGCGGCGGCAGTCAACAGTCGTCGCGACGGTGGCAAATGTCGCCGGCAAGTCACTTAAAAATGGCTCAGGCACACACACCACATACACACACGCACACACACACACAGACGATGTGTGTATGGTATTGCGCTGAACTGCACTTGAAACGCAAGCCAAGCTGAGCGGCAGCTGTGAACAAAAAATAAAAACAAATAAAAGAAGTGCAAATAATGCCAAAAAAAAAAAATAAATAAAATGTATGAAAAATAGCGAGGCGAAGCAGAAGAAAAAGAAGAAAAGTCGACAAAAACCGGTTAAAGGCGGGCAGCAGCGCCCCCAACTAAAAGGCATGTCATGCTGCATGCTGCATGTTGCACGTTTCATGTGGCATAGTGTGTGAGTGGAGAGTGGAGAGTGGAGTGTGGAGTGCTATAAGCAAACAGCTTCGAGTGCATTTAAAGTGTGGCACAAACAGTGGCAGCCACTTCAGCAATGCTGCCTGCCACATGAGACGTTAAGCTCAGACACATACTTGAGGCAGCTGCCCCGCCAAGGCACACCGGCTTGCCACACTGGCATTGTCAGTACTTGCCACAAGTAGCATAGCTTGGCAGCAATCTTCTTCTTCAGTTTTTTATATTTTTCGCCTATGCTTGCCAATAATATTTACTAAAAATTACACACAAAATGCGCAACGTGCAAAAGGGCCGACAAGCCGCCTACACTCAGAAAAAAATCGCACGAAATTTTAGGAATACCGAAAGCATTTTCTTTTCTTAATTTGGGGATACATTTTCTAAAATTTAGAAAAATTGTGTCTTTTTTCCAGCACTAACAATATCTTTTTTCACTATTATTATTAATAAATACTAATTAAATTTCACAAAACTACAATTTTGCATACTTTAGTTAAATGTTTTTGAATTGCATTTTAACTTTCTAGAAATACATTCCTTAATAATATAAAATATTTCTGAGAAATAGAAAAACAACGTATTTTTTTTGCTCGTTGATTTCTGGCAAATTATAATTTTAAAATTTTTAAAAATAACTTCTACAAACAAGAACTTTTTGATTTTCTGGGAAAGTTTTTTTTCTGAGTGTCGCTGACATTGCGCCAACAAGTGCAACAAGTGGCAACGTTGCAAACAGCAGCTCGTTGTTGTTGCGACTCAGTTGCTCACTTCCTTTGCTAAGATTCACACTTGAAAGCGGCCACAAAACGTGGCAGCAGCCACAGCCAAAGGACTTGCAACTCGCATATGACTGCCAACTTGTGTGCTTGCCCCTCCAGTCCCTTGCCCTACCCCCTCCACTCCCTTGCGAGTCGCCTTCCGCTGGTTTTCCGGCCTGGCCTAAAGTGCTCAACTGGGTCTTGGCCAGGACAGCAACTGCTGTTGCCTGTGGGGCGCAACAGTTTGAATTTGCCTAAATATTTTTCGGGCTAAAAGATTTCCGGACAACTCTCCTTGTGCCACATGCCACACACCCCCATCCCACTCACAACACGCCTCCAGAGCTGGCATAATATGAACATAGTTTGCTAATTTTCGAAACCTAATTTGTGTCATCCTGTTGCAAAAGTTTCCCAGTGTTGCCATTTGAACAGTTGACAGTTGTCATCCTTAGTTTTGGCAAGTGCGTTAAAATGCTCGTGGATTGGATTTGGAATCTGGAGCCAGGATTAGTTGGAGTTGCCTTCAGCAGTTGTTAAACTTATTGTCAGCATATAAGTAATTGGACAGAGCATAATTAGCTTGAGCTCTTCCCTCGCTCTCCTCTCTCTCTCTCTATCTCTCTCTCTCTCTCTCATCGGATTAAGCACAGCTCTCAACTAAATGGATAGTGTTAATGAACAGAAAATGTCACACAGCATTCAGGCAGTTGGCTTGTTCAACTACACTCAGCGAAATCAAACTGGAATGAAGGAAATTGCTTTACTTTAGGCGACAACTTTTTACTAGGAAGCAAATTTCTAAAATGGAATTTTCTTGTCTGTCTAAAAACCAGCGTTTTCCTTGCTTAATCCCAATTTGCATTTTTCTAAAATTTGGAAAAATTATGTCCAATTTTCTCAGAGAAACATTTCTTACATTTTAAATTTTTTATTTATTTATTTTCAAATCATGTTTTTGCTAGCTTCATATGAGAATGAAGTTTAATTAAACATTTGGATTAATATTGAACATTTTTTTTTTGAGTTTTCAAAGCGATTTTCATTTTTATTTTATTTTTTATTTTCGTATTTTGAGAAATTATTTCCATAAACAAGAAAACTATCCGAATTTTCTGGTAGATTTTCATTTCTGGCGACTTTCGTTTTAAATTGAATATTTTCGCATTTGGGAATAATGTTTAATTAAAGACTTGCGTCGAACTACTCTACTACTACTACAACTAGCTTCCTAATTTAAAATCATTTCTAAAGAGCAGAAATATTTTGGTCAGCGTATTTGCTGATATGGGAATAATATTGAATTAAAGACTTATAACAAAATGAAATGGAGTCCACACATATTCATACAGCCAAGTTTTGCACTCTTTAAATGACGCAACTTATTTGCACACATTTTCACATTTATTATGCTTCCGATACACTTTCGGTATCCGCGCAATCTTTTGATTATGGCCAACAAAAACTTTATCCTCCAATATGTCTAGCTACCTGCTCCGGGAGCTGGGCTCAAAGCACCTTATGCGAAATTGCTGAATCGTCGCAAAATCACTTTTACGATTTTGGTTTATATAGCAATAAAAAAAAAAAAAAAAGAAAAAATAAGTAAGGAATCTGCTCGTATTTGCAATAGTTGTTGTTGCAGTTGCCTTTGTTGTAGTTGCTGTGAAACTAGCGCAATACAGCTGAGAAATCTCGTTGCAGACTTGCACGGCAATCTCGCCGAGATTCCCGCGATGTGGGTGAAAACTTTTGGCACCGAGTGTAACCCACAAGCGCAATAAAATTGCATGAGCCAAACAAAGTAATTTTTATAGCGCCTGTCCATATATACATGACAACACACATGTGTGTGTTGGTGTGTGCCTATGTGTGTGTGTGTGTCTGCGTGCTTGTGTTATTATACACTCAGAAAAATCAGAAAAAAAGCGCCCTTTAATAAATCACCTTAAATTTGAAATCATCTTAATTTATAGAAAGTTTTTCTTGGTTTTGGAAATCATTTGTAAATCTTATTTTAATTTACTAAAATTTAGTTTGATTTTTCGCGAGTGTTTTTGCGTATGTGTGTGTGTGCTTATACTTATACTTTCGCTTTGATTTTCTCGTGCTTTTCACGTTTCCCTTAACCTTTTTTTGGCAACGTCACCGCGCGGCTTTCCAGCAATCTGTTGAGGCTCTGTTTGGGACCCGGAGGAACATTGCTTCTGGCCAAGAACTCAACGCGAAAAAGGTGGAGCAGTTGTTCAATTCGTTAACAAGCTGAGCAGTGTCAGCAGGTCGGGTGGAAGTGGAGGGGTGGTATTGAGGCACCTATCCACACTGACTCAAATTTCGCGCGTCGCGTTACATAAACTTTGGCATTTCATTCTCTGAATCCAAATACAAAGAGGCGGGGGTTTGGCATTGATGACGATGCACGATAGTCAGCATGACTGTTCAGATATAAATATCATATATATATGTATATATATGTGTGCAGCTACAAGATGATTGCACAAGGGATATTCAGCTTGGCATCTTTTTCGATGCGCTAATTTCGCGTTGTGTGTGTGTGTGGGTGTGTGCATATTGTTGTGTGTGCGTGTGTGTGAGTGTGTGTACGTCAAGTTATTGAAAACGAATGGCGTGTGAAAAATGTGAATTACGAGCATTGGTAAATCGTTGTTATTTTCCCTTACAGCAAAAAGGATTCCTGCGCCGATTCCTGCATGACTTCGAATTATTTGTTCTTATTTGTTATTTTTTCTGCTGTTAAAGTGAAGCGTTGATAAGAAAGACAAGCATACAGTGAATACGTTGTGTGTGTGTCATAGCTATTTATTGTGAAGGTGTGGCCGTAATCGGGTGCATGTTCAGAGCATTGCTTGAGCAACTTGCTTTCGTTTTTGCAGCAGCAAAAAGTTGACGTCGAATACTTAGTTTAGATGTAAAACATTGTTAAAACTTTAGATTCCCAATAATTATAGTAATATAACTGTAATAAATAACAACGCTAGTCGAAGGACAAAACAATATAAATAAAAAATGTTTGACTTTTATGGATTCGCAAAAATTATATGTTAATAAATAACCATGCTATAATCGGCTTCTTTAGCTAGATGATTCAGATTATAATTGCAATTTTATTATTTATTAATATTTCTTTATAAATATAAATGTTTCAAAAAGAATGCGATATGAATACCATCTCAAGTCCCTCGTTGACCTTGTCAATGCTGTTGCTCTCAACGTTGATACTCTTCACAGGGAGGGAGGATGGTGGAGGGGTGTGGAAAGGGGAGTGGGGTAGGGTCAGGCAGACGCCCCCAATATGGCTGTTTATAAGCAGCTGCCGTTTAAGCATTCAACACCCGTCTAATTAACCCATACTCAATGCTCGAGGCTCGTCGTCCTTTCGCTGACTCAGCTGCTATTGTTTGCAGAGTCGACACACACACACACCAACACACACTCCCACACACACACACCGCTAACCGTTTGTGGCACATATGTTTTTAATTATAACTACAAACAAAGCCCTTCTCATCAGCAGGCGATTTTTTTTTTAGCCTCATGTCTGGGTCTCTGTCTGGAGAACTAGACTCACTACCTCTCCCTCTCTCTCTCTTCCTCTCTCTCTCTTTCTCTCTATGTCTCTCCCTCTCTCTCTTTTCTCTCTCTCTCCGTTTTGTGTTATTTTTTATGAGGCTTGTGCTCCACATTTTTGGTTGACTCGTTTTTGCGAATTTATGATGCGTTACATTTACAACAAACGAGACATTTTATAGCAGATCATCAATCAATTTGTCAGCTTCGCAGAAACGGCTGTGCGCACATTGACAGTTATGGAGTAGCCACCCCCCCCCCCTCTCCTCCTTGCCACGCCCCCATCCCCATAGCTACTCAATGAAGGCAACGATAATTAAACATTTGGCTTGGGCAACCATAAACTTATTTATAACGCCTGGCACATGCTATTAACTATAAGTTTATGGCACAAAACCGCTAAATGCAACATGGCGGAGCGAGGATAGTGGATGGTGCAGGGCAAGGAGAGGGGTGTTTGGTATGGGGCGCCACTGTGCACTGAGGTTGCAGGCAGCAAGCAAGCAGCAAGTAAGATCCAAAATGGCAAAAATGTCAAAAGCAGCAAACAAAGCACAAAGAAGTTGCCTTTCCCTTTGGCTTGATTGCCAGTCAAGTTGGACAAGTATGCTTAAGGGCGGGAGTGGGCAGAGGAGAGAGGGGGATGACTATTACACTTAAAAATTAATCAATCTGAATTTTAGAATTTTTTCCTGTTTTTGGAAATAGCTTCCAAATATAAGAAAAAAATGTTTCTCCAAATTGGAAAGGCTTGTGATAAATCGACAAACCAAAAAATGTTGTTTTTATTTTGGTAATATTTATCTAAGATTCAGGTAGATTTTTTTTCTGCGTGTAGCTAAAGAGGGGACGAGTAGAGCAAGCGGTGGGGTTGCCAGTTGCCAGTTTACCACATTAATTTCCGCAGCTCTCCTTTTTTGCTGCTGGTGCTGCTGCTGTTGATTGCTAACCCACACAGCAACTGTCGAATGTTGCTGGCGTGTTGGAAATGTTGCTGGCGTGCCTGTCGCGTTGTTGTTGCTTTGACAAGCACAAAACAAACATTGAGCGATGTTGCTGCTGCTGTTGCATGCTGCTTTTTCTCCTGCTGCTATTTTCTTAAATATTTTTTTTTAGTTGTGACAAAATGAAGACACATGCTGCCTTGCTGAAAGCTGTGCAAAGTAATTAGACAAATATTGTTGTGTGTGTGAGTGTGTGTTTGTGTGTATGCTGTGGTCGAGGCCAGCTGCAAGCTGCAAGTTGCAACCCCCAACACACACACACACACACAGAGAGACAACTGCTAATTGCTTCAATCAACACGTCGCCGCAGTTTTGTCGCCGTTTTGTGTTAGTTTTAACAGCAGCGACTCCCAGCTGGACAGACAGCAAGGCAGACAGACTGACAGACACACTCAAAAAAAGCAAAAATGATTGCCCTGAAATTCAGAAAATCGCCAGGAAAGCCAAAAAATTGTTCTGGTTTTTAGAACTAATTCTAAGATCTAAGGAAACATTCTTCTAAAATTTAGAAATCCCAAATCTGGAAAACACGTTGATTTTTTGAATTTTTAGAAATATTTTGTATTTCTAAAGTGTAGAAAATGTCTGATTCGTCCAAAATGTATTTCTGAGTGCGGAGACAGACAGACAGCGAGACAGACAGCCAGCCAAGCACATAAAGCAAGCGAAAAGTTATTATTTTCAAAACTATGTTTCAAGTTGTTGGTTTTGCCAAATGTTTCCAATGAGCCACGCCCCCCGGCGCCTGTGCTGCCCCCGCCCGACATCGCTTATTGCAAAAATTGTGTTCTAAATTGCCTCGAAAATTGCAATAAAATTACAAATTATGTGTGGAGGGGGCGTGGCAAAATAAAGCTGTCTGCGAGTCGCGTTAATGACAACAAATGCCCCCTGTTGGACACCATTTGGGGCAGGCGACAAAACGCGGCTGTTTCTAATTGTTTTTAGCACTCATTCGAGGGGCGGGCGAGGGAGTTCTGTTTGTTATTTGGGGCAGCTGAGGCTGGAGAGAGAGACAGAGAGGGAGAGAGCAAGAGAAAGAGAGAGAGAGTTGAAGGGCGCTTCAGTTGCAACGCGGTGGCATTTAAGTTTTTGGCGAGGCAAAGTGTTAATTACAATCCGGCGACAATTTGCAAGATTTGCCACCACAACGACAAATTATTGGCAATGTGGACACGCAGCAGCAGCAGCAACAACGGAGCTTGCCACAAGAGGCACTCGGCATGCAAATTGGTTTGTGGCTTTGGGTTTGCCTTGGGGTTTTGAGCAGCCGGTGTGCCATGTCCACAATTGTGAGGAGGGGGCGTCAAACTTGAACAATATCAGCTTTGTCAGGTTGTCAGCGGCATGAAAATGTTTGCTGAATGGATCTCATTAGGGTTGCAAACACGCGCAAAAATACATAGAAGCAGGACAGAATATAAATATTATATTATATATATTATATATAACATATTATTGTTAAAGATTAGTAGTTCGAACTTAGAACTGAATTTCTTAATAAGAGCAAACATTTAAAATAAAAAATTTACTTTCTAAATTCTAAAAAGGAATTTCTAAGATAAAAGAATTTTTTTGCATGAGAACATAAAAATTGAAAAACTTTCATAATTATAAAAAAATTATTTGTATATTTAGATATTATATTTATTATATTTTATATTTTAAATCTTAATTTTAGGGCGATTTTTATTATAGGGCAATTTTCAACATTTTATGTTGAGTTATTTTTCTGAGTGCAGCCAACTCTGCTAAATAATTTCCGTTTAATTTTGCAATTGATCTTAGATTGTTGGAAAAGCGCTCAACTTGATTCGAAAAGCATTTGCAATTAAATGAAGTTAAATTGATATTCAAATCAACAGTTGTCGAGAATCCATAGACAATAATTAAACAATAAAGTTAATTTCTAAAAAAAGCAAAATCAATCGTTGAATGCTTGGCAACTATTTGCATCTCAATGGACATTTTGTGGCGCAAATGCGGTGGCAAGTGTGACAATACAACTGGCCAGCATGAAGCACTGTTAAGCAGTAATATCTACAACGACAACAACAACTGCAACAACACCATATTAATTTGCACAATTCAATGTGGCACTTAATGCCAAAGACGTGTCAATTTCATGGCTGACAAACCGTTTGAGCAGCTTATTGCTGTTGGTGTTGTTATTGTTGCACAGTCAAGAAGCCGGAAGAAGATGAAGACGGAGTCGGAGAAGTGACAAGCTGGAGAAGCCAGAAAGGGGCAACAAGAACACATGCATCAAGCGTCCAGTCAGCGCTTATGGGAATTAATTACAGCCATCAAAAGTTATTAGGCACAATTATCGCAATGTTGGCGACGTGCAACTCAACGACGATGATGACCATTCTCATCATGATGATGACGATGATAATGGTGACAGTGGCATGTCGATGCGAATGACAACGCATTGCGACTTTAGTCAGCCAGATGAATGACAGTTGGCGACTTAACGGCATAATACACTCAGCAAAAATAGCTGAGTATAAAAAAATAAATGTTTCCTTTCTCCCTTTTTTTAAGAGCCTTCTACCGCTTTTAAGTACATATTTATAAATTCCTTAAATTAAGAAATGAAAAACATTGAATTTTAGTAAAATACTTCCTCAGTAATAAAATGAGTTACGCTTGTCGCGATTTTTTTCGCTTAGTGTATAACTGGTGGCAAGCTTGCACCGCGCCTTAATGGCATGACTTAAGGGGCAGCAACGCGCATCAATGGGCGGCTGCTTAGGGAATGAATGGGGCAAGTGGCATGTGGGAATGTGAAATGCCAAATGAGTTGTGCAGTTGCCGACACTTGAGACACTGACAGTGCCACTGCCCCTTTTTGCCTGCCGGCCAAAACAGAAGTGAAGAAGATGAAGAAGCAAACAAAAAGCAAAAAAAGAAGAAATACATCTAGCAAAATGCGCCATAAATTAAAACTAAATGCCGACTGCCTGTCACTGGCAGCAAACTGAAGACAGCGGCGACTGCAGCGAAGATTAACGCTCGAGCTCGCACACACACACGCACACACATGAGCAGAGGGCACGCCCACACACACGCACACACACGTAGGTGTGTACCTACACACACCCCACACAGTCAGGCCGAAAACAAAAGTCAGGCATTGGCCGCATGATTTACGGCCCAAAATGGAAAATTGCGCATACGCCGCGTAGCCAGCAGCCAGCAATAACAAAAAGGGAGATAAAAAGACAGAAACAAAAACAAAAACAAAAACAAAAAAAATAAGCAAAAAAGGAAAATGCTCATAAATTTTCACGCACTGTGAAAGCGTTCGATGCAAATAACTAAAAGTTGGCCGGCCCCAAAAAGGATTGAATATGCCAACGGCAACATTTTGGGTGGTCCCTGCGCTTGACACGCGGACAGACACATTTGGTCATTTGTTGCTGCTGCCACCGCTTGTTGCAGCAAATTACAAAAAACACGTCAACGCCAACGCACAATGCTGCGTACACTCATAAAAATAAAATCACCCCACAACATACAGGGTTTTTCTTGTTTCTAGAAATAATTTCAAAATATTAAACACATTTTTCATAATATAAAATTTACTTGCCCTAAATCGACAATTCCAAAAGAAGGTTTTATCCGTAGTTAGTTTACAAGCTAATATATGAATTTTATAAACCATGTAAAATATTTATAATTATTAAGACACATTTTGCTTAGTTTTATAAAAATTTGGAAACACAAATCCTAGTTTTCAGTTAGCCGAAATCATAAATTTTGGAAATTTGCCTTCTGAATAATATGGCGACTTACTAAAACTCAGGTTTTGATGAGTGTACAGTAGACGATGACTACGACGAACATGTCACAGACTCTTGCCCCATCTTGTTAGCATTTTGTCAGCCAAGTTGTCACAGTCGATTCGTGGAGTTCGCAACAAGTTGACAGTAGTGTGGCAAAGGGGCAGCATCCAACTCTGTCACACTCAACCCCAACTCCGCCCCAACTCCTCCCTCCACTCAGCCCACTTGTCTTGTTTGCACGCACTTCACGTCCCACTTGACTCACATTTAGGGCAATGACGACGACGCAGACGAAGTCGACTCCAACGCGCAAAATCTTTAATTGTCGCGCAATTTTCCAGTTACTGCATTTTCCTTGCCTTTGCACTTAGCAGAAGACCCCGTATCACTCCTCACAGCTACCCAATTGTTGTGGAATTCATGTATTCATTCACTTGCCACCCGGTTGCATAGTGGCACCAAAAGTAGACTAAATTAATATTTATCTGTTGAAATTTCAGTAAATGCCAAAAAAAAAACGTAATTTTGGTTGAGACTATAAGTTGTCTTTTAATTTATTAAAAAAAAATGTAAGCAGTAAAAATATATATATATATATATATTTTTTTTATAATTTTTACTCGAAGTGCAAACTATTAATATTTATACCAAATGATAAAAAAGAAGACATATTTCTCAACGCTTTGGATCTTGACTAAACTTAAATATTAACAGCGGCAAATATCAACATGAAAGCCTCTTAAACTTAAGCATTCCTGAATATGACGAAGTTTAGTCTCTATTTTGTGGGAACTGTTTTTATTGCTCATTTATTATATTAAGAATTATTTCCTTAGCTTAAAGGTGTTTCTGAATATTGCACAATGTCTTTTATTTTATAAAGAACCCATCAAACTTATACATGGATATTTTTTATTATATTTCATCAATGGTTTTAACCTATGGTAAAGTTGAGTATTAACAGCACCAAGTAGCATATATACCACTAGAACATGAAAATCCATAAAATCACCTCGGTTAGTTACAATGCTTAATGCTTAAATATGTCACGATGTCAACGGTTAGTCGCTACATAATGTGGGAACAGTATTATTTTTTAATGCTCCAGACAGCTTTCAACTCGGAAGCATGTCAAGTCATAAACTGGAATTAGTGGGCCATAAAAAAAGAAGGCAAGAGTTCTATGATTTGAACCACTGTGCGAATGCTTTTTTGATATTCATTCATACAGTTCTTGTTCTCTTTCTGCTTTATTTTTCCCATTCATTGTGGAGAGGCTGCGATGTTGCATTCATTTGGGGCATGCAACTGATATCAGGAAGAAGAAGATGGAGAAGAGCAGGTCCCACTGCGAACAGTGAACAGTTAAGAGTAACTACCAATTAGGCGGGTAGCGAAAGCAATTTCAATTAAAAGAATTAATTGCGTGTGCGGCAGCCAGTTGAAGTGCAACAAACAACAGCAACAACAACAGCAACATGCAACATGAAACATGCGACGGGCAACTCTTTTGCCAGCGATAAGCGCCACTTATCTAAATACATATTTACTTTTGTGTGTGTGTGTGTGAAAAGTGGGAAAGTTTTTACGGCTTTATTCGCCTCAAAGTATGCAGTTGCCCGCATTCTCCGGCGGAAATAACTGCCGAATGCGGGGTACAGTTGCGCTCAAAAGAATAGCACCACTTCCACTCTTTCTTACCAATAAAAAAAAGACCGCAATAGTTTTGAATTTTTTTTTTCTAACATTGATTTTTAATATATTTTAATTTAATATTTTTTTTTTATTTAAATTTTCCTTAAATTTAAATAAGTTGAAAACGGTGAATAAAATTATTATTTTTTTCTTTCGCATATTTTTTTGAGAAGACTTATTCCACATCTAAGAACGTATTCATAAACTGACAAATTTTAGAAATACACCCTCGAAAACATTTCTTGTGCGAGTGGTGCTATTATTTTTTTCACAACTGTAAGCCGTTTATGTAAATATTTTTTTTCTATCGCATTTCAGGCGGCTTGACAGGCGCCAGCTGCACTGACACCTGTTACGAACTTTTCCCACACAACAACAACAACAACAACAACAACAACAGCAACAACAACAAAAAGAACACAAAGAACTCTTTCCGTTTCCGCTGTCGAAAGCGGCTTTCCACAGCCAGCAAAAAAAAAAAGATTGAAATTTTTTTTTTGTTGTTGCTGCTGATGAAACCGGAACAACTTGTACAATAGCCATTATATGGCCCGGCTAATTAGGGCCCCCACACCGATTAAAGTTGAAAGATCAAAGCTGCTAGCAGCGTAGCATAAACTAACAATAACACTAAGATAAACACCAATATACTACGGTACTAACAAAAAATACCAGCGAAAAAGATGCGCGCTGAGTACACTCAAAAAAATCACACTGAGTTTTAGAAAATTGCTCTGAGTGATAGGAAGTTTTTTCTTTAGAATTTAAATTAAATTATATACATGAAACTTCAAAATAAAATTATGTGAAATTATTAATTACTAAAAATGTTTGTTTTTGTGAAATACACACATGTTTTTTTTTTTAATTTTATAGAGTTGTACTCTAAAAACACTGAAGACATTGACTTTGTGAAGAATAAGTTTAGTTATGGCAAATTTCTAAGATGCAAGTCGATTTTTTTTGTGAGTGCAACTGATCATAAAATTAGCCAATCGAGTCGAGTCAACTACAGTTTCTTCTTCTGCTGCTGCTCAAATCAATGCCAGCAGCAGAGATGGCAAGCGACCCACAGAATAGAATGGGAAATGCACACATAAAAAAAAATCAAATATATTTTACGATCAACTAAGCTAAAAGCATTGTTGAGTCATGGGTTGAGTGTTACGGGAGGGGGATATGCAAGGTGAAGGGGATAACTGTAACGTGTAAATGTGCATGTAAAATGTGACGGAAAGTCGCTCAATATTTTAGTAGGAAGACAACAACAAATTGAGTCACCCACAAAATGCAAAACACACACACATATATAAATGTATGTTCTTATGCATGCGTATGTGTGTAATTTTACTCGGTCGCTTTATAAAAATGTTTTACGATTGTCGGCACAAAGCAAGGCAAAGAAAGAAACAAAGGCGACTCGCCAACTGTTCATAAAGCGAGTTTTATTATGCCATGCAAGAGAGAGAGAGAGAGAGCGATAGTGAGCGAGGCGCTTTCGTTGTCGCACTCGCACTCGCTGGCTTAAGTCAACCCGGCATTGCATTAACCAAAGACGTCTGTCTGTCTGGACATATCTGGACATGAGCGCGAAGAACACATGAATAGCTGCCGGCAGCTTAATGGATATGGATATGGATATCCACTATGGATAACTATATGCAAATATATATGTGTTTTTGTATGCAGCAGCAACAAACAACAACAAAGGCGACAAGGGACAAATGGAGCAAGTTTCTCACAAATACAAATACAAATATAAATACATTTATTTTTGTAAGGGTATCTTACAGTGGGTCGTAAAATTTTGTCACCCGGTTAATCGCGTGAGTGACGAAGGTGAATAATGTGAATATATCTGAGTGAGCATGAGTAGATCTGGTAACTAACGAATAAATATGTATAATAAATAGATCTCATAAGTATATGAATAAAATAAATATAATAAATGAGATACATATAATAATTAATATATATAAACATATCTTTTAAATACCCATTCATGTGGTATATAATTCAATCCACATATAAATGAGGATTATGTATTATAACTACCATTTAATTAACAATTCCAATCGAACAACATATAACTTCAAGAAGTGCGTATGATTTTATTTAAATATATCTAAGCAACTATTTTATAACTACAATAGGCTCGAATTAAATCAAACAAATTATATATTCATATAAAAGAAAACCAGTTATTTTTGTAAGTAAGCTGAATACAAAAAGATCAAATCGTATCTATTAAAATGCATTTATTCAGCCTCATTTATCTATTATATGTAAATATATATCTTCTTGCTGCGAGCAGTGTATTCAATCTTCGTTGCATCACAAAAAGAGAAAAAATACGTTTTTTATGAGTTTTGCGTGTCGTTTTTCAATTTCATTATCAAGTTTTATGCATCGCATCGGTTTACTTTGGCAGCCGGGGACATCTGCAAAAAAATCCAAATAGCTTTTGCGGTGACCTTTGTGTCCTCAAAAGGCGATCGGGGGTCATTGATTGACCCACTATGTGTGTGTATGTTTGTTGTTGGTTTAATTGAAAATTGCGGCTGACCAACTCTGGACGAGGCCCAGCACCCAAGTCAGCAACGCATTCAAGTAGTTGCAACAACAGCAACACTAGTTGCAACTTCAACTGCAGCAGCAGACTCAGTCAATTTTATCGAGTCTGTCTTCTTAAAGCTGTAGCAATTTAGAGCGTTGTTATTTTTTAAGAAATCATATTAACAATATTATTATTATGGTTGTTTTTCTTTTTGTCTGTCTTCCATTTCGATAATAGACAAGGCCCATTTCCAATAGAAAAAAAGTTACCTGTAGGGCAAAGCTCTTCATAAAAAACAGTGTAAAAAAGCTCGCCGAATTTTTCAATTCTTTTTTTTATCGGTAATCCTTCTCTTCCGTATCGGAATACAGTCAGTTGTGAAACAAATAGATTAAATTATTTTAGTTGTCACGAAAAAATGTAATTGAAGCTTGCAAATTATTTTACCAATTTAATGGCTCTCAGCTGATTTTTTTTCTTTTTTATTTTCATTAAACAAAATATATTGCAACATTTTTTCGATCTGAAAACAGAACTTACGAAAAAAATTGCACATGATGTCATCGAGTTGATCGTTGGAGGGCAATTTAAACATTTTAAGCTCTCAAAATATTCGCAGAAGTTGAATCATGACTGATGACCTAACACATTTTGAACCCAAGCTAAATATTAACAGCAATTTAATATTTTTAACTACATATTGGGAATCATTGCTTCAAGACTTACACAAATATTATTTATATTAACACTAACTAAGAGTGTTATCAATATTTACAAAAGTGAAAACCCCAATTGTTATTATTATATTATTTTATATTATTTCCATTATTGGTCGACATATCAACTTCGCTCTATTCAAACTTTGACCTGCCAAAAAAAGCCCTGCTTCCTTGTTGTAAGTTCAACTTATATGAATCATCGCAGCTGAGACTCAAATTAGACTCAAATTGATTTTCGAGTGCCTTTCATTTGTGTGAAGTAAGTTGCTAAGGTTGCAGCCCATTTTTCACATGAATTTCCGTTCATTGAGCCTTCGAGCAGTGCTCGCTCAATGTGCAGTAGTTGCAACCTTTTTGGTTGCCCCTGCCACATGCCACATGCCGCTTAATAGCAGTCTAAAGCATTGTTGTTCTTGTTGCTGGCTGCACACAAAAGGAGCGATAACAACGATAACATTTTAGCACATAAATTACAAATTCATGAAAAATTTTACGCTCGTGTTGTGCATTTTTGTTTTGTTTTGCGTTGCTTGTTGCTGTTGCTGTTGCTGATGTTGCTTTTGTTGTTTGTTTTCTGTTTTTGGCGGCAAACGCATTGCATGTTGCCGCTGCTGGCATTTATGCTGCTCGCCGCCAGCAACATGCATACACTCAGCAAAAACAAAATTCATTCTTTTACTTTATGCCTTTTAGAAATGCATTTCTTAATAATAGAAACATTTTCTCAAAATTAAAAGGCTTTCTAATTTTAGAAATTTTATTTATTACATTAAGAGTTTATTTATGAAAAAGTATATATTTTAATGCATATTATCTATTTATTATTATGACTTTTATCATTTCTAAAAACCAGAAAAAGTTTCCAATTTATTATTTTATATTTCTTTTTTAATTTCAATCATATTCATTTTTTTGCTGAGTGTGTAGAAACAACAGATATCGCCCGTGTGTGTGTGTGAGTGTGTGGGTTAGGCTTTGCCTTAGTTGTGCAGCAAAAGGTGGCAGGCAAAGGTGCAGCGCGGTCAACGCGTTATTTGCAATTCATTTCAGCAGTGGGATTGCGCCTGCCACGGGCATCTGTGTTTGGCCAGATGTGAGTTTTAGTTTTTGGCAACGATGTTTTTTGGGGGCTTTATGACTTCATTTTCATGGCGCATTGCAATCAATTTAAATGTTAATCAATTGCTGGCAAATGCGTCGAAAGTGAAATGCGTACGCACCACAAATCGTTGCCCCAAAGCCAAAAAATAAAAGTGAGTTTATCACAACTGCCTGGTGGCAGGCATGCCGGCAGCATGCAGTAGGAAATAATAAGCGCGCGTACGGCAAATGTGAATAAATAAATAATGCTGGCAAAAATGGAAAACAGCCATGTTGACGGCAAATGGAATTTAAATCAAAATAAGTGCAACCGACGCATGCCACGCCAATTTGTTTGCTTATTTTATGGCCAAAGTTGCCGCGCCAGCGACACGCAGCATTTTAAGCCAACACTCGCAAAAAACTCAACCTGATTCAGAGATAATCACATAATCTTGGAATTAATTAAAATAAAAACAGTTATTAAATAATTCTAAAAATGGTGTTAAAGTAGATAGCATTTTTTTTTATTAATTTCCTGAAAAAAATAAAAAAAAAATATCTAAAATTGAGAAAAATGCAGCCTGGAAGAAAGCTCTTTTTTAGATGTACGCTTTTTGAACATTAATTTGAGCTTGGTGATTTAGAAAATTTCGGTGCGATCTCTTTTTCTTAGTGAAGGCTCTAGAATATAGAACTTGCCACAGATGCCACCAGCAGCAGCTGCAGCAACAAAAATGCTTAATACAAGCAAACAAATTGTAGTCATAGTTTGATTTATTTCTCTAGATGTGCATCTACCGCCAACAGGGGCACTTTCTCCACAGTTGCAACTTAATTTGCAATCCAACGCAGCAAGCGGAAAAATATTGTGCAACAAAATGGAGTCGCTGCAGCCCTGGCGACGACAGCCCTAGCTAGTGAGGCATATCAAATGAACAGCAGTGAATAGAAAAGATTGCCAAGAAGTGCCCAAAACGGAAACGATGGAAAAGTAGAAAGTGGAAAGCGTAAAGCGGCAAACTGCCAAAGGAAATGATGAGAAAAATTACAAATGCTAAAATTGCATTATGTCGATTTTGAGGATTTTTATATTTTAGCTTGTAAAAAGGACTGCGAGCGAAAAAACAAATGAAAGCAAATAATAAATAGCTAAAGATGCTCAACGCCAAGAAAAGACATAAGAAATGTCAACATCGCAGCGAAAAAATATATAACTAAAATGTACTTTGCATTAGGACAAACATTTCGAAAACACTTTTATTGGTTTAAGCTGCTAGCGACTGAGTCCCAGACTGAGAGAAACTCTCGCAAACAGGTGCAGCTGCTCCTCAAGTTGGTTAAATATTCTCTCTGAAGTTGGCATCCAATATTTAAATATTTTGTGCATACAATATTAGACTGGATTCAATTGTATATATATACAGTTGATATCTTCTTTGAGGTCGTTTTGTATTTTCCTGGTTAGCTTATGGCCTGATTCCACCAATAATTAATAATAATTTATGAAACTCTTAAATTACTTGTTTTAATTAATTATTTTATGAAACATATAGCAAATAAATATTCCTCCCACTCCTCTCATCTAACTCCCATTCGTACTCCTACTCCTATTCCTATTCCTATTCCCTAGATCATATTTCTATTCCTAATTGTATTCCCACTCCCACTCCTCTCTCTCGTCCCTTTCAAAAACTCATTTAGCTCCTTAATTTCTGCCTACTGCAAGCAGAGACAATAAATTAAGTGCAATAAGAGTTCAGATATTGCAATCGAAAGCAATATAGATATCTACATCATATTTATTGGGGTCTGCGCTGCTTTTTGGGTGCCAATAAATTTATAACCCAAACCAAACAACAAAAACTTTTTGCACACTTTAATTATGTTTATCTCAGGGAGGAGGAGGCGGAAGAGGAGGAGGAGTTCCCCGGCTCGAAGGTGGAGCTGCTGGGCTGGGCGTGTGTTTAATTGCTGGGACAATTAAAAACAATTTTGCAGAAGGCAGCCGCCCGAGCTGAGGCAATAAATTTAATTGGCCGCAGTGCCACGCCCCTTCCCCCAAAGAAAGACGCCCATTTTGACTTTTGTTGGCTTTTATTTCCTTTCTCTCCCTCTGTCGTTGTCTCCATCCCTATCTGGAATTCCATTTCCAGCTTCATCTCCGTCTTGGGGCATTTTTGTTTTTTTTTTTTTTTTTTGGTCATTTTCACACCTAGTGACTGGAGGTGTCTGTCTCTCTGTGTGGGGCATGCCGCAATTTATGCGGCTGTCAAATGCAACCCTGCTTGATTTTTATTGGCAGCAAACACGCAGCAACCTCCCCTTACTCCACCCCCCTTGACTTCATTCGTGTAATTGCATTGAGCACATAAATCAATAGAATTGCATTTTCATGCGACAAGTTTGGGCAAAACCCTTCTCCAGCAGCACCTGCCCCTGCAACTGCCCCAAACCCCCTTTCGCTTGAGCTGGTCGCGCCCTTGACTGCAAGTGAAAACCAAAAGTAGTTTTTCCTTAGAGCTGTCTTTCATCTTTTCCCTTTACTTTTCCCCCCGTTTGCTGATGTGAAACCCTTTCAAGCGTAGCATAATCAATTGAAATTGCATGCAATGCGTCAAAGCCAAAGTCCCAAACAGAGAAAGGGGTTGGAGCAGTGGGTGGGGGTAAGTGGCGGGGAAAACCAACGTCATCGCCGATGTGGAAGCTGAAGTCAATTCTCTGCTCTACGCCACTGCCCCTTCCCCATGCATCTATTCATAAGCTGTGGCTTGCGGCTGCTTCCAATTTCCAAAAAATATTCCGAGTTCTGTGCACGTAGAAGGATTATCAGCGCTTCATTTATTGCTTATCAAATTATATGATTAATGTTTTCTTTTCTTATACATCTTCATTTACATATTTACATTTTTATTTTTATACTTTCAATTTTGTATGTTGTATTTTACATGCTATATTTCATATTTTACGTTTTACATTTCAAATTTAATATTTTTGAATTCACTTTTTCTACTTTAAATTTCACATTTTATATTTTATATATCAAAATTCATATTTTTATATTGTGGATTCTGAGCACATGGAAAGATTATCAGCTCTTCATTAATTGCTTATTAATGTTTCTTTTATTTTTTCTTGAATATAATTTAATTTACATAATTTAAATTTTGTATTTCATATTTTTCATATTAAATTTTATGCTTTTAATTTTATTTTTATTGTTGTTATTTTGTGTTATATATATTTTTAATTTTTAAATTATGTTTTTTAATTTACTTTTCATATTTAATATTTTTCTTGTTGTGAGTTCTGTGCACGACTATCACAGCTTCATTTATTGCTTATCAGATTGAATGATTAATGTTTTTTGTCGGACTTTTCTCATTTTGCGTATTCCATGGAAATGTCAGCAACAGTTTTCACAGCTCAAAAGCAAGACTTGTTATTTATTTTATTTTCAAAATGTCGAGCATTTTATTGGAAAAGTTGTGCGGGGACTTTGTGGCTTTTAACGCTCTGTTGATTTGCTCTGATTTACTCTGCAGGCAAGTTAGATAACCACAAAATTGTATTCTACTCATATTGTATAAAATAAATGCCATGAATTTTTCATACGCGCTGTGGCAACAAGTTGCCTGCCACGAGCTGTGACTTTGTTGCCCCGCACTGAAAATGGGTTTCACTTCTGTTGTATTTTTTCGATTTTTCTGTGTCTCCCCAAATCAATGATGAATAAAGTAATATATTTTTGACAAATAACCAAATTTTAAGTGTATCTTCCTGTGTATATCTTCTATATTTCCATTTTTGATTTTATATTTAAGTAGTTAATATTATTTTTAGCTTTAATAAATTGTAGTTTTCTCTATTATCTCTTACATATTTGAATCGTTTTCTGCATTTAGTTTACGCTAAATAGGTTTCCACATATTTTGTTTTTGCTTTGCCCCATTTAAAGTGCTGACACACTTGGAAATGTGTGTTTGAGTGTGTGTGGCAAGTAAGAAGCCCGCATTTGCCGCACATGATGCACATCCACACTCACTTTTACGCACATTCAGATCCACAGGCCATTAATCAGTGAGGGCAGCCAAACAAAAGTATAACTCATCAACGCACAAATTACAAAGACAAACGATGACTGACAATGGCTAGAAAAAGCTTTGTGGCAGCGTGCGGCACTGTGTGGCACTTGCCACCACCACCAACACCACTTACACTGCCCACAATCCACACAAGGGGCAGAGTATTTGTTAATTAAACAAATGCCGCAGTGACATGTGCACATCAGCGCATGATGACTGGCGTTTGGCGTATGTTGCATGCAGCAAGCTGAATGCAGCATCCAGCATCCAGCGTCGTTTTGCGGTTAACTGCATATGCAGCCCCAAAAACGTGGATGGGGTAGCGAGCGCCGTTGCTT
Organism: Drosophila nr. fundita; assembly: GCA_035044245.1. Classification (NCBI taxonomy): domain Eukaryota; kingdom Metazoa; phylum Arthropoda; class Insecta; order Diptera; family Drosophilidae; genus Drosophila; species Drosophila nr. fundita. The sequence continues at coordinate 3,226,607 of JAWNMG010000654.1, forward strand.
TTGGATATTTTGGGGGCTGAGTTGCACACAATGCCAGTTGCCACACACACACACACACACAACACACACAATCACATCAAATTGGTGGCGCCGCGTAGAGCGACTCCGCATGCAATTTAATTTATTTCAATTGCAGTTGAAATTATTGCGACAGGCGACAGACGACAAACTGCCGTCGCAACGAGAAGGTTCCGCAATTTGCTCATATGTTGTATTTCTGTATTTCTTTGTTTGTTGCATGCAACAACAATTTCCTCATGCCCCACTTGCCCTCTCCGTGACTGTGAGTAAACAAATTGTGGCGCGAAGAAAGCGTCAATTTCAATAAAACAGACGCGTTTCGCTTCAAGCTGACAAAACAAACAAAACAATCATAATGATGACGATGATAATGGTGATAATGATTATGAGGTTGCCTCATGCGTATTTTGTCTACTTGCCACCGCCACAGTTGCCACTACGTCAAATCTCGCGCGCTCAAACTTGCATCGCAGCGCAGCACTTGCCACATTTCATGGCAACTTGCTCGGGTTTCAAGCTGCAAAGTGGCTAATTTCCCAAATTTACTCAGTTTGAGGCGCGAAAATACCTGCAACCGGCTGAGGCAGTCAAGAGTTGAGATTCGTTAAGAATCATCTGCAGATGTAATAAAATTTTTTATTTTTTATTTTCCATATTATATTTAGTATTTTTATCTTACGTTGTATATTTTATTTTGTTTGTTCCATATTTTAGAAATTATATTTTCTATTTCGTGTTTAACCTTTTAAGTTGGAATTTTTAAGTGAACTCTTAACTTTCTTAAGCTCTTAATTGACTTTAACTTAATTTAACGTGACTAATGGTTAAAGAGTCATTTTAGAATGCTTTACTTGATTTCACTTTTTTACCACTGCACACTGGGCCAGATTGACTTTTCTTTGGATAAGTCACACATGTGTGAAATTAACAGATGTATATTAATTATGTAACAACAAATGTTGCAGCATATTGCAGTTGCAACTAATATTAAATTATTTCTTACATATTGTATATTTTCTTTGGTACTGTATATTAATAAATAAACAAAAAAAAAATGCCAATTTGTCCCACTGTGCACCGTGTCCGTGTCTGATGAACACACTGGTGTTATAAGTAGCCCGCAGCTGGGCAGCCTCTGCTGCGATTTCAGCAGCAGCTCGAGTTGCCCTCTTTCCAAATATATTTAATGTGGCCATAACGAACTGCACTTGGCCTGGCCCAAACATCAACAGCGCAGCAACTTTTGCAATGCCAGTCGCCATGGGTGGTAACTCCCCCAAGATACTGTTGCAGTTGCAGTTGTATTTTTTGTTGTTGTTGTTTTTATTGTTGCAGAGTGCGCCACAGAGTTTCAAGTGTAAATTAATTTATGAGGCATGCGGCGTCAACGGCGCCGCTCTGTTTGAGTTTGGTTTGGTTTGGGTCAACGATGCGCGAATAGTCATAAACATAACACCCATATCCATATATACCTCCCCTCAGCTGCCCCACCCGCTTGCTATTTTGGCCATTTCGCAAATTGAAATATCAGCCAAAGTGTGAAATTTCATATTGACAAATGAAGCCTGGCGCAGAGAGCTGCATAATTAAGCAACCGACAGCAGTTATATATATTCTATATATACATATATATATGATTTAATGGTAGTCTACAATTGAGCAACCGATATATATTATATCTATAAATATATATAATAAAATGATAATGATAGGTCCGCAATTGTCTCACTTACCTTTTAATGTGGCAATGACGATGAGCGCAACAATCAAGTTGAAACAGGCAAACATTTTGTCTTTTTACTTGTATTTGAAACTTGTTTAATTGTTACAAAGTCACACTGCAAAGATAAGAGCGAGAGAGAGAGTGAGTGAGTGACAGAGATAGAGGGAGAGATAGAGAGAGGGAGGAGGTAGAATAACAAACAAACATGAGTTGAAATGAATAATTTGACTATTATTATACACATGTATCATCATCATAAATATTTGTTTATCTTTTTCCTTTCTTTTGTCTTTCCATTTTTTTGACAGCCACGCCTCGTAAAAGAGTCTACACTCAGCGAAAAAGTGGCGGAAAATTAGAATCACCCTGAAAACTAGAAAACAATTTTAACATTTATTTTGTCACATATGTAAAAAATAGTTTTTATAAAACCAAATATTAACAGGGATATTTTCCAAATATCTTGTTTTTTGTACATTTTCCTTATACTTAGCTGACTTACAATAGGAAATTTTTTATAGTTTGCTGGAATATTTAATTGTTTTGCTAAGTGTGGCCGTCTAGACGCCCCGTCGTTGTGGCAGACACATGCAATTTGTCGCTTGTTTAGCACGCCATAATAGAGACACATAACCATTTGCCGGCTATTCCAATCCACGTTCCCATTCCCATTCCCCCTACTCCCCGGTTCGCTTTTCCGGCTGTAAGCCACTCCGTTTTTCAGCTCACAGCAAGTGTCAAGCGGAAGCGCCACCTGTGCTGATGTCGATGCTGAAGTCGATGTTGGATATTGTTGATGTTGATGTCGAATGTCATCATTCAAATGCCATTCCCTCACACAAATTGTTGTTTGACATGGCATGCCGCTAATCAAAACAGAACATACACCTGCACACCTGCACACACACCTACACACACACATATATTCTATACATATGTCAATCAACACCACAGGCACAACGCACACACGCCCGTCGCTTCCATTCTCCCATGTGCAATTAAGGGCTGCAAATACGATTCGCTGTTGTGGACACCGGGGGGGGGGGGATTAATGGGGGGAAGGGGTCATACAGGAAGTCTGAAACTATTCTCGACCACGCCCACATACACTCACACACACACATCAGATTTTGACATTAGTTTTGCCCATTGTCCAAGGCAAGTGAAAAATACAATCAGCAATCGAAACCCAAAATCCAAAATCAAAATCCCAAATCGAACTCCGTAAAGGGAGGGGCAAACCGGCGTAGGGAAGGGGATGAGGAAAGGGGGGTGGTTGGTTTTCATTTTGGAAAATCACTCGTTGATTGTCATCGGTAGGTGTGACTAATTGTTGGTCATTTATCTTCGCCTTTTGTCCTCGCTTCCAGATTCTCTTTGTCTGCCTGAGTTTTGGGATCTGGTTATTCGGCTTTTCATGGAAGTCATGAATAATTTCCGTTCCCCTTATTCTAAAGTGAAAGGGGGAGTGGGGCAGAGCGGGGGCGGGAATCTCTTTAACTGTTTAGCTGTGAGCTGTGCCCACTGTGGACTATTGACTGTTTGTCCAAATTAGATACATTGGCCACACACACAAATGCCTCTAATTGATGGGGCCAGTTGCTGTTGTTGTTGGCCGTGGCACAACAAACGCACACTAACACACACACTGACACACACATCTTAACATGACTCGTGAATCAGCTGAGTGCTTGCGTAATCGATACGAGTCACATTTAAATTTTGCTAAGCATTTTGCATGGTATTTAAATTAATAATAATAAATAAATAAAGACTCTCTTTAAAAACAAATCAATATTTATTGTAGTCCATAGAAACTTGACTTTACTTTATTAATAAAAAAAAAGGAAGACGATTTTAGATTTTTCTGTAGAATTTGTAAAATAATTTGGACATCATTTATATCTGAACTGAAATTTTACTCTTATTGGTTGTCATTGCAAAACTTTTCCTTACTTTAATAAGTTGACTTTATTCAACTGTAGATTTGAATTGATTGCAGTCTATGAAATCCTGTTCTTATTTTTAATTTTTTATTTTTGCTGTATTATGCTCCAACTTATTTAAGCTTAATAATAAATATTTAACGACTCTCATTGTAAGCCGCATTTATTGCAAATTCGAAGAAATACAGAAAAACCATCCAAATTAAATAAAGACTCTTTGAAACACTTCATTTGAAGAAAATTAAAATTTGCAGAACCAATATCCGCTTCTTATTGTGCTCTAAATATTATTTATATACCATTTTTTCTTTTGTATTATTATTTATATATTTATCAAGGATAAATAAAGAACCGTTAGCACTGTAGCCAAACAAAGTTAAGCTTAGATATAAATATAAATAAATAAAATAAATAAAGATTCGCTTACACAGTGATAATTTAGATGAGTGTATTATTTGTTTGGCTTTTTTTTTAAATTTACGTTCCACTCTTAAGGCTTTCATTAGTAGCTCAGTACTCCCCAACCGGGAGTATAGTCAGCGTGCCACAAATGGTGGCATATTCAGCACTGCACAATTTTGATTGACAAACGCTTGGAAAGCGGCAAAATGGAAGACACTTTCAGTCACTGGCAAAGTCTGACAAATATTACATTCACAATGATTGCCAAAAATTGCTCACATGCAATATTTTTGACTCGACTTGGGTTCAAGCCGGGGGCCTGTTTCTAGATGGTTGTGCAAAATGTGCACAGATATCAGATAACTAGCCGTAAATGCTCCAATGACTTGCAATACATGTGTAAATGTCAGATACACAGATAGCATTGTGTGTGTGTGTGTGTGTGTGTGTGTGTGTGGCAAGCAACCCCTGAAAGCAAATGCTATGGTAACACTTATAAGGCCTGTGAATGTGAATTTTCCCTCGCCCTTACCTGTATTTTGGCAGTGTACACTAAGAAAAAAATCAACCTAAATTGTGGTAAATTGCCTTTAAGTTAAAATCGCCTTAAAAATATATTTTGTTTCTAGTTTTGAGAAATAATTGCTAAATATTTGAAACTATGAAATGCAAAGACTGATTTTTAGGAAGAGACCAGCATAAATTTTAGAAACTTACTTTCTGAATAATTGCATGATTTAATATATGAGTAACACTCATTTTCCTTTCATTCATAGTTTTGTTTTGGTCAACTTTTTTCCCAGTGTAGTTTTTCATTTCCCTATTTGCCTATTTGCTTCTTTCCTTATTTTTCACTTTTTCTCTTTGTTTCATTGTGTTTTTTTTTTCAGGCCGACAGGTGCCGGTGCACACACACACATACACACACACACACGTGGGTCCTTTTTCAAACTAATTTCAGCCATCAGATAGGGGCGTGTATGTGAGCCAGGGGTGGTTGGGGGTGAGGAAGAGGAATTGAGTCACATTTTGCTCGCGTGTCTTGACTAATTTGCATAATTTGGCCGTTAAGTGGCGGAAAAATGTAATCGAATGAACAGATAGCCAACTAAACAAACCCCACCCCTCTCTCTCTCACCCTTGCTCACCCCCTACTTTTACTAGCTCTTCAACTGTAATTAGAACGTAACACACAACATATTTTCCATTTTCTTATTCCGTTTCATTTCTTTTTTTTAACATTCACTAACTTAAATTAAAGCCAAATCGGTCTCACTGCAATTCCCCCTGTGCCCCATCTACAACCACCCCCACGTACCCCTTGGGGCAGCCCCACAAGTGAGCAGACGCTAACCTTTTACAGCTATTGGCCCCGTTGCCAGTTGGGTGTTAATAAAAAAAACACTGCTTATGCCAACTATAACAATGTCAAGATACTTTTACAATGCGCTTCATTGGGTTTTTAGTGCTTTTGGGGTTTTTATTGTGACCAACCCCCGTCTTCACTCCTCCCCCTGCTGTACACAAGTATATATATATGTGACAAAACACATTACTATGGCAGCCCTGCCCTTGCCACATTTCCCAACTGAAATTTGTCAACTTATCAATTACAGCGAATGATATTATGTATGTAAAAAGGATCAAAGGTTCCAATTCCTCTTGGCATACAAAGGAAAGTGTATAATGTGTCCAAAATAAATACATACAAACACTTATGTATTTATATTTATATACTTAAAGATGATTCGTATGTATATGAATATGGTATATAGAATTCGTCTATTTCTTTCCAATTTTCATAATTGTATTTGCATATTTTCTTCCTTTTTCTTAGAATTTGAGTTAATTTTAAATAAGTTGAAAACGGTTAATAATGTTATGGTTTTGTTGGATTTCGATTTTTTTCTAATGTTTTCTATTTTCGGAAAATATATTCATTAGTTCCTTAAGCTTATCAATATAAAAAAGACACATTTGAATACATTTCTTCTATGTCTGGTGCTATCTTAGCACCTGCATCTTGCTATTTTGTAACTTATAAATTGGCGAACGAAGTTTTCATCCACAGGTGAAGAAAATGCTTTTTTTTTTTTAAATTTTATCACCTAGTATTATTTTAGAAGTCAATCCGTATTTTGAAATCACTCGATTTCGAAATCGGAACACCTTTGATCAATTTATAGCCATGCAAATCAGATCCCACACAGTGCTCCACCATGGAAGAGTCGCCCTATCGCCACCGGCTGCATTTTCAAATCGATTTCAAAACTGCTCTTGGATAAACAAGAATAAGATAAATATGAAGGAGGAGAATTTGAAAGAGAAGAACTCTCACAAATGGCCGAGGTCCATAAAAAAAGCAGGCAAGTTCTCAGCTAATAAACTAACAAAATGCGCAGCTGAAAAGCTGTATAAACAAAATCGTGATAAGCTTGGCGTATATACGATTTGATACCCTCTAATTTGTTTATATTGTGCTAAATGCACAGCTAAAAGCAACAACAATAACAACAGCAACAGCAATAACCTAATGGGCAATAGCAGCAAGTGCCATAAAAAATGAACAAGCAACGAGCAATTTTTTTTTGTGAATTATAAATTTATAAACTGCCAACTGTTGTGTAAAGAGAAGTTGAGAGGGAGAGGGGATGTAGAGGGCGACTGGGGAGGGAGAAGCACTATATTGGATAAGGCTGTAAGTACACAGGGGAAAAAATTTGAAATTTCTTTCTTCTTTTTGGAAATTATTGCTGAATATAAAAATCATTTTTCGAAATGTTAGAAAGATTTGCCTAAATCAGCATTCCCAAAAATATATTGTTTCATTTTCTATTATTAAGAAATGCATGTCTAAAAAGGAGAAATGCGAACTCAATTTATAAACTATCCAAAATATTTCTACTTATGAAATCTAAAATTACTTTAAAATATAAATGATAGAGTTGATTGAAAAAACACCCAGAAAATCAAACATATTTTATTTTAATTTTTGGAAAATGTAGCTTGAACTGAGGGAAAGGAAAACTCTGATTTTTAAAAATATATTTTCTGCATAATAAGATGAGTTCACGTTTGGCTCCAAAAGGTATGGAAAATTTCTAAAACTTACGCTGATTTTTTTTCTATAGTGTAAAGCCTGAATATTTATGCAAACGTCAATGCAATTGAGTTTTTCGAGTTGCCAGCACTCGTATTTTATTACAACTCATGCAACACACACACGGAACACACGCAGAACATATGCATTTATGGAACGTGGCAAATTGAAATGTAGTCGTTCCACGTGACGTATGAGTGATGATGCGTGTGTAAACAAGCACAGCTATCTATCGAGTGTGTGTGTGTGTGTGTGTGTGTGTGTGTGTGTGTGAGCGTGTGTGCACACTTATAGCATATGATTAGTTGATGTAACACCACTTGCTGGATTCTAAATTAGGTTGCAGCGTTCACATGGCGCCAATTCAAAAGAAGAAACACTGAAAAGTCAACAAATCAAACAAGACAGGAACAGCAATACACTGAGAAATACAACAGCCACTTCTACAAATAATTGGCTGAATTTACAAACTATCTAAAACGCAAATATGAGTGAAATATTAAAGTACCAATATTTTATAACAAATATAAGTAACAAAATTACCTCAATAAATCAATTGAATTCAAAATGCACGTCTATTTTTTCTGAGTGTATAAGCCCACTCTCCACTCTATCCCCCCTTTTCCCAACACCTTTAGCTATAATCGATCTGTGTGCTTGCTTATGCACATTAGAGCCACTTGAGTCTGTGTGGCCATAACTGCAATGATTGACTGACTGACTGAGTGATTGACTGATTGACGTATTGTTTGCTGCACACAATTTGCCCATATTGATTTGCATTTCTATATCTCCCCCGATACCCCCCGATACACGACGCCTGCCATAATTCATTTGATTGATTTGGCTTTTTAGCCAATATCATTTCATATACATAATTTTACAAATTATTTTCGGGCGCTTCGCTTGATTGCCGCTAATTTGACTGTCAATCAATGGAAATGTTTTTTTTCCACATTTCCCTTCACTCGCTTTTCATCCATTCTCGTTGTGCCCGTTTTGTGATACATTTGTTTATTGGGCGCCTTGTTTTTGCCGTGGCGTGTTTTCCATATGCATTTGCTATTTATTATTGCATCTGTTTAACTTGATTTTGTTGCTGTCGTTTTTGTTGTAAGTTCAGTTTGTGCATAAATCAGTTTATTTATTTTGAAACGACCCAATTATTAGCTGCATTACGCAAATACAGATTCCATATTATTCACAATTCGAGACCATAAATCGCTCAAAGTATAAACTAAGCTGAGACAGAAAATCTCATAAAATTTGCTGTTCTTTTAATAGGTTTATTTCGTTTTCTGGGGTTAACAGGTTGTCACAGGCAGAACTGGGTGTTTCGATGATGTTCCATTATGATGTTTAGTCTTTTGGGGTCAAACAATATTAGTTTCTTTATTTGTGTTTTAAGAAATGTTTAACTTAGTTTCTGTTGAAGATTTCGATGCTAAATTTCAATCGATAAAAATGCGATTCCGAAGAAAACAGACCAAATATTTCTAATATTCCATTAAAACGATGAAACAATATGAAAATATAAAATTATATGAAAGTGTTAAAACCGACGCTTTTTGGAATATATTTAATATATTTAATTTTAAATTTAAATTCAACTAACAAATTAAGTAAATTAATAATTATATATTTTACTTAATATTGTGTATTTATGTTAAGTGAATAGAAAGAATGGAATATATAATTTTAGTTTTAGTTTTAGTTATGTGCATTTGCAGAAACTTTTTCTATTTTGCTCACTTTGGCAATCGCATTTTTTCTCAATAAATGAAAATAAATCCACTTGAAAGATAGTCCAAGTCTTTCTAGATACTTGAAAGATCAGCTTTTTTTGTTATTATTCACATATGGCGTACTCCCTTTTAGAACCCGATTTCTGTATAGTCTATCACATAAACAGCAGTCACTCATTTTGAGTAAATATTGGAATATTTACGAGCTTACAGCCGAAATAATTCTCTATTGTCCACTTGTAGGTTTGCCATAGATTTTCTAGATACTTCAAAGATCAGCACTTGAAATTCCGACCACTTAAAATAGATGCAAGTATCTTGTTTATGATACCTTTGGTTGCCCTTGAGGGCGGAGCTGAGAGAGCCAACTGAGAAGAGCACTTGACTAAAGTGCGAAGGGCAGCAGGAAATTGAGAATTGGGAATCAAATTTAAACAACAACAAATATAAATTCAACATTTGCCAGCAGCCATCAAAAAGTGCCAAAGGCATTTCGAAAAAACCGCCAATTTTCAATTAAATTTGAATCTGAATATTTTCCATTTTAAATTTCAAATGAAGTATTTTTGTTAATAATTTAAATTAGTTTTGTTTTTCGAATTTGTGTGCTGTTTTTAGCTTACATAAAATAAATAAAAAGAACTGAGGCTCATGTTTTATTTGACTTTTCATTGTCAGGTGCAATTAGTCACCAATAGTTTTATCTAGTATATAGGCAGAGAAATTGAGAATTGGGAATCAAATTTAAACAACAGAAAATATGTATTAAACAAAAGTGCCAATATACACAATGCTGGCAATAATAATAATCTCCAGTGGAATTTTTGCATTGTTTTGTTAGTTGAATATTTTATAGAGATTTCCAATTGCAGTCCGAATGCCAAAAATAATTTATCAAATTTCTGAACGAGCAAAATGCATTTCCATACGATACACAGATATGTGAGTGTGCGGGTGTGTGTGTGTATGTGTGTGATGTGTGTGTGTGGCTCAATTTAATTGCCTACACGATATTTGTCTTCCATTTTATGATTTTACATGCATACGAGTATTTTTAATGAATTGCAATCGGAGCAGAAAACTGAAGGCATAAAAGATGCTCTTGGAAAAAAAACATTTGCTGATTTTCCACATCAGAGCGAGTGAGAGAAAAAGCCTGACAGTGAGAGAGATAGAGAGACAGCACACAATTTATGCATGAAGAATTTCAGCAGGCTTTAGTTTTGCAGGCCGTTTAACAAAAGGGCTGGCTATCAATAATGCAGTTTGGCTATCTGGCCAAAATCAAAAATCAAAATTGAAAATAATCGAAGAGGAAACGAAGCAGAAGAGGCAGAAAGCAAAGCAAATGCATAATTTAAAGTTGTCTGAACTGCAAACAAACAACGAAATTCTTAATTAAGGCCAAGTTGCTCTGCCAAATTTTTCTTACCTTAGTTTTTTTCGAGCATGAATTTGTTTGTCGGAAAGTTACATTATTCAGTTTAAAGCAACCAATTTCAATTCTAGAATTCACTCTTATTCTTATCTCGTTTAGTTCGTAACTTTAATTTAAGTTTTATAGTTTCACTTAAAGCTGCCTTTGCCTTGTTCAAATGAAAAACAATCTTGAAACTGAGCTGTCGCTTTCAGCCAGTGCCATTTTATCATAACCACCACGTCTATCAAACAAAGGGGCCAAGATGGGGTTAAAGACAACGGATGACGTTGCTTCAACTGCGTAAATGAGTTAACCGCAAAATGTCAACAATGCCCAACAAGCTGCTCTCTGACCCCGGCCCCTCAACCACCATGCCCCCTGCCCGTTCTTCACCCCAAAAACCACAGACACGCACAGACAGCAATGGGGGAGAAAAACTCGTATGAAGTGGAGTAGAAAGTGAGAAAAGAAGTGCAAATAAAATCAATCAATTTGTGGGGCAAGCAGAAGAAGAACAACAACAATAATAATAATAAGAAGAAGGCCAACAACAGCAACAACAACAAGCAGTTTTCTCTAAGTGCACAGCGACACTGAAATCTATTTGCCAGAGTGTTAAGAAAAGTTGAGAACAATTTCAAAAAAGAGTTGAAGAAATTGGGCAAGATTGAGGGAGGAAAAGCAAGAGAATGGGAGAGTGGGGAAGTGAGGGCGAGGGAGAGAAACTATATTCACACGACTTAGGGGACACACTTGGTGTGTGTGTGTGTGTGTGTGTGTGTGGGTGTAATTAATAAACACAACTAAAACTAATCCCAAACAGCAAAAACAACTGCGAGAAAACGAAAAAATTGTTCAAGTGTCGATTGATTTAGCAGCTAAATTTTCAGGCAACGATCGATCGGTGTGTGTGCGAGCGTGTGTGCGGCTGTGTGAGTGTGTGTAAAATCAGTTGTATTTTTGGGGAAAATTTGTGAAGACCGCAAAACATAAAAATCAATCAACACGCGCGCTTAATAGGCAAAAAGGAAGAAAAGGCGGCTCTTCAAATGTATCTGCCAGATACGAGTTCGAAATGTATCTGCAGCTGGTAAATGTATCTGTATCTTTAGCTGCGTTGAGCGATTGCCAAACTGACAAATTGCCTTCGTCTCTAATTTTAAGACAGCGCTCGTCGCCTGCTTTTCGTCTGTCTTATTTTAATTTGTCTCTTCTTTATTTTTTCTTGCTTTTTTGGCGTGGGAGTCGAAAAGTTTCACACGCTCAAAGAATATATCCCTCTTTTTCTCTCTCTCTCTCTTTCTGTCTCTGTCTCTCACTTACTGCGTGTCTTATATTTGGCTTTTTCGGTTTGAGCCAATTGATTGGCGCACGTTTTACGCGTGGCCAGACAAAAAGGGCCAAAAAGTGAATGAAAAAGTTTTGCTTTTTGCGCGCATTCTTGGATACCCTGTAAGCCATTTAAAATGTGTTATAGGGTATATTGAAATGGACCAAGAGTATGTCACAGAGCAGCGGGAAGCAATTTAACTATTCCCCTCTTAATAATGCATAATTGGAAAGATTAGTTTAAATTTAATAAATAAATTAATCTTTAATTTTGTAATATTATATACTATATTTCATTTTATTTTTCATTTAACGTAAAGTATATATATTCTGGATAAGCAAAAACAGATGAATTGTATCAATTTCGATTCATTTCATTCATTCATAAATGTAATTATCATTACAAAACGATTTTCTATAGCAATAAGAGACATAAAAAATTAACAGCTGTTTACAGGGTATTTCGCCGTCAAACTGTCTGGCTTGGAGCCTGCTTACTTTCTTCTGTTCTGGCTTTCGTCGAGCAAGCACCGCATAAAAGGAATGCATTTAGTATTTTTATTTTTTGTTTTGCTACATTTAAATATTTTGGTTTTGCGTTTTTTAATTTTTCGTTTTGCTTTTCTTATTTATTTCTGCTCATCTTCAATTTTTATTGTTGTTGTTGTTGTTGTGGAGAGCACTTTTGTGGGTGCTTAAAACAGCTGACAGGCCCCAACTGACAGATTGATGAATGTTGATGCTACATGCCTCTGTTGCATGCTCCTCTTTACATTATATCTTTACATGCATACATATGTATTTTTCTTTTTTGTCTTATTATTATTTTTAAGAGCATTTCCAGTCTGGCGTTTTTAATGAAAATATTTGGGAAAATGCGCTATTTTCATTTGTGGCCCGTGCCAAGATTTATGGCACAAAAGAAAGGTGAGTGGTGAGAAGGGAGACAAGGGAGGGGGAGAGCGATGTAAGGTGACTTATCTTGGCCCGGTTTAAACGTGAGGTTAATTTGTTTTTTGCTGCCTTAAATCGTTGATGTAAGGCATCAATTTTATTTTAAATTCTCAATATCAATTTAAATAAATACATATTTTATTTAAATAATAAATAATTAAAAGAGGGGAAATTAAATTATTTATTATTTAAATTGTATTTAGTTCTATTTTGTGTTAAATTTAGCTGAATTCTTTCCATTTTATTAGATTAAGTTTAAGTCATTTAAGTCATTATCTACTTTTTTAGAACAGATTAAATAAAATGCTTTAAATCGTTGACAATTTGGATCAATTTGGCTAAGATCAAAAGATCTTCTTCATCTGCTGCTTCTTCATTATGCGTGTGTGTGTGTGTGTGTGTGTGCCTTGTGTATCCAATTAGTGTCTGGCACGACGGGGAGGGGAGTCCGGGGGAGTCTGTCGGGGTGAGGCTTGTGCTACATTAAGTCAAGGGCTTTGTCTAATGTACAAGTCATGAGCATTAACATAAAATGTTCTTTGGCAAAGGGAGTGAGAGTAAGAGATGGGGAGCGGGGTTAAGGGGTGGGTGGGGCATGTTCAAGAAGGTCAAGTTTATATAGAGAAATATATGGAGTCATTTGTGGAGTCAACTCTATGGTTAAAATTAAATTTATATTTGCTGAGGGTTATGAATATGTTTTAAAGTTTTAGCTGAGATTGACTTCATTTAGAAATATATCTATATATTATAGATATATACAGAATATATATATATAAAGTAAAAACAAGACGGAACTCAACTTCGTTTTTCTTGTTTCCATCAAGAAATCATCTTTCGTCCCATTGTTCCTATAAGAGAGCTATATAGATATAGCAGTCATATCTTAATGATTCTTTGTCCAAGTATTAAACGCAAAGTAATCCGCATATTGGGTAGGGTTAGTTACGATAACTTGCTAAGCAATAATATTTTCCAGACAAGAACTGAAGATATGAATGAGCAGTGAATGAATGATTATATAGGATGATATAGTCATGTGTACCCATCACCTATTAAGATATGCTTATCTTCGAATTCCATTCACAGCTTATTTGAACAGCCAAGAAATGTAGCAACTAAGTAAGTAAGCAAAAGATCAAATCATAAAGACAGAAGGGGAGATGGACTCGACTGGTGATGCTTATCAGGAATATATAAACTGTTTGCGGTTGAAGATATCATCATCATATCATATCTATGGGATGAATGATGACTCCAATCTGAGTAGGAATTATATGATGGGCATAAAGTCTATTGAAGTGATTGAATAATCCATATGGCTAAAGTGGATCGAGAGGATTTCCTTTGTAGCATTTAAGCTTTTATTTTCTACTTTTTTTCAAAAATTTTATAAAATATATATATATTGAAAGCGAAAACTATATTTCGTAATGCTATTTATTGCTTAATCATTAAAGGTTTTTTTGAACCCAGCAAATAACAAATTAAATGCAATCCGACAGCAAATGATGAACTAATTTTACTTATTTTCGTAATTTAAATATATCACTTTTAATTTAATTTACTTATTACTATTTGTAATTTCTATTTAGTCTGTGGCGACTGAAATTAAATTAAATTATTAAATAAATCAAAAATAAATAAATGAAAAAGAAAATAAATAAATAAATAAGAAATTAAATTAATAAATTAAAAATATCAAAATAAATCTTTCAAACTTGATGTTAAACCAAAAGTGTTTTCTTTGCTAAATGGAAATCGCAAAAATCGCAGTTGAAAACTAGTTTTCGCTTCAAAAATCATGCCAGTTGTAAAAGTGTTTTCATTTTGTTTATATTTGTATTTTCTGGCACCTTTTGTGTAGTTCTAATTGAAATCCGCGCCAGATATAATTTACTTAACGATGATATATTCCCGCGTTGACAATTAAAATGCAAATCAGAACCAACTTTTAATAGCAAAGCTATTCACTTTATTTTTTTCATTCCTTTTCTGTATTTTTTTTATTTATGCTATGCTTTTGATGTAAAAGGGTTTTAAAATCTGCGCCAGCAAAATTTCTTGACACAAAAAAATGTGTAAATAATCGAGGAAAAACAAAGCAAAAAGGAGAAGAAAAAAAATAGACTCAACTGTTGGAAAATCTCGCGCGGAAAAATTGGACGCATTTGCTGACCCAAAAAAGACAAATGGCCAAAAAAGAGTCTACAAAAATATAGAGGAACAGAAAAAGGGAAAAATGTTCGCATTGGGAAAACAGGAATAGCATTTATGCTGGAGGCGGGGGTGCGTAGAATACCCTTGTTTATTTTAATGCAAATATTTGTTTATTTTTTTCGGCATGTAAATTTGGCTAAAAAGTGTGAGTTTTAATTTAATTTAAGTGGTTTTTGTATTTGTTTAATGCTAATCTAAAGCTCAACTCACCTGAGTAATTTTTTTCCTTTTTTAGATGGGGGAATTCCTTTTGTTTTGTTTTGTTTTTGTTTCTATTTTGGGTGTGTTATTTGTTTTATTTATTTTTTTGGACTCAGATAAATGAGCGATTTAAATGCTAATTAATTGTTGGGCACAAGCACACACACACAAAGCACACACACACACACAGATACACGCATATGGAACACAGAGAGAGAGAGAGAAAGAGTGAGAGAGATAGCAAACAACGGTTTTGTCTCGTTTTCTAATCTCTGTTCAATTTATCGAAAGAACTGCGTTTCATTTTTAGACAGCGATCGGCATTTGATTTATGTGTATTTTTTCTCGAATGTCGAATTCGAATAAGAACCGTTTAACGGTTACTCACACAAACACACGGTTGTCAAACACACAGACACAGAGCCGGTCAGCATTACGATTAGCACATGAAATACACGAAGCGCAGCCGAAGCCGAAACTGAATAGCTGTAAAACTGACTGATACTAGCTGAGACTGATAAACAGTGTGCGTCCGCTGACAGCGGCCCGTTACAATACGCGCGTCGTTCAAGACTGACGCCTGAACTGAATCATACAAGTCGAAGCAGAGCAGCGCCGTGGCGCTCGCTCGGATTGCCCACGACGACGAGCGTCGAACGAAGCCGAACGCGGCAATTTCTGCTGCAGCCCAGCAACAACATTGCCCGAATGCACTGCAAACGAAGTTGTAAGCACACGACCGGGCGCCATCTAGCGTTTACTTGCGCGTACTGCACTCTTATACGTCTTATACATGTTGCAAGGGGCGCACAACACAGACATGTTCGTTAAGGGGTAGCTGCCAGCAGCTGTTACCGGTGGCTAACAGCTGCTAATAGTTGCTGTTAACAGAAGACATGAACGTGCCTGTCGAATCCTGCATGTAATTAATTTTTTTTTGCGCTTTGATGCAACCAAAAAGCTTGCAACACACACACACACACTCGGGGATATTTACCTAATGTGGCAGTTGTAGTTGCATCCTGCTGCAAGGATTATCAATTTGATGGGCACCTTTCAACTTTATTCGACACATTTTTGGGAAAAAGAAGAACAGCAGACAAAATGTCATTTTGATCATGCTTACTTTTAGAAAATTATAATCTAAAGATCAATTTTTTATGGAATATTTAATTATTATCAATTATTTATTTTTATTTATATTTTGTACATGTTTTTATTAACTAACAATAATAATAACTGTGAATATAATACAATATGTTATTGAAACCATTTTTTGCTTTAATTCGATGATATTTAAAACAACATTTACCAAATATAAAATAAGTTTTTTCCAGGTTATACTTAACACACAAAACCCACACTAAATATATCAACAACTATTTTCCCTTTCGGATAAAACTCAACTAGTAATAATTCCCACTTACTTCCCTGTGATAATATTGAGCGAGTAACTCTTTTATTGCTGACCCCGAAGTAAACAATTATTGCTCCTCGCTGGGCGATAATATGCCGAACAGAGCGGAGCAGAGCAGAGCAGAAAAAAATAACACACGCCGAACATCAATCAGAGCGCTTCCTGGCCTACTTTTGGCAAGCTTCCCTCTTCGTCACACTTGTTGTTGTTGCTGTGATATGTTGTGATAGGTGTGGCACACGCCCATAAAACAATTTGCCAGTCGCATAAAAACGAAAGCATAACAAATATAACACTTAATTGTATTAACAACCGGTCAGCTACCGAAGCCGAGTATAAGACGAAGAGGAAGATGAAGAGGGAGTGTGAGTGAAGGTAGGAGGGGGAGAAGACAAAGTCGTCGTCGTGTTTGTTTTAACCGTTATGCGAGTCGTACAAACAACAAGCAAATAACCAAAGGCAAAGAAAATGCCCACAGACACCAACAACAAGGCGAACAAAAAAGGATGAGAGCAAACCGTCCGTAGCCGACTGAAAAATACTCTGATACAAATGAATAACATCAACTGATAATGGGTGCTAAGAAATATCGATCATTGAAGGGAGTTAATAGTAATCTATCCATTCCAAGTGTTGCAGATATATTTTGTATATGTGTGTGAATTTTTTGTCGTGGAAAAAAATGTAAGGAAGTTCCCAGTAATCTACCTTCTAAATATGGTATCTGTAGCTCTTGAGGTGTGGAATATATAGGCCTTTATCGTTTTTGAGGACGGCAATTTTTTAAGTAGGTTACCAGCAGGTTACTGTACCCTTAACATTGTGGGAGATAAGCGACTTAATTGATTTTCGACTAAAGATATTTATCGATTTATCCAGACTAACCAATATACTCTTTTTGTATGTTTGGTAACAGAGTATAACAAGCACATACCCTCCCCTCCTCCAACCAATCGACGCACTCCTTAGATGAAATCCGAGTCCTCACATTGATTGATGATTTTATGACATTGTTGTTTACTCAAACTGACGATGAGCAGCGACTCAAATTCGATCTCGAATTCGAGCTCGAAGTCGAATTCGAACTTGGACATAAACTAGCAGAGATAACAAGTAAAAATGTTTTAGTTCAGTGAGCTCGACTTGAATATACTCTAAGCATAAGATTTTACTTGACTTGTGAGAATTTGCTGACAATTTTAATTGAAAATTTGTATGTATTATATGAAAATGGTAGGGCTTCAAAGCCAGCTGGTAAATGTATTCTAGTTTTCTTTGCCAAACTTCAGCTTAAAATATTTTACACATTTAGAACCATTATACCCTCTTGACTATTTCTGAACGGCCCAGGGTATAACAAGCGTTGATTGGTTAAGGGGTATGGAGAGGGGTGCAACTGTGTGTCCTTTTTTTTGGGCCGCAGAGATTTCAATATTTTTGTAGTATGTGCGTGCTGTGTGTGTTTCCTTGGAATGCTATCAATCTCCTGCTTATTAGGGATAATATTACAATTACTTGTAAGTGAGATAAGCCAAAGACAACAACATATAAACACACACACCCAAAGAGAACGCAGGAGAGAGCGGGAGTGGAAGAGTGCGTGAGTGAGAGTGTCTGAGGGAGGGAGACAAGAACATAACTGCGCTCAAGTGGGCAATACAATCCTTGCCTTTGCCTTCGCCTTTGTTCTAGCCGAGTAACTGTAACTGCATAAGTGTATATATGTCTGTGTTTGTATATCTCTCTGCTGTAAACAACACAGCAGCGAAAAGATAACATTACGAATGCGGTTTTTTACTGCACTACCATTTAATAATACCACTCCATATACAAAAATATGTGTATTGTAATGCAAATATGGAAAGATTTGTAGTAGTTATATTCAAAATGTAATGAATTCAATGTAAATATAAAATAAATAGCAATGCTCATTTTTAAGACTTGTCTAGAATATACAAAAAAAAAAAAATTATGAAAAAATATATATATATATATATGGAATATATATACAAATTTAAAACATAATCAGAAAACTAAATTTTTTTATTTATTATTATAAAAATCGTTTGTCAAACTTAGAATAAGGAATAATTAAAAATATATAGTAAAAAAGATAAGAAACCTATATACATATATAAGAAATGTGTAAAAAATGTTTTAAGTTTGTAGTTTGTAGTTTGTGCTTAGAAGCTTTCGAGCATTCATTCAAAAGGATTATTAAGAATCACTTACCTTTTATGCAAATAGAATGAATTCCGTAATGTAAGTCATTCTTTTGTTTGCTGCTGGGTTTCCTTAAGCCGAGCAACTGTAAATGCCTGCCTATGTGCGTGTGTACGACTGTAAACAGATATGTGGCTAAGCGATTGACAAATTGACACATTGACAAGCGAAGGACGCAGATTCTTCACAGAAAAGGCGAGCGCTATTGGAAAGCGAGCAATGGCAAAAGCAGACTTCCTGTCTGGAATGCAGCCTGAAATTCCGGCAGATTGCTTAAACGATTTAACGACTTTAACTGGAAGCGATATGGGAAAAAATACTTATGCCTGTGCCTGGAACTCTGGCCGGTAATACTGCCTTGAGATCTAGCCGGAGACTCTGTATGGAACTCTGGTCTGGAACAACCTGTTTCAATTTAGACATAAACTATTAACAGCTACCTGAAATGAAGACCGCAGCTGGAAGGGCGGCCGCCAGGAAGCCAGCTGTTTCTGCCACATTAGCCACGTTTGCCACACGATGTCCTTGTGTACCTTTACTTTTCTGAGCCCGCAGTTTGATGATAAATTAGAGCTAAAAAACTATAAAAAAAAGCAGCACACACCAAAAAAAGGACACTCACAGGTGCTTTAGTTGGCTTCTTCCTCATCCCCTTCTTCCTCTGCTTCTTCTTCTTTTTATTGCTTTATTATAAGCTAAATACAACTGCTTCTTCTTTTGTTGCTCAAAAAGGGATGGACAAACGTTTACCGCTCTTCTCCTCCTCGCCCTATCTACTGCTCCTACCCCTTCTTCTACACGTTTATTCCTGTTTGTTGTTTGTTGTCAATTGGACAGCAGAGCAAAAGTGCTGCATCATCCTCGAATAATTTTTTTAGTAATTTGCCAGCCATTTGCCGAGGTTACTTTGGAGATATTGGGTTGTTAATACTTCAATTGGCTTACTGAATTTGTAATACAATTAATCAATTTATATTGTTAACATTACTGTTATTATTATTATTATTACTATTACTGTTATTATTATTATTACTATTTTGTTGCTTTTTTTATGCTCTGATATCCATTTCAGATCACATCGTGGGAGATTTTGAGAGAGAGACTTTGAGAACTACTCTCAAGTTTCTCGGGAAACTGCAGAAAAACATTAAAAGCGGTGCCACAAGAAAGAGCTGATTATTTAGAACAGATATGCATGAGTTATGTGCATCTGGCTCATGGCTTTGGGAACGCTTCTTTCTGGCAAATTCTCGTAGCCATTTCCCATAAAAGGCGTCACAAAATCAATTTGCATGCCTCCGTTTTGGTTTCACTTTCGGCTGGGCCACAATCGAAGTCTGTTGTTGGCCAAGTCACGGGCCAAATCGCATTTCAGCCAAGCATTTAGGCCACATGCGAAAGGGACTACACTCAGCATAAAAGTTGACCTGAATTTTAGAAATTCACCAAGAGTGACTCAGCTTAAAATCAAAGTTGTAGCTAACCAAAAATCAAGGTTTGAATTTCTTAATTACAGTTTGGATTTTTCTAAAATTTTGAAAAATATGTCTAATTTTCAGCGTGTTGTTTTCTATTATGTTATTTATTTATTTCAGATATTCTATAAAAAAAAATCCCACTTTTTGTTATATTTATTATTGCTAATATCGAGAAAAGCTTTCTAACATTTGGGTTCGTTTTTTTTTCTCTGTGTGTGCCAAGGGGCAAGTTCAACGACTTCTTTTTTGTTGTGTGCGCAAGTAACGGCGTCGATAAGCCCAAATTGGTGGCAAATTAAGCCATCAATTGCTGTTGCAGCTGTTGATATTTTGGGGGCATGCCACACCACAACCCGCTGCCCGTCCTCCTCTAGCTCCCCATCCCCTGTGCCCCACGGCAAACCTCAACCATGTTTGACAGACGTGGCACTCAACACTTTCGCCAGCTGACAGTTACACTAATAACGACCAGTTAAGGGCAGCGTGCCCCCTGCACCCGCCCCCATTGGATGCCACATAAACAAAGAGGGTCGAGCATCCTGCCGCACGAGTCCTGTTCCTGCCTGGCATACGCTTATCAGTTTTCAATCACATTTGAAACACATTGCTATTTGTGTGTCCATAAATCAACAGGAACCTTAATCCTCAGGATCTTCTAAAAACACACACTAATACACACACACACACACACACACACACACACACAAGCACACACACACACACACATATACACACAAAGTCACCTTCAAATAGATAAAAATTGACAGCTTGACATATGTAGAATTCCCATTGCATTTTCTATAACACCTCATGTGGGTGAGGAGAGAGGGGCAGAGGGTGTGTGTGTGTGTGTGTGTTGGTGTGTGTGTGTGTGTCTGGTTAGGGAATCGTGTTTTAATTTTTTATGTTGCCGCTTTGCGCTTTGAGTGATAAGCGCGAACTTTGACTACGAATACACTCAGCCAAAAACTTAAGCCCAATTCTAAAAAATCGCTCTAAGTTTAAAATAACCGTAAAAGCTATAAATTAATTAAAAAGAACATATACATATTAAATAAATTAAGAAAATAAATACATAAAAGATAACATTTTTGTTAAAATTAGAAATGTTTGATCTAATTTTACAATCCTAAAAAAGTGATATTTTCTTGTGAGTTGTGAGTTTTTTTTGAGTGTTGACTACAAAATAAATAGTCAGCAACAGAAATTCTCCTTTTGAGGATACGCCTAGCATCCTTTTTGGCCAATTCGGCCCATTTGGACACAAGGCACGTTTCTGACATGGCCATAAAACAATTATGGCTCAAGGTCTCCAAGGCATTAAATATCAAACACAAAGCGATAGCTTTGAACTATTGTTATCTGAATACAGAAGTGGAGTTGGCGACCAGTGTTGAGAAATGCCGTTTTAAACCAGCCGAAGTTGCTCAAACTGTACTCATTAAATTAAGTGAAAATCCTGCTAACTTTGGTAAATGTTTTCCAAGCTCGGCGGATTATATTTTAAGTGGATTTTTAATACTTAAAACTAGCCGAAAGGAAATCCACTCAAATAACTTTTAGCAAAATGAACCAATCAAAATGAAGGTAGAATGAGAGAATTGAGAGGGATCGACTGGCAGATACCCTGTACATAGATGTTAAATCTATTTATTTCCTATTTCGTTTCTGTCAAATATCTTCCATTTCCTGGCTAATATTAGTTTTTTTTAATTAATTGAAATCTTTTATTGCTCTCTGAAATCGATTTCTATCGATAGTTGCGAAGAATGGGACAGTTATCGATAAATAAACCAGCTTTGCACTAAAAATGCCTAGCAATATTTCCCACAGTCGAAATCGACTCGGATTAAGAAGTGGATCAGGAATATACATGCCTGATGGCTACGCAGATGCTTCCTTTTGTCAACCATATATATTTCATTAATCCCTTCTTATTCTATACAGATATTTATTTTGAATATATTTAATCTATTATTCAAATCTGTCCTTTTCTTTTCATCCTGCAAGTTATTCTAAGAGTTGAAACATTTTGTTTACCTTTAGCGCAAAGATAGATCGAATGTAAAAAAGTACCTAAAAAAGTATTTGTTGCGTAGTTATGGAAACTGAAGTTGTTCGTGGATCAACAATTAATGCTTATATTTAAAAATGAAACTCAAACACAGAAACAATGGCAATGAAAAACACAAGCAACGGTTTCCAATTAGCAGAAAGGAGGAAAAAGTGAAAATAGGGGTTGTTGTTGTCGTTGCCATTGTTGTTGTTGTGGCGGCAAGGCGTTGCAGCCTCCGAAATTAAGTGGAAATGAAGTGCGCACTTGAATTTCAATTGGCATGCCCCGAAAACCACTCCGCCCTGGTAACCACAACAAAACACAAGTCAAATCCAAGCCAAGCTATAAATAAAAATAAATTGTTTTTGTTTTATTTTGGCCTGCGTTTAGCGGTTGCTTAGGCACAGTTCGTGGAGATGGGGCAGGAACTCTACTCGCCCCGAAAAAGGGTTTCCCTTTTTTCTTTTTTTTTTGTATAGCCGCAAAAATTTGTTGACTAATGATTATATAACTGAATTACCATTAAGTGCCAGCCTTTAACCCCTAACCCTTAATCCCCCGCCCATCTCCTGCCCAGTTGCCCACTTGCCCCTTAGAGGCTTGTGTTGCAGACATAATTGTATAATTGTTGCCGCCTTGTTGCCATTGTTGTTGTTGTGCCGAATTGGACTTATTAATATTAATAAAGAAGATTAAAAGGCTTAGCCAAAACTAAGTACACACTCCACAGCACTCACACTCACACACACTCGTTGACATTTGTGTGTGTGTTTGTGTTGTTGCTCAAGTGTTTGCATACTTGCCTCAAGTGGCATGCGAATATGGCCAAGCCTACACATACATTCCTGTCAGCTCTTCTATGTGAGCTATTATGCGCATTATTTTATTATTGCTGTTGCCAATTACTTTCTGTGGCATGCCACAAATCCAAGCTCTTAACAAGATTGCGTTGCAGATTATTTTAATATATTTAATTCATTAATTATTTAATGTGTACTAATATCAGTCAACTCAGCAGTATGCAAATAATAAATGAATTAAATTAAATCAAAAATAAAATTTAATATTTAAGTTTCAGTAAAAAAAAAAATAGTATTATAATTCTCAACACAGAAAAATAAAAAAGTAAATGGTAAATTAAATTAAATTTAATTTTTTAATTTTTTTAATAAATATAAATTTAACTTTCCCCAAATTGTTATTCCTATTTTTATTTATGCTATGCAGTTTGATAGCATTTTTTAAGAGTCATTCAGCAAGCTCATTATTTAAGCCATTATCATGGTGTGCTGCATGCCACACACATACGTGTGTCATGCGGCAGATTGCAAACACTTTTGCTTTCCCCTCAAGGACGCACGTGGCTGCGACTAGCCCAAGCCACAGACACGCCCACAACACACACACACGGAAAGAGAGACACGCGACAACTACAACAACAAACCGGAACCATAACCAGTAACAGGAACGGGAACGGTAATGACTCAGCATTACTGTCTCTCTGCGGGTTCAACAAACGCTGACCATCAACCAAACAAAGCAATCCCAAATTCAAGTTTATAGCCAGAATGCAGAGCACAGTCCTGCTGCTCCTAATATTCCCAAGTGTGCGAGCTCATAATATTATTGTCCACATGCAACTCGACTACCATATTATATATATATATATATATAGAGGGAGAAAGTGAAAGAGAAATAACTCATATTTAAAGAGCGTTTCTGCACAAAAAACAGTAAAGAAAAGTTACCTGAGGCAAGCCGAAGTTTAAATACCCTTTTCCCAATGGCAACTATATATAATAGTTCTCATAATAGTTCTCCAATTGGGAAACTTTGGTTCGGTTATCGTGTTACACATAAAAGTTTTCCATTTAAAAACTGACTTTTAAACAGATTTTTCGTACAGGGCCTTAATGATATAGTGAACCGATTCTGACAGATTTTCTACCTCTGGCAAAAGTACGAGTAAGTCGATTAGTAGGATACTAAAAACTCTTTGAAAAAAAAGTAAAATTTGAAGCTGACATTTTTGCAATTTATTTTTGAAAAAGTTTAGTTAAAAATGTTGAAACTTAATTTTATCGTTACAAACTCCACAACAAAGGTATAATACCCTCTGCAAAGTGTATCAGAAATATGAAAAGAATATGCAATGTAAGTTGAAATTGCATTTCCAGGGGGAGTGGCCAAAAGAGGGGGCGGTTAACTGAACATATGACGTGCCGACTGAGGTCTTAATTAATTTGGACACGCAAAAAGCTGCAACTGCCAGTTGCGGGTACTCATAAAAACACTCATAATGATTCATGGCAATGAAATGCATCAAATGGCTATTTGACTTCCTTCTGGCTGCACCAGGAAGTGGCAAATTGTGTGTGTGCCGTGCGCAGTGACACATGCAGCAATGTTGCAAGCTGAAATAAATAAAGTAGGGGTTGAGTTGCAGACTCAAAAAAAACCGATTCAATTCCCTTGTCACATTTGGCACGCGTCTTTGAATACGCGTCATCAGGTGCACAAATCGAACCGGAATCGAAATCGAAGACGTAGTCGGAGTCGGAGGCGGAGGCGGAGGCGGAGACGGGGTCTGTCTTGTGTCTGCCTCAGTCTGAGTCGAGGTCTGCGTCTGCGTCCGCATCTGTAAATGTTGTTGCTGTTTTGCCTGATTGCTTTTATTGTTGTTGTCGACGCGTTTAAACACGAACGCCTTCGCCAGAGCGTGCCCAGCCAAAGATGCCGACAGCAGGCGGCTCAGACTCAGGTAGACAGACCAGGAGGCTACACTCAGAAAAACAAATCGACAACTGGAAAGTTTTTCTTATTTATATGTATATAATAATATAGTTCGGAAAGTTTGTAAAATTGGATATAATTATATATATGTATAATAAAAAAATTTGGAGTGCTTATAAAATTAATAGTAAATTAAATTGAATTTATTCAATATCTGAAATCTTCTTGAATATATAATCTTAAAAAACTGGCGATTATTAATAAAATATAACGCAAAAAAAAAAAGTTAATTTTAGAGGTATTTTTTATACATATGAAAAAACATTCCGAAAATCAGACATATATTTTCTAGAAATATATTTTCTGAATAGTAAGTTAAGTTTAAGCTTGGCGAATTTCTAAAATTCAGTGCGATTTTGTTCTAAGTGTTGGGGACTGCGGGGCTGGGAGCGAGGTGCAACTCTGGACTGGGAACTGGGTCTGCTTTGCATGACATCAACCGGTTGCAACTGTGTGTGGATTTTAAGCGTCTGTATATTTTTTTTAAATTGATTGGAGGATTTAATTTCAGTGGCAGCTGCCGCGGTTGTGGCTGCCACAGTTGCTGCCACCGTGTCCGCTGACCAGTTGCGCTAAGCGAAACACCTTTGCATCTGACTGCCAGCAGCAGGCCTGTTTCAGCTTTCAGCTTTCAGCTAACTAAGTCAAATTGCTCTCTTCATGAACTGCCTGCTGCTGGTTGCCTTTGTCTTGCCTTGAGCTTGGCATTTTGTATTCTTCATTTTGCACATGTTGTGTAATATAATCAGCTTGTTCTTTTTTGGGGATTTGTTGGGGTAGTGTGTCACTCGAAGTGCACTCTTCTGCAGGTCGAGAATGGAAGGGTTGACAACAAGAAAGGTTATCTTCGGCATGCCCATAATAAGATACCCTTGAAATTTGGCAGCAGGTGCTACACAAGTTGGCTAAAAGCAGAACTGAACATTCCATCATAATATTTTGAAATATAATAATAGTTTAATTTATTTTGTATGATCTACTCTAATTTAAAAGTGGAATCCTTTTTAATTTTCAAATTTGCTTATATGATATTGAAATTCGATCTCAAATGAGGGAAAACTATTATACCTTAAAAGGTGGGAGACGTCTTCTTCAAAGCTTCACAAACTTCATAAAAAAAACTATAAAATTGTTTCGATAATAAAATAACTTATCGCTTCCTGACTTGGCCAGGACTAAGAATAATGTTGGAAAGCTTTTAAGTCAAATGCAAATTAGATTCATGCAATAAAAATCGTTAATTGAATCTATCGCTGCTGCAAAAAAGTAATAATAATAATTTTCCGGTAATTATGCCTCCGGAAATGCAGTTCAATTGTTGCACATGCAAAATCCACTGAATTAATCGCCATAATTTCAATTCATGACCCGCTCTCGTACTCGTTCTCGAGTTAACATATGAATATGCGTAATTTATACAGCCATCGGATCATAAATTATAGATTGACCTACGCACCGTATTAATATCCACTTTTTTAACGGTTTTAATTTTGCATTGTTCCTTATTTTGCGTGTATATATTTCATGTTTGATTTTGCCAGCTGAAAATATAAACAATCAGCACAAACCATAATTAAGCACCATTGAATTGAGAGAGCCAGAGAGAGAGAGAGAGGGAGAGAGAGAGAGGGAGTGCTCAACGAGGAAATACCCTATACATTATTACGGGGGTGCCTATACACCCTATACATAATTTAATACATAATTTAATTTATGACAGAAAAAAATATTAATTTGTATCTGATAAGTTCTGGGTTGTCTCATGATTATTGTACATATATATATATACATATATGTATAATAATATACCCCTCTTGTGCACAATTTCATAGAGCACATTATTGTAAAGATAACAATAATCATAATCCAAGCGAAGCCACAAACTAATTACGATCTGGCTTTTAACGTTGTTGCCACAGTTTCCAATTAATTATATGCTTTACGTAGTTTTGTTTTTTATTCATTCCCTTAAAAAAAAAATGCAAAAAAAAAACCGTTTAAATGAATTTGTGCAAAAGTGTGGAAGGGTCGGAAGAAAGCATCTGCACAAAGTATATTAAGTATATATAGGTATAATCAGCACGAACAGATGAGTCGGAAAGCAAAAGTTATCGTCTAAAATGCAGTTCATTATTTTTTTTTTTGAGTCATTTTCTATATAAATAAATGTGCCTAAAAATATGGGAGACAAAAAGGAGAGTAAGGAGTCTGCCACCTCCAGGGTAAGCCGGCATTTGAGTGTGCAAAACTTCAGAAGGGAAAATTGAAGGCTGACAATTTTTGACATAACTTAAAAAAAATTCAATTAATATTTTAAGCATATCATTTTGCAACTCAAGAAAAGTAGTAGGCCAATATGGATACAGGATATCTCTTAGTCAAGCAAACTTATTACTATTTATTTGTTGTATATTAATTTAGAGCTTAAGCACAGCTTTGGCCGAGTGTAATCCGCAGGGAAGGCAGGGGGTTGCGGAGGGTTGGCGCTGATTACCCAAAGTGGAAATCAGGACAAAACTTAAAACATTAACGAGCCATTAACAAGTTGGGCCAATAAATTCGTATTACGGCCAATTAAAACCGAATAAAAATGGGAAGAAAAGACACGCAGAAAAACATAAATAAATTCTTACACAGAAAAAAAAAATATAATAAAATAAAATAAGACAAAAATAAGAGCAACAAAAAAATGAGCACAAATGGCCAACAAATTTCGATTAGGCCAACGGGCGAGAACATTTTATGTTTGTCAGGCGGACAGTCAGTTAGAGTCCCCGCTTCACTCTACCCGCTCCCCCCAAACACTCATCAAGTTCACTTACACATTTGCGGCACAAAATGTTGCCGCTTGCAGCACGTTGCATTGATTTATTGCGCCTGAATTAGAAGTCGGCAGATAACGAGCCACCAGCAGCCACTGGAAACTGTGGAAGCTGTGAAAGCTGTGGAAGCTGTGGAGCACTCCAGCTGCCCAGGGAGCAGCAGCAGCCAAAGATGCCACCATTGGCATTGTTCTAAACGGCATTGTTGTTGCTTGTCGAGAGCCAACGGGGGCAAGAGTGGCGTGTGCGGTGTTGCACGTTCGGTCTCGGTTGGGGCAACTTAATACGCACGCGTAATCGTATATTTATTTAAATTTATTGCTGCCAGCTACTGTGCTTCACCAAATGAATTGAGGGGCGGCTGCGAGGGGCAAGGGGACCGGGGCGGGGATCAGAGTCTAAGCTAGCATTGTTTTTGCATGCATTTCGCACACTCAGCAAATTCAATAAGCCTGAATTTTGAAGTATTACCCTTTTTATTCACAAGCCATATGCAACTACACATTTTCTAACTTTAAGAAAAATGTGTCTGAATTTTAAACTATATTATATACGAAAATTATTTTATTAATTTCTTGTGGCTATATTATTATTAATTATTTGTGATTTTTTAAAATTTACACAAATTGCCTTTCAAGTTTTAAGGAAAATGTTCTCTCATAGTTGGAAAGTATTCATAAAAAGAAGAAAAACACTGTCATTATTTGGGAGATTGTTTTTCTGAGTGCAAGAAAAATTTGCCAAGTGGCCAAAGTACTCGCTGGTCGAAGCTGGAACTTAAGTGAATTTCACTGAACCAGAAGAGAGTGCTGTCCCTCTCCCTCCCACACTCTCTCTCTCTGTTTCGGTCTGACACACGTTTGTACGTGCAGCATAAGAAATATTCAATTAATCACAGTTTATTATGGTTTAGTTCAACATTTGTTGCAATTTTTCTTGCTTTACTCTTGACGCTTTATTACAATTGTTGCTTCAATTGTTGTTGCTTGTTCTTTGCCATGTTTCCAACTTGTAAGCAATTAAATTTGTGTGTGCTGTAACTATGTGTGTGTGTGTGTGTGTGTGTGTGTGTGTGTGTGCGCATGACTTTCAGCTTTGCTTAATTAATTGCACTCAGTGCAAAGCTTTCGAGTGCTGTCCAGTCATTGTCCAGTGCGTATAAGTTTGCTTCCTCTTCCTCTCACTCTCTCCATCTCTATCTGTCCCCCTCTCTCTCCATCTCTCTCCCTCTCAGTCTATGTTAAAATATCCCTTATTTAAAGTCATTTGGCATTTTTGCCAAAATAGTTCAACTATGCAATGTGTTTTAATTTGGCGTTAAATTCGTTGGGTATTCAATTGAAATTCCGCAAACTTTAATTCTGTTTTGTAATTTGTAATTAAATTACAATTATAATTTGTATTTGAATAGTTTGTAATTAAATTTAAAATAGTAATGTTGGTTAAAAAGTAAATTTGGTGACATTTAATATTTGTATGACATAAGAGTCTGCTAATTAAATTATTTTTATAGCAACCTGAACCCATAAAAGAGGAGAAATATTTAACAAATTGAGCAAAAATATGTAAAAGCATAAAGGATGCATCTTAAATACCATAAAGCTTATATGTTCTTGATCGGCAATATCATGCCATCAGTCAGTCTTTCAATACAAGTACTCGTAAGTCATAAGCAGCTAAAGTTCATCTTTATTGATTTGAGGATATCGATTTTAATCGATTTGTGATAACATTTAAACACTGCCTTAGAATTTATTATTTATATTAGCTATTCAGACATATTGTTGATCAAATGTAAATATTTTTTTGACATCGAATTGGATACACATATTATCAGAGTAGTTTCCAGTCTGGGCATCTCGTAACACTCCAAATTATTTTATCTAACTATGTATTTTAATTAAAATGCCTAAGGCTCCATTTTACTATATAATCAAAATTGATTTACTTCACTTGATTCGCGCTTGATATTAATTGTAATTGGTATTGGTTTAATACAATACTAATTTGATCGCTTGGTCAATTTAGACCAATTTGCGTTATCAATCGTCAATCATTAATCTGCTGTGCAAATTTGACCTGCATTTTAAAAATGCATCGCAATTTGCAATTACAAAATCATATTTGCATATGCGAAGCCTTTCATTTGTCACTCTCATAAATAAGCGCCAACAATTTCTCATGTAATATTTTATATGTAATACGAGAGTACATGAGCGAATTCACTTCATACCCTGTAACCACTAAAAAAGTGTAGAAGGGAATTGATGACTGGGTGCAATTTATGTAACAGATGGAAGGAAGCAGCTACGACTCCACTCCTACTGATATCTGATGCCAGAGACTATAGGAACTACGGACTGCAAATTTTAAATGTAAATTCTTGATTACCACAGATAAAGTTAATATAATTTGATCGATAACTGCACATGTTTTGCAATTATCGATACAAATCAATTAACGATAGAAATAAGAGATAGAAATGTAAAGATAAAGCTTTTGTAATGATGTTCAAAACCCAATAATAATTCTTATAGCGAGCATTTATCTGATGCATTTATTTATGTATAAGGACTGACTATACTTTTCGGATAGGTAATTTAATTATATATCAAATCATATATAAAAAATAATCATATATTACAGGGTAACTGCTAGTCTAGCAGTCTCTCTCTGCGAGTGCTCTTATTTTGTTTTAATATATTGACTTATTTGCAATTACATGCAATTGCGTTGGCGCATAATTTAATATAATTGAAGGCAGCGTTGAGTTTGCCAGTGCGGAAGTGAAATGGGAAGGGAAGTGGATGAGGATGTGGAAGGGGTTGGAAATGTGGAGGCGGTTGGTATTGTGGACGCTGATGGGGCGACAAAGGCTGGCAAAAATTAATCATTACCAGCGTTGATAAGCGCATGAATTATTTTACATTTGTTGCGCATTAAAAGTGCATTAAGTGCATTAATTAATAAAAGTATAATTTCGACTTCATTGAAATGCAGACAGAGTTGCAGCCACAACCGCCCAGCCGGTCTGCCTGTCCCCTCTGATTTCCCACTTTATATATTTAGGTTAGTTTCCTCCTCTTTCATATCGCGTTTCATGCAAATGCAACATTTAGCTGAAAAATTATGAGCCGAGTGGCGGCACAAAAGCATCACAAAAATGCCAACTCAGACTGGCTATAAGCGCTAAATAGCCATTTCGTGACTTGCAGCTGAGTCTGCGCGACGGTCGCCCCATTAACGGGGCCTAATTAGAGGCAAAAAAGCGAGAAAAAAATAGCGAGCAAAAAAAGCGAGAAAGAAATCGACCAAAAATGCACTGCGCGCAAAATAATACAAATCACATAAAAATTTGCAAATCATGCGAGCCCCAAGCGAGCTTGTCGTATTGTCCGCAGAGGGCGCGGTTGCCCCTTACCACCCCCTCAGCTAGGCAAGCAGACAGCTGGCGAAAATAAGAGCAGGAAATTAGCACGTTAGCGTGATTCACGCGACAGTCATACGAGAGAGCCTCCTTGCGACCTCAGCCCCCTCGATTCTAGGCAAAATGTTTTCTCCTAGTCATAGTCTTGCGAAAATGCAATATTATTTTCTTCATATGTCGAGCTGGTAAACTGAACTGTAAGTTCCGGATATCTAGTTGTCGAGCTGTCTTAACAAGCCTATTTTTACTTGATTTAAATAATTATGTTTTCTTTTTTACTAAAGTAGGAAAATCTCAATTTTAGTATTTTATTTAATTTACTTGGTGTCACTTTATTTAATTCAATTGATATCGCATATATAGACAGACATCTTATTGATAAAAAGAACCAAAATCGGTCTACTATATCGTATGGTTGCCATGTGAATAATCGGACGTTTGTTTTCCATTGAAAGTATCATTTATATGTTGGCAATTTGAATCCGGTGGAAAAGTGATTTTTAAATATTACTTTTAATGAGCGCTCCAAAGATGGAGTTCTTTTACTGTTATTCGATTCATTCATTATTTTCATTAATTTTCATTCAATTTATTTAACGTTTACTGTTTACTAACGTTACTTGACCTATTATCCCGTTTGAAAAGTTTCTCATTCCGCACTCGTAGCTGTTAAAGGAAATTCATCAAAGCGATGATGTATGGGTGTGTGTAAGTGTGTGTGTGTGACTGTGTGTGAGTGTGTGGGCAGGTGTGCCATTACGCAAGTTGCACACAACGCCCCCTTATTGAATTTGTGTAAATATTTTACAGGTTTTTTGTACTCTTTTTTATTTGCCGAACATTTTTTGTTTTGCTTTTCTGACGGATGACTCTGGCCATGATAAGCTTATGGTCTGTGGGCTGTCCGTCTGTCCGTCTGTCTGACTGGCTGTCTGGCTGTCTGTTGATTGACATTAAGCCAATTTCGTGTTGCATATTGATATGTTTATTGACAATTTGTGGCAGCCACTGGCAGCTCATCGTTGTTGCCAAAGTAAATCAAATTACACAAAAAAAGGCAAGCAACGCGGCAAAAAGGCCAATGCGAGCGGAATGCCAACATTTGCATGGCTTTTAATTGCGCAACAAACATTTACAATTGTCTTAACTTACACACGCGGCATGCCACGTCGCCCCAGCTGCCTGTACAGCCCAGCACGCCTCCACCTCTGCTGCCCCCTCGGTTGCTGTCTCTGCATCAGCATGCCGCGCATAAATTGCCATGGAAAAGTGCAAAAGTTAAGGCTCATTAATCATAAATGTGGGGCTCTGCGTGGGTGGCCCCCAAAAAGCCCAAACCCAACCCAAACTCCAGCGAAGTCGAGAAGAATAATGAAAGAGCCAGCAGAGAGAGAGAGAGAGAGATGGACAGAGAGAGATGGCGATAGACAAAGTGAAGGGACAGATGGATGAGCAGGCACAAAAAAAGGCACGCGAATTATTTATAAAGTTTGCTGCGGCGTAAAACTGTAAATTGGTTGCCATTTATAGATACCCCCAATCAACCCAAGCAAAAAAGATAAAAAATTCAATTGCTATGCTCAGAATATATTATGAATATATATATTCACATTTCATTCAGTCGCTGTTGCCTTCACCCACTTGCTAAAGAGGTGCCAAAGGATGGGATAAATCTAGGCAGCCGGCATCCCTACAAATAACACAACTTGAGAAAGCATATCAATGCAATATTTATTAGTACATAGTATTAGTATTTATAGCTATTATTATAGTATTTTACAGTTATTTATTAGACTCTCTTTTATATTATTATTTTCTTTTATAAGCTGGTTTGCTTATCGGTAATGTATAATAATAATAATAAATTAATAATAATTTAGTTTATTTCTTAGATGGAATAGAAACCTAACTATTATATTTATTTGATATATACCACAATATACTTGGAATATTCTAATCCATTCTTACTATTATACCTACTACTATTATACCTATTATACAAATTATTTCTACAATAGCCTAACGGATTTAAAGTATGTATAGTAAGTTTCCTACACCGAAATAATATATAATAATATACATGTACATTGCATATATATATATATATATATATATATTCTTTATTATATATTCTTTAATATATATATCCTTTTTTGGGAACAGCTTAATTTAAGTCAGTCGCCAATTACCTCACTTATTTAAGCACTCCCCGCCAGCTCGGGTATGGCCGTCTCTCACATATATATGCATAGTGTGTTGGTCACCTCGACATTTGCTTATGGCTTATTTAGCATAATTACAGTCCATTACCTGGTCACCCGCCTCCACAGCTCTGTCCTCTCTGCCCCTGGTCCCCCTGACTGTCTAGGTTGCCATATGTTGTCAACTGGTCGCTTTATGCACAATGACCAAAAATTGACACCCTCAAAACTCATGCCTCCCTTTCGCTCTCACTCACTCCTACTCTCTCACTCTCTCACTCTCTTTTGAGGCTTAAGCTAAAAATGTAAATTTAATGAAGGTGCCGCGAAGAACATTGCCACAGCCAACAACAACAACAACAACAACAATATTAAGCAAAATTATTCACATCAAAAGGCCGCACAGCTGCGGCCAAGAGTTTAAGGGCGGTCGGAATAAAGAGAGACAGAGTGAGATGCCCATTAAAAAAGCCCACGCTAATCACTGGTCCAATAAAAAAGTCAATGTGTCTCAACAACAACAACAACAACAACAGCAACAACAACATTAGCCACAACAATGAAACAGAAGTTTTTCTAATTTGTTTAAAGGTTGCTGCTGCGGTCAGTTGGTCAATTTAAAGCAAATTTCCACATGACCTGACATTGTATGTTATTATAGCCGCCAGGCATCGGGAACAGCAGCAGCAGCACAACAGCAGCAGCAGCCACAAAAGGTCCACGATTCGATATAGCCAGGCTAAAACCAAGGGGGTTGTTGAACATTTGACATTGGCTTGGTTTTTAGTCAGTTTAATTAAAATGCAAGTAGGCAATTTATATACACTTCATGTCCTTTATGTGGCTGTCGCCTGCTGGCCAACATATAAACATATATATATATATAGATAACAAGAGAAACAAAAGAGTGTGCGAGAGAGAGGGAGAGAGAGAGGTGAGGCTGGCTCGCTGGCTGGCATTAGGCCATGGTTTTTGATTTATGTTTTTATACGCTTAAATGAACTGTGGCTGTTGCTCCTCTTTGCCTGTTCCTGGCATTAACTTGCAATTGCGTTTGTTTTTGTGTTTGTAACTGAAGTAGGGGTGGCATGCAGGGGGTGGGCAGAGGGTGGGGTTGGGTGCTACAGTTCTGTCTGCCATTGAAAGCGAGCTTTGCACATGAACGAGTTAAGCTCGATGAGCGAAAATAAAATAAATGGAAAGCGTACAGGCGAAAAAAAATCGAGCTGAGTTTCACCTT
This sequence comes from Drosophila nr. fundita, assembly GCA_035044245.1. Lineage (NCBI taxonomy): Eukaryota > Metazoa > Arthropoda > Insecta > Diptera > Drosophilidae > Drosophila > Drosophila nr. fundita. The sequence continues at coordinate 3,261,325 of JAWNMG010000654.1, forward strand.
TTTAGCTTTTTTTTTAAAAAAAACATTCGTATTTTAAGAAGTGTTTCAGAAAAAAATTCCGAGTATTTATAGACAAAAATTAAAAAAACAACATATTTATTTACATTTTTATCTATTTTGATTTATATTTATTTATTTATTGAAAACTTTTCTATTTTTGGCGGATATTTCAGGTGATTTTCCAAAAGTCAGTCCGATTTTTTTGTGTGTGTTCTGAAAGGCGGAAAATGTTTTACATGGCTGCTGCAATGCCAATATGTACAGACCTGTGTGAATCGTCGATTATATATCAATTGACCCAATTGGATATGGCACTAAGTAGCTTAGTACTACGGATCAGACCAATTATCGATACAGTTATAAGCAAATCAACAATCAACTAGTGTGCAGACAGACAACTCCAGCTATGCAACAAGCTAAGCCCAACTTTAAACAATCGTTGTGCAATTGAAAAGGCAAACTTAAATTTTGGAATAGAACAAGTCAAATAGGAAGAAGAAGAAAAGCAGACAGACAGACAGATGAATATGTCTACATAGTTTTTTGATGCTGATCAGGAAAAGACTTTTACATCATGAGCCTAAAAGCTTAACTTAAAAGCCACACCTAAATAATCAAAAGCCAATTTGCACATTTAAATAAAATAAATATAAACAAATTATGCATGTATTTGAATTTCATATGAAATTCCTTTAAAACCTTTTACAAATTGCAAATATTTATTAAAACCTAATTCGAACACGATGTTTGCTGAGCAATTTGAATCGTATTTTGACACATCACAAATGGAAGTGACTGAAGTTAATTATGTATTTTCGTGTGTAGAATATTTAATAGCTATTTATTTGCAGTTTCAAATCCCTTTGTCGATGTTCGGCAAATATTTATTTATTTATTTATTGTCGATTAATTTGATTGGAAAATATACAAATATAAAAAATAAATAAAATTATAGATATCATTTTGAATATAAATACAAAATTTTAAACAATAAATTTTCCATTGTTATTTGATATTTCTTTGTCGTTAAATGAAAGTAACATCAGTCAATACAGAAAAACACAAAAGTAAAAAAATAAATTATGTAAAAATATAAAATTTTAATTTCAATTTAAAAACTATGTCAGAAGATATAATATATGCCACTGCTATAATTTTCTTCAAGTTGACGCAGAAATATATAAAAGCTTAAAAGGTAAAATACTATTATTATAATATTTATGGGAAGGAACTTTAAATATCAATAAATGCTATTTGAAATTCCTCTGCCGATGCTCGGCAAATAAGGCAAGCATTACTTATGTCACATTTTAATGTCGCAGCAGGAGCACGCAAGCCTTGGCGAATATCGAATATCGAATGGAACATGGCCAAAAGCGAATGCAATTGCAGTGAGAGCTATTCTTTTGGCTTTGAATTTGTGTTGTTCAAGGGGAGGGGGAAGGGATGGGAGCCATTTGAAACGAGCCAAAATGCATTGTCAAACTATCAAATTCTTAAATTGCAACTGACAATCAAGTCACGTGCAGCAGATGCGGAACAAAGGAAACTCTAGCTGAATGCCGGATCACCCACAATGCCACAAAAGGGGCAAAGGGGCAATGGGGCGTGGCTGTAGCCAAAACACAATGTACGACCGTGGAGTGTGTTTCAGTGAAAGTGGGGGAGTTATTATTTAATAAACTACAGCACTGCAAGAGGAGTGGGCAAAGCAATTAACTCGGGGGCTTCATCAAAATTGATTTAGGCAACCAAGGCACGAGAGTCGTAGTAGAAGTCGTAGTAGTTGTAGAAATTTCAGCAGAGCAGAAAACACACACACACACACACACACACAGTACTGTGCAGCGAGTGAAAAACTAAAATCAACAACTTTCATTTTGCGGTTCAGTGAAGTTGTAATTTGCAACTGCCGACCGCACTGAGATATTTAAGTTGTAATTAAAATGCAACGGCTGCTGTGGCAACCAAAGCAACACCAGAAGCTACACGCTAAGAGAGAAACAGAAACTGAGACTCAGAGGGAGAGAGAGTGAGAAGAGTAGCTGCAATTTTTATTTAGATAAACAGCTGTAACTCAATTTGTGCGCTGCTCCTTTTTGGCCAAAAATATTTGCACAGGTCTAATTGAATTTTCAATTAAGTCGCCCCAAAAAACCCATGCAAGCCAAATGAGGCGAAGCAAAGAAAGAAAAAACAAGAAAAATATGGCGAAAATCAAAAAAAGAAACATAAAACATAATTTGAACTGAGGAGATCTCAAATATTAAGCATACGCCCCGTGTGCTGCCGCAAAGTGCAAACCTAAAAATCCATTAGCCAAAGTGTGCAAATATAGCGACGACGGCAACTGCCTCCAAGCAAGCAGCAAATGAAAGCAGCGACAACCAAATAAACAAGCTGCTCAAAAAAAAAAGCACAGCTGGAAAAAATAGCTAGATACCAAAAAAAATAGCCAAAAGTAAAATGTGAACATGGCCAAGGCAAATGCGCTGACAACAGTCAAATACCGGGCAGATTTGCATGTTGCTGATCTCAATTCAGTGTAAAAAGTGTGTGAGTATTTTTTGTGTGTGTGTGCGAATGTGTCTGCGAGTGTGTTTGTGAGTGTGTGTGAAGTAAAGTAAAGTTTAGTGCTAGTTGAAGCAGTGGCAAGTTGCCTGTCGCCATTCCATGTAGCTGGCCAAGAGTAGTGGCAGTCGCCACACAAGTCCGCAACATTATCGAATCAGTGTTGGGCCAACAGCTGTTGACAAAATAAAGTGGCCAAAATTGACTACAAATGCCACCCGGCAACTGAACTTAGTTGTGTTTAAAGTCATTATTATTGTTAATATAAATATGGATTTATTTATATACTCCAAAATATATTTAATGCTTAAACCTTTTCAAAATGATATTTTACCTAACTACTCTATACATGTTAAGCAAAGTATCAGCTCATTATTATTGAAGCTAAACCAAAAAAATACATATATTATGAAAATATTTTTGTAATAACAAAATAAGTTTATTATAAAATGCTAGATTGTTACATTTACAAGTACTCACTTAAGATATTGCCCAGAAAATAACTACTTGTCAGCTGGAAACTGGCCAAATGCGCAGCTCTGCTGGCACATGCATCCATAAAAGTTTACAAGTGCGAAATTGCATTTCATGAAAAGTGTCCTTAGCTTTAGCAGAAGCTCCGTTTTATACACTTTTAGTGAGCTTCTCATTTTGCAGCCAAATGTGGCAACTACGACATGAGTATATGTGGCAGAGACCATTGATTAGACTGATAAGCATGGTAATTGAACCTTTCCCTTGCAATCTTGGTTGACGCAAGGAAATCATTATGCACATCTGTATATATATATTATAAAATAGCTGCGATTAGTCTGTAATATCTGATCGGTTGACTGCATATATATAGCTGTTAGTGTATTTATTTTTCGGCTTTTTAAAACAAAGTTTTCGTTGGTGTTTTTATTTTGATTTTATTTTTTTGGCTGCTTTTGGCTGCCGCCAACGCTTTCTAAATTCACTTATTCAAATTTCTTTTGGGTGTGTGTATTTTGAGTGTGTGTTGGCTGCTTTTTGGACAAGTCACGTGCATAACGAATTTGTTGCCAAAATCTGTTTTTGATTTAGTGAGCAGATTGCAGTTTTTCACTCTTCTTTTTCTTCTCGCTCTCGCCCTGCTCGCTTACTGCTGCTTGCTGCTTGCTTTTTGTTGGCCAAACTTGAAATAAATTGAATTTGTCGGCCTATGCAAAAGTGCATGTCCAACACTGGGCACTTGACAGTTAGCGGCAATCAAAGCATGGCAAAACTTTCCAGATATGTGTGTGAGTGTGTCAGTTAGTGTGTGTGTGTATTTGTTTGCCTAATTTAGCTGGCAGGCAAGTTGAAGCGGCAATCAAACAAGGCGCATTGCTGATTAATGTTCTTGTGGATATCCCCGAAATCAATCAATGCTTCAAGTTTTTTGCACGAATTGCTCGAATTTTATTAGGTAGGTTTTTCTCCAACTTTTTTTTTTTTTGGCTGCTCCACTTTACTTTTTCCCTTTGTGTTGGATGAGTGTAAATGTGGCAAAGAGTAGACCTAATTAACACGTCCATACATCAATCATCTGGCCGGCAGTGCCAGCAAGAGTTCAGCGAAGCGCATTATTGTGCGTAAATTACTTGACTGGTATATGGTCTACTCCATCCCCAGCCTGACCTTATTCCTCAGCTTCTTTCTGCACCCGGCTGCTAGCAATCATAGCGAGTAGTCAAGCTGAAGAGTAGCGACAAACGTGGCGTATGCGCAACGTGCACACAACTCGCCCTTTAAGTGGCAAACACTTTAAGTTGCACATTGCTCATGCACTCAGGAAAAAAGTAAAAAAGGGTCTTTACTTTCAGTAATTCGCCAAGCGTAACTTACCTCATTATGCAGAGGGCATATTTCAAGAAATCAAGGTTCTTCTTTTCCTAATTTTGAGCATACTTTTACATTTTCATATATATAAATAAATATATAATATATATAAAGGGCAAGCAGCAGCTAAATACTAGAGAATGTGACACAAGATTCAATTGCATTTCTACTATTTATATGCGAGAAATAAATAAAATCACAATATTTTTGTAATTATCTTTGCAATTTTTAGTGAAATGTTTTCTTCTATTTAGGAAAAACAAGAAAAACTTTCAATTGTTCAGGGCGATTATCTAAATTTGAGTGCAGTTTTTTGCTTAGTGTGCTGGTTTGTTGCTCTCTTCTGCTGATGCTGTCCTGTCGTGGTCTGTCATGTTAAGGTTCAAAGTTGTGCCATGCTAAAACGTCAGTTTGCATTTGTTGCCACGTTATGGACAGTGTCCACTGGCCAGAGTGGATGAGAGGAGAGGAGAGGAGAGGAGCAGCTAGTTGGTTTGCTGCTGCGTCGCTTATAAATGGCACAGCATCAAAACTTAACAAGCGGCACTAAATCTAAACGACACACACAGCACACAACACACAACACACACACATCAAACACACACAACACACACACATCAAACACACACAACTCACACACATCAAACACACACAACACACTCACACGTAAGCCGTTAAGTCGCCGTTGGACAGCGCGGTCACATTCGCGAGTGTGGCCAGGCGTCCGTTTTGTGGGCGCTTTGGCCTTTTAATTTGCCACCGTGTCGTGCAGCGCAATACAGTTTTTCGCTTTTGGCCATTTATCCTAGCTGGGCTGACAACAATTGCATATTAACCAAATTTGTAAGCACATAGTAAAGAGTCTCAGTTGCTCGGAAGTGAGCTACTCCCAAAAATCGGAAAATCCACCTCAATTGAGAAGATAATTTTACTAAATGAATTTAATCAAACAAAAATGTGGTTTTATTTTTCACTTCATGAAATGCTTTTCTTAAAAATACTGAATATTTATTTTTGTTATTGAGTCACAGATAATTTTCATTGCAAGCAATTTAAATTTGTATAGACTCGCATATTTTTAAAGCATTTCACATAATACTCAATTAAACAAACAAAACTTGATTTTGAGCGTGGAAATGAGTATTTTATAAAATGCTGAAAGTCTATCCTTGCTATTGTGTATATTTGTGGATATGTGTGTGCTTTAAGCAATTAGTATTTCAATATACTCGCATGTTCTTAATGTTATTAGATTTCACTTTGTTTGAGTTTGCATTAACCAAAATGCTTTATAAAGTATTCATTGCGAGCAATCAATTGCCACAAAAATGTTCGCCAAAAGAAAATACAAGTTGTAACTCGTAAAGGTTTCCATTTGCATAATAATCGAACTTAATATATATATAAATTTATGGATTCATTTAATGGTTAGCTAAAAGTATTTTTTTGTGGGCAAATAAAAGAAAGGTGTTGCCAAACAAATTTAAAAATATATTTTAAGCCTGAATTTTCAGGTAAATAAAGAAAACAAATAGTAAACAGTGAAATCAATGTCGACTTTTGGCAAAGCTAAAATCAAAAATTGTTAGCCATAAAATCATTGAAAATATTTTTGGTACAGCCAAAAAGCAACGAGCTGCATATTTATATCGCATTTCACACATACGTTCTGTGGCAAGAAATACTTTTATGCCCTGCTCTAAATTATTGCATAATATACATTTATATATTTATCTATACATATGTACACATACATATACATATATATTGGTTTTACAGTCACGTGTCTGACAAACAATTTCCTACTGCGCTCCCTAATATTATTATATGTATATTTACTTTTACGTTTAGTATGCTTTCTCTCTTTCTCTCTCTATTTTGTTCTCTCTCTTTCTATGGCTCTCTCCCTACTATTATTATATATTTATTTTTACGTTTATTCTGCTTTTCGCTCCATGAATTTTCATTGAACTAAGCGTAGAGCTTTGTAAACAAGTATTTTCCTGGTATTCACAACATTTTGCAAAATCCGATGAGCGAAAAATAAAAAAAAATCTGCAAATATGTAAAAATGTAAAAATGCAACCTCTGCCAGGCAGTCAGCCAGTGCATTGTTGAAGTTGTTGTGCATCAGTAAAATAAGAGAATCAAATAATGCAAAATAATGTACAAATTGTAAAATTCAAGCTTTTTTTTTTTGTTTCATGTTTTTGTTGTTTTGTACAGCACTTTGACTGCAAACACTTTCGACACCATTCATTCGATCAACCCTATCAGCTATCAATGGGAACTTTTTGGCACTTTGTTGTTGCTTTTGTTGCTGTTGTTGCTGAAAATGCCTTTCACTATTTTATGAAATATTTTCGCAATCAAAGCATAGCGAAGCAGAAAGCATTGTCTGACTTTAGTAAATGTACAGAAATCAATTATAATTAGAATATTGAAAATTAAAATTTTTACAATAAATATGCATATTTGTGTAAGTCTCATTTCGATGCTGTTTGCATTTAATTTTCAGTCCATTAGCTGAAAGCAAGGCCTTAGTTGGGAAATATAGGACTATTGTCGTAACGCCTACTTTTGCGCAAAAGTTTTCACAAAACTTTTCGATGTGTGAAGCCAGATAGACAGAGCCAAAGCCAGCCAGGCAGCCAAGTAGTTTATCCATGGATTTTTACACTTCTTAGTTGGATGTTGTCCTCCTTGAATGAGTCCAACTGTAGCAGGAAGTGTTTACATATGCGCATAAAGATGCAGGGCCACCAACAAAGTCGCACATGCCGCACACAGTTCCCTCCTCCACTAGCCCCTCCACAGCCTAAAGTAACTTTAGTTGTGCAAAACTTAGTTTCATTTGTAATGCTCTAGTAAATCGTGACTGCATTCTGTGGAAATAATTTACGCTCAGTTGATAGTTGGCCTTATAAACACAGATCCAAGCTCCTAAGTAGAGCTCTGCAAATTCCCCGAGTGCTTCTTCATTCTCGTTAAAAGTTATTCTTTTTATTAAGCTAAACGGCTTATGCAAATGTTATGCCGGAGGCATTTGTTAACTGAACTGTATTTATGAATTGAAATGCTTAAGTATTAAGTTAAGAAGAATAATTCCAAAAATTATTGCGAAGGCTTAAAAAATATACATTAGAAGTTATGTAAGATTAGTTATCTGTAATGATGAGTTTTTCCATTCTAAACCAATAATGTTGTTTCATAATTAAAGTGCAATATTTATGCAGAGGATAAATGATTGGCAACGAAAAACAAATACACATACTGTAAAAATATATTGTTGTGCACAGCTTTATTAATAGTAATTTGATGATTGCACTTTTGATACTAATGTAATTAATTTATATAATTAGCTGATGGGCATAGTAGCATATTCGTACTATGAGAATAAAGTGAACGTTTGATCGTTAGTCACACTAAATTCGCATGCGAATTGCATAATTTATGCAACAATTTTGCGTGTGGTGTCATAATTATTTAGAGTATTACTCAAATTTATGCACTCGCCAGGCAGCTGTGCCATTTGCCCCAAAAAACTTGTCATGCCACTGACGCAGCCAGCTGTCCTTCTATTAGATTACGCTATCCGATAATTGATTACAAATAAACACACATACACTAAACACACACACACACACACACAATGTACGTGTTCCGTTTGTGGCGCGTGCACAAACATATAAACTACACACATATATTTGTTTAGGCAACAGAGCAAGAAAAATCGTAAAGGGGTGACCCATTTGACCCTGACCCCGGGCATATGCCACAGACAAAGCCTGACCCACCCCAAAGCAGAGTTTGGCCAGAGTTCGGCTTGAGTTTTTTGTTTGGCCAGGTGTTTGAGTTCTTAGTTCCGCTTTGACAGTGACGCAAAGCAAAACGCACCTGAAAAAGTCAACACACTTAGTATATACATTAAAAAAAATAATTGAACTAAATTCAAGTCGCCATAATTCTTTTATCCAGAAAGTACATTTTTAAATTCGAATATTGTGGCTTTCTCACAACTTAAAAATTTGAGTCTAAATTTCTCTAATACTAAGATAAATATTTATGTAAAGCAGGAATTTTATAAAGTATTTTTCCTGCATTTCTTTCTTCAAGAAATGTATTTTTTAATAATAAAAATCATATTTGAATAGTAAAAAAGGAAATTTCAAATTTTTTTTAGAAATTCAGTATCAATAAATAATAATTTAAAAATATTTCTAAATATGTGAAGCAGATTATATATTGAATTGCGATTTAAGGGCTATTTTTTTCTGAGTGTATGGGAATCTTTATTAGTTGCATTTGAGTGCAGGGCACTAAGCAGGACAGCAGCAATCAATTAGACAATGTCATTTGCCGAGCAATTTACATCACACTCAGCCAGGGAGCTAAGCTGCTTTCCGATGCAAGCACAACCAGAGACAAGTGAGTAGCTTGTAATGAGGTCTTAGCTACTCTCTCTCTCCCTCTCTCTATCTTTATCTATCTCTTTCTGCTTTGCTAGTCCAGTGTACTTAGTGCTACTTGTGCTGGTCAAACGCATCATTGCTGCACTTCAGCAAACCAAACACACTCAAACAAGTGTATTATTTTAAGAGCGAAACTTGGCTTAAATATAGTTTGAAGGCTGAGCTGGGAAAGAGAAAGAAAATAACTCAAGTAGTGTAGAATCTTAATGTAATCTGAACTAAGTGAATTTTCGCTGCATACTTGGGTTAAGCTGAGCGGGGGGCAATCCATTAAACTGCAACTGACAGCTTTGGGAATTTTATAATTTATCAAAATGAGAATTGATGCGCCGAGCTCTGCTCGCAAGCTTACCCCCTGAACGAAATCCAAGGTGCATCCCTTGATACCAAGTGGCCACATGCCACATGCCACATGCCACACGACATGCCGTCGTAAATACCAAAAATGCTTTGCCAAATATTTAGCTGCACTCTTGGCGACACGCTCGGCCAACACCAAAAAAAAGATGCCAAAAAAAAACCCCATCTATGGCGCCTGAACGTGTGCAGCAGCTTTAACTGGGCTGCATTCGTTTGTTTTACTCGAACAATCAAGATGGTGTAAAGGTCCTTGGGGTGGGGGAACTGTGCCACAGTTCGTGGCAGCCCTTCCCTTATTTACGCTTGCATTGCATTTAATATTTGTGCCTGCAAATAGTATTAAAAATAATATTCCGGCTTAAAAGGCATTACATGCAGCGCTGACAGACGACGGCTTATGCACTTAATGAAATGTACACGGCAATTGTCGTGCTGAAGAAGAAGAACACACACATGCACACACACACACACACACGCACGCACGCACGCACACACACATACACTCTCTGGCTATGAAGATGGCAACATCTGCGGTTTTTGTATCTGTCTCTGGCTCTGGCCAAGGCAATAAATCGGGCCAACTTAAATTCCATGCCACCAGCAAATTCATATTAAAGGCTTTCGCCAAGCACTTGCTACGTGCCACCGCTTCGTCAAGCGGGAGGAGGGGTGGAGGTGGGAGTTGCACATTGCCTGTTAATTTCAAGTATTTGTCCATGCATTTTATGGTTGACAAAAAAAGGCAAATTAAAATGAAAGTCTTTATTTTAAATTATCTGGCTACTAAATAAATTCACAAATGAATTAATTCACATATTCCTGTGTTCTCTGATGTTGTTTGCATTTGAATTACGAAATTTATACAGCTAATTAAATTTGATGATTTGAACACTTCAACAATTACCTAATCTTAATGCAATTCAATGAGTCTGTTGGCTCGCAGTTACTAGCCAAATGCAGCACTTTGTAACACAGTTAATGGCTAATTTAAACATTATGCGCAATTATTTAAAATGACTAACGAATCTCGTAGCCAAAAATGATTGTAATATTAATAATATTTAAATGGATGTCATTTTGCTGGAAGTGCCAAGGAAATGTCGTTCGAGGTGCGCCTTGCAATAGCAATAAATCAAAATTAATTCGTAAGGACCACAAGGAATTTTCAATTACGATGCAATGCACAAAACCAAATGTCAAAATTAGTTATTAAGCAAACTTTTGCGGCAAGTCAATGCATAAAACCAAGCAGTGGAAATTATGGAGCCAGGACAACAACAGGAGCATTAGCAAAAACAGGAAACACTGCAAGTCAGGCAGACATAATTTAATATTCAGGAGGCTAAATGAGAGACTTAGGCAGGAAAAGAGCCTCGGCTAAATGTGTTTTACAATTGGCTAATCCGACAAGTCTCACACAAGTTCCGGCCAGAAGTATTTTAATAGACCTTGCCAGCAAGCAGACATCAAAACAATATTCGTTAAATGCAAGACAACAATTATAATGGAATAGATGTGGTTTCTCAGATCAGAGAGACTGCTTCTTTGGCTCGATGTCCCCCTGCTCAACCCCAGCTGCTGTTGTGGATGGGAACGGTTGATTGGATTGAGCCATCAGCTTTTGATAGCAATGATGACCGACTTTCATTCCCGGCTCCATTTCCACTTGTTCGGGCATTCCATCGCCATCATCCTGAAACGATGGCAGTCGCATTGGCGCCTCCAACATCATCGAACCATCCGAGACTATATTTTCCGATGGGCAATCCTCAATCGAACAGCTCTCCATGGCCGGCATTTTCTCATCCGTAATACTAATCTCTGAGGTGCTCCAGTCCCCAAATTCCTCGGTCATTAAACGACGTGCCAGCGGCACCGATAGATACTCCTTGTAGTGGTGTTTGCGACGTCGCTCGAACTCCTTGCGACGCACTTTCTCATCGACGGACTCTGGGAAATCATCGTCATCCGAGGAATCATCCGAATCGACATCCATGCCAAACGATGGCGTCTCCGATTCGGCAGCTATTAGTAGTTTCTCCATCAGTGCTTCGGTGTCCAATTCATGTTCCAAATCACCATCGAACACAAATGGGGTCTTCGGCTCATTGATTATCATATGGCCGTAATCCTTGTTGGCCGGATGAAATGTCTCCAGCACATTCATCTCATCAAATTGTACTCCCTTTATTTTCTGAGAGCCTTCCATTCTTATTATTCTTATTATTATTTATTTATTTTTGACTACAATTTGAATTAACTTTGTTTTGCTCCACGTATCCGGTGTATTCTATAATTGAGATTGAGATTGTGTTGAGCAAGCTATACGACTTGATAATGATGTCAAGGCCTACCTCGCAGTTAGAAAAGTATTTCTCAGTTACTGCTAAATGTGATTTAATAATCAATACAACCTTTATCATTTCGTTAACATACAATAATAGTTGAACCAAAATCAGTTTAAAAAAAAAATACAAAATGATAATGATTTTCATCTGCATTTAATCTTATTGCCCTATTTTTAGCGTAATACATACTTAAGCAATTGATACATTATTATTAATTTTAAAATATAATTATTAAAGTTTCATTAATATCTAATAAGGATTAGGTCTGTTTTCAAACCAAAAATTAAATTGCTATATATTTTGACAAGTACTTAAAAAAAAGTCTTCATCTCTTACGCTTTTAGCGTAATAATCAATTTATGCACCAAAATTAATTTTAAAATATAATTATTAATTTTTTTCTTCCAATAATAATTAGAAACTAAACAAATTGCAATATGTTTCGATTATGATAAAGATCTGCTGAGAGCCAAAGATTTTTGGTTATCTGAAACATGACTTTAAAACCGAATGAAAAATGTCGCTAGCCATTGTACAACGAATTTTTTATTTTGGTGGAGTTTTTCATTAATGAAAATCCTTTATTTTCCATTGGTTAGTCATGTCTTTTTTAATAGAGTTTTTCATTATGCTTGAAACGAGACTTCCAGCTGCTTCTGTCAGAGAGGGCACTAATTAAGATTTGACTTAATTGGAGCAGAACAAAGGCTCGCAAGCACATCAGGAGGGATTCATTTTAAGCTCACGTTTTTTCGAGTAGCTGGCTCTGATTAATCCTGGCTGGCTGCTGGATGTCAAGCACTTTATATGTGCAGCTATGTGCAGCAATGCCATCTAGACCACAAAGTAAACTCATTTTGACGTGTGCATCATCAGCGGCAGCTGTGCCGAGAGACAGCAGACGGGAGAGCTGTGAGCTGAGAGTTGTTGTTGATTATTGACCCAGGTTTTTGTTGTTATTGATGTAAACATATTCATCATGGCATGTCAGAGAGATGTTGCAACTGTTGTTGCCGTGGCAGCTGGCAGTTGGCAGTTGGCAGTTTCAAAGCACTTGATTGCACATATTTTTGCGCTGCAAGGGTAGGGCTTGCGATTGGGGCTTGTTGCATGTATTGCGAATTGATTGCAGCACATTATTTCACAATTTTGCCAGCAAATAAACAAGCGAGTGAAAAAGGCCGGAACTATGAACCAGGAAACCAGCAACCACCCAGCAAGCCAGCCAGTCAGCCAGCCAGTCAGCCAGCCAGTCAGCCAGCCAGCCAACACTTTCATGCATATTACGAGCTGTTCTGCGTATCAGCTCATCCAAAATTCGACAAAGTGCACGACAACCAAACCCAAACGCAATCCCAAACCCAAACCCAAACCCAAACCCAAAACCCAATGCTTATATTGATGATGTTACTGTTGCATGTTCGATGATGTTGATGATGATGTAGCTTTTGGCAACATTTGTACACTCAGGAAAATAAATCCAAATACCTAAAATCACCTTATTGTTCAGAAAGCATATTTCCAAATACAGTATTTATTATTTTCTTAATTTAAAAATATAATTGTAAAAAAAAATCAAAGGATTTTTCTATAAATTATGGTTTTTATTTCTGCTTATTAGATACTCATTTAGAGCTGTATCCAAAATAACGAATAACTTACTAATTAATCTCTTGGGCGATTTTTATTTGAAGGCAATGTTTACTCTTTCGCGATTTAGTAAGTTTGAGGCTGTATTTTTGTAGAGTGTAGCTATTTTTAGGGAGTTGTTGCAAGGCAGTTTTGATTGCTTGCTTTATGCAGAATGCAATGCAGCTATGGGCTAACAGTTTTGTTCGATTTACGAAATTACAGTTGCTCGATTGGATTTCTTCTATAGTAGTAGTAGAAGCAGTAGTCAGAGTCGACACCAGCGGCATTAATCTCAACAATGTGTGTATCTGGGAGATACACACCAGCTACGTGCCACAGACGGATGCGCATAAGTAACAGCTTGGGCCAGTCTACACTCGCTGCAGCCTTTAGCTGTAACTGTATCTTTATCCGGCATCCGTTCACAGGAGGCGGACGATCTTGTGTTTGTGGCTGCCACACTCAAACACACACAGAGAGAGAGATAGAGAGATATCCACGCAATTTTATGGCAATCATAAATTTCACTTGATTTTTGCCTTTCCGCAATTTTTACGCAACACAATGCAGCATCCGTTCCAGTTTGTTGACTGTAGATGTTTGCTTCTAGCTGTGGGTGGCGCCACGCAGTTCATATTATCTTTTCTTTTTTTATGGATTGGTGGATTTGTCGGCTGGACAGCTTTCTCGCTTGGCAGCGTTATGCATATTTATTAAAAACTGTCTGCTGCGATTAAAAGCCAATCAGGCCAATTGCAAATTCCTTTTATTGACTCCCCCCGCCTTATAAATATTTAAAATTTAATTTCGGGGCACCACAGCTCAAGTTCTCGCTTCTCTGTTGGAATACATTTTTCTGCACCTAGATTAAAATGTGTGTGTGGCCGCGCATTTGTGCAACGCTTTATATGTGTATATCTTTCTCTGTGTGTGTGTGTGTGTGTGTTGAGCTCCTCCCCTCTCCTCTCTTAGTCAGGTGCTCGACTCGACATTGCCTGCACGGCAATCGAAGCGTGAAACGCTGAAGCTCGGCAGCCTGCCACACGCTAAAGGCAAACACGTTGAGCGCAAATGTAGCGCGTTTCCTTTCTGGCTTATACGCTGTACTCCCAACCAGGGACAAGCACCGGGACCACACACAAGCAGCAGTTGCAACTGTGGCAGCAGCAGCACCACCACCAGTGGCAGTGGCAGTAACTACACTCGGAAAAAAAACTTGGCTTATTATTCAATAAGAAAATTTCTGAAAAACAGGGTTTTTCTTTTCTTAATTGCAACAAAATCTTAGATCAGCCATTTTTTTGTTTTAGGATTCAGAAAGCACATTTTGGGAAAAGTTTTACAAGCAACTCTACAATACACTTTTTTTGAAATACTTTTATTTGAAAAAACTTACTATAATATCTGATACAAAAGCCGAGTCAGTCAAAGAAAACATTTTTCTACTTTTCACAAAATATTACATTTTACAAAATATTTCTAAAAAAAAAATTTAATATTTCTCTGATTGTTGATTTGGAAAAAGCCTTTCGAATTGATACAAAAATGTTTTCTTATATTGTAAATTTACTAGTTCTCAAGGCGATATTCTAAAATTCAGTGGGATTATTTCTGTGAGTGCAGTAGAAGCAGTACCACAAAAACTCCCACTCGAAACCAAAGTCCCAAATAGTGCCACTTATGAGTGTATCTCTGTGTCTGACCGAGTGTGTGGGTGGGAGTGTGTGGCATTTCGCTAACGCTCGACAGCTTGGCAAACAGTTAAATAAAGTTGGCAGCTCTCCCGCTTTGTGGTTGGATGACTTTTATCCTCCAACGCAGTTAGTGGGAGTAATACCAATCGTTGAGTATTTTGGCTTCATAATAAAGTTGTAAGAAATATGATCCTAGTCTTATTGTGTTGTTTTCAAATTTATCCAATGAAAGGTAAGTGCTCTATTATGAAAGGGAATGTTTGATAAATATACAGAGTAATGAAAGTATATCTATTGATATTTATTTTTTTATGCACACATGTTTGTTTCAAAATAATTACCTTCCTTCATTGTTGAGCTAGAAATGTGTTTAAAACATGTTAACAGTGTGGTTCTCGTCTGAAGCTTTGAGCTTGTAGTTTTGATTTTAAGGTGAAAACATGTACAAAAAACAATAAAAGCTGAAAATCGACTGTTTTGATAAAATTATAACTGAAAAGACTTTATTCGACCTGACAAGCACTTCTCTTTTCAAACTTTAAATGTGGTATTAGCTTCGAGCCTCGAGCTTTGAAAATCGGATAGCTTTTGAGAAAGGCATAGCTGTAAAATGATTCTACACTTCCCTACAGCCAGTTTCTGGGCAGAGATTTTATGTGTATCAAGTAGATTTGCCCTTATTTTCAACTGAAGTAAATTGTTCGATAATTACAACATGCTTTACTTTATTTCGTTCAATTTGATTCGATTTAGATGCGCAGCTCAATGGTTCTTATATTGGGGATTCAGCAAGAGGGTCCACAGCTGTTGGCGCAACCGCCGCACGGGCCGCATGCAGCACAGGGTCCACAGCAACCAAAACAGGGCCCTGTGGCATAGCAAGGTCCACAGACATTGGGTCCAAAGCAGCCACCACCACAGGGACCGGCACCGCAGGGACCGCATCCACCACAGCCACCTCCACAAGGTCCACAGCACATGATTGATCTAAGCAACGAAATTTTATTATTTAAGATAACACACACAAAAAAAAAATATATAATTCGATTTTATTTAATACCTGAAAACCGAAACAAATTGAAAGACTACAAAAATAATGTAGATGTTGTTGCTTCGAGCTGAGATGTAGATTAAAGTAGTTTAAAGCAAAGCAAAAGCGTCTAAGCACAAGTTAAGATGTATTTCTCAAAGGTGACTGGATGTGAATGTATATTTAAGATTTATTCTATACATGTTTATTTATTTATTTATATGTTATTATTTATATCAGACGACACAGGAAAATAAATTAAATTGAAATAAAAAAGAAGCGAAATAGTTGAATATTTGTTTCATGGATTATGCACAACCCATAAAAAAAACCACAGTGATTACACTGAAATCTTGCTTGAATAAATAAATGAATCATTTATTGGCAAACGTGCCATTTAATTATTGTTGGAATTAAGAGAATACTTTTATGATTTCATGACTTCTTAATGATCGATTTTCAACTTTAAATGTAGGATTGATTTAGGTGCAAAACTATGATCAGAAAGCCCTCGCTTTTTAATCTAAGTTGATTTTACGGTCATTTTGAAGTTTCGACCTATGCCCAAATGCCTATTTTTAGGCCAGTATTTTTACTTGCCTTCCGACTCAATTTCACGTTTTCAACTTTAAATGTAGGATTGATTTAGGTGCAAAACTATGATCAGAAAGCCCTCGCTTTTTAATCTAAGTTGAGTTTTGACGAAGTTACGGCATTTCAAAGTTTCGACCTATGCCCAAATGCCTATTATTAGGCCAGTATTTTTACTTGTCTTCCGACCCAATTTCACGTTTTCAACTTTAAATGTAGGATTGATTTAGGTGCAAAACTATGATCAGAAAGCCCTCGCTTTTTAATCTAAGTTGATTTTTGACGAAGTTACGGCATTTTGAAGTTTCGACCTATGCCCAAATGCCTATTTTTAGGCCAGTATTTTTACTTGTCTTCCGACCCAATTTCACTTTTTCAACTTTAAATGTAGGATTGATTTAGGTGCAAAACTATGATCAGAAAGCCCTCGCTTTTTAATCTAAGTTGATTTTTGACGAAGTTACGGCATTTTGAAGTTTCGACCTATGCCCAAATGCCTATTTTTAGGCCAGTATTTTTACTTGTCTTCCGACCCAATTTCACGTTTTCAACTTTAAATGTAGGATTGATTTAGGTGCAAAACTATGATCAGTAAGCCCTCGCTTTTTAATCTAAGTTGATTTTTGACGAAGTTACGGCATTTTGAAGTTTCGACCTATGCCCAAATGCCTATTTTTAGGCCAGTATTTTTACTTGTCTTCCGACCCAATTTCACGTTTTCAACTTTAAATGTACGATTGATTTAGGTGCAAAACTATGATCAGAAAGCCCTCGCTTTTTAATCTAAGTTGATTTTTGACGAAGTTACGGCATTTTGAAGTTTCGACCTATGCCCTAATGCCTATTTTTAGGCCAGTATTTTTACTTGTCTTCCGACCCAATTTCACGTTTTCAACTTTAAATGTAAGATTGATTTAGGTGCAAAACTATGATCAGAAAGCCCTCGCTTTTTAATCTAAGTTGATTTTTGACGAAGTTATAGCATTTTGAAGTTTCGACCTATGCCCATATACCGATTTTCAGGCTAGAACTTTTACTCCCTGTACACATTGTACACCGCGGATTTGCCGATTCCGGTTGCCAGAAACACGCTGCTTGCCACATATGCCACTTGCTAACTCCTCCACTGCCTGGAGAGCCTCAGCGGTTACGCAAAGGTTCTTGGATGGTTTCAGTACCTGGGCCAACCGGTGAAATATCTGCATCAATGAGAACAAGTCTCAGCACTGTACGTTTGCGCTCAGGAGTGGAAACTGTCCAAGCGTCCGACTCAACAACACGATCATACCTCAGGGGAACCATGTTCGCTACCTGGGTATGTATCTGGACAGGAAACTTACCTGGCGTAAACACATACAGGTCACGCCAGCAGTATGTAGATCCAAGAGGGTGAAACTCAACTGGTTGCTGAAGTCATCCAGCAAACTCAGCTTGAGCAACAAGCTGCTGGTGTACAGGAGCATCATCGTGCCCACATGGACATATGGGATTCCATTTTGGGGCACAGTGGCAAAATCGTGGATTAATCAAATTCAAGTCTTGCAGAACAAGGTGCTAAGACACATCTCTGGTGCTCCACCCTATGTGAGCAATTTGACACTGCGCAACGACTTCAGTGTACCGACAGTCATTAGTCAAATAAACCGACATACAAGTCGTTACAATGACCGGTTGCATAACCATGTCAACCCTTTGGCCTGCTCACTAGGGTCAAATACAACTCGTCGACGCTTAAAGCGCCTCCACACCAGCGAGATCTGGACAGTTGGGCGTTAATATTTTCCAATTTTCTTATTAGTGTTCTGCAAATGTTACATTTAATGTTAAATTGATGTTACGTAATATTGTAACATGTTAATACCAATTATTTGTTTATGTTATTGATTTAAATCCGCTGTCATTATGTATATTTTCAAAACAATATTTTATAACCTTTCAGTAGGTTGATTAATATTAAATTAAATTGCTACATCAAAAAATAGAAATAATCACAGAGGTTAAGGCAAGGAATAATTAGTAGCGCTGCGCTGAAGTGGGAAAAAGTAACGTGTATATCTAGAAGCAACATAAAAATTAGTTTATATATTATTTATAAATAATTTAGTTTATATTTTGATATATAATTTCCAGTTGGTTCAGCTTACAATTACGTTTAGCATTATTTAATAATAATAGTAATTAATGAATACAGATAAATAAGCTAATGTGACTTAAGATATGGCTTGTGATACAGTTGCAAACATTAGTTGCATTTACAGTTTTTGGCATTTAATTGTTGTTGCAAGTTGAGAGAGTGCTATTATAATTTCATGACACACAATGGTGCGCTAATGAATACGAATAACAAGAAACTCGTATGTGGCGACACGCACTCGCACGCGATTCAACAACTTGACAACAGCAAATAAACCGCAACAAACAAACAAACAAACAGTCAGCTGATTGTGAGCCAAGACAGATAGACAGACAGACAGACAGGCAGGCAGACTGGGAGTCAGTATAGGAGAGACAGTTGCACAAAGTACTCGGGCACAAACTACTTACTTACTTACGAGTACTTTTACCCACTTATGTGGGGCAAAAGCGGCAAACAAAGTTATGCGGCAAGTTGAGCCATTTGTTTTTGTTATTGTCTACACTCGGCAACTGTCTTTTCACATAATGTCGCACTGCCTGTTAAAGTTGCCTCCCTTTTTTGTTGCTCCTCTTTTTCTCCTACTTTTTTTAGCTTGCAGCAAACGCAGTGCAAAACTCACATAAATTACGCGCCCAGCAAAAGTCACAAAATGTCAAATGCAGCAAACACAAAAACTAAAAACTAAAAAAAAGAAAACAACAACCAAAATTCAACGACCACAAATAAAAATGAAAAAATTAAGAGTACTCGCGGCTGAGTCATCGTTGGAGGCCCAACTTCAATTGCAGCCGAGTCGGATAACTTTACGCGAGGAAATGCGACCAATTTGTACTCATCGCCTGCAATATGAATGCGCCGAATGCTCCTCCATTCATTGTCTCCGAAACCTGGTCAGGTCTGCTCTCGTCTGTCCTGGCCTGCTCTGCCCTGGCCTGGCCTGGCCTGTCCTGGTCGGTAGTTGGTAAACGTTGCCGGTATTCTCTGTGGTCGATATGCGCGTGTTGGCCTTCAAAACTGACAGCCAAGCGACAGCAAAAAAAAAGAGAGGCAAAAAAGAAAAATGACAAAGCTAACTATGATTTATGGCGCTTTGGGCACAGGATGTCGCAATAGAAACTTGTAGGTGGAGTGCTCCAATATAGCCAATTAAATTACTGCAGCTTGCAAACATCACAATTAAGAGAACCACATCAGAAATCGGGCAGTAGTATAAATAGAATAAGCATAGTATTATTAATTTGATGAGTAAACATATATAAAAATGGAATATACATCTACGAATTATTATAATTATTATTATCTAAAGATGTTTTGTTAAAGTTGTAAGTTATTTTTCATTAATTCGCGATGTTACACTCATTGTAAGATATGTTAAATAAAGGCATTATTACCATTTTTTTTAAAAAAAAATTGCAATTAACTCTTGAGTTATTATTTGTAATTTAGATTTAGATTCTTGCCTCATATTTTTCATTTATATAAATAATCTCATAACTGTGGGAAACTTGTCTGATTTATTTGACCCAGACAACTAATTATTTTTTTTATTTAAAATTTTTTAATAATTTACATGTTGATTCGAACTTCTATTAAATTCTTGTCTTTTTTCAATAAATAAATGTTGGCTGTTGATCGGGTTCATCCTTGCAGACTTATTTAATATATCCCTTATTTTATTTTATACATATTTTTCTCTTATGTTTTTTAATTAACTTTTCCGTTTTCATTTTAAATAATTGTATTCAATTTTAAACCTTCTAAAAATTTATTTTCTGTTTTTATCAAACATTACAATTAAAAAACAACTAAATACATAATGAAATATTGTGTTTTATTCTGGTCTTTAAATTTCTTCATTTTTCGTTTCCGAATCGTATCCAAAATACTCCGCAAAATAAATCACAGAGTTTTAAGGCCAATAAACGCATTTAAGTTGTGAAAATTTGATTTTGGCTCGTTTCTTATCCATTTTTTTTTTCGTTAGGCATGTGTAATGAAACTGGCGATAAAGGAACAGAGAGAGAAAACGAGAGAGAGAGAGAGAGAACATCAAAAAATCATGCAGATGAGTTTAGCAACAGAATGCAGCAGCGACAATTAGAATTCTCCGGGTGCTCTGTGCCGAGGCTGCTGCTGCTGTTTCTACTACTCGGTATATAGACAAAATAATGGTCATGAAATGAAATCGAATCAGGGCAATTCACTGCCAGCCAGCCAGCCAAACAGACAGACAGACAGATAGACAGACAGACAGACATTCAACCAAAGGCTGCTGCCACTGCATGAAGATGGGGCAAGAACTGACCCATGCAAAAAAATAGGGGAAAAAAGATATAGGCATGCTCTGGCAATGATCAAAATGATGCTGACGATGATGATGATGATGATGATGGTGATGGTGATGATTGTGTTGCAGACGTGGCCAACAAAAACTGCGAAATGTTGAATGTGATGTGATTCGATGCGTTTCGAGTTTGAGTCTGCGTCTGGCAGTCAGCTGGGCGTGAAAATGCAATTAACTGGCCCAGGATCAACAGGAGTTGAAACGGCACCAGCAACGCACAGAGAGAGTTGAAAATGCAACAAACAAATAGATAAAATAAAAAGTAGTATGAAAAAAACCTAGCTAGCCACAACAATTGTAATTAAAAGCAACGCTAACTAAAAATGATAAATATCTTGGCAAAAAGCAAAGCGAAACAAGTTAAATAAAAACAGCCAAAGAGAAACAGAAAACTTTTACTTTTACTTTTGGTTTTTTGTGTCTGGTTGTTTGTTACTTTTCACACACACACAATGCACACTGGCACTCATACACAAACACACACACACATACACACAGACACACACACACAATAAATGGCCGGCTTGGGAGCTGCCATAATACAATTTATACGACAACACTTTAGTGCAAAGTTTATGCGCAGTGTTTACAACATGCCATAAAAGCCGGACAATGCATGCAACATGAAGGGGGGTGGGGTGGCGGTGTATTAGGGCAACGCTTGGCCATAATGTAACCCGTAAATGTACTCTGGCGTAGTCCTTCGCTGCGGGTGCGTAACAAGTGCAGCCCGCATAAGTAGGATGATCTGCCTCAGCTGAGTTGAAGCAGGAGTTGAAATTGGAGTTGGAGTCGGCAGTTTCAATCCCGGAGCTCATCGGCGTCTCTGTCTTGGTTGGTGCACAAACTGTCGCCAGCATTGGCAGCTAGTAAAAATTAAGCAATAAACTAAGTTGAACACAGGTTGGCCCTCGTTATGGCCAAGAAACACAACAAAACATAACACAAACAGTTGTGGCAGCAGCAAATATGTTCTTGCGTCCATAATCCAGACACTTTTAATGGCAACAACACGACATTGTCGAGCAGTTTGCAAACATTTAACTCAAGTGTCCATTTGAGTCTGTCAGCCACAGCTTTACATTTACGTTAGCATACTGCTGATAACTGATAGCTCCGTAGCTAATTCATCTGGCAAACTCAACTAGACTTTAGTTATTAGCCCTTAAGCCAGCAGCTAGTAAACAAATTCTAATAAATAATTCGATGGAAATCCGTATAGATTTGTAAATATTTCATCTTCTAACTCAACCAGACTTTAGCTATTAGCCACTAAGCCATAAGGTAATGCAAACATTATTGACAAATCTTAAATTTCATTTTACAAACTCATCTGGACTTTAAATATTAGCTATTAAGCAAAAAGACTTTTGTTTATTAAATTTAATCCTTAAAACTCAAGTAGCATTTGAAAATCTATAAAAAAAAAACATTCAGTGATTCATTTCATAACAATTTGGCTCTAAATAAATTCCAGAAAAATCTATGCAGAGGATTTTGTTTTTAATTTACATTTCATCTTGTACACTTAGCTAGACTTAAGTAATTTATAATTAAGACATGAAGCAAGTCTCTCAAAATCTACTTGTCTTTGAAATATATTTCATATTGCCAATTCAACTGAACTTTAGTTATTCACAATCAAGCCGCAAGGCTACACATGAATGCCATGAAAATCTATCGTATGAAATCTATAGATTATGTGAACTTATAATTAATATCTTCGCAAAATACCTGAAATGCAAGCAAGACAAGATTCAAGTCGACTTCAGCAACCGTATCAATTTATCAATTTACGAACAGCGTTCAGTACACATTCAATTAGTGTTATATAATTTGTGGCACAATGACAGCAGATAATTATACAGTTAATGGAAAATATAAATTTAATTAAAACAAACAGCAAAACGCCAATGGGTGCTGCGAGTCAGTTTCCGTCCATTTCCACCCTTTGTCAGTCAGTTAATCAATTCCAGCAAAATCAGAAGGTGAAGTGACAACTGTACTACAAGGAGTTGACTCAACACCTGAGGCGACTCAAAATGCCGCAATCTAATTAATTATGTAACCGACAAAATGAAATCAACGCTAAATAGGCCGGCAAAACAAAACAAGTTATGGGCGAACCCAACGCCAAACACTTGGCTAACTTATGCTAATGATTATGTTGAACATCAACAATGTTGGGGGCAGCGGCAGCAACAACTGCTGCAGATACAATTTGTAATCGCTTCAGCACACAAATCAATAAATGCCATTGTCGCCATTGAAATTAATGTTATATTCGCAGGCAATTCTCGTTTTGGGCTGGGCTGGAAAATACACTCTTGCCCCAAAAACCCAAAAGCTAAACAAACGCTCCATCAATATCAATAACACACAGTCGCCTAATCAAATTGCCACAGAGAGTGCAACTCGTGGCACGCGTCTCGCTTAATTGCTTTCAATTTGCCACAAATTACATGGCCCAAGCTGAAGTGGCCGCATCTCTATTTATTTTTTTGTTTTTTCTTCATTTCTGCATTATCATTTTCATAAATTTACTTTAAATTGACTTTTTGACGCGCAGCGTTTCAAAATTGAGACACTTGTGACTAATTTGCAACACATTTTGCTCCAAAGTTTGCCACAAAAAAAAAATCAAATGACCAAAAAGGAAATGACAAAAGTCACAAACCACCGCACTTGTTTCTAAAAAGAAAATGGGGAAAAAACAAAGAACTGCATTGGGCTCAACGAATACTGAATACACTTGCAGAAAGAGTATTTCATTTATTGTTCTACTTATGACCATATTTAACAATTATTTACATAAATCATTGCTTTAGGTTGCATTCAATTTAAAAATTATTTATCAATTTGGGTTTGAAAAATCAAAAGACTTTCCAACATCACCAGAAATTTATAAATAAATTTTACGTACATATTAAAAATTTCCTAAATTAATAATAATAATTAATACTTTAGTTGAAAACTGTGAAAAAACAGTTATTTTTTGTATAATAAAGTTCAAATTAAAATGTGTATATAAATTGTTTCTTTACTGATCTTATTTGATCGAGCACCTCTCAAAATGATTTGAGAGACTTGCTCGACAATATGTTCACTTGATTAAGTTACAAAAGCCTTTATCACTCGATCTGCCCACTCTCCCGAATTGTTATGCCCATTGCAAGAGTATCAAAAATGAAATAAAAAAAGGCAAGGAAAGCGCAAAAGTAGCGTTGAAAATTAAGTGGAAATGAATTGCACGCTTGAATTTCAATGGAGCGTCCGGCACGTTAATGTTTACTCAAGTGGAAATCGAGTCACCGACGGACTCGACTCGACTCGACTCGTCCAGTTGTCACCCACTCCCCACTTCCCGCCCAACCCACAGCATATGCTGCCCATTTCCGGCCAGCAACTTTCTGAACAACCACAAAAGCTAGCCAGTCTAAAAAAAAGTAAATAAAAAAAGGAAAATATTTGTGCAAAGACAGCGGACAAAGGAAAAAGTCAAACAAAGCCAAAATCAGTGGCAAAATGCAAAAGTGACTCGTCAAATGACAGGCCTGTGGCAGCTAGGCTTCCATTTGACAAACCTGCAGGAATGCCAGGACAGTCCAGGCCATTTTGGCCAGTTGATAATTAATACATAATGTTTGAGCAATCTGAGACTATGTTGACTAAAAATATATCCGAAATGAAATTTAAAAAATTGCCGAAATAAGGTTTTCACCCAAGCTTTTCTTGCATTAAGAAACAATTTGTAAATATGTTGTTTCATTGCCTATAAGCTCCGATCTTATTATTTGGCATTAAGTGTTACCTCAGCGATATCTGGCACATTTGGAATTTAGTCGGAACAACTTAAGAGAGGGATGCGATTAGTAAATAATATTATTATAGCTGCTACAGTTGCTGCCGCTTTTGTGTAGCAGCCTTTCTTATTATTGTTATTGTTGTGGTTGCTATTGTTGCTTATTGTGTTGTTGTGCAAAAAGTTTTGAGCAGCAAGTCGAGTTAATTTGTATCCACAACTCAATTGCAAAAGTTTAAGCGAGCAAAAGATTTATGAAGTTTTTGTATGCAATAATATGGCAAGCGGAGAATGGTCCAGAATTGTAGCTGCTGTGGCTGTGGCTATGGCCGAAAGGAAGCAGCAAATGCGCCAGCAAAACTCAAAAACAATAAACAAGGATAACAAGGACGACGCAAGTACGATAAGTATGCAATGGGAAACACACTGAAAGTCGATGGCCACAACAGAAAATATAAACAGAAAGCAAGTCAAGTTGAGTCGAGTCCAAGGCTGCGGGCATTGCAATCAACTTTGATAAGCAGCAAATGGCCAGGCAAATGATAACGATAACGAGTCTATCGATAGCACAATAGCATAGACCATCAGCCGCGACCACCAAAGTCAAAGTCAATGCAGTCGATGCCGATTGAGTTTTGTGTGCAAAGGTTACAAGCTCAAAGCAGCCAGCGCACAAAATTAGTTTCGCTTGCGGCCAAAAACTCAATTTTCATAACAATTTCTCTGCCATAATGAAGCTATGTGCAACTTAATTCTTCATCTCCTTTGTCTTCCTCTTCGTCTTGTTGATTTAACTGCTAATGCTGCCACATCTCTCGAACTGGGTGCTCCAGTTATTAAAATGTTGCTAGTTGACTTATCGCACAGCTGGCAAGCATAAAATGTGAATTGGAAATTATTATTCAAAAAAACACACAGCACTGATTTCTGTCAGATATCGAACATTCAATACACTCCACTAGGAACACTATAAATGGAATCTGCTTACATCGCACACTTGCAGGATCAAGTGGATCAAGTTTAAAACTGGACGATTTGTGCTATCACAGAATATGTATGGCAAAGTATTTCGCAAAAAACAGAAAGCACGATTTTAGCAAGAGATCTTAACATCTTAAAATCTCAAAATGTTTTTTAAAATAAAAAAAAAACGCTGTTTAAATTAATTATATATAATCCGTACATAATCTGGACACATTTAATATTTAAGAAAAACAAATAATATAAAAATCTCAAACTTAAGCCTAGGAAGCCATAGATATGATATCATATTTGGAAGATACTCTGCAAGTGATGTAAAGTTGAAAGTTAAAAGAGAGAAAGAAAATTGAATAATAAATAAAATAAAGAGAAATATATCTGCACTCGATCTCTTTAAGTAAAATAATCTGCAAAATCTCTAAACAGCCAAGTAAAGTAAAAATTTGTGTCAAGCTTAAGCCTGGGAACCTAAATATATAATCAAGCTAAATATATAATCAAGCTCCAAGACTCTGGAGATTTGATTTAATATTCGCAAATCCGTCGGCAAGGGTATATAAAAATGATACAAATTTGCATTGGAAGTGTCGGTGTGTGTAGCGTGTGTGGCATTGAAAACAATGCAAAAAGTTTTGAGGCAGACGCGGCGTATGCGCAACGTTAACTTTGCATATGCATAAAAGATTTCCAATTGTTGCTGTAGCAATTGCAGTTGTTTCTGTTGCTGTTGCTGTTGCTGTTGCAGTTGCTGCTGCTACTGCTGCTGCATAATTTCGTATAAATTTCGCTGACATTTTTTAATCTATGTTGAAAGTTTGCTGCGCACACACACAAATGCATATATTCACACACATAAATATATGTATATACACTCCTATATATCACCATTTGCATAAATCCCAATTGCAGTGCACTTTGCCATGCCCGTGTCTCAATGGCCAAATAAAATATCAACTCCGGCAACAACAGCAACAACAACAACAACAGCAACAACTAAAATAACCAGCTCAGCTCAGCTGCACTTTAGTCGTTCGCCTTGTCTTGAAGATTCATAAAATGTGTATGAGTGCAAAATGTTTTAAATTTATTACAATAAAAAGAAAAAAAGAAATACGCGAGAGCGTATACGCAAATGCGACATAAAACGCTAAAAGATAAAACAGCTTTTTGCCAAGGCAATGGCCATTTTTTATGCCCCTTAAAGTGCGCCACATAAAAAGCAGGCAAGCATACACCCCGAGAGAGAGGGAGTGAAAGAGGTGTACATACAGGTGAGTCTGACGGAATGCATTGATGTGACTACAAAAAAAAGAAGAAAAACGAGTGGAAACGTTGCAATCACAGGGCGTAATCGACTGCGTAATACACTGATACATATAAATAATATCAGCTGATAAGTAAAAGGGGTTTCCAGAAATCTATCCTCAACCTGGGGCCAGCGGGTGAGGGAATGGTCTAAAAACTAATAAGCCCATGGGCCAGTGGAGTTGGGAGTGGCCAATGCCAATCTGCCGACAACATACCAATAAAATTTCGTCAATGTGAGATATATGAAGCTTTGTCGATTTGCGACTATCGATTTATGTTTATCGATTTGCGCTTATAGATTCTGATCGATTTTCTAGTGCCCTAGTGGACATTGCACAAAACCAATATACTTTGAATACCTTCGTTATCAGAGTAGGGAAAAAAGTATATAGGAGAAGTAGAATTTGTTGCAGCTGCCACATTTATCAGCCAAAGGCAAAGGTGGTGCCTCCGTTTCAGTTTCAGTGTTACAGTTACAGTTTCAATTTCAGAGCAACTTACCGTTTTCTATCGGTCTGGCTGACTGTCTGACTGGCTGGCTGCCCCATGTTTTCCTCTGCGGCCGTTCATCAGTTGCCCCACAAAGCAGACGCATTTATTACATTGCTCTTGCACCGTTTTGACTCGCTCTTTTTTGTTGTTGCTTTTTATTTTGCTTTTTTTGTGCTTTTGGCTTTTTTCTCTTCCGCCGGCCTTTTAACTGAAAAATTGGCACAGTGCGCCGCTTGGCATGCAAAGCAACCATTACAATTATTTCAACTTCTCCTCCTTCTCCTTTTTGTTGTAACCATTGCTTTCTTTTCTTTTCGCCTTTTTTCTCTTTTTGCTTTTTTGCCTTTTGCTGGCTGCCTGCTGCCATTGTCAGTTGGCCACGCGCCTGCCACGCTTCAGTGGCCGTGGCTCGTCCTTGCCACGGCTTATGAGGATGCCACACAGCGCCGCAAACGCAATGGCAGCTTCTATTTTGGGCAACGGGTATATTGTCTAGCGGCAAATTGAATTCAAAACGCAGATAACAAAATCTTCTAAGCTGACCTCAACATAGAGTCATCTAAATTTTATTATCAATTTCAAAAATCAATAAATTGCTCCTAAGAGTACAGCTTTATAACATGTGTAAATGGTTGAGACGTTTGTTAATATGAAAACGATTTGTATTTAAGAACATATTTCACTGACTTACGAATTTTTTAAAGATTTCTAAACCAGGGTATACCAGTCGACGTTGCTTGTACTCGTATATACATAGTTTTACTATGATTCTATAGTTGTAGTTGTACTGGTTAACGAACTTGAATGTTCATTGAAGTGTGTGGGAAATCAATTAATGTGCTGTTTCCCTTTTGAAGTTTTTTTTTTCTAAGATTTACGCATGGCTTCAGCATGTGTCAAGTGCAACTCAAACAAACCTGCGAACCGAGCGAAACAAATCAATTTCGAAAAAGGCTACCCCAAAACTGAGATGAACAAATTTGATATGGGCTTGTCCGCTTCTGTTGTGGTTATTTTTGCAACTCGCTTTGCTAATGAGATCAGAGTTGGCCATGTTGAAGTTGGAGCAGAATGCTGATAGCTGAAAGCTGAAAGCTGGAACAGAATGAGAATCTGTAGTTTGTTGTGGGCTGTTGGCTTACATTGAGAGCTGGTTGAGTAAATATTTGACTTCTTGGCTTTTTGTTGCTGACAACTGACCACAAAATTTGTTTAACATGCCAAGCATCCCAAAATTTCATGCCGCATTGCCTGTGCAACTGACCCAGATTTCTGTGCAATCTGGGTCGTCGTCATGGGTCTCGGTTTTGTTATGAGATGGGGGGATGAACAAACAGTGGTAAAGATGATGGCGATGATGATGTCGTTGATGTCGCCGACGAGCGGACGGCAACTCATCTTGGGTCAGTGTTGTGTTGCCAGTGGCAACAACCAGTTTCATGCCGCAACAATTTCATTAAATTTTACTTGATGGCAAATTCGGGAAATATGACAAAGCCACACAACGCCAATTGTAGTGCTCAAAATAATATGTCAGTTGCACATTTACACACGAGTGCATTGCGCAGGTACAGATGTACACACACAACAGTACACACACACAAACACAAGCACAAGCACACACACACACACACACACACACAGCCTGCCACACTCAGCGATATGTCTGAAGTTTGTCAAATTGGAAGGGCGTATAACCGAAAACCGCAAATGCCAAGCAGCTGCTGAAAGATAATTTAATTAGTTGCAACATAAATACAAATTTTATCAATTTCGAATTGCGAGTTGCACTTATGCATGCTTGCCACTAAGCTAAATTAACAATTGTCATAGATTGCACATAATTTGAACAGAATTTAAGAATTCAATTGCAAAACTCGAGTTGCTCTTAAAATAATTGCACAGAAAATGTGCGACTAACTGTTGCTGATGCCAACTGCACTCGAAAAAATATCGCCCTAAAAACTGCGTAGCGTTCCTTGTTTTTAGAAACAATTTCAAAATAAAGGAAAACCAATTCTGCAAATTAGAAAACATTGTCCTATGAAAAATGAAGAAAAGAAAAACATCGACTTTTCAAAACAAACATTCCGATTGATAACGTGAGTTACCCCTGGCTAATTTTCAAAATTCAGATTGATTTTTCTCCAAGTGTGGTCAAGGCTTAAGAGACGAAGGGAGGGGGCTGGATGCAGCCTTGAAATCGGGCTCGGAGTTGGCTGCAAAGATAGCTGGCTTGAATGCAGGCGAGCGACAAAGCGCCGTGGCCAATTATACGGTTTGTTAACATACAAAACAGAAAATGTAATTACATTTTGGAGTTGCTGAATGTGTCGTCGTCGTCGTCGTCGTCGTTGGTGGTGGTGGTGGTGGTGGTGGCGACGGCTCCTTTGAAATCCGATTTAATATTGTTAACTGTGTGCAAAACTTTGTCATTTAATTTTGCAAATTACACGAGATGCGCGACAGATATCAGACGGTGCAAGTGAGACAGAGAGAGTGAGAGGGGCACAAAGAGAGAGAGAGAGAGAGAGAGATGGGGTGAGAGTTGGGAATTTTAGATTCAAGTGCGAGTATGCAAATGTGCAAGAAGCTGCAGCCAGCTGCAAATGCAAATGTAATCTGCCCCCTCCAACCTGCCCCAAATGTTGCACCCATAATGCTGCTTTAATGCTTCAACTAATGAGCCTACATTAGCGGAATTCGAGCAACCACCCACACACACTGCTCCCCTGGGAGAGAGCCACCTGCTGCTCCCCAATGGGTGGCAGGCTTAGGGCACTGCAGTTTGTCACGTAATTTATTAAAATGCTACACACACACACACAGAGCGGGAAAGAGATAGATAGTGTGTGAACATATGCACGTACATTTATAACCACACACACACAGACACTTACTGATACAATTGGGGTAATCATCGTTAAGGCATAGCCATAATCAGTGCCACTATTGTATTGCAGTTCATTGATTTGCAATTATGACACGTGCCTGGCTCGCTTTAAGTCCGACACACACTCATCCACACACACCCTTGCACTCACACATACTCATTCACACACAACTACAAATCACAGGACATTCTTAAGTCGCGCCCTTTACAAAGAAAATATTACGAAAAGTGTTTATCAAAAAGGGAAAGAAAAGCGATTTTGAATTTGATTTTAAGTCATTTGCGAGCTCTTCAATAAAAAAAAAACATCAAAGGATTAAAACCTAAGCGTTTTTTATATATGTTGCTAAATTTGCAATTAAAATAAGTAAAAAATGTTCAGGTGAGAGCTTAGTTCCAAGTTTCCACAAATGAGCTTATGTTTATTAATTTTGCTTAGCAATAAGTGGATGCGAACCAATGAGTTGAAAAGTAGTACCAAGAACATCACTCCCTTCTCGGGAGGGCCTTAGCAACTCTGCCGTCGACGCCATCATAGCCGGGGGCTTTAGTGGACTTTAGCCTGCGTATTGTTCCCCCACTCAAAGTAACAGGCGAACAGACATGATTAGTTAAACGATTTACCTAAAGTATACTAATACTAATTAACCAATGTAATGAAAATAAAAATCAATATTTCACATTTGATCGCTTTTTCTTCGAGTATTCGTATTGTTTCCCCCTCAAAGTAACAGGCGAACAGAAATGTTTAGTTAAACGATTTACCTGGAGAATAACCTCAAATAAACGACCTTCAAAGTATGCAACAATTTCTTTTCAATTTATTTAAATCGAACTGCCTAAAAGTATACTAATACTAATTAACCAATGCAATGTAAATAAAAATAAATATTTCACATGTGAGCCTTTTTTCTTCGAGTTTTCGTAGTGTTTCCCCACTCAAAGTAACAGGCGAACAGAAATGTTTAGTTAAACGATTTAACTGGAGAATATCCTCAAATAAACGACCTTCACACACTGTACACCTTGTACACATTGTACACCGTGGACTTGCCGATTCCGGTAGCCAGAAACACGCTGCTTGCCACTCCTCCACTGCTTGGAGAGCAGCAGCGGTTACGCAAAGGTTCTTGGATGGTTTCAGTACCTGGGCCAACCGGTGAAATATCTGCATCAATGAGAACAAGTCTCAGCACTGTACGTTTGCGCTCAGGAGTGGTAACTGTCCAAGCGTCCGTCTCAACAACACGATCATTCCTCAGGGGAATCATGTTCGCTACCTGGGTATGTATCTGGACAGGAAACTTACCTGGCGTAAACACATACAGGTCACGGCAGCAGCGTGTAGATCCAACAGGGTGAAACTCAACTGGTTGCTGAAGTCATCCAGCAAACTCAGCTTGAGCAACAAGCTGCTGGTGTACAGGAGCATCATCGTGCCCACATGAACATATGGGATTCCATTTTGGGGCACAGCGGCAAAATCGTGGATTAATCAAATTCAAGTTTTGCAGAACAAGGTGCTAAGACACATCTCTGGTGCTCCACCCTATGTGAGCAATTTGACACTGCACAACGATTTCAGTGTACCGACAGTCATTAGTCAAATAAACCGACATAAAAGTCGTTACAATGACCGGTTGCATAACCATGTTAACCCATTGGCCTGCTCACTAGGGTCAAATACAACTCGTCGACGCTTAAAGCGCCTCCACACCAGCGATCTCTGGACAGTTGGGCGTTAATATTTTCCAATTTTCTTATTAGTGTTCTGCAAATGTTACATTTAATGTTAAATTGATGTTACGTAATATTGTAATATGTTAATACCAATTATTTGTTTATGTTATTGATTTAAATCCGCTGTCATTATGTATATTTTCAAAACAATATTTTATAACCTTTCAGTAGGTTGATTAATATTAAATTAAATTGCTACATCAAAAAAAAAAAAAAAAAAAAAGCAATAAGTGCTCACAAAATTGCAACTGGCTTAAGAAATATAATTTATCCTCATAAAAAGAATTTTATCCTTGTTATAAGTCTCAAAAAACCAAAAAATCAGAAAATAACTGTTTTTGACGATAACAAAAGATAATGATCATAAATTCTTAGGAACAAGAATTTAATCACAGAAAAACGTTATTCAGAGCTGTGTGTGTACAAATAAAATCAACCAAAAATTAAAATGGTTTCTTAACTAACATATAAACATCAATAAAAAAAAACCTACTCAGATCTTTTCTTACTTCCACGTATATATCCAAGTTGCTTAGTAATAGGCTAGGTTAGGTTAGACAGTTGTCGGCCTTACATAGGGCATGTTAAGTAATAAATTCTCAAGAAATTTCATCTAGCCTGAGAGTCAAAATTTAATCGTAGTAAAAAGAGTATTTAGCGCTCAGTCTCCGTCTCAAGATTGATTTGATTTTATTTATTTTTTGTCAGGGTTGTTTCGTGTTTTGTGGTGTATATTTTTTTTGTTCGTGTTGTCACCATATTACAATGCTTAATTTTATTGTTGTTTTTATTATTGTAATTTTGTAAATCTTTTTGTTAGAAACTTTTGCAATTGTATTTTCTTGCCGCTTTCTGCTGCTATCTCTGGCAACAATTTTGTGCTGGCTGCTGCCATTGTTGTTGTGGTGTTAAAATTAGCATCATTTTGTGTGTGGTTCTACTTGGCTTTTGTTGTTCTGTGTCTGTTGCTATTGTTGTTGTTGTCTGCCTTGGGCTCGAGTGGGCTCACATTGGTTTTGGTGTCGGTATTGGCCTGCTTGCCATCTTGAGCCCAACACGCAACCAGACAATCAACTGCACTCAAAAAAAAATCAACCTAAATGCCAGCAAAACGAAATAAAATCAAAATGGTTTAACAAAAACTGAAAGCTTTTCCGTCTTTTGCAAATAATTTCTGAATATTGAAACAAGTTTCTAAAAAAGTAAAAAGCCAAGCTTTAAATTGCCAAACCCAATTTTTTATATTTTTAAAAGTATTTTCCATTATTAAGAAATACATCATAATTTAAAAAAAAATAAGTTCTTTCTAAAATTTAGAAAAATACTTTCTAAATAATCAGGTGAGTTGTTTTGTGGCAAGTTTCTAAAATTCTAAAATTGAGTGCAATATTTATTTTTGAGTGTGTGTGTGCTGTACACCCGCAAACACACTCCAAGTGCGCAGTAAATCAAAAGTTCAAAATTATAATAAAGTCACTTTTGCTGTTCCTATATCATGCACAGCACACTCCCACCAGCACAGCACACCCACACACACCCCTCACACACACCCAATTACAACCGAGTTGCTCAGACTCTGCAGCCGGGCTTAACTTTTATCAAGTTCAGATGCAGTCGCAGCCACAGAAACTTCTGCCTGCTAATAAAAGCCAACATTTAGATTAACTGTAAATTGTGTTATTTTGTTTGCTTTCAGTTGACAGTTGTCGTTGTTGTCCTTTTCGTGTTTTTTTGTTTTTTTTTGCCTGCCTTTTGTTGCCGTTAATTTGCAATGGCGCGTGCTGCGCTGAAAAGTAGGCAGCACTTTTGTGTGCAAATTAAGTCAAATGTGCTAAAAAGGCAAGTCAATACTCAAAGCCAGCAAACGGCATCAACATCAGCAGCTGCTGCTAGTTGAGAAATAATGCTCGAATAATTCCTAAAAACATGCACAGTTGATTTTAATGCCAAAAACTGAGGCACAACCGAGAGCATGAATAGAATGAGCATTTTGCTTGAACTGTATAAGTTTTGCATTTCAAAAGGCCAACTTCCGCAAGTTTTAGCTGCCTTTTACTAGCTGGCTTTGCTTTTGTTTTTGTTTTTGTTGCTGTGACATTTGGCCTGTTGTGCAAGTTTTGAGTCTTTTGTATAGATCGCCGCCCTCCGCCTCATTCATTCAATGCGCTCTGTTAATTTTTGCGCCGCTCTAGAAAAGCGCCAGCAAAATGGCTTAAAGCCACTATCAGCATGCGCTTGAATTATTTATAAAAGGCCACATTTTGGAAAGCAGAGCTCTGTGCAGGTAAGTGCCTTGCCACAGCATCGGAAATGTTAACTAGTTTTGAGCAGCAGGCAGCAAAAGCAGCAATAGCAGCTTGACAATGGCATTAGAATGTCGAAAACTTTAGCCACCGAAGCTTAGTCACTCAATTAGCTCGGACTCGAGTGCTGTTTTCTATGCAAATCTGCAGACAGTTGCGGCCAGTTAACCAGACAACCAGCCTGACGAGTGGGGGCGGTGGGGGATATTGGGGGCCACAGCTAGCCATTAGAATGTACATCAACTGTACATTAACTTGTCTGTTTTTGTTTCATTAGTGAGGACAGCAGCAGCCTCAGCAGCAGCAATTCCAGTAGAAGCCATACACTCAGCAAAAATAATATTTGGAAAATAGTAATGATATTTATTCTCTTTGATACCAATTTGAGCCTAGATGCTGCCTTCTTTGAATGCAGAGTCTCGGATTCGAAATCACGTAAAGTCGAAAGTTTTTCCAAATACATAAACTATGTAGAATATTTGTAAATGCAAAATCTTATAAAAGTAATGATTAACAATAATATAATTAACAAAGAAAAATAATATTACTACCGCCAGAAATCCTATAAATATTTCCCAAATTTTCTTAAATTTAAATATCAAATTTGATTTTAAATTGACATTAAATATATAATTTAAGATGTGTCTTCTACGCTACTCACTCATAGAAAACAACACCCAGAAAATTAGACATATATTTTCTACATTTAAAAAAAAAACACACACTTAATTGAAAAAAGTAAGCAATGGTTTTTAAAAAACTTTATTTACATTCTGAATAATTTTCTAAGATTCGTAGTGATCTTTTTGTGAGTGTAGATGCTGTAGCTGCTACAGGATGACATCCTGCGGCTGCTGTCTCAAGTTGCAGCTGCGGCAGCGACTTAAAACCCCCAGCAACTTGACACTCTCACAGCCGCCGACCAGCAAAATTGTGGCACACAGGGCTGCCCACTCAAGTGACTCGAAAGGAAAACAAGGAAAAAAATGAGAGCGCTAAGCAAAAGAGAAAACAGTGGCAAGGAGCTTGCGGCTGGCAGCAGCTGCAGATTGGCTTTTGCATATGCAAAGCGAAATGGGAAACGATAAAGGTTGATAACACACTCTGCAGCTAGACAATCAGAAATTCTTTGACCCTGTGCGTATCTAGCCTCCAGTTGCATAGCTAAAGCTAAATCCCGCTAGATGGAGGGATGAATGTGATTGCTTCAAGCAAATATTGAACTGCAGCCTATGCGATATACATATGTACATGTGCAGTGCTTAAAGTGTAGATACCCCATAAACTGATCAGAGGACATTAAGTAATATATGCGAATAAATTTAAATACTTTTTACTTTTTAAATGTACGACTGATTTAGGTGCAAAACTATGATCAGAAAGCCCTCGCTTTTTAATCTAAGTTGATTTTTGACGAAGTTACGGCATTTTGAAGTTTCGACCTATGCCCAAATGCCTATTTTTAGGCCAGTATTTTTTCTTGTCTTCCGACCCAATTTCACGTTTTCAACTTTAAATGTAGGATTGATTTAGGTGCAAAACTATGATCAGAAAGCCCTCGCTTTTTAATCTAAGTTGATTTTTCACGAAGTTATGCCATTTTGAAGTTTCGACCTATGCCCAAATGCCTATTTTTAGGCCAGTATTTTTACTTGTCTTCCGACCCAATTTCACGTTTTCAACTTTAAATGTAGGATTGATTTAGGTGCAAAACTATGATCAGAAAGCCCTCGCTTTTTAATCTAAGTTGATTTTTGACGAAGTTACGGCATTTTGAAGTTTCGACCTATGCCCAAATGCCTATTTTTACGCCAGTATTTTTTCTTGTCTTCCGACCCAATTTCACGTTTTCAACTTTAAATGTAGGATTGATTTAGGTGCAAAACTATGATCAGAAAGCCCTCGCTTTTTAATCTAAGTTGATTTTTGGCGAAGTTACGGCATTTTGAAGTTTCGACCTATGCCCAAATGCCTATTTTTAGGCCAGTATTTTTACTTGTCTTCCGACCCAATTTCACGTTTTCAACTTTAAATGTAGGATTGATTTAGGTGCAAAACTATGATCAGAAAGCCCTCGCTTTTTAATCTAAGTTGATTTTTGACGAAGTTATGCCATTTTGAAGTTTCGACCTATGCCCAAATGCCTATTTTTAGGCCAGTATTTTTACTTGTCTTCCGACCCAATTTCACGTTTTCAACTTTAAATGTAGGATTGATTTAGGTGCAAAACTATGATCAGAAAGCCCTCGCTTTTTAATCTAAGTTGATTTTTGACGAAGTTATGGCATTTCGAAGTTTTGACCTATGCCCAAATGCCTATTTTTAGGCCAGTATTTTTACTTGTCTTCCGACCCAATTTCACGTTTTCAACTTTAAATGTAGGATTGATTTAGGTGCAAAACTATGATCAGAAAGCCCTCGCTTTTTAATCTAAGTTGATTTTTGGCGAAGTTACGGCATTTTGAAGTTTCGACCTATGCCCAAATGCCTATTTTTAGGCCAGTATTTTTACTTGTCTTCCGACCCAATTTCACGTTTTCAACTTTAAATGTAGGATTGATTTAGGTGCAAAACTATGATCAGAAAGCCCTCGCTTTTTAATCTAAGTTGATTTTTGACGAAGTTATGCCATTTTGAAGTTTCGACCTATGCCCAAATGCCTATTTTTAGGCCAGTATTTTTACTTGTATTACGACCTAAAATCACGTTTTCAACTTTAAATGTACGATTGATTTAGGTGCAAAACTATGATCAAAAAGCCCTTGCTTTTTAAGGCCCTCCCCGAGAAGGGAGTGATGTTCTTGGTGCTACTCTTTAACTCAATGGTTCGCTTCCACCACTTCCCCACTCCATGGAAGTGTGCTGTGAGTGCGATGATTCCGAAACCTGGCAAGCCGGATAATCTTGTCTCGTCATATCGACCGATAAGCTTGCTGTCCACTTTCTCCAAAATATTTGAAAAAATATTTCTTGGAAGATTGTCGGCAGTAAGTGGCTTCCAGAGTGCCATTCCTGATCATCAGTTTGGCTTTAGGCATCACCATGGTACACCAGAGCAAGTTCATCGAGTAGTACAGCACGTCCTCGAGGCCCTGGAAAATAAGCAGTACAGCTCTGCCGTCTTCCTGGATATCCAGCAAGCGTTTGATCGCGTATGGCATGATGGCCTGCTTTTTAAGCTTAAGTCCCTACTACCATCGGCGCAGTATTTACTGCTCAGGTCCTAAAAAAAAAAAAAAAAAAAAAAGTATAAGCAGTCTGCTTTAAAAACAACAATAATAATAAGCCTTACTTATTCATTAATTCGTTTTTAATGGCCACAAAGTTTTTCACTGAACGAAATTCATATTTCTACACGATGCCATACTCTGTCATCTAAACATATTATATTATTCGAAATGTATATTTAAAAATGTAAATAAAAATATTATAAATAATGCCTTCGTTGCTTATTTTTTATCAAGCAATTCTATTTTGAGAATCCTTATTTACAATTTTTCAGGCTACAGAGTTTTTTACTGAGGGACACATGTATTTGTTGATACTTTGGGTATTAAATGTGAATTTTTTTGTAGCCTTCGCCGAAAGTCAATAAAAATATAGGAAGAGCGAACAAATAACATTGTCCTCATTCACCAATTAGAGATATGACATGTGTCTTGTAATCTAGTCAAAGGATATCAATTGAAATATACGAAAATATTTCTGTAATTAACTGGCGATTATATAATTAAGCACTCGCTGATTTAAGGATTGAACACTTTACTTTGACTAATTGTAATACCTAGTTACCACTTTTTTATAGGTTCACATTTGCTTTGTGTTCGACTGCCGCAAAATAACCATTTGGTTGCAGGACATGTATATATACTGAAAGGGAGAAAAGTAATACTTACAGTTTACTCTTGTTGCAATTTACTTTTCACTTTAAATATGCGTTTACTTATATATATATATATATATGTACATTTTTTTTTTGAGTTAAAAGTATAAACATGGCAGGCAATAAATAAATAAAGCTACGCTTTTTTGAGCATTTGAGTGGCTCGACAGCGTTTCGTGTGTGGCTGCAACATATAATTTTTTAACTTGATATGCTTTATGCAACATTCACGCGCAATTTGTTTTTATTTAAACTTATGTAAAGAGAGGGGAGTGGAGTGCTGAAGGGCGTTGTGCATAAAATGATGTCTTCAAATTGATATTCACATTCATATTCATATGCTCGCTTTGGCTTTTGATTCATAACTGATTTTGTAATGTTTACTCGGCTTTTGATTCTGTTTGTGTGTTTGTGATTGTGTGTGTCTTTGTGTGTTACACATATCAATAACAACATTAACATGCAGTTACAGTAATAACAACAACAACAACAGTAATAATAAAGCGGCTGACAGGCAGGCATGCGTAAGCCGCTGCCTGTTTATATATTTACTTAACTTTTATGGGGTTGCCACTCTCTCTCTCCCTCTGCGCCTCCCTCTCCCTCTCTCACTCATTGTGTGTTTGTTTTCACACACACAATACATTTGCATAATATTATGCACAACTGTATACACACACACATACACGCCCATATACGCATCAATATTTGCATATGTCACACGCACAAAGAGCGGCGGACGGGGCGTATGAGTTACATTGAGGGAGATGTCGACTTTGTGTTGCTGTTGCTGTTGCTGTTGCCGCTGTGGCAACATTCAGCCATGGCAGTCAGATACAAGCAACGATTACACAACTACATATAAATATTATGATATCGACTTAATTCCAGGCAAATGATTGGTAAACAAACGTATTAAAGTTCCCCAAATGCAAATGAATATTGTCATTCAAATTGAACCATTCCATTTGTGTATATCGCTGTTCACAATGTAAGAAGAAAAGTTTGTCTGAAAAACACATAATTAATTTATATAAAACAAATGAATACACACACGTACACATTCCATACCTGCACCGTAATTTGAAAAAAAAATTAAAAATTGCATTTAAATAAATTATTTTATGCACATATAAAATCAACAAAGAGGAATTGCTGGCAACCGGAATCTATATTTTATATCCAAAACACCGGAACTGGTATTATTCATCGCGGAAGAGTATCGTATCGAAACCAAAACATCCTAAATCTGTGTATCTGTGCTCAAACTGGCTTAAGTGAATTTGTATACAAAGTTTGAAGTTTCTGAAACAAATTTGTGTATACATGGCCTCCGCTAAATTTATTACAAATTCAAAATACCAACCGAGCCATATGATT
Organism: Drosophila nr. fundita; assembly: GCA_035044245.1. Lineage (NCBI taxonomy): Eukaryota > Metazoa > Arthropoda > Insecta > Diptera > Drosophilidae > Drosophila > Drosophila nr. fundita. The sequence continues at coordinate 3,301,128 of JAWNMG010000654.1, forward strand.
ATTTTGTCCAATGTTGACGGCTTGACACTCTGGAGAAGAATCAATAAAAATCAGCCACCATAATTAGCATCGATTGAGTTAAGACTTATCAGCTATTTTTTAGGCTGTTTAGATTGTTTTTACTCGTAATTTTGGTGAAGCCACTGAATTGAGCTGAGACTTATTAAATACCTTTTGTTAATTGCTTTAGCTTTATTTTTGAAGTACTTACAAGTTAGCTTTTACGCATGCTTTTTATGGTGAGATACAATTTTATAAAATTTTCATTTTGTAACTCTCCTTGTTTTTGTAATGAAATCCGCCAAAATGTCAATTTGAAAATGGAGTTTCGCATTGCAAGCAAACATCAGCGTGTGCAGGACTAATGTGAGCGCATGTGATACTGGACAAGGGCAAAGATGAGAATCGCTGCCACAGTACACCAGATGGAGAAGAGTCCTGTGTTGAAGTCATCGCGATAGAGTTCCACAACTTCCTCAGGCCTGGAGCACGATGCGCAGAACTTTGGACCGGCCATGCCAAAAAATGCTACAATTTCAACAACACAGAATTTGGAAATTTTTACCTCAACTGTTGACAGCAAATGCTGTGTTTAGTCACATTTTATCAACCAAATTTAACAATGATGAATCAGCAACTGAATGACACTGTCCCCAGGCTGCCCAGGCTGCCCAGGCCGCCCTGCCAGCTGGCGATATAATTGAATTTAGTGCTAATGATGGCATTGATGATAATACATAATATTCAACATTAATTCAAGCAGACATTAATTGATTGATTGTTTGATTGCATTATTGTCATATCGCAATTGCAATTTCAACAGTCGACTGACTGCCTGTCGACCACCCGCCATCCTTCAGCACCTGTCGTGGTCCTTTTGACACACACCATCACACAAACATATATATATACATATATATATGTACATATATGGACTTTGGTATAGTGTTGATAATAATTTAGCAAAATTTACACGATGACAGGCTTAATTAATGGTTGCGTAGCTCCTGCGACGTTAGTTGGCCCTGTATCAAATTCAAATAGATACAAATTAATTGCTTTATTATTAGAACTGACATTTCTGCTAAAAGCCTAAAAGAATATATCTTACATTCTATATATATAAGCATTGTTACGAAAGCAACTTTACAAATGCAATTCAATTATGTATGGAATACAATCGTCTATTTCTACTTATTTTTAGTTTAGTTTTTGCTGTCTTGATTGATTGTTTCTAATTTATAAATTGAATGTGCAAACTTTGCTGCTGAGATATTCACCATTTTATACTCGTTTTAATTGTACTCTATCGTGGAACCGGGCGACTTGATTCCCATTGGAGTCATTTCCCAGCATGCACACAGCTTGGTAATTTATATTCGAATGCGTTTGCCACACACACACACGCAAACACACTGAGAAAAATCTGCATGAAAATTGATGAGTCGATGAACAAATTAAACGGCCTTTTTTGCTTTAAGAAATAATTTCAGAAAATATAAAACTTTTACTTTAAATTAGAAAGGATTGCCACAAGTCAACAATCCCGAATTAAAAACTTAAATAAATAAATAACTTACAAATATAAAACAATACCCTGTAAACAAGAAAAGGAAACCCTGGTTTTTACAGAGCCACAAAATCCAATTTTCTATATTAACATTCTGAATAATCAGGTTTCTAATATTTTTGCTGAGTGTATACAAACAAAGACCGACATTGAATGTCATGGCATGACATTTGTGTAAGGTTTTCAGCTGGAGCGAGCAGGTAGGCAGGCGGGAGGGCGGGCAACCAACCGTGCGTATGCTTAATCTAATGCACACACGTTGCGTATACCTCAAGCCACAAAAGTTGAGCAGTGAGTTCTAAGGAGACTAACGAGGAAAAACAGCAGCAAATGGGAAAAAGCAGGAGCAGCAGCAGGAGCAGCAGCATGAGCGGCAAGTGTTGTTGGCAACCAGCACTTCCACAACTAAAAACATATTTACTGCAAATTTAACACAATTATGACTTTGAAGCCTGACATGTTTTTCATTTTCGTTATCGTTTTCAGTTTCGTTTTCGTTTTCTATTTGGTTTCGTCAGTCGCAGCGCTAAAAGTGCTGTTGCAAGTCGAATTGCATGTAGCACATTAATTAAACTCAGCTTCCGCACTCTAACCTCTACACTCTGCACTCTACACTCGACGCTTGTGGTGTGTGTTGTGTAATGTTATATGCAATTTCCTGGCCGTAATGAGCTTTATGACTCGCAACTTAAGCAATAAAATCAGACAACAACAGCAGCAACAACAAGGAAGAGTCGCCATTTCAAGTTAACCAAGAGCAACAGCACTTTTGCTGCATCTTGTGGCCGGCTTGGTGTTGCATAAAAATCTCATTTACACTCCATTCGGCTGCTGCAACAACAACAACAACAACAACAGCACGATACACGAGCAGGACACCAAGGACACATAACACTGAGCCGCCGGCTGCTCAACAGCCTGAAACAGCGAGTGGTTTAGTGGCTTGTGGCTTGAGTGGGGCATAGAGGGGGGTTTCATGGGGCATGTGACATGGGGCAATGGGGGCAGTGTCTTGTGGTTGCCGGCTGCGGCTCTGACTTTTGCTGTTGTGGTTTCAAGTGCAAATTAGTTTTGTACACGCTACAAAACTGTCAAGTGTGGCAAGTGCCACAGTCTGAAATTTCATTGCACACTAAAAATGACACATAAATTTACATTTACTCTATGTTAATACCGGTGTGTGTGCATGTGTGTGCGCGCGTGTGTGCATGTGTGTGTGTTGTCATCTAGGTGCCAAACGACACCTTGAGTCAAGTTCATTGCGAAAATAAACGTAACACTCTGCCTGCAACACAAATTAATTACATAAAAGGAAAGTGTCAACTGATTTTTGTGCAAATTTCGTTTTAAATAAATTAATAAATAAATATAAATAAATTTGTTTATTTTGATAGAAGACTTGACTGGAAACCCCAACTAAACTAAATATCTGTTAATCTATTACACTTTAAAAATTCCATTTATATATTTAGTTATTCCAGTTGACATAGAAAAAACTATTACACAAAAAAAATGAATTAAATTAAACTTGATAAATTCGATTGCAGAGGTTAATGCAAAGAACAGCGCTTGAGAAAAAGTGGGAAGAAGTAACAAATGGGTCTATTAAATCAATTAAGGCTAGATTGTTCTGCTTACATCTGCAATTTTGCAGTATTTAATAAGAATTAAAAATAAATGTATATTTTACGAAAGTAAATAAAAAGAATTAAAATGACTTGTAAGTTATAAAATATTATTATATTATATTTAAGGTCTAAAGGAATTATAAATATTAATTTTGGAGTGGAATAATAAATGAATGATAGATTTGAAATATACTTAGTAAAGAGGAAAATATAAATATATATATATAAATATACATATATAGATGTTGGCCAGATTTTGTAAAAAAAAAAGCGATAAGAAATATTCAAGTGCGAAACTCATTTGAGTGAGTAAGCGAGATGTGGTTTCGAATTTCAATTAAATATAATTAAATGGCTGTGAACAGCCGCCAAGTGCAACATGTGCCACAAGCAGCAACAACAACAACAATTTTGGGCAGAAGGCGACGCCAACTTTGGCGACGACTTTTCAATGTCTTTTGGCTTTCGGATTTTTGGCCCTGACTGCAAATGTTGCCAATTTGTAGACAATTAAACAACTTTACATGTTTTGGCATTAAACGAACAAATTGTTTTAAAATTACTTAACACAAAAGCAGAAGGGAATTGAGCAACAGATAAAGGCATTCAAACAGGGCGGTGTGCCGAGGGCGTGGCAGGAGGGTGTAGACACTTAGATGGTGGGGGAGGTCGACAAATTCAATTCGCTTTGGCGCTGCCAAAACTGATTTCAATCGCGCACATGTGTCGCGTGGCAAGAACAGGAAAATTCCACAAAACTCCTTGCCTCTTACTTGCCACACACACACACACACACATCCTTTTCATTTTTTTGCCGTGTGCGAGAGAAACTTTGTTGGAAAATTTTATGTACATTAATTCAATTAGTAAGCAATGCCACAAAAGTAAAAGCATAACCAAACTCGGCACCTTTTCCACACATACACACACACATACTTGCCAGCCTACATATGTGCCATGTGAGGTGGCAGGGTGGCACATAACCATGGAAACTTGCCTCAAATTTACACGTTGTGCCGCAAAAGCGCTTACGCTTTGAAAGCGTATTCGATTGCACAGACACATGTCATCGGTAACTAAGGCTCTGTTCACTGCAACATGTGTGGCAGCATTGAGGCAATGGATTGAAGAATTTTTTTGTTGCAGTGCAACCAGACCAAAAGTTCTGTCAACACTAACGAATGGAACCTAATGCGTATTTCAGGAACTGCAGATAAACAAGATGGAGTCGAATGAGGCCTGCGAATAACTGAAGTACCACAGAACAAAAACAATTTGGATTGAATAAATATATTACAAGTAACCGAGTCGAGTTGTAAGTTGTAAGTTGTAAAACCCTAGCCTTATATAGCCAACACTGTTAACTTATTTTCTACCTGATTCTAACCCATTCGACTGATTTTTACAATCGATATGTTTTTACTTATCATTATCCTACCTGCCAGACTTTTTATCTTTAGCACGTGTTACATGTATTTCTGCTATTTTAAATCAGTGTCCATTCTTGAACAAATATTCTCTGAAAGGTTTCTTATAAAAATAAATGCAATTTTATTTCGAAATAAATACATGTTTAAAAAAACATTAAAAGCCTTCTAAAAACATTTATGCCTTTTCACACGTTCTCCTAATCCAGAACAGATAAAAATATGTATAAATAGTGCAAAGTTTCTTAAACTTTTCAGACCCAGCAAGGAAATCAGCTAAATTGATATTATTAATATTCACATTGATTATTTTATAATGTTGATTTGATGTGCAAATCTTAAGCAGATGTCGCAATTCCTTTTTTTATTTTTGGCAATGACTAGAAAATTGCATTGAGATATGTTTTTTTTGGTGCTGTTGCGCATTCGCAATGTTGCCGCATGTTGCATGTGGCAAGCGATTGCCACTTTAGCCATTCCACACATTTTAGCCATTTTTGGAATTCGAGCCATTTTAGTTATTTTTAGCCATTTCAATGCATTCGAAGCTGTTGTTTTGGCTGCTTGTCAACAGCAGATACAGGCTGGAGTGCCTTTTGCTCCAGCTCAAGTCCTTGCTCCTTGCCGTTGCCCCTTGCCACTTGCCACTTGCCACTGGCCCTTGTGGTAGCTGCGTTCGCTGCTGTCTCCTTTTGTCTGAGTAACAGGTGCAGGCAGCAGTAGCAGCAGCAGCATTTTTGTTGCTGCTGCTTTTGTTGTTGCTGCCACAACTCAATTTATTTCAACATGTACTTTTGAAACAATGAATTTCACTTTAGTTGCTAATGGATTTTGTACGAAGGCAGGCAAGCTTGCCACATGAGTGTGTGTGTGTATGTGTTTTTGTCTAGCTATGGTTAGCTTATTTTTTTTTTTTTTTTTAGTTTTTTTTTTTGGGTTTTGTTTGGGTCAGCTTCACCAAAGAACTGCGTGAGACAAGCCAAGTCGGAGCACTCCATTGTCTTCTGGCCCGCCTTGCAGTAATGCATTTTGTTTGCTTTAGCGTCACACATACACACACTCACACACACACACCCATACATACCCACACACCACCCATACACACTCGCACACACACTTGACAAATGAGAGTTGACGCGAAATGTGCTCTTATTGAGACAAACTGCTGACGCAGCAGACTTTGACTTGGGCATTTTTGCGGCATGTTCGCTGCTTTCCTTCGACTGTCTGCCTGTCTGCCTGTCTGTCTATCTGTCTGTCTGTCTGACATGCTTACACATTCATTATGCAAATGCAAACGAGTGCAACTCGCACTGATGCACTGCACACAATGCAATTAAAAATGCACCCAAATTGCTGCGGACCAAGCGAGGCACAACTTGCAACTTGCAATCAAACTCCGAGTTCGTCACTCATTACGTAAGTCAGCACACTCAGAGAAATAATCACCCTCAACATTAGAAAGTTTAAGTCGATAATCGCCATAATATGATTTTTTCTATTACTTAAAGATATTTTCTGTTGTATGAATTCAAAGAGAGATGTAAAATGAATTCAAAAAGTCGTAATGAAATTTACTCTCTCGACTTTTATAGTAGAATTTCCACAGAATTTGCACACATATAAAAAAAATAACTTAATAGAAATTAAACATTTTTTTTCTAAATTTTAGAAATATCCATCATGAAATTGCGGAATGCAAAGCTTTGGTTTTAGAAAGCCACAACCATAATTTTCGTAAATTCACTTTCTCGATAATTTTCTAAAATTCAGGTAGAATTTTTTCCGAGTGCAGCAGCGAAAACAATTAATTAAAATTTCTTTTAAATTAGATTCGCCAATTGCAGTTGCAACTGCAGTTGCAATTGCAACAGCATTCATTCCACCAACACAATTCAACACAAGAGCTGCTCATTTCAATTCATTGTTGACACTAAAAATGTTAGTTTTCAAATGCAGAGCAACCTAATGTTGCTCCTGCAACTTTTCCACACCCCTCTCTTCTCTCATCTACCCTGTTGACCTTTTGTCGATTGGCATTGTCATTGCTGTTGATGGACAGGCTCTTATGCTGTGTTGATAGTTGCCTTGTTATTTGTGCCTAAGGCCACAAAGGAGTCGCATAATAAAAGTTACTTTCCTCCTCCGTTGTAGTCTTTTTAGATTTACAGTTTGGGCTTATGTCTCCGATTTGGCTAACAACTCGCATTACACGCCCAGCACTTGTAAGCTCATCAATAAACACTCTGACTCCCCAATGGATTAAAAATGGCCAAAATGGCAAAATGGGTGTCATAAAGTTGTGCGAAAGTAAGTTAGAGGCAGAAGAAAGCAGCTTCGTTGCCAGAAGTTTATTCTTGATTAGGGTTAACAGACTAGTCGATATAGCCATGTCCGTCTGTTAGGAGAAGCCTATCTGAGATATTTTTAAACTATAATTATAAAAATATAATAGTTGTAATATATATTATAATTGTAATTAATAAATAAGAATAAAAAAATTAAGTTTAATTTACAATTTATTTCAGAATTGTTCTTTAGTTCTTTGCTTTAAAAATCGATTAAGCTAATCAGCTCGAAAATGGCAGTTAAGTGAGGCTGACGCACAATCGTGTTGTGTATGTATATAAGTTCTATTTGCAACAAGCTGTTGCAGCTGGCCTGCGTAATTGCGTATACGTTACGTGCGACAAGTAGCAAGTTGTGCCACAAAATTTCAACAGTTTCTAGCCACACTCAACAACAGCAGCAGCACAACCAAAAAAAAAGAGAAATTTTATTTTAATTTGCGTGGACATGAGTGAGCTGTGTACGAGAACAGCCTACTTAATTGGCCAAATACAGTTAAACACAAAAGCACACCGCACAGGCACACGCACACACACAAACACACACATACCAACACACACACACACACTCACATTAAAATTGTGCCCCAAATTGTGTCATCTTTGGTTTTGGCAGTGTGCATATTTGGATTTCAGCTGGACATCAGAACATCTGGCTGCGTGTGCAACCAGGCCTAAACAATTTGTGGCTAATTACACAGCATTGCCATCAATTGTAGCCCACCCAGTGTTGTAAAGTGCAATACAGGGTTGTTGCGAACCGACTGGCTGGCATTTGTAATTCTTTGGCACATGTTTGTGCCTTGTGCAAAAACTAGTCAAAGTTATTTTATAATTAAAAACTTGTTGACCAAAAGTTGCACACAATTCACATTTCACAATATAAAGTCTCAATTAAAATAGTGCCAAAGTGAGCGAGAAATTCCAAAGAATTCTGTTTAACATTTAACAAGTAAGCAGATTGTCGAGTCGACTCAGCTCGACTACGATATACCTTGTTAAATATATTCTAGATTTATTGCCAATTTTACCCTTAAGAGGTTTTGCCTACTCAAAACTATTACTTACTTAGTTACGTATTTTATTGCTATCGATAGTTAATGGATCACTTATTGATCAAATGAATAATAATAAAATGAATAACAAGAACTTATATTTCAAATTCTCTCATGGCTATATTAACTCGGCTGTTATTGCTGATGATGAATATATACTTTATACGACCATAATTGCATCCCTCGCAGAAAATCATTATACCTCTTTTGACAATTTTTACAGGAGAAGGCAAAATGCACTCTGTCAAAAACTTGCTGCAAATATATGTGAGGACTGTACAAGCCAGAAACACAATTACTAACACAGTTCGAATGGAGCTCTGCAAGTGCTGAAGTAGATTAGTAGAAAATTGCAAGTGCTAACAAATTGGTTAAATCTCTGGAAACAATATTCCCATAGAACTCAAAAATGGCAATAAAGTCCATGCATTTTCATTAGAACCCTTCACATTTGCATTTGCAAGAAAAAATGGTAAACTTTGGGCCCACATGGAGAGTGCTTAACTTACCCGACTGACTTTTCTTCCTCAGCTGAATGGAATTCAAGCAGCAACTTCTTCTTCTTCTTCTTTCTCTTTGGCCCGCAGCAATTCATATGAAGCCGAGCACTGCAGAAAAAAGAACTGCAGCTGGAAAAGTTTAATCAGGCGCCTGCCATAAAATGCATAACTTTATGAAAGTTTTTGGGAAACGCTTGAGATTTTTCTTGTTAAGCAGTTACCCAGCGGATGTCATGGCTTAATTAACAATATTCGTTTCTTTTTAAGCTGTACTTGAAATCTATGCCAGACACACACACTTTAATGGAGAATCGCATAAATATTTTTGAAGCTAACATATAATTT